>CAWUFW010008353.1:0-600000 GCA_963921515.1 Calotriton arnoldi
CCCCGAGTGACCTATGAAGTCCAACCCCGCACCCATGCTCAGCTTCCGCACGGACTGGCCAGTCACCACCACAACAGCCATACCAAACGACCGGCAACTGTAACCACACCATCAACGACATCGCCATGACATCGGATATGACCGGGACATGCACACTGTTCCCCATCACATCCAGGAACACCGCATGCATCGTGGGAGGCAGTGGCATGGGCTCTGTGCATCGCACCCACATGGACGGAACTGCACGAACAACCAGGACACGACATGGATCCAGCGCACATGGACACACACACCGCTCAGTGGACATGAATAGGTCGCCTGGAGTCTGTGGGTGCTGCACCCCTCCCACCCCCGCCCCGGGAATCCCATACCAGGACCTTTGCATGGACGACAAGTGCATACAACAACAACACGACCCCAGTGACTGTGACATGTCCAGTAACCACCACAGTGCAACAACAAGTGGCACGCCGCTGCATGCACGCAAGCACATGCCCTGATGTCATCTCACATGCACGCGTGCATGAGGAACAACCGCAGCAAACCTGTCACATGGAACTGAGATGGACTGTGCCCATGATGCCGAGCGGTCTGGTAGGCTACATGTATACCGTCTGTGTCAAAGTCCGCAGCTCCGCAGCTATACGTAAATGTACATTAGCACAGCCTTGGCCAAGCAGATGTAACCCCACACCCTATCCCATTTGTAATCATGCTCAGTATATCCTCAATATGTATTCCGCTGCCAGTAGTGTCCACTATACTGCATCACAGAGGACAGAAGACTCAATATAATGTTTGAAACCAGAACTGTCTCCGCTGACTCATTTCACAAGTACGAATGAGAGAGGATGAGAGTATGTGAAGTACACGGCAGTCGTGACATGACCATGTAGTCCACTGGTATTGGATGTCAACGCAAATGAGTAGCACTACTGTGGAAGACACACATGTGTCGTGTGAAGTCGTATGGACGCAGTGCTCAGGTGGGTGGGTGCGACGGGTAGATGCGCACATGCCAAGTTGGAGCACGCCGTGTTGGGAGGGCTCATGAACAGTACACCACCGCTTCCCTGGGCATTGTGAGAGGACACCTGTCGGGGGGAGTGAACACGTGTGTGCACAGCAGCCGGGCACACGTACAAAGCGGTACCAGGCGCACCTCAGCCCACCCTCTGTGGACGAGCTGGATCCTGTTGTGCGCCCGCCATGCCCCTTGACAAGGCACACACAGCCCCAGTCGACCAGGTGTAACCCCAACATAGTCAATCCGCACAGGCGATACAGGGCACGGGATGGCAGTGGAGCATGGTGTGTGAGAGGTCTCCTCGCGCTCCTCCTGCTCATATCACGCAGGCAATAGAACCTCAACGTCCAGCATGGCAAAAAGTCAAATGGAAGTGTAGGGGGACGCACCACAGCACGAGCAGCACTGACGTCACGGGAGGTGGCTCGCACCATCCCATCCATTGCCCATCATACCAACCACGACACATGCCATTGCGACTAAGTGCAAGCGCGTGCGCCACCACCCCTGAGCCCTCCCCAGAGAGGCCAAAGAGTGAATGTGTGGGCCATCAGCCACAGACGGACGCGGCATGGCCGCAAGGGCAGCCACAGCCACTGGGTGTCGCAGGTGGCGGATCCGGAAGGCGAAGACTGTGATGCATAGTCCATGCAGGCCGGGTCTCCATTTGGGGCACCACGCAGGTGGACGGCGTCCCGCCACACATCATACCCTGAGACAGCCCACTCGTGCAACTGGACCCACACATACACTCCTTGCCCTCTCTGGTGCAAGCTTGGGGCTGCCTGTGCAAGCGCTAGCCTCGCAGGTGAGCATGCATATTGGGGGGCGAGGGGAGGACATGAGGGCTGGGGCGAAGATGACTGTATCACTGTCAGTTAGTACAAGGGATGACCCAGATGTGGAAAGGAAGAGACGTGTCCCGTGTGTACTGCAACTAGTCGCCAATCCAACTACCCCCCATGTCCGGAATGTAAGCCCGCACCTAGGCCCGCCCATCCGCCACATCGAACATACCACCAGCACGACAACCTTCCCATTCGAAACACTGACTGGGGGTGGCGACCAGTGAACAATCATGTGTAGCCTACCCACGCGTACATGTGGGCCCTCCATGATCCATGTCACCTGCGGCAAAGACATGACATGCGCAATGAGGGAAGTGAGGAGAGCTGTCCGCCCCACGCGCAGAAGGTGCATCAGCTCCACAGACCCAGCAGCGAGTCCAGCAGGGGTCACATGTGCAGGGGCAGCTGTGCCTGGTGTGAAGGCACATGCATATAGACAGCACATCGACCAATGTGTAGTCTGCCCACATCCACAGTCCATCATCATGCGGACATAGGAATTGAACACAGGGCAACACATCTTAGCTGGTGCACCCACCGTGACCAACAATGCGCAATCATCGACGTACCCGCCCTGTGCATGGCCCCCCCCAACGGAGGCACATCCAGTGCCACCATCCCACACACACAAGCCTTCCACGGAACATGCTGTGTCCAATGGTCAGTACAGAGTCAGCGCCCATCTGGTGGATCCTGAACAGGAGACACATGCACACACATGCCAGCTCCCACTATGTACGACTGCCACCTGGCACGTGCAATGTAACCTCTCACCTGTGACGTGTGACTGCAAGCACACAGCCGTCTTGGCATGGGGCTGTCAATGTGGACACCAGTCAATGTTTCGGGAGCTGTGATCCGTACAGTGCTGTACATAGGGTGCAGTGCTGACACCTACTACTGTCTCATATCCCCTCGTGCCACAGGTCCCACTTGTATTGGCCGCTCAGCCCGTGCCCACATCGTCGTCGTCGTGTGCCATACTCATCCAGCCTCGGAAGCAGTACCATGCTCAGCAGACACTCATGTTGCCGTGGCGTTGCCGCTTGACGAATATGCAGTCAGTCCCCATCAGCACGCCCGCAAGTCATTGGGGCCTAGATCCCCATGTGCATGCACATGGCAGTGGTATGTCTCACTTGCCATTGCCATTGTTGGGAGACCTGTGTAAGTGTATTGTGGCCGTGCCGTCCCAGCTTGACAGCTGGGCTGTGGCTCATGTGCTTGCTCAGTCATGTCAGTGATGTGTATGCGAAATTGCTATGTGCCGTGTTGCTTTGACATGTGTCCTCTGCCATTTAACCCAGGCGGAGACCGAACATTGACCGCCCATACCAATTGCTGGCGGACATGGACGATACAGAGGTAATCAGGAAGTTTCGGCTGGACAGGCCAACTCTGCATCGACTGTGTGCCATGTTAGAGCCCCATCTCCGTCCCCGCAGGGTGTATCCGACTGCTGTCACCCCCACGGCTAAGGTGATGGCCGCCATGCATTTCTTCGCCACTGGGTCATTCCAGCACACAGTGGGCAGTGGAGGAGGGATGTCCCAGCCCATGTTCAGCAAGGTGCTGAGGGATGTACTGGCAGCCATGATGCTGTACCGGAACAGGTACATCAGATTCCCCAGGGCTCGTGAATTGGCGGCAGTGAAGGGTGCATTCTATGCCCTTGGCAGAATCCCACACGTCGTGGGAGCCATTGACTGCACTCATGTTGGCCTTGTTCCACCACAGGCCACTGAGCACCTGTACCGCAACAGGAAGCACACGCACTCCCTGAATGTGCAAGTGGTGTGCCTTGCGGACATGGTGATCACCCACGTGTGTGCAAAGTTTCCAGGCTCGGCCCATGACGCACACATAATGCGCAACAGCATCTTGCCACGACTGATGGCCAATCTGCAACAGGATCGTGGCTGTATTGTCGGTGAGTATGTGGAGTGGTGTAGCGTGCTGGTTGTGCGATGCTGTCCCCTGTCCAGTTGGAATAGCAACGGTTCTCTGTGTCCCTCACACCCAGGTGACTCTGCGTATCCGAATGGGGCATGGCTGCTCAGTCCATTGAGGAATCCTCGCACCCCAGCAGACGATCGATACAATGAGGCACATGGGAGGACCAGACGTGTGGTCGAGCGTACCTTTGGCCTCCTCAAGTCCAGGTTCAGGTGCCTGGACCGCACCGGGGGTGCACTGGCGTACTCCCCACAGAAGGTGTGCCAGATAGTGGTGGCGTGCTGCATGCTGCACAATCTGGCCATTCGGAAGCAGATCCCCCTCATTGTGGATGACGGAGATCAACCAGGGCCCCAGCCCGCAGACCAGGACAGCTCGAGTGAGGTGGACAGCGGAGAGGAGGAAGCTGGGAATGTGCGCCAGCAGCTCATCGCCCGCTACTTCACTTGACGGTGAGTGTCCATGTACGACGGCTGATGTGGCTGTATCTGTGCAGGTGTGTGTGTGCTGTGTCAGGGTGGCCGTTTGTTCACTGCGTGCTGTGTGTCAACGCTCCATGGCCAGGGTAGTATGCCACTGTTGGTGGCTGTGGCATTGTGCCCTATTGCTCTGTGCGATGTGTGTACATTGCTTGTAGTTGTTGACATGTACTGTGTGATGGGTGTGTGACACACTCATTGAATGTGCTCCTGTTCTGTCTCCCACCCCTAGGTCCCTACAGGCCCTCCGGATTCCATTTCCATGCCACGCATCAGGTGCCTTTCCGCCCAAGGTGGCCGTTGTATTCCGTACAATAAAGACACAGGGCACAAACAGCAGTTAGTGAAAAAGGTGCATTTATTACAAACTGTGACATGTGATTGTGTGTAAGGTGATGACAAAAGTGGTGCGTGCAGTGACAATGAGCTGTCGGTCATGGCTGCGTGATGATCAGGGTGTACCCACTGTTTCTATGTCCATAGTCCAACACACACATGCCATCCAGCTGGCTGTGTGGAGTGGGATCGTAGAGCAAGTCAATGCAGTGGCTGGTCAAGGGAAGGCTGGCTGGCTGCCTCACTTGCGACTGGAGCGTGCGAAGTCCTCCCGGGAGATCTGTTTCCTCTTCGGACGGCCCCTTCCACGTTTGGGAGGGGGGTGTGGTGGCGACCTGCTGGTGGTGGGTGAGGTGTGCTCACTGGCTGTGGACGCAGGGGAAGTGGACACTGCTGCCCGAGCCTGCGCCCTAGCAGGTGGTGGCGGAGGTGGTGTTGCTGGCCTTGCCTGTGACCCCACCGCCACCACCAGCTGGCCCATGAGGTCCACGAGTTGGTCCATACGGGACACGAATTGGCCCATATGGGCGTCCATGGACCTCAGCACCCCCAGCACCTCCCGCGTGTCAGTAGCAGACCTGGCCCATTGTCCTTGGGCCTCTTCATAGGCCCCAAGGACTCTGTCCATTTGAGGCAGGGCATGGCTCCCAGGGGAGGCTGGCGTTTCCCTGATCCCTGCTCCTCCTACCAGTCCTGCTGCCACCGGCCTGCCCACTAGCCACATTGCTCACCACGGTCCTCGCTGTGGCTCCCAGGGTGGATCCAGTCGGCCGGGCCACCACCTGCGCTGGGGCTGGTGCCAGCGAAGACGTGGTGGTGGTGGAGGCGGTGGTGGTCGGTGCGGCGATGGTGGCGGTTGCGGCAGTGGTAGTGGCCGCAATGACCGTGGGTGTGGCCGCAACGACAGTGGCAGCAGGGGACTGGGACTGTTCAGCATCCCTGGATGATGGGTTGGTGGGTAGGAGGGGTCCTGGGGAGCGGCTGGGCCCTGCCACGCCAGATGGGCCAGCTTGGTGGTCCGTGTCCGAAGAGGTGGACAGATCCTCCAGATCCGTGTGTCCTCGTTGGGGGCTTGTAGGCTGGCTGTGCTGGCTGCTGTCTCCATCCCCAGCGTCCAGCAGTTCGTCACCTGTGGAGAGAATGAGATTTGTTATTGTGTTGCACCTGGCGAAGTATGTATTAGTCGTCTGACATTGGCAGTTCGTGCAATCTCGTACATGGGTTTCCCGGAGGCGAGTGTGTGGCTGTGGCATCTGTAGGTGTGTGTGCTAGGCAATGGGACTGTGTGCTGTGCACATGTGGCATGGGACGGATTGGCCATGCCGATGGGTGTGTTGCTTTGCCCCTACTCATTGTGACTCTGGTGTATGCGGGCTCCTGGCCCATCCTGGGTCTGGTTTGTACTTTGCTTTTGGAGTTCAAATGGAACGCTTAGGAACGCATATGGCAACATGGGGGCCATGCCCCAGATTCGCATTTGGGATGGAATATGCTTTTGGGGTTCAAATGGAACGCTTAGGAACGCATATGGCAACATGGGGGCCATGCCCCAGATTCGCATTTGGGAGGGTATATGCTTTTGGGGTACATGCTGTGAGCCATGGGTGCCGAACGTGACATGTGTTGTGGCAGCATGACAGTGCATGGTCTGAGGTGTGTGCATGCCTGACATGCCCTGCATATTTGCTGTCTGTTGTGGTTACTGGACATGGCATTGGACGCATCGTTATGAGTGAGTGATAGTTGTGTGCCAGCCAACGTATTGCAGTTGTCCCATCTCCTTGGTGTGCGTGCTGCCCTGTGCCATGTGCATCACTGCAGTGCTCGGGGGGTGTGGCCCATGTTGTGTGTTGTTGCTCACAGTGTGTCGTGCGCTTAATTGACTTCTGGCACATGGTTGGTCATGGGCATGTGTCTTAGCGTGACTGCTGTATGTGTGGCAGCTGTGCGGATGACATGCCTTTCATGAGACTGGGGCTGACGGATGGGATGGATGGTATGTTGTATGTGCATGGTGTGTCTGTGTGTTTGATGGGTTCAGTGGTGTTCGTGTGCATTTCTGTTGTTCCGCTCTGTTGCGTCTAGTGTTGTTTGTCTTACATAGGCGTAGTTGTGGGGTGTGTGGTTGACAGGCAGTAGGGGCTACATGGACAGGACTTCAATGGTGTTTCGGTTGTGTGTGATGAGTTGCACAGTGGCTGCCGTGTGGGACTATATTCAGTGTGGCTTGTGCATGCAGACGTGGCTCCTTGGGTGTTGCTATGTCTGTGATGGGTCATGTGGGGTGTGAGTCTGCTGTTCATGTCCGTGTGCACATTGTTCACTTGTTCGTGACGGTGGGCGGTGCTGCGTGTCCGTGTGCTACGTGACATGTCCCATGTGTTGGTGGTGTTATGGTCCTCATGCCTCCAGTAATCCAGCCCTGTCCAGTTTCCCACCTGCAAGTTGTTCGTGCGTGCACTGTACTGGATGCCACATGGCTCTTAGCGGGGGTGCTCCATGTTGCAGGTCTGTGGGGGTGGGGGGTGTAGTGGGTCGTGGGGTGGCTGTACACCCACTGACACCGATTGCTGTGGACCGTGATGTCTGCCTTTCGGCTGTCGTTGTGCACTGCGGTGGCTGACACGTGGGTGTGGGGTGTGGGGATGCTCCTCCTTGCTGTGCTGTGGGACTGGGGCCTGGTGTGTGTTGTACTTGGGCTGTCCCCCTCCGACCCACTGCACTTTGTGTTCCTGCCACTTACCTGTTACTTGTCGGTTGGTGCAGCTGTGCCTGACACATGGGTGTGGGGAGTGCTCCACCTTGCTGGTCTGTGGGAGTGGGGGCCTGGTGGGTGTTGTACTTCAGCTGTCCCCCTCCGACCCACTGCACTTTGTGTTCCTGCCACTTACCTGTTACTTGTCAGTTGGTGCAGCTGTGGCGGACACATGGGTGTGGTGGGTGCTCGTTGTGGCGCTTCTGGCATATTTGTGGACCTGTTGGTGGTTACGTGGCTGGCTTAGTGTACACATGTCCCCACGCATCTTACAGTTGTTCGGTTTGGCCTGTGTGTGGTAGTGTCTGTTGCATGTGCGTGTGATGTGTTGTGTATTGTGTGCTGGACATGGGGGTGTTTGTCCCTGGGAGCTGTGGCATGGTGGTTGCGCATGTGTGTACATAGCGGTGTGCTGGTATACATTAGTTTGTACTTACCAGCCTCCACTCCTCTGCTAATCCGGCGAGGATCTCCGGATGGATTACGACTCGCACCTTCTCCTCCCACGCTTTGAAGGTCTTAAAGAGCGCGGGATTCCCTCCGCCAGTGACGGCAGCCAGCTCTCTGTTTTTGCCCTCCTTCTTCTTGACCAGGCTCTTTACGTCATTCCAACGTTTGTTTATCTCGGTTCTGTTCCTGGGCAGGGTCCCGACTGCATTGACCTGGTCTACGATCCGGTTCCACATTCTGTTTCTGGTGGCTAGTGGTGTGTGCTGGACCATGTTCCCATAGATTTGTGGGTACACCTTGATGATCTCGTCGACCATGACCGTCAGCTCCATGGGCGTGAACTTGGGCATCCTTTGTGGTGCCATGGTGTTTGTGGTGCTGGTGCGGTGTGTGTTGTGTAATGTGCAGGGGTTTGTGGTGCCGGTGTTTGGTGGTGGTGGTGGTGGTGGTTGTGATGTGTGCGTTTCTGTGGTGTGCTGCTGTCCTTGCTGTGTCACTGTGTCCTCTCCTCTCCTCTCTGGTTTGCAATGTAGCAAGGGGTTGTGGTCTGTGGGAGTGCTGCTTTTGTACTCACCTATGTGGGTGTGTCCTCATGGTCTGTTGTTTTCAGGTGTGTTGTGTCTGGGGTTCTGGCCTTTGTATTTTTTGTTTGTCCGGGGGTGTTTTCGGGATGTGTACTGTGCTTGTGTATTTGTGCGTGCCTTGCTGTGTGGACTTGTTGGCCATGTTGTGTGCTATTGGTTTTGTGTGCGGATGGTTTCTGTGCAGGTACGTGGGCGCCATGGCTTCTGCCGTGTCGATTCTCATCGGCGTTGTTTGCGCTGGCGGGCGGTATTTTTGTTGTTTTTCCGCGCTCATGGCGGTGCGATCGTAATTTCACGTGCGGTGTGTCGGCCGTGAGGGCGGGCGGTTTTGTGTTGTCGTGCGTGTTTCCGTCCGTGGCGGGCGGTTTGACTCCGACTCGGACGATGGCGGGCGGTATTTTGTATGATTTTTCCGCCGATGGCGGTTTTCGGTTTGTGTACTCGTAATGGCGTGGTCGGTGTTCAGGCGGTGTGTGCGGGCGGATTTTTGCCGCTTCCATGCCTGGCGGATTTTTTACGCCGGGTATCGTAATGGGCCCCTAAGTAACTGGGATATGGATTGTATGATCCAGTGGGCATATCGATTCCCATTTAGACCTCCTAGTAAGCCTTCTCAGTACTGTAAAGCTATTCTTATTTATTTTGGGAATTTCCTCCTCTGACAAGAGATCTGCCGAGCTGTAACTCCTAAGCTTCCGGTCAAAGGATATGGGATCGAGTTTTTCGTCCATTCTTATTTTTGCCACCAAACTGTGGTTAGATGCTGGCAGCTCGGGGAGCATATCTCGGCAGTTCAGAAGCTGGGGGCTTTTGTCTCCCTTATGGAGCACGCAACTGTGTGGATTAGAAAGGATGGGCAGAATCTATATTGTTACGATGGTCAAAAAGTTCAGGAACTGCTAGCCAAGTGGCAGCCCGGGGGCTGATGATGTTCCTGTTTTTCTTTCTTTATGCTTCCGTTTGCATGTCTGTGGTACATTAAGGGTACCTGTTATGAGCTGAGGTTGGGGCAGGCTCTGTAGGAGGCCTGGAGAGGCTTATAATTTGTCTTGGCTGATGGGAGGTGGAAAGGTCTCTCCCCATCTGTTTTTTTTCTTCTCTTTCTTCTTACTCTCCTTTTCTCATATTTTCCACTTTTCCGCTATATAATTCCATGTATTTCACCATTCACTGTTACTTGAATGTACCTGAATGTAACTGATTTACTCTGTTCTTGGCCTCTTCTTTCTTCCTTTTTTTCCTCTTCTTGCTGCTCTGGATTCTTGTCTGGGAGTTTTATTTTTTATTTTTCCCTTTCTTTCTCGGTGGGGTTAGGGGGCTTCTCTCTTTTCTTTTTGTATAAATTCGGGTGCGGGTGGGGGGCTGGGCACCATGGTAGCTCAGCAATATAAATACTGCACTGGAATGAGTTTCTGCCCTTGGCTTTAAGGGGCAGGGCTATGTGGGGGTGGGGTTGTTCACCTCTCAGGGAACCGGGGGTGGGGTCGGGAGGGAGGTGGTGGGTAGAGGGGTGGCAGAAGGGGGCCTTGGTTTATTTTAACAGAGCACTTTTTGTATTTTCTAAAATAATCTAATCCTGAGTAATTTAGAGCACGATAAAATAAAAATTGTTATTTTGGAGCAGCAGCATATTTATAGATATTGTCTATCTCAATATATATGGTGGAGGGGCATCTTGATGATTTTATCTTATTAAGGTTCCAATTAGAAACAGCGGCAGTCCTTGTGGGCAGTTGCATATGCTAACCTGGAATATTAATGGGATTAAGTTGCCACAGAAACATAAATTGGTTTGTGAAGTATTGAATATACTTAGAACAAATCCTTTGCTTGCAAGAGAAGCATCTGTCTCAGACAGAATTGTTAAGGGAACTTGGTTACCAGGTTCTCTCGACTTCTTGTTTTACCTCCGCTCAGAGGTGGGTGGTGCTCCTGGCACATGACAGACACCAGACTGATCTGGGGCATGATGGTTGGTGGCAACCATCCAGAAGGATAGGGATCGCTTCACTATCTGTATAGTTTATGGCCCAAATACGAATGAACCAAGGGGTCTGGACTTTTTTTGGCTTCGGGGAGGCAGTAAACCAGCTAATTACCTCACATGCGCTGGTCGATATCTGGCATCTTCAATGCCCTAAAGAACCAGGATTTAAGTTCTATTCTGCTCCTCATAAAGCCTTGGCAAGGCTGGATATGTTTCTGGTTAGTAACACTTAAGTCTCCTCCTCTAAAGTTTTACCTAACCCGCGGGTTCTATCAGATCACAATTCAGTTTTGTTACTTATCTTAACCAGTGAACCTATTTAGACATCGGGTTCCCGGGGCTAGACATTAGAGTGTAGACTACTGCTTGAAGCCGATTTTGTTAGTGTAATGAACATTCATATGAGGGAGTTTTTAGAATTTAATTTCAAATCTGCACCGCCGCTTGTGGTCTAGGATACTCTTAAGGCATCTTGTCGTGGACAAACCCTCCAATTTGTGTCAAGGCAACAGAGGCCATTACTCCTGGAAGAGGCAGCAGCCCGACGGACTCTCAGTTTACTGGAAATCAAGTTGGGACAAAGTATCATGTTTAACTGTGAGTTTCGGACCGATCAGCTCCTGGAACAGTCAACTATTCTTAAAGCCTCTCTTAAAAAACAAATCTGGGAAAGGGTAGTTAAAAATGGCAGGGCACACCAGATGGCTTATTTTGAAAATAGTGAAGCAATTGGATGAATTCTTTCTTTTAAGGTTAGAGACAGAACTAGTTACATTACTATCCGGCACATTAGGGATGTGAAGAGATCTAGCCTCAATATGTGAGGTCTTTCTTCAATTCTACCAGGATCTTTATAAGGAGGATTGTTCTGCCTCCAACAAGGAGATCTCTTGATATATCAGTCAATATTCTGACCAAAAGGTGACTGTTAGTCAGCGGTCTAAACTGGAGGTACCTATCACTCTTCTGGAGGTTGAAAATGCCATCAGCTCTCTGGCCAATGGGAAGACTTCTGGCCCTGTTTTATTCCACCTCTTATTCCATTCCATTTTCATGGAGATTTCGGCTCCAGATTTAAGGGATCTGTTTAATTGCTTTGTGTCTTCTGATGGGATTCCGGAGTCGTGGAGAGAAACAAATATCGTAGTTTTCCCTAAAAAGGGAAAAGATCCCGCTCTCTGCAGATCATACCATCCAATCTCGCATCTGGTGAAAAAGTTATCGGTGATTATTTTGGGGCTGGTCGATCCAAACCAGCATGGTTTCATCCCAGGCAGGGATAAAACATTAAATGTCAATACAGCAATCTTGCTTCTGTAGGTTGCTTCTTCTGGTGGGGGTCAAGTCAGTATGATCTGTCTGGATGCGGAGGAAGCATTTGACCAGGTCTCTCCGCCCCTTCCTCTTGGCTTAGGTTCAATCTTTGTCTCCAAAGTTAAGCGTTTGTATACCGGTCTTAGGGCACAGATTCGCAGCGCGGGGCTAGTTTCAGATCCCATCAATATTCTTCGTGGTACCCGGCAGGGATACCCCCTCTCCCCTCAGCTATTCGCACTCTATATTGAGCCATTCATTCAATCTCTTAAGTGTTCAGAAGAGATACAGCCCTTGAAACTGCACCTTTATGAGGTTCAAATTCTTGCATACGCTGATGGGGTGGCTGCCTTGACACCTGCTCCAATGAGCAGTTTAAGAGCAGTAGTTTCAGCCACTCAGGCATTTGGGGAGGTATCTGGCTATAAGGTAAATTCTGACAAGACCCAGGCATTATCAAATGTTGTTCCATCATTGCAGGACACGAGGTTAGTCCAGTCACAGGTCTATCTCAGGGTTATCTTAACTATAGCTATCCCTGAGAGCCTCGAGAATAATTATGGGAAGCTGTTTCAACACTCGGTTGATGTTTTTCAGAACTGGAATCGTCTCCACTTGGGACTCATCGGCCATTGTAACCTCATCAAGATGATCACCTTTCCTAGGTATTTGTACTTTTTTCGATGCATCCCACTTTTTCTTCCCTTGGCCTTTTTAGACTAAAGTGAAGGCCTTATGGCAGAAGTTTATATGGGGTTATTGGAAGCCCCGTTGTAAAATTCTGATTTTCCAGCAACTTAAGGAAGATGGTCGGGGTCTCCCTCCCAATTCTTAGGTTCTACTGTCTCGCATCATTTTTTTCACATATGCGGCTAGTATTGAGATAAGATCCGTTGTATCAGGGGCGTATGTTCCATGAGTTCTTACCTTTGAGTTATTCTATACCTCCTGGAGTGGGAGTTGTGGACACCTCATACTTTAAGCGAACCCACTTTAAAGCTTTTTCATCTTATCTAGAATTCATATATGTGAGTTTTTATAGGTATTACCCAATTTAATCAGCTTAAGTATCTGGGCCATAATCCTAATTTCCCTTACTGTGTGCATGAGGGCTTCAGGGATGCCTGGGGAATGGGCAACCTAATTATCTTAAAACAGCTATTTAAAACAGATGTTTTCTCTTCCTTCTTGAGTATGCAACAACAGCTCTCTCTCCCATCCACTGTCTTCTTTAGGTACCTTCAGATGAGGCACTTTATCTTTAGTCTTAAAGATAACGATTTTCACTGTATCGATAGACCCGGCCTGGACCTAATCAGGAATGCTCCTTTTAAGAGAAATATCAGGCTGGCCTATTATGTGATCTAACGGTCATCACAGAATAATATGGGGGACTCATTCCAGATGTGTGCAGATAAATGGACTTCTCTCCTCAACATTGAAGTAACTGTTGCGGGCCTTAAGCACCATAATGTACTGTTTCATTTAGCCTTGAATTTATCTCGTATCAAGGTATATCACCTGAAATGTATTAACAATTAGTTTTATTCCCCTCATCGTGTCTTCATATTGAAGCTTTGACCAGGCAACTGGTGTATTTGTTGTGGATTGGCTGGAGCCAATACGGTTCATGTTTTTGCTTCTTGCGCCACACTGCGTCTGTATTAGGAATTTGTCTTCGGTGAGCTTTGTGATATTTCAAACCTAGTAGTGGTAGCGGATCCGAAGTTGATTATGTTGGGTCGTTCACCAGTTTTTCCCCCCTATTTATCGGGTTTATACTTCTTTTCTATCTCGCTAACAAGACTGGTTCTGGCACAATTTTGGCTTTCTAGTGAGTCTCCCATTCCTTGGATCTGGTGGTGTGAATTCTTGAGCATAAGCAGATTGGAGATAGTCCTAATTGAAAATGATTTTCACAGAAAAAAGCTCATTTGGATTTGGAACCCCGTTCGGGGTTGGTTGACCAGTGTAGCTGCCCTGCAGGACATGAACATCTAGGTATATTTTTGTTATCTTTTTTTCTCCTTTTGTTTTGGCATTTTCATCCACCCAAATTGTTATTTTTATGACTATTTAGTGTATGTAGGTTTATTCTTCTCTCTTTCTTTCACTCTTTTATTCCTGGTAGGGTTTAGATTTTTTTTTAAGACAAATGGTTTCTCTCTGGGTCAGTGTATTATGTTGCATTTTGCTATTGATTGTGCTCTTATAGATATACTCTTTTTCCTTAAGGATTGTATTTGGTCCCCCTATCTCTGCTATTTTGTTGTTTTTTTGTTCTATTGGTAAAAAACAAAATCATTTAAAAAAAAAAGTATAAGTACTGCTATCAAAGAGAGTATAAATTCTACTCCTGTTAGAAAGTAGGGAAGGGTAGAAAAAATTTGTCTGAAGAGAGATGTCACAGAATAAAGGCTTATGTGTTTACATGCTCTACCGCCCACACTTAAAAAAACAGGACTCAAATCCATAAGATATATGCTAAGTGTTTGAACTTGTGAAACTCTTGCAAGAGTGAAACAAATATGCGGGTGGATGCAGGTGTTTCGGTGCTCCCGTTCTCACGAGAATCCTATGGGTGTCAGTATCACAAAACAAAATAGAGTTAAACCATGAAATATTAATATAATGTAGGAATTGGGTGGCTCTGACAAGAGCTTTTGTGTTTATAGTGTATAGTGTTCAGTTGCACATAGAACTGGATGCATCCTTGATATTATTAAGGAAGATACTGCTCTCTTCTGCAGTGAAGTGTACTCAATCTCCCCTATAGACACCTGGCATATCAAAACATATTGTTATGATATATAGGGCTAAATGTATCAAGCTATTTTAAGTTCGCAAACGGGCTGATGCGCAGAATCGGCCCGTTTGCGAACGCAAAAAAGGCTTTTTTCGTGCATCAAAACCCATTTTGCGATTCAGTAACCTGTTACTGGATCGCACAATGGGTTTGCGATTCCCTATTAGGAAGGGGCATGTTTAGGGTGCCCCTTCCTAATACCGAATCGCATCAGTATGTAGGAATGTTTTGTGACCAAAATGCTGTCGCAAAACATTCGCATTTTACCACCTACTTCAAGTAGGTGGTAACCCATTTGCAAATGGGAAGGGGTCCCTTAGGGACCCCTTCCCCTTTGTGAATGTTTGTTACAGAATTTTTTAACAGCAGTCAGTAGTCCCAGGGACCACTGCCTACGCTTGAAAAATGAAAAGAAAGCTTTTCATTTTTCTTTTTAAACGCATCCCGTTTTCCTTTAAGGAAACCGGGCTGCATTTAAAAAAATATATTGCTTTATTTAAAAGAAATCACGGACATAGTGGTCTGCTGACCCCAGCAGGTCACCATCCCTGTGATTTTAGTGATTCCTAGGGGTTTACAAATTGTGATCTACCTCATTAGTATTAATGAGGTAGAGCGATTGCAACCCCTAGGAATCACTATAGTAAATTACGATTACCTAATTGCGATTCTCAGAAATTCGCAATTAGGTATTCGCAATATACAATTTTGATACATGTAGCCCTTAGAGCCCATTCTATCGTCATGAAGAAATTCAGAAACTGCTTTATTGACATGCTTTCGGGATTTCTCAATCTTAGGATAAAACTTTTTCGACCATTGCCATTTTTGACTTTGACATACATTAGAAACAGAGGAAGTGTGAGGGAAGAGAGAGACATGAATTATGAAAAGGTCTCCTTCATTTGGATTTCAAGCACAAACCCTGGGATTGTGCCCTAGGGCATTGCCACCACAGCACACTATCACCAGGTCTTGGTGCTCATAATCCAAAATGCTCTAAACCATTGGTAACAATTGATGCCACTTCATACCTCTATGACCAGTCCAAGTTATGTCCATGTTTGGAAATCCATACTTTTGTCAATACTACAATTAATGGCATATTCTCAAGCCCAATGGATGAAGCTGTGACCCAAAATCCAGGCAAACCATGGTGCAGTATAGAGATATCTGTCATAAGAGGAGTGCTCAGCAGAATGAGTAAGCTCTAGAAGCAAGATAGAGTTATATGAGGTGGAAAAAAATGGGAGGGTTGCAAAATTTTAAATGTATTTGGTAGATTTTTGGCAGTTACAAACGTAGGTTAGGTTGTGACCAACTGCTGTTTGTATGGTGTACAGTTACCTGATAAACAGTATGAGCTTTACTATTGGGTAATTTTCAAATTTTGGTATGGTCTTGCTAGAGGCTTGCGACAGTAAAGCAGGCACCACTGTACCCTCGGACTGCATGTAACGGATTGTCTACCTGGCTTTCACAAGACACTTTCAAGAGCTTTCAAGAAGGGAAAAAGGGGAAACATACTACAAACAACATAGATAATGGAACTATAGGGTAACTCTGAAAGAGCTGCTTATGTTAAATTTTATAATAGGGAAGAATTAAAACATACAACTTGGGGGGTGACAATATCTCCTTAAAAAACAAAAAGGAGACAATTGTGGAAAAAATAGCTGCTCCAAAAAAAAAAGTTCTGCCTAGGGGAACATTTGTGATCTTGGACAAGCTTGTCCTGTGCAGACCTGCTTGTCTCAGATGAAAAAATTATTTGCTTACATAAGCAGCAAAAAGTGCTTTATTTTGATAAGCAGGGTTGCTATCTTCTACATCACTCAGTATCTGGGCAGACACAGGGGCAGATTTACAAGCCCCTTGCGCCACTTTTGCGTCACTTTTAACATGGGAAAAGTGACGCAAAAGTGGCGCAAGGGGCTTGTAAATCTGCCCCACAGTATCTCCAGATTCAAAGGAGGTGGAAGCCTCTGAAGAATTGTCCAGCTCAGTAGCACAAGCTAACTCTGCCCCATAAAGCCTTTGTGGATGCATAGATCTGAGGTGCTTCCACATACCTGTACTACTCATGCTGTACTGTTGTTTCTACTGTCCCGGCTGAACTCCTTCTTGCAAAGTTTGCAGATGACATAATTTGCATAGATGTTTTTGCTGCCTGGCCTAACGTCAACAAATTACCACACCGAAGACTCTTTGGCAGGCTGAGTACTGAGAATCTGAGGAAGACATCCTTCTATGCCAAAACAATAAGACACACTTAGCACAGCAACAAGGTCTACCCACAGCAAACTCCAGTAGGCAAATAAATCAAAAGGATAGATCCTACCTTTTGCAAATAAAGACATCCATGTCAACCAATCACAAATCTTCCTTGGGTTGTGTTTCTTCTCCCGGACCTCTTGTGAGATTCTAAAAAAATTATTGCTCTATATATTGAATTTAACAATTCATAATGAATTTTTGTAATTTAATCAAAACCTCTAATGTCTTCCTTTGTTCAGAATAAAAAGGAAACACTGTTATTAACTTAATTTCAAATGTACTATCTCGTGGACTTTTCACCAGTGCCGAATACTAAGTTGAGCCCCCTTGTAGTCCACGCAGGGGATTGTGTGCTCTACAAGGTACGTCTCACAAGAGTTATCAGTTTCTAAAAATGTAAATAAATATAAAAACATATCGAAATCACTTTCTTATTATAAGTTACAAATGAAGAATAACTTAATACATAAAAAATAACTCTATACAATAATTTAAAACAAAATGCATCTACAATCTCACAAGTGTCCCGTGAGCGGATCACGAGCCCCTCATGAGAGTAATGAGACACCTTAAAAATAAATTAACACAGTGAAAACTAATTGTATACATTATTGCAAAACCTGATTACTCTAATTCTGAACTATAATTACAACTATAGTGTAAAAACAGATACAAAGGCTATGAAAGTATGGTATTAGAATATTAATGAACTTGCTGAGAATATGCCTCAATATGAGAGCTACAAGAACTGAGGAGATGTACACTCTCAACACAAATATTGTTGTATTACTCTATTTTATACTCAGAGATAACTTTTAGAAACATTTGGAACTGTGGCACCCTTTCCTGTTATATTACACTACAAAAGCCATTCCCTTTCAAAATAATGTCTGCACACAGGATATATTATTCAGTTATTCTACCATAGATACACTAAAGAAAAATGTATTTACTTAAACAAAAACCTAGAAATTCACTGAAGAAACCAAAGTAACCTATAGTCAGGTGTAATAAAAATATTTGTTGCTGTTTTGTAAAATAAAACGTTGAAATTCACTGAAAAAACCAATGGTTAAAGTAACGTTATAGTTAGGTGAATTTCTAAGTGTTAACAGTGTGTTGTACTAGAAAAAACACAGAAATTCAGCAGTTATAATTAGCAGCATTGACTATAACTTGTGCGCCCACCATTCACTGCTTATGACCTCACATAACATGACTTCATTTATGACATCACTGATGACATCTCAAATGACATAATTGATGATATCACAGATGACATCATCCAAGCTTCATTTTCCCATGTATGGCTCTGTAAATTACTATGACATTAAAGGCCTTACAGTAAGTACAATATAGATCGTGGGAATATCAGCTATCATTAGTACCATCACAGATAGAACTCCCTTAGATGTTGAAAACAACCATTATTTGCAACATTGACCATATACCACACACTTTACAGCTAGCATAGTTCATAATAACAATCAACCACAGATATACAAGAAACCCTTATTGAGTACAGTGCTCAAGGCTGTATACAACTGTTCACATAAAGCCAATTTCTAAAAATTGTGAATGTAAGTTCCAAAACAAATGACCTACGATGGACAGCTGTTATCTGTATCAAACCCGAGACTCACCAAAACTACATTGAGAAATGAGGTTGATATCAGTAGAAAAATGGCTACTGTAAAGAGTGGTTACTCTATGAAGAGTGTTTGCTCTATCAATCAATCAATCAATCAATCAATCAGGGGTTTGTATAGTGCGGCTACTCACCCGTGATGGTCTCAAGGTGCTGAGGGTGGAAGGGGGGCTGCTGACCCATATGGGCTTCAGTTGAAGAGCCAGGTGTTGAGGTCCTTCCTGAACTGGGTCAGTGACGGGGATTGCCTGAGGTGGAGAAGAAGGGTGTACCAGGTCTTGGCACCGAGGTAGGAGAAGAATCTTCCTCTGGTTCTGGTCTTGCAGATCTGTGGGACGGTGGCCAGGGCCAATTGGGCAGAGCGGAGGTGTCTGCTGGGCACATAGAATGAGAGGCGGTGGTTCAGATATGCTGGTCCTGTGTCGTGGAGGGTTTTGTAGGCATGTGTGAGGAGCTTGAAAGTGATTCCTTTGTTGACTGGGAGCCAGTGGAGTTCTCTAAGGTGTTCGGTGATGTGGCTGTGGCAGGGGATGTTGCAGGAGTGGAGGAGAGTCTTGGGTGTTGAAGCTGTCATGGACCTGCCTGATCTTGTGGGGGAAAGTTTAACGCAGAGGTCTTGGGTGGGTGGGACATCTGTGTTCTCGCTGTTGGGCCTGGCAAACTCCTTGACAATGGTGAAGAGTTCTTTGCTGTTGTGTGTGTTGGCGTTGATTCTGTCTTGGAGGGCCGTTTTCTTTGTGGTGTTGAGAAGGAGGTGGTATGCAGTGATGGCGGCTTTGAAGGTTGTGTGGGCTTCCGGGGATTTGTTGTTCCTCCATCTCTTCTCGAGTTGTCTATAGGTGCGTCTCGACTCGTGGAGGGCAGGAGTGAACTAGCTGGCTTTCTTGGAGTGCTGCTTGCCAGAGGCCTTCTTGAGGGGTGCCAAAGTGTAAGAGCAGTTGGAGATCCATCATTGGAGGTTGCTTGCTGAGGTACTAGCATTGGGGGATGTCGGCAGTGAGGTAGTGATGAGGGAGGCGGTTAGATGTTCCATCTACAGCGGGGGCGGTGAGAGGGGTGTTGTACAGTGGGTTTGGTGAAAGCAAAGTGCACGCAGTCGTGGATGGTCCAGAGAAGTTTGGAGGTGTGGCTGTAGGTGATGAATTCACTGGCGGAGAAGATGGGGTTGAGCGTGTGTCCTGCTGCATGGGTTGGAGAGGTAACTAGCTGCTTGAGTCCTATGTTGATGAGGTTCTCCAGAAGGGATGCGGTGTTCTGGTCATTGAGGTTGTCCAGGTGAAATTTGAGGTCGCTGAGTAGGATGTAATCGGTGGATGCGAGAGCCTGGGGTGCGGGTGGGTGGGGGCCACGAGGTCTGTAGACGAGGGTGCCACAGAGGGTGGTGTTCGGGTTGGTCTGGATCTGAACGTGGAGGTGTTCCATGGTTTTCATTGAACTGTCCAAGTGGGTGGTTAGGCAGAGGGTGTTTTTGTGGACTATGGAGATGTCTTCTCCTGGTCGGTTGGTGCGGTCGGGGATGGCGGTGACGATGTCCAGGACAGACCTGGGGTTTGTCCAGGACAGACCTGGGGTTTGTCCAGGTTTCCGTGAGGAAGGTGATGTCGGGAGAAACGGAGTCTAGGAGGTCCCAGATTCTGCGGCGTGTTTGTGGTGGGAGCACTTGTTGAGGAGGATGCAGCTGAGCTGGTAGGGTGCACTGTCAGTCGGCTAGTCAGCGGGAGGAGCTGGAGTGAAGAGGTGGGTTAGGGTGTAGCTGAAGTTTCGGCAGGAGAAAGGTCCTTGGGTATTCTTCGGTTACGCGAGATGGAAGGCTGCATGGCATCCGGTGTTGGGGGTGAGGAGGGTGCTGGCATTGTTTTGGTGGATGGTCCGAGGACCAGGGTCCATGGCACTGGGTGCGGTCCAGGTGCAGACAGGCGCAGACAGTCTTGCCTTTGGCGTGCCTTCGGCATGCCTGTGGCGTGGCAGCACAGCAGCCCTCATTAAGTAGTGTGTGGGGGGCTGGACAGCTGGGAGGCAGGAAATGTGAGGAGCAGGAAAGTGGCACTGGAGGGGGGAGGGGCAATGGGGGATCACAGCAGCAGGGAGGAAAATCAGCAAAAGATACAAAAGGAGAAAAAAAGGAAAAAGTGCAGAAAGGGTGAAAAGGACAGAAAAGAATCAGAGAAAAAGGCCGAAAAAGAGAGACAGAGTGCAGCCCATCAGCAGCGCACACATTGTTTGTAAAAAAATGAAAACTTTCAAGAGAAATACACCACAGAGTAATAAAAAAGTATCTACTAAGAATAGTGTACACTCAACCAACACTTGTCAGAAAAGACTCTTTATAAAAAAAGTAACGAAGCTCTGAATGTGCTAAATATACTACCACCTGCGCCCTTTATACTGTTGTGAAAGCTTTATGTAGCCCATCTTCTCAAGCAAAACAAGCACATGTATATAGTTTAGAACCTGGTGAACGCAGCTTTATAAGTTATGTAGAAATTGTCATGCTGCAATGATTCCTTCTAATAACTCAAGGCTGTTTACAAAAGTTAGTATCTACTACGTAGATTCTTACTTCTGTTGAAAACGTTTTCTGTAGTACCAAAAAACTTGTGTGGAGCATAATGAACACAAGTCATCAATCATTACCTGCACACAGTTGCTTTTGAATAAAAAGATGTATAACATGTTCAATACCTCTACACACCTATGGTGTATTAGGAACAGATGTGTTTTGTAAACACTTACACCTATTAGCTGGACCC
This sequence comes from Calotriton arnoldi, assembly GCA_963921515.1. Taxonomy (NCBI): domain Eukaryota; kingdom Metazoa; phylum Chordata; class Amphibia; order Caudata; family Salamandridae; genus Calotriton; species Calotriton arnoldi. Next base: position 21,218 of record CAWUFW010008353.1, read on the forward strand.
AAGCTGTACAAAAATAGGTAGAAAAGTTATATGGTACTTAGCCGCCACTATATAAACTGTTAGACAAACTAGCATACTCATTGTATGATTTCGTCAGTGTTTTCGTCAATGATGTAATTTGAGATGTCATGAGTGATATCATAAATGATGTCATAGAACATGTCATGAGTGATGTCATATGTGAGGTTATCAGTATTGAATGGGAAGTGGCGCAAGTTACAGTTAGTTCTGCTAACTATAACAGCTGTACTTCAGTATTATTTTTAGTTCAAAACGTTGATGTTGTCACTGAGAAAATCACCTAACTATAATGTTACTTTAACCTTTGGTTTTTTCAGTGAATATATGTATATAAATATATATATATTCACTGAAAAAAACAAAGGTTAAAGTGACATTATAGTTAGGTTAAAATTGCTGTGATGAAGAAATGTTTTAAACACAAAAAAACTGAAATTTACCAGTTATAGTTATCTCTAGTAACTATACCTCATGTCCTAAGGTAACTATAACTTGTGCCCCACCATGCACGGTGTTGTCATCAATGATGTTATTTCAAATGTTGCAGTGATGTTATCAATGATGTCATATAACATGTCATGAGTAATTGTTGCAAGGTGGAAGTATTATGTGATATGGCTGGTGAGCCTTATCATGTAAAACTAACACAGTACACAAAAGTGGATCTTGGATTCACCCTTAGCAGCCCTAGCTCGATCCTGGTAGAGTGGTACAGAGTAGTCAGGTGTACTTAGAGGAACATGTAATATGCATTTCACAGTACCAGCATTGACAATAAGTAAATCACACGACTCGAAAGAACACTTGGCATCAATTTATAAAAATATATCAGATTTTTATATAAATATTGACAACAAAATGAACTTGATACATTGCAGATAACCGAGTTATCGACTTTCAAAGCATTAAAAATAAATGCAATGAAATGTTGTAAAATGTTCACCGTTAAAGTCAATGAGAAAAAAACACACTTAGCAAAACGATAGCTGCAGGGCGAGTTCAAATGAACCTTCTTGTGGATAAGGTTCTGCAGGGCACGAGACCAAGACTCAACAGTCACTACTTCGTTACCTTGCCCGGTAAGTCTTGGTGCAGAGATTACTTGGCTGTTCTTGGTGCTGGTGGGATCCGCAGGAGCTGTAAAAAATGCAGCACTTAGCAAAACCACACTTTATGATTAAGTTACACTCTACCCTTGGAAAGTAAAAGACTTTGGGGTCCCAGGACCTCGGTGGAACAGCAGGATTTCTTTTATTTTGCTCAGCGGCTTCGGGTGCAGAGGCAGCTGGCTGCTGTCAATCACCGGGGGGTGGTCGCGCCAAAGATGCTTCACCACACATTCGACGACAACAACTTCAGGATTCAGGGACACAGCAATTTATGATGTCAGTCGCTGTTGGTGTGAGCTGCTCTCGGGCTGGAGTTGTCACTTACCGGGTCGATCACCGGACTGGCGATCACCAAGCCTTGGCTGCAGAAAATGTAGTCTTCAGATATTTCGGTGGCTGGAGGTTGGCAGGAGTGGCCTAGTGGCTCAAGACTTCACGTGAGTTGAGCTTCCACCCCGGGCCTGCAGGACACTACTTCTCTTCAGACTCACTCTTGACAGGCCCAGCGGGTCGCAAATCTTGTGACACAGCACGTCAATTCTTCTGCAGGTTGCAGGTAATGTTCCCTCTAATTTTTTTCCTCTGTGTGTGGCAGTGCAAGATCTCTGTCTGTGAAAGCCAAGGCTGTGTGCGGCAAGTATGCGAGCGCAGCCTGTGAGTATATAAATCCGTGGCAATTATCACTCAAAACGTTTGTTTACAATGAGATCGAGAACAAGTGCATTTCACACATATAGCTCTAATTAACAGGGACATGTGACAGTTTTGCAGTGTTGAGACAGATCATCATGACATTAATTGTTTATTCTAGTTGCACCTATACCCCAGGCTTAGAAAAATACAAGACTCAGAAGGGAGCACCATTATAAGATTTTACTGAATATTCTTGATTGGAGCACTGATCATTTGGTGGGGGATTGCTGGAAGACAATACAAGAGAATATATATTTAGCAAGTTGTCAATTACATAACACAGTTACATTTTGATGTACATCCGAAAGATTAATGTCCTTGCTAAGAGGAAGTGTGTGAAATGTGCCCATCTAGGCCAAACATAGACTGTGAGAAAGGGTGGGTCAGACAATGCAAGTGCCATCACTAGATGTGTGTCACATTTTCTTCTCTCATTGGTCCATGCGATTCTTCCAGTGCTGATAAATTCTATAAAGGTCAACTTTGCTATTTAAGAGATAGGCCTTTGTCATCATCAGCATAACCAAGTGATTCTCCTCCAGTCTAGTTCTTGATTTAGACTTGATAGAGTTAAAGAGAATGAATCCTCGTTCACAGTCTGCACTTGATGACTGAAATGTTGGAACATGGCTGACAAGCCACATAATGGAAAACATGCTATTGGTTGGACATTCAAGAACGGTGGATGGTATATGTCAATAGCACTCAGCAAATCTGAGAAAGGAAAGATAAAATGTAGTTCTTGTATACATGTAGCAGCTTGTATGTCTGCTTTCGTGACAGACAGAAGCATCAAGTGGGGCCTGTACAAAACCACAAAGTAATGTGGAAGGCAGACAAAAGAGCAACATAAAAAATACTCAATTACCCTTACCATCCCCATTTCAGTCATTTTTAATGCACTGACCCCAGAATATAGCAATACAGGAGAAGGAAAACCTTAGAGTGTAGGTAGGCGAGCTAAGAAATTATTGAGTAGAGCAGAGCCAAGGACTGGCTCTAGCTCTAAATCATTCAACAAACATGTGAGAGTAGGATAAGGTGCATTCAAAATTTAAGAAAGTATTTCCTTAACACACAGAAGTGTTTCACCTTACATTCCAGGCCCCATCTTTACAGTGAATGCTACTGAACTAAGACGCAAGTCCATTATCATGAATACATTAGTTGGTGGCTTGATTTGTGCTGTAGCTGGAGAAATATTATAGACTATTAAATCAAAAACACCACGGTTTCTGTATAGTGCACATCTTGTACTCACATGTTTGAAGGTGATCTCATAATAATGAACAAAACGGAGGTGCGGTGAAATAAAGTATTTTCATTGACTCACACAATTTGATTGCGCAGGGATCTTTGTGCTCCAAAAATAAACAAGCATTAGCAAGCCAAGCGGCCTGGTGCTAGCCGCTGCCGTTTGGCTTTGGCAATTCAGTTTTTTTTTCTGTTTTGGCTTTGCAAAATTATTTTTGGGGGTAAGCTGGTGTGCTCTTGTCCATTTAAAGAAATTTAAACAACTGCTTAAAAGCAAAAATATTTTTAGGTCTGCAAATAACACATATTACTAATTTCTGGCAGTGACAAGAAATACATTTTGTGTGGCTGTACTCCTTCTGAAAAGGCATCATGTTGTAACTTACAGTGAAGCCAGCCAATGGCTGAAGAGAACTGACTCATTGCCCCATGATACATGCTGGAATGGGTGGAAGAAAAATGTGAATGACACAACAAGATACTAATGGAGGACGCCTGACTGAAAAGCCCTATAACTATGTAACACATATAACTTTCGTAAAATCAAAAAGGCTTGGATAACACCAGAGTGAAAAAAGCAAAAAAGCAAATTGATATGCCATTTGCTGCTAGCCTCTTTGCTAATGCTTTTTAGAAAATGTTTGTAATTTTTTAGCTTCCTCACACAGAGGTCTGTTCTGAACCTGAATGGCTTGTCAGTTAGGGTGGTTGGGGGGCATAGAGGAGATAGAGAGAGCTCGACAGAGTATATGGTCTGAAAGTGTGTGTATGATTAGCAAGACTGTAGGAGAAGGTGAGTGAAAGAACGTTTGGCAGTGTCTATATATTCAATGGAATTATAGTAAATGTATATTGTGTGCTGTACAAAAGCTGAACAACAATACCCAGGGCCACTAGAAATATGCAGTGGGGGAAAGCACCAAATTATGTGGCAGGGTTGACTAAATTATGTAGTAAGAATGGCCAAATTATGTGGCACACTACAGCACATTTTTTCTAGTGTTGCTACATTATTTTATAATTTATTTCACACATGGTAATCCTGTCATTGGCAATGATTTCACCTCATTAGTACCAGTTTACCAACCAAGTACAGAAATAAGCGGCTGAAAGTTGACCAGCTAACCTTTGCGAAGGGCTTTCAATGTACGCAAACCTATGTCACAACGTTTTTAGTAACTTTTGATTTGTTCAAGCTAGAAACAATTATTTTTTGGGTTAAAATCTGCAGATTATATGGCAGATGATGTATTATGTGGGAAATGGATAATTATGCAAAAAAAAGCAGTGGCCGCAGAATCGCATGATTTCAGTGGCCTTGACAAAACCTTATACTTGTGATTCTGCATTGTGCCATGTGCTTGTTCAAGTTCATCCTGCACAGGTTTAGCCTAGTGATTCATGTGTTACCTAAGAGTGTGTAAAAGAAAGAGTAGGAAGCCCACAGATGTAGAGCAGTAGAAATCTATGCTAGGAGTCTTACTGGACAGCCGCATATTTCATAGCTCCTGTGGAAAATTAGAGTGCCCGACAGGGACGGTGATGGACCAGAAGTGATATCTACAACTTGGATATCTATGCCACCCTTCCTTCACATATACTTGACAAACTTTATGGGCTATTAAACAAACACAAGACGTTTTCTGTACAGCGCACTTTCTGAATGGAAGTATTTAGAAATGCTTTAATATTTGATAAAGAACAATCAGGATACTCAGTGAAAAAATATTGAGCATTATCTCACATCCATTTAATTTTTTATAGACCTGCTCAGAGACGTTTTAAGGCATGGGCAAAGTGGGCTCTGGGCCAGGACCCCAGCTTTTCAGGGGGTCCCCTGAGAGAGCCAGCTCGGTTTTGCAGAGAGTCTTGCCCTAGTGACCCTGAATAATTCTTACACAGATTGTAATAGACTCTCACACATCGCCCCTTTTCAAAATAAATTAAAGGAAAACGGTATTTGAAACAGACATTTTGCAGAGAAATGTTGCGTTTATGTTTCATATTTTCAGATCAAAGCAGGACCTCACACATTCATATGTCACAGAGATTATTTGCAGTACTATTAGTGAACTGCAGCTGTGTTACAATATTGAAAACGCACCTCACTATCCCTAAACATTAGATGTAAACACATTTAGAATATGGACCAGTGACTCTGTCCACTGTCAGTGACCTGGCCAAAGAGGGCATGAAAGAGCTGAAAATGGATCATAAATTTAAAGTTGTTCCGAACACGGGCCCCCAAAATACGTTCGTCCCAGGGCCCCCAGAATCCTTTTAATGTCCCTGCTGCCACCCTCTAAGAAGACAGAAAGGTGACGTATAGTGCTGTAGAAAACTAATGATTACTGCTGAGTTGGATTCCGAACAGACATTTAATGAGCAATTTGTGTGCTTGCTGATGTTGGTTGTGAGAGGTCTTATTTGAATCTCCACCATAATATCCTGGCTTTATTTTAGCATCTAGAGTTACCACCAGGCAAGTACAGCACCATGTCATTTGGATACTGATGCATGTCTCTTTAGAAGGGGCCTTGCACAATCCCTTCCTCTAGGACAACCATTATGTTTTTATTACTTTGTCTTGTGGCTGCTTCAAAAATCTCTGAGATGTATTATATATTACTCTATTTATCATGTTCAAGCTACCCGTTACTCATCTTGTTCAAAGAATCCTCGTGAAAACAGGTCAACTATTTCCAGTAGTTTAGTGGAGGTTCCTGTTCTGTGAGTGGTGGTCTAAAGCCTCCATCAGTTTGTGGATCCTATCTAAGTATCTAGGGCCAGTTAACTTGGTGCTCGAATGTGTTAGCAACATCTGTCTCTTCAATCTTAGACTCTAACACTACAAGTCCCAATGTAGCTCTTTTAATTTGTGTCGCTTTGGTAAAGTCCGACTTGCGTAGTTGCTATCTCTGCATGCTTCTATCAAAACTCAGGCTTCTGCAGCAGGCACAGAATGCACCCTTGCTGATTCAAGCAGGGAGCACACATCACCTACTCACGGGTTGGTCCATTGCTTTCATGTCATTAGCCTGTCCCAATGTTAGATCCACATTCATAGCATTCAGTAGGCCTTTCAAAGTAAAGCAGGTCTTAATTCCAGCAGTAAACGGTGAGTATTCACATTTGGTTTGGCAACTCAATATTCACTTGCAGCAAGCTTTTGTCTAATAACATGGAAAACTATTTTAAAGGAAATACATTATTTGTGGTGATGTGTAACGTGATGTTAGGTGAAAATATTGGGGATTTTCCAACAATAACTGTCGACGCCCACCTAAACTGGGGCAGGCTTTTGTAATGGTCATTTTGAAACTGACAGAGAAGTTAGGGAAGAAACTAACTCTACCCTACTCATTGTTCGCTCACACTCAGTTCTGTGATCTGCAAGTTACACGTCTTTGTAGCAGGCACATTAACCAGTTGCTTATAAACAACGAAAGAGTGTGCGTTATATTTACAAATAGAGCACAACAGTAGAATCCAACTAGGTTCTTAATAAAGCCCTCACTCACCATCCTGGTTGGTGACATGCTTCATCATCGGGCCCCACCAGGAGCGGCCGAATGACACCCTGGTGTGCTTTGATGCCAGAATTACTGCGGAGCTGGTTTAAGGTGTCCAGTGTATAGTGAAGGTGATTGTTAAAAATGTCTGGTTGTGTCAAACAATAGATTTTATTAAAAGCCAATCAGACATAGATAAAAACAAAGTGTAGGACATCAATGCCGAATAAATTGTTCAGCTTGGTCCACTAAGATATGGTCAACATGTTTCAGCCTATGTGTTGTAATTTAACGGGCATTCGTCAGGACCAGAAAAGACGTGTAAACCTCGGCGGTATGAGCACACTACGGCCCACCCTAACCTGAGGTTCAAATGTGAAAAATTAAAAAGGTGTACTTCTGGAGTCCCTCGTGTTGAAAGGAACCGAGTTTATTCTGGATGAAAAAACATATACAGACAAACATAGAAAGAAAGACAAACATATAAAAATTAGGCATAGTTGTATAAGTTTGTCATCGTTGGACATACAGATACTGGTGCTCTATGTGGTGCGCTTAATCGGTAACTCTGACCATACGTGCTACTAGATGATGAAAGTGCATTCAACATGAATCCTCAACCTCTATGAATCTTAATATGATTAGCAAGTAATAAAGGGTATGAAAAGCTCAACATGGTCTTTATCACTACAAAGAAAACTGTGCAAACAGACACTAAGGGGCCGATTCCGTTTCAGGCCGGAAATCTCCCCGACCGAGCCGGACCCGGAGAGATTTCCGACCGAATCGGACCCTAGCAGCCCGACCGAATGAGTACGATGCGCACGTATGCTATCGGACTCGATTCGGTCAGACTCCCATTTAAGTCAATGGGAGCCAGTCGTACGACGCGTACACGGGCTCCCATTGACTCAATGGGCACGACGCGAACAAGGGCGCCCCCTACAGCGTGTTCGCGTCGAAGCGGGTCGCGCCGTACATGCACGTGTAGGGGGACCCATGGGTCCCCCCTGTGTGCGACTCGCGTGCCTATGCTTCCAGTGGGGTCCGACACGGACCCCCAAAGTGCGGCTCCGACAGCTCCTTGGAGCCGGACTGCGCGAGTCGGTCGGAGCGGTCGAGGTGCGCATCGTACTTACCCGGCCGGGGAACGTCTCCATTGCGCGGTGCGAGTCGTCCCCATGCGAGTCGGTCGGAGCGGTTGGGTCTTGCGAACGAGTCGGTCGGCGATTTCGTGAGCGCACGCATCGTACTCGCTCGCCCGGACGCACGTACGAATCGGTCGGGAAATAGGGCTCCGAATCGGATCCGGTTAAGCCGAATCCGATTCGGTGCCCTACCGGCCGAGATCGGAATCGACCCCTTAGCGTGATAACCTTAAAACACAGTGTTGCTGGGCATTAAATATGATCAAAGTAAGGATATCTCACATGTGGTGTAATCACTAATTACACCATGGGTCTCGGGAGGGGGGTGGTAGCAACAATGGCACACCCTAGGGATAAAGAAGGAGAAAGTAATCAGATAAAATCACGAGTAAACAGAAAGCCCCCGGTACTTATCTTGTTTCCAAAGTCAAAGGACTTACGCCTGCACTGCTAGGCACCCGCCGTGTACCTATGCGATCCCTCAAAAACCGGACCCCGATGGTGATGACCAGGCGAATCCGGTTTGTTTATAAAGCAGGGAACAGTGTCCTCGCACAGGACGGGCGAGGCGTTGGGAGACGCATCATTGCGTACGCGTCGTGATATCACGCGCTAATTGCCAAAGGGAATCAGTAGCGCTCCGTATTAGGGGCACGTCATCGCGTAAACGTCGCGATGTCACGCGCCATCTACAAAATAGGAAAACGTAGCGCTCCTTGATAGTGCCGCATAGCCAATCACAAGAGCGGTACTAAAAGCATACTGGTCGTCATGGGAACAAAGAAAGAAGAAAAAGGACGCGTCTCCCAACGCCTCGCCAGTCCTGTGCGAGGACACTGTTCCCTGCTTTATAAACAAACGGGATTCGCCTGGTCATCACCATCGGGGTCCGGTTTTTGAGGGATCGCATAGGTACACGGCGGGTGCCTAGCAGTGCAGGCGTAAGTCCTTTGACTTTGGAAACAAGATAAGTACCGGGGGCTTTCTGTTTACTCGTGATTTTATCTGATTACTTTCTCCTTCTTTATCCCTAGGGTGTGCCATTGTTGCTACCACCCCCCTCCCGAGACCCATGGTGTAATTAGTGATTACACCACATGTGAGATATCCTTACTTTGATCATATTTAATGCCCAGCAACACTGTGTTTAAGGTTATCACGCTTAGTGTCTGTTTGCACAGTTTTCTTTGTAGTGATAAAGACCATGTTGGGCTTTTCATACCTCTTATTACTTGCTAATCATTTTAAGATTCATAGAGGTTGAGGATTCATGTTGAATGCACTTTCTTCATCTAGGAGCACGTATGGTCAGAGTTACCGATTAAGCGCACCACGTAGAGCACCAGTATCTGTATGTCCACGATGACAAACTTATACAACTATGCCTAATTTCATATGTTTGTCTTTCTTTCTATGTTTGTCTGTGTATGTTTTTTCATCCAGAATAAACTTGGTTCCTTTCAACACAAGGGACTCCAGAAGTACACCTTTTTAATTTTTCACATTTGAACCTCAGGTTAGGGTGGGCCGTAGTGTGCTCATACAGCCGAGGTTTACACGTCTTTTCTGGTCCTGACGAATGCCCGTTAAATTACAACACATAGGCTGAAACATGTTGACCATATCTTAGTGGACCAAGCTGAACAATTTATTCGGCATTGATGTCCTACACTTTGTTTTTATCTATGTCTGATTGGCTTTTAATAAAATCTATTGTTTGACACAACCAGACATTTTTAACAATCACCTTCACTATACACTGGACACCTTAAACCAGCTCCGCAGTAATTCTGGCGTCGAAGCACACCAGGGTGGCATTCGGCCGCTCCTGGTGGGGCCCGATGATGAAGCATGTCACCAACCAGGTTGGTGAGTGAGGGCTTTATTAAGAACCTAGTTGGATTCTACTGTTGTGCTCTATTTGTAAATATAAGGCACACTCTTTCGTTGTTTATAATCATATCTACCGCGGGGGATTGAGAGTGGTCCTTACTTCGTATTCCCTCCCTCTCTTGTTGTTTTCAGCACATTAACCATTTGCTCTACTTTAGGGTGAACTGAAACTGCCACTAGACAAAACTCTGCTCTCTCTCCAGCAGGAGCATTAATCACCAGAGTTATCTTGAAACTTTTATTGTTGCATGACACTGTTGGACACAAAAGGAAATCTGTAGCACCTGCTATTAGACGAAAAGTTATTTTGAACACAGCCCCCCCACCACACAAGGTCAGTGCCAGGTATGACTGCACCAAGTGCCAAAGCCGCACAGCAAAAGAGCAATGCCATATAAAATCAGAGATATCCATCATAAGTTATCATTTGAAACCAAAAAAACACCCTATTAAAAAAGCAGTAAAAAACTGCTATATTTACCCGGCTCAAAGTCCCATCCTAAAACACCGCAGATTCATACCTGAATGTATAGCGGGTGGGGGAGGTGGGGAGAGGGTCACGGGAAGAGAGAAAACATGGCCGGCACTATGGGGACCGGCATGATTACAGTGCATGTTATAAAAATGCAAGTGCAAAGCAGCTCTGATTCTACAGTGCGAAGAGCTGTAATTTGATAAGAAACAAGATTTGATTGTGTCTTGTAACATGTGCGGGCATTCTAGAAACCGAGCAGACACTGAAATGAAAATAAACATTTCTGGGGAATGTGTGCAGGCCCCCCACCCCTTCCGACTCGAAAAGCGAAAGCGGCATATATAACTGCTGCCTGCCCCAGACTCTATGGCATTCCACAGACCTTAACCTGAAAATGCAAAACTGCTACTACCCCTGCATTGTAAATGCTCGCTGCACTTCACCACCAAAAAAAGTCCGTACTTTTCACAACGCTCCCATGTAAAAGGCCGTTTATGGTGAATGGTCTAAATCTCTTGTGAAGCAGAGATGTGCGTGCTTTGTAAGACTGTGTGCTCGCTTAGGAAAGGCCCTGTGCACGCGTGTGTGAGCACAAGCTTACAGGGAACAATGGTTGCAGGTGACTGGTTCCACCAGTCAGAGAAATCTGCTTTGGCTTTCTGGTGTCCACTGGAGTCCCTCTTGGTGTGAGCAACAAGCTTTCACCATGGGCACACGTCAACACTCGGGTTCAGAATATGGTCACTTCAGGGCACTTAAGAGTCCTCTCTTTGCGTTGTGGCAGAGTCCAAAGTCCTGTCTTCGATGACGGTATCTTCTTTGTGTCTCTTCTTGGATTCCAAATTAGATCCGCAATTCTTGTGCCAGGGGAGCCCCTTAAATCCTAGTTTATGCGGCATTAAGGGCGTGATGGACAGTGGCCAATGGGCTACAGGTCCCTGCGGCTAACCCGCCCCTGTAGTGACAACATGCTGTGAGTGTACATCACTGTGCTACCCAGAATACTCTATTGTAGGGTCTGTCAAAATGGCAGAACCCTTCCTCAGCTGTACAGACCTCTTAGCCCACCCTAAAGGTGTTGCTAACCTTTTGGAGGTGCACGCTTCCTGACTACCTACATTTCCTGCCTGTCTGGCTGAACAAGGCAGGAATGGCTTGGTCCTTGAGTGAGGGACAACAGATTACATATCAGGGGGGGGGGTGCAAGCCTTTAAGGCTCACCGCCATAGCTTGGGTGGAGTTGGCGCGGTGCCTACTCACATATACACTTTCCCAGAGGGGAACTTCACCTGAGACATTGGGGTCAAATACATAAGGACCGGGATACCAGCGGGGAACTTCCCTACAGTGGGTGGGTAATGAATCCTAGGGGAGTGAAGATGAAAACAATGACTCTAGGAAGGACACAAGCCGACATGTAAGCCTCCTAAAGGTTACCTATCATGGAAGCTCTGGGGTGGAGGGAGGGTAGTTTCTTGTTGGGGGTTACAATGGTTATTATAATGGTTGAACCCATCAACCTTGTTGGAACGAGGGGACGACTCGATAACAGGTCTCTAACCGTCTGCACTTGTCATTTCGAAACTCCGAATGTATAATCCTCATTGACCTGTGAGCCGTATGTCTTCCTATTCCTCTTAAAATTAAAATAAGGATTTTTAAAAAAAGGCTCACTGCCTTGATTACTATCAACACTAGCCATCCTGGGACGGTGGATGTAAGACCTCCTTCCTGCCCAGGCCTTTGTCTCTGTCCTGGGGAAGTGCGAGCACATCCCACCAGGAGGGCAGACACTTGTCTTTGTGGAAAGTGGCACGGGGAAGCCCGCCAAGGCACTGAAACTTTGCATCCTAGGGGGTACCCATATAGGGTGGCACCCCTGTGCATGCCAGCTCACCCTCGAAATGAAAATCGTATTGGGGTTTAAAAAGCATGGTGTTTGATTCCAAACATGACACAATTCGGTCATTCCATAATGGAGTTGACTATCTCGAGTTTCCTCCGCAGCCAACCCAAGTTACTCTATGACCACCAGTCACTTGCAGTAAAACCTTGTTTTACAAGGTTACTTTAGGGATTTATACATGTAACAGATATAATGCACTCTACCTCTTGGGCTTAGGAGGGCAACCTTAAGAGTGACTGACTTATATTAAGGCAGAGGTGTGGCTCTGCAGCACATGGTATGTGCACAGTAACTCTCGAGCAGACAGGCTGCTCTTCAAGGGCTACAATGCAGACCTGCAGATGTACTTTCGCTCTGGTCACCCAGGGTGGCACAGTAAAGGGCTGCAGCCCTTGGTACCCTTCTTATCACCCTTGCCCTGGGTACCACTGATACCATCTATTAGGAACTTACAAGGAATGAAAAGTGCTTGGCAATTGAGTGTACCAATTCAATAATTACAGTTTAAGGGAAAAAACACTTGCATAGGGGCCTGGTTAGCAGGTTCCAGTGCACTTCCCGACCTACAAAAACAGCATCTAGAGCAAAACTTGAAGGGTGACCATGACAAAAAGGGCACTTTATAAAAGTAATGTAATATGTGGGGAAATTAGCAGTGCATGGCGAGGACGCAAGTTATAGTGACCATAGGGCATGAGTTACTGTTATTAGTTATAGTTACTAGAGATAACTATAACTGGTGAATGTCAGTGTTTTTTTTGTTGAAAATGTTATGTTGTGACTGAAATCTTACCTGACTACAACATCCATTTAACCTTTGTTTTTTCAGTGAATTTCTATGGTTTTTGTCACGTTTAACCATGGGCGCAGTAGACACATGAAGGCGTGAATGGGGAGTGAATGTGGTGAACTACATCTCCCAGAATGCTGAGGGAGGCAGTAGTCCTATCTCTTCCTCTCCTTCCTGCTCTACATAAGCTCCTCCCGAACTGCTATCAGGTGCTTGTCACCTGAAGTCGGAGTTTCCTGTATCCGGATCGCTGAACTGCTTGTCAGCACTTTCCTGCTGCTCTGTGACACTCTGAGATGAAGGGGCTGAGACGCCCGGCTACCAGTCCTCGTGGGAGGACTATCATTCGCTCCTGTGGTGTCCTAGTGAAGACCAGGGATGCCATTCCTGAAAGTGCACTGCCGCACTTAAACTTGCACTACCTTCGCGCTGAGGCGCGACCTTTAATTCTAGAAAGCGTGCGGACGCGCTTTAACCTTCAAAAGCACCTTCGCGCTTGGAGCGCGACATCTGCCACATTACGCGCACAGAAGCGCTTCTTAGAGGCTTTGAAGAAAGAGCCTCATATTCCCCGAAATCGCATGGAAGCGCTTTTTGATCTCTTAACCCTTCGCGCTTGGAACGCGACATTTGTTACAGTAAGCGCGTGAATGCGCTTTTTGGAGTACTGAAACCGGAGGAGTTACTCTGGGTGAAATTAGAGCTGTTGAGAGGCTCGGAGTTCGGATTTTGTTGCTTTATTATTTGTTGGTTTGATTCTGCAAGCTGTATTTTTGGATAAGAAGAATCTTACCTTGGATACTTAAAGACATAGTCACCATTTACCAGTGGACTACCTGGTTGCAGATAAGTACTTTGTATTATCTGAATGCTGAATACCTACTGTCTCTGTATTACAGAGGGTACTATATCACTGAGGAATAGTGATGAAAACACTGCTTGATTTCTTTTCTTTATTTTTACCTTTTGTGCTCTTTTTCTTGTGGAATACATGCAGCAGCTTTAAATGTAAGTGTAGTACATCACATATGTAACATTGATAGTGAATGGACCTGTGTGGAAACTTATGTGTGATGTGTTGTGTCTCTTATACAAGAAACACGGGGCTACCATAGAGTGAGGTCTACAGAACTCCACACCAGCGCTCCTTGAGTGTTTTCACTGCTGCAACTTTATTGTTTCGTTTGTCCCTTTTTTTCCCCTTCCCCTGTTGTGGTGTAATCTGCTGAGTGTTCATAATACTCGCAGGGGTTCCATATAAGGGGAAGAGGAAGCATAGCATCTTCCATCGCTCCTGCTGTATCCGGCTGACTAGGTTAGTGTTAACCTATATCCGTGTCAAGACAGAGTGACAAGCCCACGGTTTCATACAGCCTGAGCGCTGGATACCAACACTGTACTTACTTCAGTGCTGGAAACATTGACCGCTTTACGGATGGAAGTGGATGCCTTTCGTGGGGAGAACTTAGAACTGAGGAACGAGATGGGCACAATGAGAAGGGAGGTAGCAGGCCTGGCCCGCAGTAGCCCTACGAGTACGAGGGGGGCCTCTTATATAAGGAATTGGACTCTACCACCTCCAGCAAGCCATGACACGACACAGGGCCAAGGAGGGGGAGCAGGATCCTCCACGATTCAAGTGATCCAACCCCTACAGTTGCCACTTGCTCCACCCGAGAGATTCTTTGGGGAGCCAAAAAAGTTCGGAATATTTTTAGGGCAGTGTAAGTTACACTTTATGTGCAAACCTGCTGTGTTTCCTGACGATCAGTCAAAAACAGCCTTCGTCATGTCTTATTTGGGAGGGAACGCGGCTAGTTGGTCCTTCCCTTTAATAGAGAGGAATGATCCTATGTTACTTGACTTTCCTCTTTTTTGTGAAGAAATGCTCAAACTCTTTGATAGAAAGGCGCACCAGCTTTCTCTAGACAGAGAACTCATTACACTTAAGCAGGGCACGCAAGACCTATTAACGTACATAACCACGTTCAACAGACTCGTTATAGAAACAGAGTGGCCTGTAGAAAAAACAACTTCCTTATATTACCAAGGGCTGCGAGGCGAACTAAAGGATGTTTTTGCTCAAGAATCCATATGCCAGCTACCTGTGATGAATTGATCGACCTGACAGTTCAACTAGATCATCGTCTTCAGGAAAGGAAGGGTGATAAACAGCGTCCTGACTCAAGAATACTGCTTTCCAGACCCAGGGCTCTAACAGAGGAGCATCCACAATCCACAGACGGGACGGAACCAATGCAAATAAGTGGCATACGTGGTCCACTGAGTCAAGAAGAGAGGAACAGAAGACGTAGCCAGAGGTTGTGTATGTACTGCGGAAAGCCTGGACATTACATCAAGGACTGCAAGTCTAAGACCAAGGCGACGTATAAAGACAACAAAGGATCTAGGAACGTGCCTGTGGTAGAATACCTGTCGGAGAATCCAGGAAACTAATATGCTCAGACAATACAGAGACCCCTTGTTTGAGGCAAGAAAGTGAAGAGGTCTTTCCTGCCGTGGCCAATACTGTACAAACTTCTGTGGCCCATATGAATGTGTGTGTGACGTTGGAGCTTCCGGGAGAAGAACCCATACTGGTACACGATCTATTGGATTCTGGGGCTACAGGCAATTTTATTGATCAGCGTTATGCGCAAGAACTAGGCATACCCTGTATAAGAAAAAAGACACCGGAACCCGTGAAGGCAGTGGACGGAACAGCCTTGACGTCAGGACCGGTGCGTTTTCACACCCACCTTATTCCCATGCAAGTTGGCATGACCCATTACGAGACCATACAATTTGATCTCATTGATGCCCTGAACTTCAAACTTATATTAGGGATGCCTTGGCTTACACTACATTATCCTCTAGTGCAATGGGCAGCCTGCACTGTTACCATGAATTCCTTATTTTGTGAGGAACTTTGTCACCGAGAAAGAAACCCTATGCCTTCCCTCACAGCAAACCCCGCTGCTCTACTTGCTAGTGGTTGCAGTAAACCGAGTGTGTGCCTTATCTCCACATTACCAGAGGAATATACGCAGTATAAGGATGTGTTCAATGAACAAGAAGCAAGCAAACTGCCTCCCCATAGGGAATATGATTGCGTGATAGACCTGGAGCCTGGTGCCTGCATACCATGCAGCCGTATATATGCACTAACAGAGGCGGAAACCACCTATCTGCAACAATACCTGCAGAAATTGCTATCCTCTGGTTTCATACGTCCTTCGTCCTCCCCTGCTTCCTCTCCTCTGTTTTTTATACCGAAACGTGAAGGAGGCTTAAGGGCATGCATCGATTATAGGGCGATCAACATAGTGACTAAGAAAAATAAATATCCTCTGCCCTTGATACCTGTGTTATTGGATCAGCTGAAAGGATCCAGGATATTCACCAAGTTGGATCTCAGGGGAGCCTACCATCTGTTGCGAGTGCGGCGAGGGGATGAATGGAAAACGGCCTTTCGCACCAAATTTGGGCTGTATGAATACCAGGTGATGACCTTTGGCCTTTGTAACGCCCCCGCCGCATTCCAATATTTCATGGATGAAGTATTGAGGGGATTGCTGGATGTCTCCTGCATCGTGTATATTGATGACATTTTAATTTATTCAGCAACCCTAGAGGACCATGTACATCATGTAGCAGCAGTGTTGGAAAGCCTTCAACAGTACGCCCTCTATGCCAAGTTAGAAAAATGCCTTTTCCACACCTCAGAAGTAGAGTTCTTGGGATATGTCATCGGACCCAGTGGTCTCTGCATGGACCGAAAGAAGACAGACGCCATCATCCGATGGGAATCACCCTCTAGCGTAAAGACCCTTCAGAGTTTCCTTGGATTTGCCAATTTCTATAGGAGGTTCATTAAGGAATTTTCCAAAATCATTCAACCTATGACACATCTTCTATGGAAAGGAGCCACTTTCCTGTGGACTGATGCTGCGGAACAGGCTTTCCACACGTTAAAAACATGTTTTACTAGTGCCCCGGTCTTACGCCATCCTGATCCCAGTCAACCATTTGTGGTAAAAACAGACGCCTCCTATTACGCCATCGGAGGAATCCTTTCTCAAAGGCATCCAGAGACAGGACAGCTTCATCCTGTTGCCTTCTTCTCCAAGAAACTGTCAACCTGCGAGGTGAATTACAGCATCACCGACAAAGAGCTGTTGGCCATAAAGAGAGCGTGTGAAGAATGGAGACACCATTTGATGGGGGCTAGACACACGGTGGAAATATACACCGACCATCGGAATTTGCTCTTCTTGAAGAGTGCCAGAGCCCTGACTCCCCGGCAACTCCGCTGGTCATTGTTCTTTGCGGACTTCGACTTCGTAATCAAGTACCGACCAGGACCACAAAATGGTAAGGCTGATGCACTATCAAGACCCATGCCAGTTCCATAAACCCGCCTAGCCTCAGCAGAAGAACCTCCCATCATACTTCAGAAAGCTTCTTTTCCAACAGAAATCATGGCTGTAACAACATCTGCGGCATGCCTGGAAGATGTAAAGAAACAAGTTGAGAACCTAGATGAACATGAGTGGGTGACCAAGGAACCACAACATCGATCTGCCGTAAATAACTTACTGTTCTACGACAAAAGGCTATATGTTCCGGAAGGACCTCTACAACGGCAAGTTCTGCAATGGACTCACGATTCCCCCCTGGGCGGTCACCTGGGAAAACAAAAGACCCTACAAAACATGACTAGGTATTTCTGGTGGGAAACCTTGAGGAAAGACACTGAAAAATATGTCACGGATTGTTCCATTTGTGCGCAAGCCAAGGCTCAGCACCAGTGACCCAGTGGATTACTCAGACCAATACCCCTACCTCCGGCACCTTGGCACACCGTCTCTATGGACTTCATTGTGGATATGCCCCCTAGCTTGGGTTATAACACCATCCTTGTAGTCATAGATCATTTAACTAAGATGGGACATTTTATAGCTTTAACTAAATTGCCCACATCCGGAGAACTGGCAACTACATTCCTACAACATAAAGTACGGTTACATGGACTTCCTTCAGTCCTCATTACCGATAGAGGCACCCAATTCACTTCAAGGTTTTGGAAGGCTCTATGTGATGTCATGAAAATCGATGCCAGACTATCTACGAGTTATCATCCTCAGACCGACGGCAAAACTGAGAGGCTGAACCAGACCCTAGAGCAATACCTTAGATGCTTCACATTGCAACAAGGGGAAGAGTGGAGAACACTCTTATGGACTGCAGAGTTCGCATATAATAACGCAGACCATTCCTCGTTAGGATGTTCTCCCTTCTTCTGTCTCAATGGATACCATCCTAATATGATGCCATTTGAACAGCCAGTCGCTTTCACACATCCCACCATACAAGAACATCATGTACATCTCAAATCAGTGTTACAAAATGCTAAAACACACCTAGAAGCATCCCGAGCCCGCGATAAGCAAAACGCAGATAAGAAAAGAACACCAGAGCCGTCCTATAAGGTGGGGGATAAAGTATGGCTTAACACAAAACATCTGAAGTTTAAAGGAAACACCCGGCTGCAACCCAAGTTTGTAGGTCCCTATCCCATCCACAGTATAATCAATCCTGTAGTCATGAAGCTTACTCTCCCTTCCACTTGGCACATCCACCCTGTGTTTCATGTTTCACTTCTAAAACCTTGTCTCCCTGGTGCCAGATTGTCTAAGAAGCCGTTACCTGTGGAGATAGAAGGGGAGGAGGAGTACGAGGTCCAAAACATACTGGATTCCAAATGTATCAGAGGGCGGGTGCACTATCTCATTGAATGGAAAGGGTATGGTCCTGAGGATCGCTCTTGGGAACCAAGTAACAATCTACATTGCCCTGGCCTTCTGCGGCGTTTCCACACACGGTTTCCTCGTAAACCTGGTGGACCGCCGAGACGTTGGTCGTGGAGAGGGGGTTCTATCACATTTAACCATGGGCGCAGTAGACACACGAAGGCGTGAATGGGGAGTGAATGTGGTGAACTACATCTCCCAGAATGCTGAGGGAGGCAGTACTCCTATCTCTTCCTCTCCTTCCTGCTCTACATAAGCTCCTCCCGAACTGCTATCAGATGCTTGTCACCTGAAGTCGGAGTTTCCTGTATCCGGATCGCTGAACTGCTTGTCAGCACTTTCCTGCTGCTCTGTGACACTCTGAGACGAAGGGGCTGAGACGCCCGGCTACCAGTCCTCGTGGGATGACTATCATTCGCTCCTGCGGTGTCCAAGTGAAGACCAGGGACGCCATTCCTGAAAGCGCACTGCCGCGCTTAAACTTGCACTACCTTCGCGCTGAGGCCCTACCTTTAATTCTAGAAAGTGCGCGGACGTGCTTTAACCTTCAAAAGCACCTTCGCGCTTGGAGCGCGACATCTGCCACATTACACGCACAGAAGCGCTTCTTAGAGGCTTTGAAGAAAGAGCCTCATATTCCCCGAAAGCGCATGGAAGCGCTTTTTGATCTCTTAACCCTTCGCGCTTGGAACGCGACATTTGTTACAGTAAGCGCGTGAATGCGCTTTTTGGAGTACTGAAACCGGAGGAGTTACTCTGGGTGAAATTAGAGCTGTTGAGAGGCTCGGAGTTCGGATTTTGTTGCTTTATTATTTGTTGGTTTGATTCTGCAAGCTGTATTTTTGGATAAGAAGAATCTTACCTTGGATACTTAAAGACACAGTCACCATTTACCAGTGGACTACCTGGTTACAGATAAGTACTTGGTATTATCTGAATGCTGAATACCTACTGTCTCTGTATTACAGAGGGTACTATATCACTGAGGAATAGTGATGAAAACACTGCTTGATTTCTTTTCTTTATTTTTACCTTTTGTGCTCTTTTTCTTGTGGAATACGTGCAGCAGCTTTAAATGTAAGTGTAGTACATCACATATGTAACATTGATAGTGAATGGACCTGTGTGGAAACTTATGTGTGATGTGTTGTGTCTCTTATACAGGAAACACGAGGCTACCATAGGAGTGAGGTCTACAGAACTCCACACCAGCGCTCCTTGAGTGTTTTCACTGCTGCAACTTTATTGTTTCGTTTGTCCCTTTTTTCCCCTTCCCCTGTTGTGGTGTAATCTGCTGAGTGTTCATAATACTCGCAGGTGGTTCCATATAAGGGGAAGAGGAAGCATAGCATCTTCCATCGCTCCCGCTGTATCCGGCTGACCAGGTTAGTGTTAACCTATATCTGTGTCAAGACAGTTTTTCAATATAAAGTAATATTTTATTGCATACTTCTTGAACCAAGATCTAGTTTCCTGCCAAATTTGGTGCAATTTCGTTCAGCAGTTTTTGCGGTACAGGTTTCTAAAATAAGTCTATGGAAAATGTATGTAGATTTTGTGTTTAGGGACCCCCTCCCTTTTCTTGGCCTCCGCTTGACGTATCGCCCTATAACTTTGCATACACAACCCAGGCAAAAAAGGGCATTTCTTTTAAAAGATTCATGAAGATTTTTCAAACGGCCCAAAAGTTATTAGCAAAACAATAAAGGCATTTTCTATGAAAACACTAACCTAACTATAACTTCCCAGTGGCTATATGTTTATATATATATTTATATGCACATATATGTATATGTATATATATATATATATATATATACACACACACACACACATATATATATATACATATATATGTATATATATGTATGTATGTAAATATATATGTATATATATATATATATATATCACAAACACCTTCTCTCCCATCAAAAGAAGAAAGGGACACAGTGGGGCTCATCAGGACATTTATTGGAAAGAAATCGGCATAACCGGTTTCGGCGTGTAGCCTTTCTCAAATGCCGCAGTTCGCCACAGATAGTCCCAACAAGTCTTTATAGAGCTCCTCCTACACAGTGGTGAAGGGCCCAGCTGCAGCTCGTTATCGTGCCGATACCTCAGCAGCCCCTGCCACGGACTTCTAATACCATCATGCACCTTGCTGACATCCAACGTGCCGCAGTGGGAAAATTCCAGCGAAATTTCTGGGGATAAATGTCCTCAGGTCCCCTACTTCTTAGCCTCCTTATCCGATGTCTCCAAGACTGGAGACGCAATGGCAATGCAGGCGCCCCTCCGAGAAGTCTCAGACCGCTGACTGGCAGCAGCTGCTTGGACAACAAAGGCAGGGAGGCGGGCTGTGAAGATCCGATACCTCGGGTAAGCAAAAGTCAGTTCCCTGACGTCCGGTGCAATTCACAGCCTCTTGTTGGAAGGGTCCCTTTAAGCGTGCCACAGGTTGCACGCGAAATGTCACAAACACCTTCTCTCCCATCAAAAGAAGAAAGGGACACAGCGGGGCTCATCAGGACATTTATTGGAAAGAAATCGGCATAACCGACATATATATATATGTGTATATGGTCGCGAGGGACCCTTTTCATTAAAAGAAGCCATAATCTTACAAGCTTCGTGTACGTGCCTTTTTTCCTGCTGGAGCAAAGGGTTTTTGTGTATATACATACATATGTATATATATGTATGTATGTAAATATATATGTATACCATGCTGCTGGTGCTTGTGTGAACAATAAAAACGAAAATTTGCACCTATCTGTGGTCCGTGCTCCAGTGATTCTGTTTGGTCGAACGAAGGAATGGAGTAATGCGGATATATATATATATATGTGTATATATGTAGATAGATAGATAGATAGATAGATAATAGATATGGAGAGAGAGATATTGATATCCAACAAAGAAAGATTCAATGCCAAATCTCGGGATTCTCTCTGTTTTATTCAAGAAATGAAATTGGCAGTGTGCTGTCCTTAACGTAGTCCTTACGTGTTTCAACTCTCCACAGGAGCCTTGATCTCAGGTCCTGGTGATTACTAATTAGCATAACCACCCAGATTAAATGCCGGCCATAATTTGCCTCTGTAGTGTTGGTGGCAAGGCACCCGGTCCTGACGGAATGCCTATAGATCTTCTAAAATACAATCCGACATTCTGAGCAGGACAGTACTGACCGTAGAGGGCACCGGGCATTTCCCCGGTGGGCCGGAGGGATAGGGGTCGGTTTTGTGGCCGCTGGGGCGGTTTTCTTACAGGGGGCCGGTTTTGCAGCAGTGCTGCAATATAGGCCCTCTGTAAGAAAAGCGGGAGCGGTACTTCTTGCTACCCCCCTCCTAGGCCCGGTCGAGCAGCAACCTGCCAGGGCTGGTTGCTGTTCCCAGTCCGGCCCTGATTCTGGGCGCCTCTACTACTAAATGTCTTTAACAGCCTTGACACTGCTCCTATTCCCGAATCATGGTCGACCTCGATCATAGTGCCTATTTTCAAAAAAGGGAATCACTCTCAGCCCAGCTGCCATAGACCCATCTCTTTTATAGACACTACTTTAAAAATACTTGGCAGAGTTTTATACAATCGCATAAATGACTGAGTACAAGAAAAAGCAATATTACATCCCAGCGTATGGGTTTAGACCTAAAGTGGGTACTATAGAGCAGTGCCTCAATCTTAAACTAATCATAGGAAAGTACACATTAGGAAGAAGTTCCCCTGTGTACCTAGCTTTTATGGACCTATCAACGCGTTTGATAGTGTTAATGGATCCAAGTTATGGTCTGTTTTAATCTCTCTTGGTTTGGAAGAAGCCTTAGTGCACTTCTTAGTTTACCTGCACAGAGGAATGAAAGCAAGAATAAGGATCAACACTAATGGTGAAGTCTCAGATGATGTTAATATTATGAGAGGCGTGAGACAAGGTTATGTTTTAGCCCCGCTTTTATTCATCTTATATTTTAATGATCTTCAGTCATTTTTAACTACTATTACTACTGATGTTCCCATGATTCGAAGTTCCCCGCTACCTGCATTGCTGTATGCTGGCGATGCTGTGTTGATGGCTCGTACACCGAAGGCCCTCTCTCTTCTAGTGAATGGCTTTGTTAAATTCATGGCATCATTAGATTTGCAAACACATTTTAATAAGTCCTTTATTATGTCCTGCGGCCCTAAGAAATATAACACACCATCTCTGAAGTTAGGTGAACATAGTTTATTCAGCACATGCACTTTCACTTACCTGGGTATGACTTTTAGTGATAGTGGCTCTTGGAAAGCACATATAGTAAACAGTGGGAACAAACTGTCTAGAGCCGTAGGTTCGCTACTCAGCCTGCCTCGCCCTAAGAAAGGGACCATTTTAGTTCCCTCACTAAAGATCTATAGATCACAGTGTCTCCTATCTGCGACCTATGGGGCTGAGGTTTGGGGAACTGAGAACTGCCACCAGGTGCAATTAGAGGAAAACAGATTCTGTAGAAAGATGCTGAGAGCGCCGATCTCTAGCTCTTGTAGTGTAGTTCCTATGGTACCCCTGCAGGACCTGCGCTTTTGGATAACATACACTGTGGGCCTGATGGCAGACTGATTCTGAGCACCCCCACCAGGTATGTTAGCCTATTTGCATTAGCTAGCTCACAGTGCCACTAGAATCTCCTTTTTATCAGAGAGATTAGTTTTTGGCAACCTCAGAACACGACAACCCTGATTCCTCAGACTCGTGGAAACAATGTACTACTTTTCGCTCAGTCACTCGTGCTTGCTCATTAGGTCTCAGAGAGTTACACGGAAGAAACAGTTGAGCGTGTTTAGAATAAGAATTTATTGCACAGTTGCTCTTCTAGTATAAAATATATGTGCTGCGACAGCTGTTAAACAGTAGCAGAGATATATGATCAGCAGTACAGTGAATAAAAAAGGATAGTACAGTTCTACCATTTTGCAATAGTCATGAACATATACATGAATATAAAATGCATTTATAAAATAAAGCGCATACTCCTAGGATGCCTGTCATGATGTACCTAAGTGTACCTAGCAAGTGAGTAGGTGCGAAAGAAAGCCAAGAATCCCGCTAGGATTTAGTCAAACCCCATTACCTGAATAATGAGAGTGTGGGACCTCGTCCTGGTCTCGAGTTGGACACCCCGCAAGGGATGATTAGACCACTGTGAGCTGGAGCGACTGCATGCAGGAGCCTCAGAGTCTCTGGTCAGTGTGTCGGCCTGGAAGTCTCGGTTCCCTCTAACTACTGATAGCAAGAGGTGCTGTATTTATACAGAAAAGTATAGAGTCCCTTTGTCCCTTGTATCTTGTGTTAGCCATTGTTGGGTATGAAGATGACATATGGGATGAACCGGTTACGTAGATGTTTATGCAGGTGGATCCTAGCCCCTGCCTTGTTTCCTTGAACTCTTATGAATATTTAATCATACAGGATGAGCACATCGAAGATGGTATAGGAGGCCATTGTTCGGGAAAAACCCTCCATCTGTACCCAAACCACAGTCTAGATAAGGTTCAGCCCTCAGCGCCCGTTCTTGTGGAGAATAAGGAACTAATGTAGGTGAAAGATTATGCCTATATTAGGGCATCTCAAACTATGCCTATATTAGGGAATCTATATGAAACATAACACTCTAGTTTTATCTGCCACAACGAGCTGGGTCTTCCCTTTGTTGAAGACTACATTAGCGCCCGACCGCTGCTTTTCTGGCATGCAATTTGGCAAAATACAGAGGGAGCACTCATGAAAGACATCATAAAAGATTGCCTCGCATGCGACAATAGCAGAAAAATCCCTTGGTTAAAGTAAGTCGAATCCTGTTTGTGCATGATTGGTTTCAACCAGCTATTTGAAAACCCCGAGGGCCCATGTACTGTCAACAAGCAACAGTTGCAGGCATGTTGGTACCAACTTGTGCAGGCAGAGAGAATAAAGAGGGAGTCAGTAAAATCGAGAGCATCGTCCAACTTAAGTAGAAATCAGGGACGGATTGGTTCACCCCAAAGCTACTTGACCGGCCTTACGAATCATTGGGAACGTAGCTTACTGTTCCATTTTAGGGAAGGTACAACAAAATACTCAATGAACTTCCCATTAGCCTTTCAAGCTAACTTAGACACCAGTCCTTGCCCCTGTGATGGGAAATCTGGCCAATCTATGCTGCACTTTTTATTTTTCTGTAATTTTTATTCTATATATACTAAAACTATCTTGCTTCCTGTGATTAAGAAGCTACACATTAGTGATTTTAGAGAAACCAATAATACATTACTCTGATTGGATGATGAGGTCATTATTAACTGTGTCACCTTGTTTCTGAAAGTTACAGTGCTAGCACGCAAGTCAATGTCCGCACTAGAATTTTAAGTTGTTTTTAGAGTTTTTATATCTGTATTTTAAATTGTTGTCTTATATTTGACATGAACTCTCATTTTTATTATCCTGTGTTATGGCAACGGCAGCCTTGATTTTAAAGCAAATGATGTATATTGTGTTGTTGTTATCATGTACTTTCATCATGCACTTTTATGGTTTAAAATGTTTAAACCTAATAAAGAAAGAATTGAATTGAATGTGCCTCTGTAGTCTTTACAAACTGCAACAACCAGCATGCACTGCAAATGCAATTCCATCCTCTGCCCACATGCAATATGTAATTTCCAGGTAAAAGACCGTCATGACATGGCTTTATTAATCCAATGGAAGAACAAAAGGTATGCTGTTCCTAATTAAAACGAAGGTACACGGGAAACTGGTTTGACGTGGTCAAGAAAAGTGCAAGGATGGGGAATCATCCTTTTGGAATTTAGGGCCCTCACACACCCGGCTGGGTGTCATGCTTTATCATAGGGCTGCACCTCGTCGGGTTGGCACTGCAATACCCGACGGTCTCCCTATGAGGGGCTCTTTAGCGGAGATCTTTTCTCCAAAAGCCGTTAGGTGCCGTGGGGGTGAGGGGCCTAAGCAGTGTAGATGAAGAAATGATAATGTGGCAAGTGATAGGAAGTTAAAACAGGTGTGAAAGTACCACTGAGGAAAGTTTTATTCTATGGGTCTCCCACCCTGATTAAAAAAAAAGAATAACAATGGCGAAGGTCTGAGGTAATGTCTCAGGTAGGGCGCTCTATTGCGTGGTCAACATGTTTCTCACCTTTATGTAACTAAATCCTATGGTGATTCGTCAGGACCAAAAGAGAAACTAAAAACTATCTACACTTGGGCATACATAAGATATAGTACCTGTTAGCACTTGACCAACCTGATGGAGAAAAATCATCATATCGTGAAACACAGGCACATGTGGTCTCATCACAATTGAGCAACCCTAGTTGGGTGAGTTCACCATCCTTTCTGCAACTTGAGTGGTGATGAGACCACATGTGCCTGTGTTTCACGATATGATGTCTGTGAGAGTGACACTCAGGGCACCTCTGTTTTTATTGTTTTAACCTATCACCACTGTATGTTGTTTGTTTTTTGGTACACGGTAATACAATAAGTTTGCAATTCCTGTTTACAATTTGACAGATATTTTGATTTTTCTCCATCAGGTTGGTCAAGTGCTAACAGGTACTATATCTTATGTATATTTGGGTAGACACAATAATAGGTAGTTTTCACCACATCACCACCCAAGTGTAGATAGTTTTTAGTTTCTCTTTTGGTCCTGACGAATCGCCATAGGATTTAGTTACATAAAGGCGAGAAACATGTTGACCACGCAATAGAGCGCCCTACCTGAGACATTACCTCAGACCCGCGCCATTGTTATTCTTTTTTTTAATCAGGGTGGGAGACCCATAGAATAACATTTTCCTCAGTGGTACTTTCACACCTGTTTTAACTTCCTATCACTTGCCACATTATCATTTCCTCATCTACACTGCTTAGGTCCCTCACTCCCATGGCACCTAACGGCTTTTAGAAAAAAGATCTCCGCTAAAGAGCCCCTCATAGGGAGCCCGTCGGGTAGTGCAGTGCCGACCCGACGAGGAGCAGCCCTATGATGAAGCATGACACCCAGCTGTGTGTGTGAGGGCCCTAAATTCCAAAAGGATGATTCCCCATCCTTGCACTTTTCTTGACCACGTCAAACCAGTTTCCCGTGTACCTTCGTTTTAATTAGGAACAGCATACCTTTTGTTCTTCCATTGACTCGGGCATGTATGCTGGACCTGACAAAAAAGCCCATAGTCCCTCCTTTGTGAACATTTATTAATCCAATAACAGCATTGCTGGTAAATAAAGTGACTCAGTGCATTTAAAAATGTTAATTAATTTCCTAAAACCAATGCCACATTAAAATGATCCTTTGTGAAACAGAGGGATCTGAGGCCAGAATGGAGGAGTACCAAACCTCTTCTTTCACCCTTACTGACCCCACAGAGTTCATTATTCCAGGAAAATCCCTTTTTTGCAGTGGAGGTGAGCGGGTCGTGCTCCCATAGTTTTATCTATCAGACCCCATACAAAATCCTCCATTGCTAGGGAGCCATAGACTGCAGGGCGGCTTCAACCGGGAATGGAGCCCAGTCACCAAATCCAACAAAGAAAGAAATTGTTGAAGCCAAATCTCAGGATTCTCTCTGTTTTATTCAAGAAATGAAAGTGCCAGTGTTCTGTCCTTAACATAGTCCAGAAGCAATTCAGCTTGCCACAGGAGCCTTGATCACAGGTGCTGGTGATTACTAATTAGCATAACCAACCAGTTAAATTCCAGACATGATGTGCCTCTGTAATCTTTACAAAATACAACAACCAGCATGCACTGCAAATGCAATTCCATCCTCTGGCCACACCGATTATGTAATTTCCAGGTTAAGATGTATATATATATTACCTCCTGGCGGTTGCCAATAGGTAGTTATAGTTAGGACCTAGTTTCCAGAGGAAGAGCGTTTTTTCATTTGCCAATAACTTTGGGTCATTTGATGGACCCTATTAAAATTTTCAAAACTAGTTTGCCACTAACTTCAACTGCTGTTTTAAAATTCTGGGGTGATTCGTCAAGCAGGGGCCAAGAACAAGGGGGGGTCCCAAAACATGTTTTGCCCATGTTCATTTCCATAGGAACTTTAGACACAGCTACAGCCTGAAATGCTGAACAGAATTACACCAAATTTGTCAGAAAGGCAGCTGTTGGTCCAGAAAGTGACCATTTTGTTAATTGGTGTAAATCCAATTAAGGGGCCGATTCCGATTCAGGCCGGAAATCTCTCCGACCGAGCCGGACCCGGAGAGATTTTCGACCGAATCGGACTCTAGCAGTCCGACCGAATGAGTACGATGCGCACGTATGCCATCGGACTCGATTCGGTCGGACTCCCATTGAAGTCAATGGGAGCCGGTCGTACGACGCGTACACGGGCTCCCATTGACTCAATGGGCACGACGCAAACAAGGGCGCCCCCTACAGCGTGTTCTCGTCGATGCGGGTCGCGCCATACATGCACGTGTAAGGAGGACCCATGGGTCCCCCCTATGTGCGACTCGCGTGCCTACGCTTCCAGGGGGGTCCAACACGGACCCCCAAAGTGTGGCTCCGACAGCTCCTTGGAGCCAGACTGCGCGAGTCAGTCGGAGCGGTCGAGGTGCGCATCGTACTTACCCGGCCGGGGAACGTCTCCATTGCGCGGTGCGAGTCGTCCCCGTGCGAGTCGGTCAGAGCGGTCGGGTCCTGCGAACGAGTCGGTCGGAGATTTCGCGGGCGCACGCATCGTACTCGCTCGCCCGGACGCACGTACGATTCGGTCCTGAAATAGGGCTTCGAATCGGATCCGGTAAAGCCGAAACCGATTAGGAGCCCTACCGGCCGAGATCGGAATCGGCCCCTCAGTAGTTGTGGAGTTATTAAAAGAAATTCAAATTTGTATATCTGTGGGACACAGAGGGACCGCGACCCTTCGCGATTTCGTGCTGAGATCTGATTGGCTACCAACACTTCAAACCAAGATGTGTTGGCAGCCAACTTGTGACTCGGTTCAACCGAGTCACAGAAAAAAACATTTATAAAAAAGAAAAGGGGGCAGGGTAAAAAACCCTGATCCCCTAGGCCTCTTGGGGGTGGTCTTAGAGAGAACTCCGCAGGGCCAAAAAGCATTTTTTTTAATTTTTGGCAGGATCTGTAGATCCTGTTTAAAATAACATTTAAAAAAGTGTGGGCTCCCGCGCTTTGTTAGTTATTGGACCCTAGGTGGGCCAGGTCCTGGGGCATTCCGATAATAAGGGAGGGGGCACACTGCCTCCCCTTTTGGGGCTGCTTATTGCCCTAGGGACCACCACCTCCCCGAGGCTTATTGCTTAATAAACGGGGGGCTCTTGAACACCCTCAGGGCTCGGGACCACCACCTCCCCGGGGCCATGTGTAAAACAAAAATCTGGGGGGGTCGCTTTGACCCTTCCATACCCCGGGGACCACCGCCTCCGTGGGGCTAATATATAATATGGGGGGCCTCTCAAACCTCCCCAGGGCCATCTTGATTTTAAATAATTGGGAGGGGGCCACACGCCTGGCTGGTACTCAGCCCCAGGGACTGCCACCTCCCTGGGGCAGTCCCAAAGCAAAACAAAAGAGGGTGCCATGTGGCCCCCCTCCTGGAGCTATGGATGGTCCTAGGGATCACCACCCCCCAGGGCTGGCTCCTGCTATGTCCCAGGGTGCCCACCCCCGGGACATAGCTGTTTGCTGTGGCTTGGCGGGAGCTTTACCCCTCCTGCCAAGCCACAGCAAACTGTGCTCGGCTTCCAGCAAGTGAGAGCATAAAAAAATGCTCTTGCTTGCTGGAAGCAGAACACAACTGCATTTACACACAAGGAGCTGCATGTTAGCAGCTCCCTGTGTGTAAAAGCAGTGGCAGCTCGTGCAGGAGGCGGGAGGTGGCAGGAACTGCAGGAGCCTTCATGCTCCCCTCGTTGTCCCAGTAGACAGTGGGGGCCCTGGAGACAATGGCCAGGCCCCGGGGAATGGGTCCATGGGGCTGAATTTGGCCCAAGGAGGGGGGCCGTGCAGCTGCCCTCCCCCCTCTGTACATGGCCGGGCCCTGGGGGATGGGGCCTTCGGGCCAAAATCAGCCCAGGGAGGGAGTTGCCAGGCCCCTCTCCCCTAAAAGAAATAAAAGAAAATAAAGGCTGGGCCCCAGGGGATGGGGTCCCTGGGGTCAAAATCGCCCAAGGGAGAGGGGCCACGTGGCCCCCTTCCCTATTACTGGTAGACTGGGCCCAGGGGATGGGGCACCAGGGGTCAATTTCAGCCCAGGGAGGGGGGCCAAAAAGCCCTCCTGTTACCTCCAGTAAAGTACACACAGCACGATTGGTAAGAGCTGGTTGGAGGCCCAGTCCCCTTTCTCCACCATTCTGCAAATGTGCCTCCTGGTGTAATACTGGTTGGGGGATGAAGTCCTCTTGGATACTAAGGGTTCTTGGGGGCCAAGAAGCCCTCCTGTTACCTCCAGTAAGTCCCACAGAGCAGTATTCCTGAGAGCTGTTCAGAGCCCGCCCCCTTGTCCACCACTCTGCAAATGAGACTACTAGTTAAAAAAACACACACAAAAATGCACTTAAAAAACCAAAGGTTACAAGCATGTTATAGTTAGGAAATAGAATTTGAAAAACCTTAGAAATTCACTGAAAAAACTAAAGGTTACAAGGCCATTATAGTTAGGAAATAGAATAAAAAAAACCTTAGAAATTCACTGAAAAAAGCAAAGGTTACAGGGATGTTATAGTCTCAGATTTCACTTATACAAAACCAGTGAAATTCAGCAGTTATAGCTACCTGAGCTAACTATACCTTTCGCCCCCATGATGCACTGTTTATGACCTCACACATTACAAAACTCATGACTTGGTAGGTGACCAATCAAAAATTTGACTAGTTAAAGACAATTTTTGGATTTACTCATGTCGGCAAAGATTGTCAAAGTGGTTCCAGCAAATGTGAAGTCTTCTATCCCACCACTGAACCACCAAATGTAGGAAGCTGGCTCTCTATAGTGCACTGAAATGAAGTACATTGGCTTCCTGGAGTCCTTGCAGGTTTCAGGACAACACAGCAGCAGCGATTATAGAGTCCTTCTTGCAGCTGGCAGGGCTTGGCGCCTTTTCTTTCTGCAGCAGGGCTTCAGTTCTCATGCAGCAGGTCTTCTTTGTCCTGGACTTCTTTGGTCTGATGTATCTGAGGTTCAGGTCTTGGGGAGCCATCTAAATACTGAATTTAGGGGCGTTACAAGGGGAGACAGGTAATAGCCAATGGGTTATTTACCTTTAGGGTATCTACTTCCTGTGGGAAAAGGCACTACCCTAGCCCTGATAGGATGTTTTCTCTCCATCTCAAGATGGAATTTCAGTAATAGGTGTTCACCTCACCTCCCCCGCCATAGGTGTGGTGCAGGCTGAGGGGGATCCCTTCTCCTCATCTAACTAACTATGCAACTTTCCTCCCACCAAAAGGGGAGGAGGGAAGGGGACTTGGTGTCCCCCACTATCGGGAAGTTCCTGGGTTGGATTTCAAAGGCGGCATTGCCTTTGAAGCTTCCGGCCTGAGAAGGCCATCTCATCCTGGAGGAGGAGTGAAACACCGACACCTAGAACAGGTATTGTTTCTGTCCTCTGAGAGAACTGGCTCTCACCCCACGAGGTCAGAAATGTCTGGTGGTAGCAAGCTGGTGAATACCGGCCATAGACCCCACTATTTTTTGGTTAAAGTTAAGACAAGAAGTTTGGAACCAAACATCTTAGAAATTCGAGAAGCCATCATGGAGCGCCTTGAGACCCTCACGGGTGAGTAGCTGTTATCTATAAATACTGATTGATTGATTAATTGAAACTCGTTTTGACAAGTATCCAGCCCATGCACTCTTTATGGCTTCCCCGTTCACTTACAACATCACAGAACGGACTGGACATTTCAGGAGCATATCTGCCCATGCTGATATGCCCACACAGGATATACTGAGCCCTGCCTTAGGGCTAAAGGCCTGCAGTAGGGGTAACTTACCTTTATATTATACAGTGTAGGGTTGTCATGGCACACAGGGTTGTGTGCCATGTTGACTCTTTGAATTTTCGTGCACCAAGACACGCAACCTGCAATGGCAGAGTGCATTTCCTTGGTGAGGGGGTGCTGAGGTGGCACAACCAGTGCTGTAGCCCCAGAGAGCCCTCTTCAGTATCCATTCCGAAGATACCAGGGGTATCATTAACTAGGGACTTACAGGGGTAGCTGAAGTTGTGCCAATCATGGTACAGTGTTTTGGGAAAGAGATCTGGCACTGGGAACCTGGTTAGCAGGGACCCAGTGCACTTACAGTTCGAAATTACATCACGCAAAAGGTGGGGGCTACCCACTCATAGCCCCATACAACCTCTCATACACCCACTCACATACCCACAGAACCCATTCACAGACCCATTGAACCACTCAGACATCCACTCACTCAACCATAGAGCCACTCACACATCGACTCAGTCACCTATGCAGCCACTCACTCACCCATACAGCTATTCACAAAACCACTCACTCATCCATATAACAAATCAAACAGCCATACACTCACCCATACAGCTACTCACACACCCACTTACTCAACCACACAACCACTTACACAGCTATTCACTCATGCCTACAGCCTCTGAACACTTACCCACGTAGACACTTGCACAAACATCACTCCCCAGAACAACCACTTGCACAGCAACTCACTTAACCAAGCTCCCACTCAAACAGCCAAACACACACCCATACAGCCAGTCATACACCCACACACTCACCCATATAATCACACACACACACCCACTCAACCACCCATACAGCCACTCACACTGCCACTCAGTCACTGATTCAGCCACTTAGACACCCACTCACCCACTCATAGAGCCACAAACACATCCACTCACCCACCTACACAGCCACTCACACACCCACTCACTCACCAATACAGCCACTCTCACAGCCACTCACTCACCAATACAGGCACCTCATACACCCACTTATTTAACCATAAAGCTACTCACAGTTATACTGAGCTCAGGTAACTATAACTGCTGAATTTCTATGGTTTTGTATGAGTGAATTCTGAACCTAACTATAACTTCCCTGTAACCATTGTTCTTTTCAGTAAATCTATCTATCTATCTATCTATCTATCTATCTATCTATCTATCTATCTATCTATCTATCTATATATTTGTACATTGAAAGTTTTGGAGTGATCTGTCAAGTAGGGTCTGAGAAAAAAGAGGGGGTAAAAAATGTTGGTTTTCAATGTTAATTCCCATTGACATTTTACACCCGCCTGCGGCCTGAACTGCTGAACAAAATTACCCCAAATATGGCAGGAAGCTAGTTTTTGCTCACCAGGTTGTGCTTTTTGTTAATTGATGTCACTCTGTTAAATAGTTTGTGAGATATTAATGGAAATTCAAATTTGTTTACCTACGATGGCGGATAATTCATGATGAATTTGTGGTGAATGTGTGCGCCAACTGGGATACCGTGATTGGTTGGCCGCAATCTGAGCAGAGAGTTGCAGCCACCATTTTAGTTTATAGGAACAGTGCCTGTGGCTCAAATGAAATGGCAGAACCAGGCATAAGGGGTCAGGTTGGATGTGTCCTGACACCATGGTAGGAATATAGGGGTCTTTCAGGGAACCGAGATGTGTATAATAGGTCACAAAAATTTTTTTTTACAAGCGATATTCATGAATTCACCATAACTGTCAGCGTGGCCCCCTGGTGTAACGTTGTGGCGAATTCATGAATACTGGCAAAAAAAAATACATTCAAAGAGCCACTCAGACAATGATGCATCCACTCACAGATCAAATCAGAGACACATGAAGCCACTTACAGGAGTACTCAGACACTCATGCACCTACTCACAGACCCACTCAGAGACTCATGTACCTTCTCATAGACCCACTCAGAGATTCATGCATCCACTCACAGACCCACTCAAAGACTCATGCATCCACTCACAGAGACACTTACACACCCACTCACAGACCCACTCAGGCACTCATGCATCCACTCACAGACCCACTCAGAGAGTTATGCACCTACTTGCAGACCCAATTAGAGACTGATACACCCACTCAGAGTCCTACTCACAGACCCATGCACTAACTCACAAACCCAGTCAGAAACTCACAGACCCACTTAGAGGCCCACTCAGAGACTCATGTACTCACCCACAGACCAACTCAGAAACTCACTCACCCACTCACAGACCTACTCAGATACTCTTGTACCTATTCACAGACCCCCTCAGACACTCATGCACCCAATCACAGACCAACTCAGACACTCATGTGCCCACTCACAGTCCCACTCAGACACTCCCACACCCACTCACAGACCCATTGAGAGACTCATGCTCCCGCTCACAGGCTCACTGAGAGACTCACACATCCACTCACAGACCCAGTTAGAGACTTGTGCACCCACTCATAGGCCCTTGCACCCACTCACAGACTAAGTAAGACACTCATGCACCCAGTCACAGACCCACTGAGATACTCACATACCCACTCACAGACACACTGAGACTCCTACACCCACTCGAAGACCCACTCAGACACTCATGCCCCCACTCACAGACCAACTCAAAGACTTATGCACCCACTTACAGACCCACTTACAGACCTACTCAGACACTCATGTATCCACTCACAGACCCAGTCAGAGACCGATACACCCATTCACAGTCCCACTCAGAGACTCAGGCACCGACTTTCAGACCCAATCAGAGACTTACACACCCACTCAGAGACCCACTCAGATACTCACAGACCTACTCACAGTCCCACAGGGAGACTCACACACCCACTTACAGACCCACACAGATACTCAAGCACCCACTCACAGACCCACTCAGAGACTCATGCAACCACTCAGAGACTCAGCACCCATTCACAGATCCACTCACACATTCACATACCCACTAACAGACCTACTCAGATGCTCACTCACCCACTCACAGACACACTCAGAGACTCACGCATCCACTCACAGACCCACTCAGACACTCATGTACCTACTCACAGACCTACTCAGAGACTCATGCACCCATCACTGACCTACTCAGAAACTCATACGCCCACTCACAGACCCACTGAGAAACTCACACACCACTGACAAACCCATTGAGACACTCATGCACCCACTCAGAGACCCACTCATGCAGCTACTCACAGACCACTCACACACCCACTCACAGACCCAGTCAGAGACTTATGCACCCACTCACAGATCCACTCAGAGACCCTTGCACACTCTCACAGACCCACTCAGACACTCATCTACCCACTCACACAACCAATCAGAGACTCACACACCCACACAGAGACCCACTCAGATACTCACACACCCACTCACAGACCCACAGAGAGACTCATGCTCCCACTCACAGACCCACTCAAAGATTCATGCACCCACTCAGAGACTCAGGCATCCACTGGATCACTGACAGAATATCGACGACAGGAATATCGACCTGCACAAATATTGTGTTCAAAATATCGATGTCAAGAATATCGTTTTTTAAAAATCTCTAATAAATAATTTTAAATAAATTAAATAATACATATAATTAATAAAAACATAGTTAGAATTATTGAAAAATTTTAAAAATTATAAATAATAAATGTAATGTAAAATTAAATTAAACATACATATATAAAATATATATTTACTTAATAATATTAATAAATAATTATTATAATAAATTATAAAATGTTAGAAACGTAATACAAATGATAAATACATATAAATATATATACATACACCTGTAACATAAACATAAAAATAAAATATATATATAATAAATTAAAATATTAAAATAATTTTTTAATTTTAAAAGAACAATTTACACTACATTAACTGAAACAGTAGGGAAAATGTTGGATAGCTTAGAGGATAAAATTACTATTCCCACTCCAGGAAGTGCAAGAGTAGGGAAAGTGTTGGATAGCGGAGGGAATAAAATTACTATTCCCACTCCAGCGAATGCAACAGTAGGGAAAGTGTTGGATAGCGGAGGGGATAAAATTACTATTCCCACTCCAGCGAGTGCAACAGTAGGGAACGTGTTGGATAGCGGAGGTGTAAAAATTACTATTCCCACTCCAGCAAGTGCCACAGTAGGGAAAGTGTTGGATAGCGTAGGGGAATAATTTACTATTCCCACTCCAGAGAGTGCAACAGTAGTGAAAGTGTTGGATAGCGTAGGAGATAAAATTACTATTCCCACTCCAACGAGTGCAACAGTAGGGAAAGTGTTGGATAGCGGAGGTCATAAAATTACTATTCCCACTCCAGATAGTGCAACAGTAGGGAAAGTATTGGATAGCGGAGGGAATAAAATTACTATTCCGACTCCAGTGAGTGCAACAATAGAGAAAGTGTTGGATAGCGGAGGGGTTTAATTTTTCTATTCCCACTCCAGAGAGTGCAACAGTAGGGACAGTGTTGGATAGCGGAGTGGATAAAATTACTATTCCCACTCCAGATAGTGCAACAGTAGGGAAAATGTTGGCTAGCGGAGGAAATCAAATTACAATTCCCACTCCAGCGAGTGCAACAGTAGGAAAAGTGTTGGATAGGGGAGGGGTAAACATTACTATTCCCACTCCAGCAAGTGCAACAGTATGAAAGTGTTGGATAGCGGAGGGGAATAATTTACTATTCCCACTCCAGCAAGTGCAACAGTAGGGAAAGTGTTGGATAGCGGAGGGGAGTAATGTACTATTCCCACTCCAGGGAGTACAACAGTAGGGAAAGTGTTGGATAGCGGAGGGGATAAAATTACTATTCCCACTCCAGCGAGTGCAACAGTAGGGAAAGTGTTGGATAGCGGAGGGGTTAAAATTACTATTCCCACTCCAGCAAGTGCAACAGTAGGAAAGTGTTGGATAGCTGAGGGGAATAATTTACTATTCCCACTCCAGCAAGTGCAACAGTAGGGAAAGTTTTGGATAGCGGAGGGGAATAATGTACTATTCCCACTCCAGGGAGAGCAACAGTAGGGAAAGTGTTGAATAGCGGAGGGATAAAATTACTATTCCCACTCCAGCAAATGCAACAGTAGGGAAAGAGTCCGTATAGCGGAGGGGAATAATTTACTATTCCCACTCCAGCAAAATAATGAACATTAATTAACAAATAATTAACTAATTAAAAATAATTTACCTCCCACCATATTCCCCTATAAATAACCCCACCAATGTTGTAAAACATAACACAATTAACATAATGAATTAACATTTAATTAATTAACTAATAACAATTAACAAGCAAATTAAAAACAATCAGTAATAAATTAATTCACAGAATTAACACTATTAAATAAAATTAAATAAATAATATATAAAAAATATGAAAAAAAATATTAAAATGTAATTACTTCCCACCCTACTCCCCTATCATCCCACAACATGCTCTTAAAAAAAGACACAATTAACATAATTAATAATAATTATTAATGACCAATTTATAACTAATTAATAAATTAATAACCACATTTAACAATATAAAATATTAAATACATAAATATTAATTAATAAAAATTATTAATTAATTAATTATAATTGCATTATTTCCCACCCTACTCCCCTATAAACCCACAACCCACTCCTTAAAAAATAACACAATTAATATATTTACCAATTAATTATTAATAATGAATAACCAATTAATACCTAATTAATAACAAATCAATTATCACAATTAACAATATAAAATATTACATACATAAATATTAATTAATTACAAATAGTAATTAATTAATTATAATTAATTTACTTCCCACCCTATTCCCTTATAAACCCACAACCCGCTCCTAAAAAAGACACAATTAACATATTAACCAATTAATTATTAATAATTAATAACTAATTAATGACAATTGAATTATCACAATTAGCAATGTAAAATATTAAATACATAAATATGAATTAATAAAAAATATTAATTAATTAATTATAATTAAATTACTTCCCACCGTATTCCCCTATAAACCCACAACCCGCTACGGAACTAAAATGCAAAATGTAGTTTAAAAAAATTAATAACTTCTAAAAATTATTAATAAATGTATTCTAATTAAATTACTCCTCACCATATTCCCCTATAAACCCACAACCCGCTACCGAACTAAAATACACAAAAATTAATTAACATAAAATGAATTACTTCTAAAAATGTCACACATACATTAAAAAAATAAGCTATACTTATACAAAATTATTACATCACATACTTTAAACACACATAGTAAAATACAAAACAATAAAATAAATGTCGATATTATAAACAACGATATTTTTACTAACGATATTACTAACTTTGATATTAAAAAAAATTATATTTCTTACCTTCATGTCGATATTCTGGTATTCTTGCATGTCGATCTTGTGCCACCTCGATATTAAAAACTTGTTATTCTGGCACATCGATATTCTGTCTGTGCACTGCATCCACTCACAGACCCACTCAAAAACCCATGCACCCATTCACATATCCACTCACACACTCATTCAGCCACTCAGACCCACTCAGACACTTATGCACCCACTCGCTGACCCACTCGGAGACCCACTCACAAGCCTACTTATAAATTCATGCACTCACTCAGAGACCCACTCAGATGCTTATGAACCCACTCACAGTCCCATTCAGAGACTCACACATCCACTCACAGACTCACTCAGACACTCATGCACCCACTCACAAACCCATTCAGACACTCACACTACCTTTCATAGACCCACTCAGAGAGTCATGCACTCAGTCACTTAGTGAGTCATGTAGACAGTCACAGACCAACTCAGACAATTACACACCCACACAGGTACTCATGCACCCACTCACAGACCCATTCAGACACTGATGCACCCACTCACAAACCCACTCAGAGACTCAGGTACAGACTCACACACCCACTAAGTCACTTATGCAGCCACTTACAGACCCACTCAGAGGCTCATGCACTGACTCACACACTCACTCAGACATTCATGCACCAAGTCACAGATCCACTCATACTCATGTACCCACTCCACATCGACTCAGAGAGTCATTCACACAGTTACTAACCCACTCAGAGACTCATGTACCTACTCACACACCCATTAAAAGACACACACCCAGTCACAGACCCACTCAGAGACTCACTCACCCAGTCACATGCCCACTTAGATACTCATGCACCCAGTCACAGACCCCCTCAGAGAGTCATGCTCCTAGTCACAGACTCACCCACAGACAATTATGCACCCACTTACAGACCTACTCAGACACTTTTTGAGCCACTCAAAGACACACTCAGCAACTCATACATGTACTTATAAAGATATTTAAATAGTAATGCACCCAGTGTGATGCACAGAAACACTTACCTAGGGGCACATTACGATGATGGGCGGACAAAGTCCGCCCGCCACCGTAGTGGTGAATGGGACCGTCCGCCATAGGAGAGGCGGTCCCACCGCGAGTATTAGGATGCCACCGCCATGGTGGCGGTGGCATCCCCTATTCCCAACATTGTGGCGGGCGGTGTTCACAGCACCACCCGCCACAATGCTGGGAATGCACGTTGTGCATTGGCATGCACAAGGTGACAGGCACCGCACGGTGCCTGCCACCTTGTCTATGCCAATGCAGGGGGGTACCATAGGTACCCCCCATGTGCACCCCCCACCCCCCCAACACTCTGGGGGCCCACAACGGGCCCCCAATAGCGAAGACCGTATGCCTTTCCATGGCGGCTTTGCCGCCATGGAAAGGCTGCTCTCCGCAACCATCCTAATATGGATGGCGGTGTCCTGTGTGACCGGCGGAAAACCGGCAGACGGTCTTTCCGTCCGCCGGGCTCCCCCGCCATTGTAATGTGGTGGGGGAAATGGCATGCAGGCGGAGGGGAATGGCGGGCGGATCGCCACGCCATACGGGTGGTAGCGATCTGCCCGTCATCGTAATGACCCCCATAGTTATGAGTTTTGAATGTGGTGATATCTATTGAATTGTGCTTTTGTTTTGCGTACCTGTGACAAATTCATGAATTAGAAAAAATGTTTTTAAAAAATACTTTGAAAGAAAATGGCCAACATTTTAGTAATCAGGGTGGCTCTGAGAAGAGCTTTTGTGTTGAATGTGTGTATGTGGCAGCTAGACATAAGACAGGATGCAGACTTTCGGGTTGCTGAGAAACACCTTGTTGTCTGCATCTGTGAAGTGAACTCCATCACTTCTATAGATTCCATGCATGCATATTATTGTAGATGGATCCCATGATATGGTCACTGAGAAATGCAGAAACAGTTTAATTAACATGTTTCCTGGTCTTGTCAATCTGTGGACAGAATTGATTAGACCACTTCCATATCTGCCTTCGGCACATGTTGGAGTACACCAAAGCAGTGTGAGGGAAAAGTGTAATTAATAGTGCAAAGGTATCCTTCATTAGGATTTCCAGTCCTACCCCAGTCAGTGTGCTTAGGTCATTGCCACCATAGTGCACAATCATGAGGTCAGGGGTAGGCAATCCACAATGCTTTCACCCAAAGGCAGCAATTAGTTTCACTTCAACCCTCTCTGGCCAATCCAAGTAATGTCCACATTAGCCAAACCTAATACCTTGTCATTGCCACTCTTTCTAGCAGACTCTCTAACCCAAAACACATAGGGGCCGATTCCGATCTGGGTCGGAAAACTCTCCGGTCGAGCCGGATCCGGAGAGATTTCCGACCGAGCCGGACTCCTGCAGTCCGACCAAACGAGTACGATGCGGCCGCATGCTGCCGGACTCGATTCGGTCGGACTCCCATTGAAGTCAATGGGAGCCGGTCGTACGACGCGTACATGGGCTCCCATTGACTCAATGGGTACGTCGCGAACAAGGGGGCCCCCTGTAGTGGGTACGCGTTGGTGCCATCCGCACCGTACACGCATGTATAGGGGGGACCCTTGGGTCCCCCCTGTGCTCGACTCGTATGGCTACGGGTGCAGGGGGGTCCGGCACAGACCCCCCAAGTCCGTCTCCGGGTGCTTTTTTGAGCCGGACGCTCCAACTCGATCCGGCTGTCCGACGCGTCCATCGTACTGGCTCGGTCGGAAAACGTCTCCATTGCGCGCCACGAATCGAGCGCGAACGAGTCGGATGGAACGGGTCAGACACGGAAACGAGTCGGTCGGCGATTTTGCGTTCACTTGCTCGCTCGGACGACTGTACGAATCGGTCGGAAACAAAGCCTCCGACTCGGATCCGGTAAAGCCGAATCTGATTCGGAGCCCTACCGACCGAGATCGGAATCGACCCCTTAGTTGTGGCCCACAATCCACACTCTAACCATTTTGAAGTGAAGCAGCAGTAGCAGACAGGAGAAGGCTGGAGCTGAGTGATATAATTCTCAAAATGGAAGGCAGTTCAAATGGATGTCATGTGCTGATTAAAAAAAGTAAATTTGATTGGTTGCTGTATATTTACAGGTTAATAACGTTAGATAGTGTTTTTAGAGGGTAAGTAAGTAGATCTCTTATTGGCTCTGGTAAAAAAATAAATGTTTAATGCAACCATGGACATGCTTTTAATTCTAAATAGTCAACCACACCTGCTGCAGTTGATTTTTTAACTAGTATGGTCCTTCTAGAGTGTGTGTGGACGTGAGACCTACTGGTTCTAGTGTGTTGCAATGGAGACTGCGCTAACAGTGTATTGGGGGAAGGGTGTTAAAGAGAGAGTTGTCTGTTTTTAGAAATTAGAGGTGTTTAGACTGATTGTTGCATACTAAGAGGTTAATTTCCTAATGAGGGCTTGCTATTAAAGTGTACTTTAGTATTAAAGTCATAAAACTAGCAAGCTAATATATTTTTGGACTTCCGTTTCTTTTTTTGCTAATTCATCGTGACGATCACAAATAAGTCACAAATATTGACAAATACCTCACCATACTGGGCTTCTTTACAAAAGTGCATGAAAGGGTTAACACATACTAACCATTCAGAAGTGGAGTTACAATTAAAGATGTGTTTTTATTTGCCGCCTTCTGCACTATCAGAGAGTGCAAAGATGAAAAGGTTGCCATTAATGGTTGCTTTGTATGAGAGTGGTGTGGCAATATTATGCTTAGTTTTCACGTTTCCTGAGATTATTAAATGTATCCAATAAGAGTAAAAGAACTATTTCACCAATTAATTACATTTTCAGGTATGTAAATTACATTGTATTCTGAGAATTTTGGGCCATATGTACAAGAAAGTGGCGGAGCGCAGCATTAGCCTTCCTGGCTTAAAGCTGCGCTCCGCCACTTCTGAAACGCAAGGCTGCACCATATTTACAAGAATGTGGTGCAGCCTTGCGTTTCCCCCTGCGATGGCGCTACGTTTAGCAACTTAGCGCCAATGGAGGCACCCCTGCACCATAGTGCAAGGGTGTCTGCGTGCAGGGGAAGATTGTTTATGTGTAGGAAGGTGTCCCTTCCTGCACATAAACAATCCTAAAATGCCATTCTGTCACTTTCATGTGTGCTGCTTCATGCAGCACACATGAAAGTGACAAAATGGCATTTTTTTTAAAGGTTTGTTTATGTACAGGAAGGGACACCTTCCTGTACATAAACAAACCATGGCATTTTGCTTTTTCTATATGTGTTACACAAGGCAGCACACATGGAAAAAGCAAAAACGAGGAGAAATAATGCATTTCTCCTTGTTTCGCAAACTTAAGACCAGGATTTGCCTGGTCTTAATTTTGCGCTGCCTCCCATGTACGCCACCCTTGTACATAGGGGGCAGCATCAAAATGAATGGGTGCTGCGGTGGAACGCCCACCGCAACACCAACTGCCCACCCCTTTCATGCTAACCATAGCGTGAAAGGGGGCCTTATGTACAAGGCAGCGTTAATCCACGTTAAGGGGCTTAACGCTGCCTTGTACATAAGGCGCAGCCCCTATAGCCATCACAACGTCGGTAATAGTGACATTGTGGTGGCGATAGGGGCTTGTACATATGCCCCTTTGTTTTTTAAAAGGTATATGTGTATGTGAGATAGATAAAAGTGAATATGAAATATATATAAAAGTTTTCAAACTTGATCAGATGATTTATTAGTGGTAGTATGTGTGTTTTTGTATATTTATTAATAGGTGAGTAAGAGGCTTTGCTACTATGAGAGTATGCAACTGTTATGCAACTGTTTGTGCGAGGTGCAGACTGGGTGTGTGAGAAATTGGTTCAGTGTGTTGCCTTGGAACTGTATATTGTGCAGCTTCTGTTTTAATGCATGCTGTAAAACAACTGTTTGATAAGTGTTAAACTTATACTTCAAAGATGTGCAAATATTTACATATCTAAACATGATGTGCTGCTCACAGAGAATGTTTGTCTTTCAATCCTGGGACTGGTAGTCCTATTTATTCCGTTTTAAAAGAGGACTACAAGTCTCAGAATTGAAAGGAAGAAATATGCACTGTAAAGTGCACATGTCACGTGAAACTAGAAAACTTGACAGCTATGTATTAGAAACCCTTTAGGGTAGGTGTTGGTAAATTATAGAGCATGTTTGAGTGTGCTTATATGATAACACATGCCCTTTAACCCGTTCCGCGCTGTGCGAATTTTCGCGCTGTGCGGGCGTTTTATTGAGTGGGCGGAGTTTGGACGGCCCCCGGCCGTCCTCCGCACATGCCCACCATGACGTCGGAGGGCCCCCGGCCGTCCGAAGCACACAAGGGGTTAAACTAATACTGAGTTACATGTGTAGTATGAGAGTGCTAGGCATAGTTAAAAATGCAGTTTTTAAACATGGGGAGGCCTATTAGTGCAGACTCTGTCTGTGCATTCTCTATGCCAGCTGAATTTGGCATGTAAAAGCCCTTTGCCAACTGTTAAACCCATGTTTAGTACACATAACTCACCTCCAACATAAGCTGTAGGTATGCCATAAAGCATGATGCTTTGTGCTTAAAAGAAGAGAGATAGTTTTGAGTTTCTGTAAGTTACTCGTGCACTTGCAGAGCCCTATGCTGAAGACTACATAGAGTATAGCACTCATAATGCAACTGACATACCTGTTTGCAAAGCATAGAGCCTGTTTCTCACCCACTCACAGAGCAACAGAAGGGCTATACATTCATTCACATACTCAGAAACTACTTATGTAGGCAGGAGTCTGAAAGGCAGTTGCAGAAAAACCTACATACTCCTCGAATCCCTAACACAGGCACTGAGGTATTCTTCAGCCACGTACATATACACTTAGAGAGCCATAGTGGTACCAAAAACAGACAGTCATATATTGGCATACATGCTTAAATATATTATGGGTATGCTACAGCTGAACTCCTACACTCACTCATATATGTAGGCAAGTACTGACACAACCTACTCATCTATCAAGACAAATAGTCCTTTAAACATGGGCAAGGCCAACTAGTGCAGAGCCTGTCTCTGTACTCTCACTTGCAGCTTAACTTGGCATATAAAACTCCTTATCAAGTCTTAAAACATTTTTTAGTGTGCATAAGTCATCTCTGATGAAAGCTGTAGGTATGCCATAAAGT
Organism: Calotriton arnoldi; assembly: GCA_963921515.1. NCBI lineage: Eukaryota > Metazoa > Chordata > Amphibia > Caudata > Salamandridae > Calotriton > Calotriton arnoldi. The sequence goes on from CAWUFW010008353.1 coordinate 65,406, forward strand.
ATGCAGCTTTGTGCTTAAAAGATAGAAGATGTCATTTTGGGTTTCTGTAAGTTACTTGTACACTTGCAGACCCCTATACCTAGTACTACATAGAGCTTACCATCCATAATGGAGCTGGCATACATGTTCAGAAAAGGATAGAGTCTCTCACTCACTCAGTCAGACAGCAACAGAGGGTCTTGTACATTCACTCACATATTCATAAACTACTTGTATATGCAGCAGTATCAAAAGCTGTTACAGACACACTTACCTACCTCTCAATTCTCTAATAAAGGCACTGATGTATTCATTCAGTCACTTACATACACATTTAGAGATCTATAGTGGGACTAAAACAGACAGTCACAGTCTGGCACATTTACTAAAATCTAGTCGTCCATTCAGACAAATAATCCTTTAACATGGGCCAGGCCTACTATTGCAGAACCTGTCTCAGCACTCTCACTGCCAGCTCAACTTGGCATGTAAAACTTCTTCATCAAGTGTTAAACACATGTTTTAGACTATGTAAATTGTAGGTATGCCATAAAGCACGGTGCTTTGTGCTTAACAGATGAAAGATGTAGTTTTGAGTTTCAGTAAGTTACTCGTGCACCTGCAGACCCCTATGCTTAGTACTACATAGAGTATACCACTCATAATGCAACTGGCATACGTTTCCAAAGCATAGAGATGCTCTCTCTTGTAGTCAGGCAGTGACAGAGAGAATTATACATTCACTCACATGCTCAAAAAGTATCTATGTGTGCAGCAGTATCAAAAGCCGTTGCAGTCACACTTACATACTCCTCTAATCTCTAACAGGCACTGAGGTATTCATTCAGCCACTCACATACATATTTTGAGAGCCATAAACTTACTAAAACAGAGAGTCATGTACTGGTACACTTACTGAAACATCTGATAGCACTTCTACACCTAGACTCGTACAGTCACTCAGATAGTCCTTTAAACATAGGTCAAAACACAGAAACATTGTAAAATATATGGTAGTATACGCAGTAAGAGTATGGCATATACTGAAACAAAGATGTAAACATGAACATTAATAGAGTAATGTCAGCTTTATTATAATAAGACCACTCCTTTTTTTGTTCATAATTAAAAACTTAAAATATGTAATGTGATTCTATGTAAATGTTGCTCGAATATGAATTCACCTTGAAAAAACAAAGACAAGAGGCATTTGGCAAAAAAGGAACAGGTGGTTTAATCAAACACTATGGCCGGGAGTGCAGCATAGAGAAACTGGTCTGAGAACTCACTCAAAGTACAATCGTTATAGATGTTGTTTTGTACATTTCTTGTAGCACCATAAAACAATTCATAGATCTTGTTTCAGGAGTGGAATGTGGGTCTTGTCATGAAGCCATAAATTACTCCCACCTGATGTCAAATGCATGTGCATCTCGACCTTGCGTGGAAAGAATGAGGGGCAGTGGGTAACATGTCCAGATGTCTGTCATGGGGAGTGCGTGATCACTGTGTGTGTAGTGTGTGCCGTGTCCTTATTGACTGAGTGTTCCTAACTTCAAGTGGCATATAACTTTATGGTGATTTGGGAACGTGTGCCTCTATGTGTGTTTTATTGGGGCTAATCTCCCAGGACAATTGTGGTATTGCTGCTTATCTGTGGGACTAATCTGGGTTTTTCCTGTTCGCGCATTTGTCCTACTGGTTACGTGCTACCCTACCTGTGAACTGTCAATCAGTAGCCTCAGGCCTAGGGCACAGGGTCTGTCTGATGACGTATTTTTGTCTCGGGGTTGATGGAGAGGCCATATTGATGGATTTTGACAACAGTGTTTCATTTTTATTTTTGTACATTCATGTATCATTGAGTACATGAACATCAATATTAACATTCCCCCCTCTAGTTTATTTATTTATTTATGGGTTTTGTATAGCGCCTGAATCACCCCCGAAGGGTATCTCTGTGCTTGCGGACATACAGGAGAAGGCTGGCGCATTCATGATTCTAAAACAGAGCAGTTTTCAGAAACTTTCTGAACTGACGGTGGTCCGGGCATTGCATCAGCGGGGTGGGGAGCTGGTTCCAATAAAGGGGAGCAAGATGCGAGAAAGCTTTCCCGCCGGTCCTTGACTTCTTGACCCGAGGAACCACCATAAGAGATTTGGAGCCAGAGCGGAGATCCCTAGAAGGAGTGTAGCGATTAACTTTCTCCGCAAGGTAAGCTGGTCCATTACCATACACCGCCTTATGGACGATGCAGCAAACTTTAAACCTTATACGCTTCTGCACCGGCAGCCAATGGAGCTGTTGAAGAAGCGGAAGGGAGGCCGTTCGGTAAGGGGCATTTAGTACCAAACGAGCCGCTGTATTCTGGACTACCTGTAGACGGTCCAGCGATGACTCATTGGCTGAGACAAGCAAGGCATTGCAGTAGTCCAGTCTGCTCAATACCAAAGCCTGGATCAGAGTTTTTCGTGTAGAGTCTGGAAGGAAAGGGAAGATTCGTCTCAGCAGACTAAGCACATGGAAGCAGGCGCCAACAGTATGGATCACGTGTTCTTTCATATTCAAGGCCTGCTCGATGCGAACCCCTAGATTTTTTAATACTGTCTTAGGCGCTGGGGAGCTACCCAGCTCTCCTGGCCACCATTCCGGTGACCACAACAGTGAAGCCTCTCCAAAGAGCATCATCTCAGTCTTCCCGGTGTTTAGTTGTAAAAAATTATTACGCATCCATTGGGAGATTGCTATCATGCCGGACGAGAAGGTAGATTGAGCGGAGAGGGTGGTTTTGTTAAATGAGAAGGTAAGCTGGGTGTCATCCGCGTATGATATTGGCGTAAACCCATAAGTCCTCAGGAGGTCGGCCAAGGGAGCGATATAGATATTAAACAGAGTGGGGCTTAAACACGAGCCCTGCAGCACTCCCTTGGTCAGTTCCCTAGTTTTAGATCGAGAAGGTCCCAGGTTGACTGTCTGAGAGCGGTTAGAAAGGAAGCTTGTCATCCATCGCAAGGCCATTCCACCAATTCCAGATTCCTCCAGTCTCCTGAGCAGAATCTGGTGGTCGACTGTGTCGAATGCGGCTGAGAGATCTAATAACACCAGGAGAGTGGATTGACCCTTATCTAATGCTAATCTGATGTTGTCCGTGACAGCCACCAGGGCTGTCTCCGTGCTATGTTTGGGTCTAAAGCCTGACTGCGATGTGTCGAGGCTGCCTGAAGATTCGACGTGGTCTGACAGTTGTTTTTTAATATATTTTTCCAAGAGTTTGCACAGGAGAGGTAGAAGGGAAACTGGTCTTCAGTTAGAAAGGTCTTCCATAGAGGCCTTTGTGTTTTTACGAATTGGAATGACTTGTGCCGCCTTCCATTCGGGTGGAAGATGACCCTCCTTCAATGAAAGATTAAGCAGGGAGCAAATGGGAGCTGAAAGTTGTTTGGCCAAGGAGGAAGAGATTTTAGCTGGTATAACATCGAGAGGCGATCCTGACTTCACAGTGCGTAGTAAGGCTTCAACTTCCTCACGAGTCAAGGGGGGAGAAGTTCTCCAGCAATTGCCCTTTCGAGCAGGGAGAAAAGTTGTGGGTCATGTTGACCGATTGTGAACTATCTGCAGTGATAATCTTGTTATAAATAAGATTAATTTTCTGTATAAAATGTTCTGCTATAGTATCACAGAGGGCTTGAGATGGGGTTTCCTCCAGATCACAGGCCTTGGATTAGTAAACAATTTCATGATCTGTAATAAAGCTTTGGGAGCATTCCCTGCCTGGTTTAGCTGTTGGGCGATGAAGGATTTCCGTGCCATTTTAATATTTTTATGATATTGAGAGAGAGATATCCTATATTTCTCTTTATCATCTCTATGATGGGTCTGTCGCCATCGCCTCTCCAGGTTTTTGCAGTGGCATTTTTCATTTCGGAGCTTGGGTGTGAACCAGGCCGCCTGAGCTTGTCTAGGCTTACTGGGTAGACTTTTTAAAGGGGCCAGCTGATCTATGGCAGATCTAGATAAATTTTCAACTACATCATTTACCCCATACTTCATGACAGTCACATTGTTGGGGGCTTGCCATGTTTCAGTTTTAACTATAACTACTTCCCTAGCTACTTGCAGTCTACCCAATTTAAGGACTGCTTTTGTACAGCAGAAAACCCTCACTTGAAGGAAACCACACAAAACAGTACAAAAATGAGAATAGGCAGCAATGATGGGTACAGTCCTGTCACCCACTGCTCAGGGGTACCTCCCTCCTTATGCATGTCTATTTGTAAACGATGCAGTGCTTGGATGCAAGAGTCAGAATCCCATTGTTCATTTTGTTGCCTGGGATGAGCGTGCAACAGGAAGCTCATCTTGTCACACACCCCTCCATCCATTCCGGTCATTAAGTCCAACACATACTGATGTTGCATAACCATGAGGCAAATGCAAATGGCTCTTAATTCTTCTCTAATTATATTAAGGCAGAGCTCAGTACTGTTCATCATCTTCATCAACTCCCATCTGGTTATGTGCAACTAGCGGTCGTTTGCTTTCATCAGCATTGTGAAGGGTATGGACCATCCTGCATTGACTTGTGTGTCAGAAAACAGTCTGAATTCTTCCGGAATGTCCTTGAGCTGAGCACAGCCAATATAATCATCAGTTATTTTTTTCCCGAGCCTGATGAAATAAAGTTGTTTTTCTTCTGTAGCGGATGTTGGTACAACTCTGAGAGATCTTTTCCTTGAATGACCAGGGTGGGGTGTGTATGGTGACCAGCGAGGACAGGCCTTGCCATCCCCAGAGAACCTGGGTGTAGGCAAATTCATCGCTTTGCCAGTAGGTATCCCTCAAGGTGGAGGTACCCCATTGCATGTCCGGTACATGCAGTATTGTGCCACAGTTCTCATTAGTGCCGAGTGGAATTGTTCCTTTTCCTTTCAAACACAAGGAATACAGTACAAGTTTCTGTACAATTAGGGGTTGCCCCTTCTCTTCCAACCACGTGTGCCTATCTATCTCAGTGTCCCATATTTCCTGACAGGGGTTATCTATGCTGGTATTTAACCCTCCCCTACGAAACTCATTTTCCTTTGCATTGTCGAGGTGGACGGCCCTACACTAAAACTCCATTTCTGATGTTCATTTGTTATTAAAGAAGACTGCACCAAACAGGCTAAGGGCCACCCTGGGACAACAGACAGAAGCAGGAGTGCATGTGTTTGTGCACTGATGCAGTGGCTTTGCTTCCTCCAGGAATCTTTTTTCTGGAAAGTCTCAGGTCCAAACAGTATCCTCACCTACGATGCCCCACCTGTGAATTTTATCTACCTCTGTTTGAATCTCGCTATGGTCGGTGAAGAGGTATAGTGTTGTGGGATTGGTTTCAGTCATAACGGGTCACGTTCACTACTATTCTATGGGGTTCTACTCTGTTGGGTTATATCTCAGCCCTAATCCTACATAGCTACAGGTAGGAAAGGCATTTCGCTATTTCTGGGGCCAGTAAAGCCTGTCTGCACCTACTGCCTGTGGTATCAGTGAAAAAAAGAAGCATGACCTAGCTGATCTCTGGTTGTCCACAGTGGTCATGTGCTGATACAATGTGTTGTGTAAGAGTGCGCTGTGTAGTGCGTGTTAAATACGAGTTTTGTGTTCAGTGTAATTATAGATGACATGAGAGTGGTCCCTACGAAAGCGCTGTGCAAATGTCGGGTGGACTTCATTTGACTAGGCAGATCTTTGGCATCATGTGGATGTCGCCACACCCACAGTAAACATTGGGTATACAATTGTACAACAATACATAACTTGTGGAGCATTGCAGATCTTGGGGATGGATCCAGGAATGGTGTCTGTGGTCCTCTGGTGATTGGGCGATTTCTTTACTTCGGAAAATTTTGAAAGAGTAAAAGAGTTCGGTATCCAACAGTCTGATAAAAGTTTGAAGTCTTGGACTTGCACGCTTGGGTCTTTGCTAGGATAATGGAAGTGGTTGCTCGATAGATGGTGGGCCGCTGCAAGGGTGGTGTACTTTTGTGGCTCGATTGCAGACCTGTTGGATAAGAGCTGTTGTTTGTCAGTTAAGTTTTAGAAAACATTTGCATCCTTATGTACCATAATCAGTCATTCTTTGGGATTCCTGTGCCTTTCTTTGTTAGGGGTGTGCTTTTACATTCATGCGTCTTATTTTTGGTGGGCGCCGGAAGGTGGCCCCTATGAGTGTGTTTAATTTTTGGAGACAAAAGGTGTTTATTCATGGGTCGCCTTAATTCTTGCTTAAGGCTCATTGGTTCTCCCCTCTCCTTATGATACGAAAGGATATATTTGGCTACAAGGTAGTTTTGTGAGTCTATGGATGGTCTGAGTTCTTTAACTTACATTTTATGAGTGTTGCTGGACGTCTAATATCCTGCCTTCCCTAGTGAGGGAGTGCGGGGCATGCCTTTTGACCTACATGTGCATGGGGTGATGTGTAAAGAGGGGGCATGCGGTAAGTAGGTGTTGTGGGTGATCGCAGGGTGCTCTGGGGTCACATGTCTATATTCTTCTAGTCCAAGCATGTTGTGTGCAGTTGGACCCTTCTTATTGGCGTCAGGTGTCTTTTGGGCTCCCTTTTTTCTAGAGGGTTCTTTTTGGGCTAGTTTTGGGCTTGTTCTTGGTGGCATCTTGGGTGTTACCCTAGGTTGTCATGTGATTTGATTATTTCTATTCTCGTTTAATGGAGCAAGTCAGAAGGTTTTCCTGTGGCCCCCACGTGTTTCTGATGTGGGTGTGTGTGAGACTGGGTTTATTTGCTCTACTAGACGGCACGTGTAAGGCCTTGTGTGTTGTCAGCTTGATTACTAGGTCAGACACATCAGTGAGCCTATTACTGATTACTTCACACAGAGCTGTGATGGATTTTTGCATACTCTCCTCTCCCCTGTACCCCCTTTCCCTTCGAGTATATCCTACCTGAGATTTTTGGGCCTGCTGTATGCAGCTGTGTCCAGCAACTTCCAAGCAGTGACACGCTACCTTTGAGGTTTTGGAGGGACATGACCAGACGAGCAGGCTTTGGGTGATTGGAGGTGATTGGAAAACCTTGAGGGTAAGGAGGAGGCAGAATGTTTCTCAAAAGAGAGACCGGTGCAAGGTCAAAACTCATTGAATTTTGCCCGATGTGAATAATCGACTAGGATGACCGATTGTTCGGGTGGACTCCCTGCTGACTTGGCACCATGTGGTGGTTTGTTATTGGTCAGAGTTTTGTGTGTGCTATGGGCGTTATGGGGTCTCCATCATCCAAAGTGTGTGGGAGACTTGACTCTCGACACTGAAGCATTGGCTAGTTTTGGAACTGAAAAAGGGCCTCCATTGACCTGGAGGCTATTGGTTGCAGTTGGGAGCACATGCTGCAAAGGAATTCAGGTCCTGGACCAGAGGTCTGAGAATGGGGTCCGTTTGATCTGGTTATTATTGGAACCCATCCCAATTGGACTTAGGTGAGGGGACTTGGGTGTCTGCTTTTTCTGCACTGGATGAGGAGCCACCCTGCCCCCTTGTCAGACTGCCCTCCCCTCAAGGCATGGCCAGCCAACCCCTGGGGGATCAACAGCAGAGATGGGCCTAGGCTCTTGCAGGCACTGGAATGGCAGACTCTAGTGTGCGGATTCCTGATCGACACAACATACAGCACCCCTGAGTTTCCAAAACGCAAGTAAAGGTTTGGAATTCCTAATGTTGTCTTACTAGTCTTTATGTTTGACCAACCACCTATTCCCTGCTGCAGTGGTGCAGTGGCTGTCTGACTTCCCTGTGGCTGAGAGCACGGTGCATTCGGGTTACCTTGGCTTGGTTTTGAGGATGGAAATTCTGTGGAGACTGACCCAGATTTATCGATCTCTGCTTGTGATAAGCTTTTAAGTGACATTGGCCAGCCATGTGGCCCATTCAGTGGCAATAATAACATTCTCTGAGGTCCAGCTGCTACCAACCTCCCTGACCTCTGCAGTTATAACCGTGTTGAAACCCTCTGGGGTTTTGCAGTGGAACAACCTTCAAGACAGGTGCCATTTGTACCAATTAGACGGATGTCTCTCTGGGCTTGCTCCTGCTTCTTCCCAGTGGGCTGTTGTGTGTGGGGTTCATGTGGCTGCCTTCCCTTCTTAGGCTCAGAGTCCCTTCCCAGGTGGTAGGTAGGGACACTTCTTTGGGTTGGTTTTCTTTTTCCTTTATATGTCAAATTTCATAGGGTGGTTACGTGTCTGGGTACCGCATTTGGTAGCAGGAAGGGGGCTTCAGGCATGTGGACTGCAATACATAGTGCCAGGCAACCATGTCTCCACCACCTCTTTAGACTTGGAAGTGCCATGGTGACGATAGGGGCTAAGCTAATGATCTAGGGGGTGCTCTGGCTGTTGCTGCCTTTGCCCCTATGCACCTTGGCCCGGCTCCCCACCCAGTCTTGAGGGGCCCAGTAGGTGTCCATGTGTCGCCGTCCTCACTCCCTTCCTCCCTGCATACCCTGTTGGTTATCAGACTTCTCGTTCTTTTGGCTACTTCAACAAGGAGGTTGTGCGTGCGACATGCTCACTGCTGGGATAACCCACATAATGCAAAGAAACTGCCTGTATATTCCATAACTGCCTCAGTGAAGGGGTTCTGGTTGGCTGGGACTGTCCTTGCCTGTATACATGCAGTGCGGGAACACTTCACTGATCAGTGTTCTAGGAAAGGAGCTTCAAGGAAGGAGCAGGTTATAGGTCTGTTGCCGACAAACTGAATGGACATTTCATGCTTGGTCATCACGTCTCACCCTAAGATATTCCCCCCTATTTCCAATTTCACAGTCACTGTACCCGAGACTCCTTGTATAGTTGCAGTGTGTTTTGGTATGAGGACTGTCCCTTCCCCTAGGCATGACCTCATCACCCCCATGTCCACCAGGAATTTGTTTGGTGCCTTGTTCACAAGCACCACGACCACGGGGTCTTAAGTTCTGATCGGTCTGGGGTAGACAGTAGCATGTGGGTGCTTCTGGGTGTTTTGTCAGTTTCCGGCATGGGTTCCCTGTCTTCCACCATGGTCTGCTGGGCCGACCCTGTATCTTAACTCTCTGGATTGGATCCCGGAGAACTGGGGCCCTCCTTCTCACTCTCATTACTCGTGTCAATGTCCAGGCCCGCTATGAATCTCTCTGGCACCTGACTGTGCTCTCCTGAACCAGTGGGAGTGCATTTTCCCTGCATCGCTGAGGTTTTATGGGTTGAGCGTGATGGATGAGGGGCTGAGCTTCAGGGAGCCTTAGCATTGGACTGCGGTAATTCTTGGATTGTCTAGGCCTGCGGCCTGTTGGCCACCCTCGTTCAGATCTGGTAGTTTGTTGTTCGTGGGGGAGTCCGTGGCTCCCTCGACCAGTGAATTGGTATAAACTAATGTGGGGATGGCAGGCATCATATAGAGCACCTCCATTCCTACATACAGTGGGGGAGGCGCAAACACTTTGCTTGCGGGTTCTAGGATAAGATTGTCAGTCTGGACCTCCTCAAAGACGACCCATAGTTCTAGCAGTGCCTCTCTCTTGGTCTTATTTTGACCTACATATTTCGTCCGAATGTGTGTTCTCGTGTGTTTGATTATGTTGGTGTCGAAGGTTTCCCCCTCTGTCCAGGGGAACATGGGTGCCTTAGTGTGTGCATGCCATTCACAGCAATACTTGCTAAGGTTTTTGATCTGTGTAGAGAATCTAGATTGCACGTGTTTTAGTGGTAACTATATGATAACTGGGAACATTTTTAATGGACTGATGCGCTCTAGTTTCTCCGGATCATTTAATATTTGATTCTACTCTGAACGCTGAGGAAATAAATACATGGGGATTACTGGTTTCAAGTACTTCTTTGAGGTCATTACTATTTACACAGCTGCATTATGGTAGACATTAAACTCAACAAAAATGCATATGAAGGATAGCAACCTAAAAGAACGTGCAATGATTACAGATATGGAAAAATAACTGTATGAATTAGTGTCATCTTGATAAACACATTAAGTTATTAACAAAGCACAACACTCAAGACAAGACGTGCAAATGCAACAATTTACCAGCACCACAACATCAAGAATGCATCATTAATAGCCAAAATGAATAGAGAGAAGAGAAAAAAACTGACAGAGAAATAATGATGACTTTCTAAAAGAAAATACCTTAGCCCGCTTCTTAGGGCACGTTACCCAATAACGAGTTGAGGCTTTGAGCGGTACATGGGACTAAGCGAGCCCAATAGTCTGTCAATATCGGTTCCGAGACAAAGATAACAAGGAACAACTTGATAAACACAGGCCCTCCTTGGCCAAGCACAACCTACACCTAATCTCCAAGGTCCAAATTTTCCCTAATGTAAGAAGTACACCCTATATCACACTCAGGGATCCTTCGTACCATCTGTATCACACCCAGCAGTAAAAGCGAATAACACCTCTTACTTCTTTTAGATATCAACAGTGTTAAGAAACCGGTCGCACTGAGAAAACCCTTTAAGAACAAAAAATAAGATCAATGGGCTGCCCTGTATCACACCCAGGGCCTATGCGTATCATCTGTTTCACACACAGCGGTCAAAGTGGTGAGGCCTCGCCACTGTATCACACCCAGATGACAAGCGTGCCATCTGTATCACGCCTAGTGCTCCAAGCGGTGACCTTGTATCACACACAGGGCCAAGTTTACCATCTGTATCATACCCAATGGTCCAAGCAATAACCAATATTCACCTTTCCTAGCCTGATGACTATCGAAGAAAGGCAATTTTTGCTGGATCGCCTCAGAGGCCGCCTTGCTCCTGCTCAGTTCAGACACATGAAGTGGGCAATATGTCAGACTGCTGTCAGTGGCAGGCAGCTCAGGTTAAGTTTTTGTGCTTCTTCCTAGCTTGTAATACGCCAAATGCTGGTGACTAAGGATCAGATGTAGTCTCTTACCCAATTGATTGCGGCTTCAGGATGGACCTCCGCCCCGCGGATTCATCACTGCTTCAATAAATTGTGAATGATGTGAATCCGTCTGAGCGGGGTCCTTTCCATCGGCTGCAGTTGGTTTCAAAGCACCAATCTCTCTTATCTGGCTCACCAAAATGTTGCTCGAATATGAATTTACATTGAAAAAACAAAGACAAGAGGCGTTTGGCAAAACATTAAAAAGGTGGTTTAATCAAACACTATGGCCAGGAGTGCAGAATACAGAAACGGGTCTGAGGACTCACTCAAACTACAATCGGTTTGAAGGTATTTTTATACATTTCTTGAAGCATCATAAAACAATTCATAGATCCTGTTTTGGGAGTGGATGGCGAGTTTTGTCATGAAGCCATAAATTACTCCCACGTGATAACAAATGCAAGTGGGTCTCAACCTTGCATTGACACAGTGAGGGCCAGTGGGTAACAGGTCCAGATGTCCAGCATGAGTAGCACGTGTGCAGTGTGTGCTGTGTCCTGATTGGCTGAGTGTTCCCAACTTCATGTGTCATTTAACTTTATAGTACTTTGGTAATGCGCACCTCTCCTGCCATGTGTGTTTTATTGGGGCTAATCTCCCAGGGCCATTGTGGTGTCGCTGCCTATCTGTGGGACTAATCTGGGTTTTTCCTGTTCACCCATTTGTCCTGCTGCTTACATGCCACCTCACCTGTGTACTGTCAATCAGTAGCCTCAGGCCTAGGGCACAGGGACTGCCTGACCACGCAATTCTACCTCGGGGTTGATGGAGAGGTCATATCGGGGGATTTCGACAACAGTGATTTGATTTTGTTTTTGTACATACACATATCATTGACAACAATATTAACATAATAAAAATGTAAATGTAGTTTTTTTTCATCTTTTCAGTCATCAATTTCTCGTTATCTGCAGACCGTTAAAATTCCATTAAAAAGTGAGAGATGAAAGAAACAGAAGCAAGGATACTATTTCCCTCACAACTGAGAAACAAAAGGAGCAAAATGTGGAGAAAGTGGTCAAAGAGAAAAGAGTTGCTGGTAAGAGAACATATACATTTCTTAAAATAGTTTGTGGATATATGGAAAGGCAGCTAAATCAAGTAAACAAAAATCAAAGTTTGATATCAACTAATAAAGGAGAAAAAGTACATGATATGAAGAGTAAAAAATCTAACAAAGAGAGTTTAAACAGAAGGCAGAGGTAGTTTTAGAAAATCAGAGTTAGAATGTTCCCTAGTAAAGTAATTCAGAATCTAAGAAGAACTATAAAGAAGTATAAAAGAAGAAGAGAAGCAGTCAGACAAAAATAATGTGTTGAGGGTATAGTCGATAAGGCCTTCATTCTCAAGAGGAAGCAATTTATTTTGATTCTAAACAGAATGAAGACACTAAATAAAATAGTGTTGTGTATTAGGGGAAGAAGCCAAAAGAAAATACTTGTCAATAGAAGTAACTTTTGCAAAGTTTTTAGTGGGAAATAGAAACATACTTCTAGTACTGAGCCTTTCTTTAATGAAGAAAGCCAACTCCAAGAGAACACATTATTGCATGTAGTTAAAGAATCTGGACGATGTTATAAGAAGAAGGATGGTAGTCCTATTCCAAAAGAGGTGATTGTAGCTAGAAATGTTGATGAAGTGATAGCTGAAGAGGTACAGGGAAGGCATAGAGAGGCCCCTGTTTATAAATGGAACTGTAGCAGTGTTTGCAGTGTTCTGCAGGAATCTATTGATATAGTAAAACGTTTCCTATGTAACATTCCATGCAAAAGTCTGAAACAGAAAATAGAGATTTTGGAAGGATTAGATTCATGCAAAGTAAGGAAGTATACTAATTTACAGGGACATTCACTAGCATGTCTAGAACAGAAAGTGTGCCAAAGCAGTTTTCATCATTTCAGAATGTTAGCTTTTCACCATTCGAAAATGTAAACTTTAGTTAGGAGGCTTTACTATGTCAAAACTCCTACTCTATGTTTAGGAGAAATGAATAGAGCTCTTTTGCATGGTACAGTAGCAGGAGTGTATGGAAAATGAGTACTTGATATCTGCAAGTGCAGCAGAATAGGACACAAGTATTACTGTTGATAACTTTCTAGAAGAGATTAGAAATTTTAACACAGTTTGTTCTGAAAACCAAACTCTTTTTGTATATGTTGTCTATGCACTCACTGCAAAAGCCAACCTCGTTATATTGTTGTATCTTCAAAAATTGAAGAAGAGAATAGAGATAAGTGGCAAGAATTTGAAGTTTATTTATTTGTAGAGGAATGCTTTGATTGTTCCACACGACAAATTATATGTAAGTACTGTTATGATAAGTTGGAGGATAATAAAATGCCAGCTAGAGCAGTCCACAACAAGTCAGAATTAATTGCAATCCCACAAGAACTTCAAGATTTAAATGTTTATGAATGAATTCTAATAGAGTGTATACATTCATTCCAAGCTATAGTTCGTATGGAGCTAAAGACAGGGAAGATACCTCCAAAAGAGTTACAGAAAGGTCTTAAAGGTAGACTTGTGTACTTACTGTTAGATTTGTAGCAGAATTTTGAAAATGTAGGGGTACAGAGAGATTTAGAAGAAGCACTTATTATGCTAGTCAATGGTGTCCCTACCACAAGCAAACAAATATGGCAAGAGTAAGTGGATATTAGTAAAGTAAAAAAGCAACATTATATCCGGTAAAAAATAATATTTAGTATAAAAATATAGATATTCTTCGAGATATTACACATATGGAGGATGACACATCATTATCAAGAGGTCAGATTGAAAAGGTAGATGGATACAGATCAGAAGAAATTCATGATCATCTGCAGTATTCACCCTCTGCATTCTAAAGAGATTATTGGTGATGATATTGATCTCTTTCAAATGAAAAAAACAAAAAGAGCTCCCCTGAGTGTGTGGGAGAATAGTTTAGAAGCTCGCTGTTTTCCATATCTGTTTCGTACTTGAGTACGTGGTAGATATTATGACTGGCCTGTGCAAATACCAGCAGCTGAATACAGATCAACTAGACTATATTCAAAAGATCCTAGATTTCAGCAGTGTATTCCCTATATATTTCATCTACTATTTAAAAGCGACTTGTCAGGCCTATCTTATGCAGTAAATTATATTCTCAAAACAGGATTGAATCTGCAAAATCTCACAGCAAGGGAATTTGTTGACAAAGTCCAATGAAAAGATGAAAATACAACTTGATTAATTTGATGGCGTGCCAAAGTTGCACCAACGAGTATTGATATCGTTGTCATTGTGAGCTGTAATGCATGTTGAGAATCCTAGGGGCACCTACTTGGTTTCTAACACTTAGGGGTCGATTCCGATCCCGGTCGGAGGCGCACCTAATACCATTCGGCCGGGAAAAAAGCCAGGCGAATGCCTGTTTCCCGACTGATTCGCACATACGTCCGAACGAGCAAGTACGATGCGCACAACTGCCCAAATCCCGACCCAGTTATACTCACCCAATACAGGTCCTGTTCTCCGACCGAGGCGGATCCGGAAACGCAGAATCGAGTCACACGGAAGCCAAAATGCAACCCCGTTCGGCCGGACAAGTACGATGCGCTTTCCGTACGCGCCGAACCCGTCGCTACGCACGGCACGTCAAAGCATCCGGGAGAGGCGCACATAAGCTCCGATTCGCGCCACAAGACGAACACGCCAGCGACGAGGATGAGGCGAAGCAAAGAGAAAGACGAACGAGACGAACCAACCATGAATCCCATCGTGCCGATCCTACCAATATTCTACATCTATTACCGGAACAGGCACAGACGCGTACGGCGCAGAAGGTAAGTCAGACACCAACCACAAAAACAAACTACACGTACCCGACATATCACACACACACAGAGGGATGCAGAAATTACTAACACCAGCAACAGCAGCACCATTGGGGCGGGATGGCCATCAACAATGCCACATATACACATAGGGGCCTGGATGCCCACCACCACTACCACCCCTACTCAGGGGGTGCCAGATGCCTACCACTACTACCACCTCTACCCATGGGGGGCTGGATGCCCACCACCACTACCACCCCTACTCAGGGGGTGCCAATTGCCTACCACTACTACCACCTCTACCCATGGGGGGCTGGATGCCCACCACCACTACCACCCCTACACAGGGGGTGCCATATGCCTGTCACTACTACCACCTCTACCCCTGGGGGGCTGGATGCCTACCACTACTACCACCTCTACCCATGGGGGGCTGGATGCCCACCACCATTACCACCCCTACTCAGGGGGTGCCAGATGCCTACCACTACTACCACCTCTACCCATGGGGGCTGGATGCCTGTCACTACTACCACCTCTACCCATGGGGGGCTGGATGCCTACCACCACTACCACCCCTACTCAGGGGGTGCCAGATGCCTACCACTACCACCACCCCTACCCAGGGGGTGCTAGATGCCTATCACTTCTACCACCTCTACCCATGGGGGGCTGGATGCCCACCACCACTACCACCCCTACTCAGGGCGTGCCAGATGCCTGTCACTACTACCACCTCTACCCCTGGGGGGCTGGATGCCTGTCACTACTACCACCCCTACTCAGGGGGTGCTGGATGCCTGTCACTACTACCACCTCTACCCATGGGGGCTGGATGCCTACCACCACTACCACCCCTACTCAGGGGTGCCAGATGCCTACCACTACCACCACCCCTACCCAGGAGGTGCTAGATGCCTGTCACTACTACCACCTCTACCCATGGGGAGCTGGATGCCCACCACCACTACCACCCCTACTCAGGGGGTGCCAGATGCCTGTCACTACTACCACCTCTACCCATGGGGGGCTGGATGCCTGTCACTACTACCACCTCTACCCCTGGGGGCTGGATGCCTGTCACTACTACCACCTCTACCCATGGGGGCTGGATGCCTACAACCACTACCACCACTACTCAGGGGGTGCCAGATGCCTACCACTACTACCACCCCTACCCATGGGGGGCTGGATGCCTACCACCACTACCACCCCTACTCAGGGGGTGCCAGATGCCTGTCACTACTACCACCTCTACCCATGGGGGGCTGGATGCCCACCACCACTACCACCCCTACTCAGGGGGTGCCAGATGCCTGTCACTACTACCACCTCTACCCATGGGGGGCAGGATGCCTACCACCAACAACACCCCCACTCACAGGATGGCTAATGCATGACACAACAAGCACACACCAACATAAGGAATGCAACAAAAAGACATCCCCCCCCAACACCATGACAAGCGTGTGTAGACTGTGTCAAATGCCTACAACACTGAACATGACTTTGAACATACAATGTGACCCCCTAACACATGTGTCACACATAAATGTGTGTGGCCCCCACAATGCAAGCAGACCATGACCACTGTGGCAATGGGGTCTAAGCCCCCATCATCACAGTGACCAAAAGGTAAGTGTGGGGTCCATAGCTGAAGCACATTTTGCACATTGTGGCAATGGGGTCTAAGCCCCCATCATCACAGTGACCAAAAGGTAAGTGTGGGGTCCATAGCTGAAGCACATTTTGAACATTGTGGCAATGGGGTCTAAGCCCCCATCATCACAGTGACCAAAAGGTAAGTGTGGGGTCCATAGCTGAAGCACATTTTGCACATTGTGGCAATGGGGTCTAAGCCCCCATCATCACAGTGACCAAAAGGTAAGTGTGGGGTCCATAGCTGAAGCACATTTTGCACATTGTGGCAATGGGGTCTAAGCCCCCATCATCACAGTGACCAAAAGGTAAGTGTGGGGTCCATAGCTGAAGCACCTTTTGAACATTGTGGCAATGGGGTCTAAGCCCCCATCATCACAGTGACCAAAAGGTAAGTGTTGACATAGAAAAAGCTGCAACTGCCAAACTGCATGGATGATTCCTGGTCACAGAACAACAAACACATCAGTGGCAAAGTAGTGCCTGTGTCCCATAGCAACATAGATTGGGTGAGGCAAACAGTGCAGTGCAAATAAGACATACCTTTGGCCATGTGCAGACAAACATCACCCATGGGGGCTGACACTGTCAACATCCATCAATGACACAATGACAGAAGTGACCATGATAATGCAGACCCACATATTCGCACCAATGTGCACACAAATGTAGATACCCTGTGGAGACTGTAGATGTGAGGTGAACAAATAACATACCATGGCAGCAATGGGACACACAAACAATGATCATTGTGCTGACTGATGACCCAGGAGTCCCAGGGACAGCAGGTCAAACCCACCAAACAACATACAGCCAATAGCACACTAAAGATATGCCAATGCAGTGGTGCAGATGCACAAACAGGCAGACCCACACTGCACAACAAACACAACAGGTGAGGGGGGTGCCAGTGTCCCCAGGCAACCACACAACACATGATGAGGCCTGAATACCAATTACACAGATGCACATACAGTGCCACACAAAAGTAACTCATGGATCCAAATCCCCTATGTGGGCAATCAGGCATTGTTAGATGAGAGGGAGCACAAATTACACATGTCACACAAGCATGTAGGAACTGCAACTAACACAGCAAGAGACAGACCCACCACAGCACTACCCCCAGGGACCCCATATTGTGCTGACACTAGCCTGCATGATAATCCCACTGTGATGACAATGTCAGATGTCGTTCACACTGTGAAACCCAGCCATGTGTCCTGAGCAACTAACTACCATCACACCTACACAAGCTCCAACCAATCAGCACGGCCTGCCAGCCAAGGCCAATATGGAGGTAGGGGTCTGGCCGTGCAACAACTCACTTCTGCACACACTCAACACCACACACCCTGATCTCCACCAATGTGCAGCAGTGAAGCTCACATGGACAGGTGACATTGCACATGCACCCATGACAATACCAGGGGTGGTGGTGGGAACCAAGGTGCAGAAACCCATCACACATGGCCAGTCAACAAGACCTGTCAATGTCTGACAAACAGCACAGTATGCTGTACATGGGCATGATGTAAAATCTACCACAATCAATGGGATCCTGGCCATAGTCACACACCAATGAAGGAGCCAAGGTGACACACGAAGAACACACGTACACAACTACCAACATTGCAGCTCTGACCCTGGGGAGTGGCAGCAGTCACACACACAACGTGTCACAATCACTGTAAGCTAACACAAACTGTAAATCACATTACTCGTGTAAACAACAAGTGCCAAGGGGAATCCTGAATGTGTCCCATCTGCGTTTGCCCACATCCCCAGCACTGACAACAAAGACAACCTGGGATGACAACCTCATGAACATTAGTTTGCCATGCACCCACATCACAGAGAAACCAGGTCCAAGATGCTGGATGAACACAGAACAACTCAGCAAGCATCACAAACAGGAACATCCCTAGGGACACAGCCTATGTAGGAAAAGGCAAGGGAACACGCACAGACATGCTTACACAACACAGGCCCACGCAATGTCACCAGATTACACACTGCCATGAGGGTACAACACTCCTGTGGAAGGTCCGCTGTGCCAAACCTTGTCTGTGCACGACCCAAACATGTCAGCAGAACACTCCGTCAGTGAGTCAACAACCACAACACACAGAAGGCTCTGCTCACATCAGCCTGGGTACGGGGGTGTCACCTCAGTCATCTGCACACACACCAAACACGTGTCAAGCAAGTTGCACTGTATGCACAGATGAGTCCTTCGACATTGATGTGCAAAACTGCATGTCCAGTGGAGCTGGGCACACAGTCAGGGAAATAGGAACATTGAACAGTGCTAAGCCCACCAGATGTGCATTAGTGTAAGACAAAGATGTTCATTTACAAATGCTAAAACGACATCCCTGTGTCAAATGCTGAACATTACACCCTCAGACTGTAGTAAAGGATGCCATAGATCTAGAATACAACAGGACACATGTTCCATGGACCACATGGAGTCCATCACTGCAACACTTCATCGTCCTGATGTGAACACTATTACAACTGCAAATGCAGGATGCTACTCATCCACATCATGTACATCAAAAGAAAACCCAAAAGTAAACAAAAAGAGGCTTTATTCAGCAAATGTCAGGGTAAAAACGGAAGTCCAAAAGAAACTAAGGCCAATGACCAGTCCAAAATAACAGTACCAACGGGGTGAGAAGTGACAACTGGTCACACATTGCTTGCCTGCACTGAGTACGGTTGGGGGACATCCCCCTTGGAGGGGCATACAAGGGGCAGGCCAGGCACCGCAGGGACAGGATCAGGGGATGGCAGAGTGAGGCAGTGAAGGGGTGGTGGGTGCAGGAGTGTCACCGGCAACTGCAGTGGAGGTGTCTGACTCAGGGGGGGCCGGCACCACCGTGGTACACAAGTCAGTTGGTGTGGGTGCCGCAACCACTGCAGTGGGCTTGACTGATGTAGTGGACTGGGTACCCACTGCAGTGCCCGAGTCAGACGTGGTGGTTGTGGACTCCACTGCAGTGCATGACTCCAAGGAAGTGGAAGGGTGGGCAGATGAGGTGGGCAGGACAGAGGGGGAGGACCCGGTCACAACAACAGTGCCACTAACAGGCAGAGCGTCTGGTTTGGGGGTGGAAGAGCAAGTGGCAGGGGGGGAGGGCCTAAGCAGTCTGGGGATGCGGTATCGGTGTGTGGGGGAACCTGAGGCAGGGTGTGGCGGGGGAACCTGTGCAGTGGTGGCCTGGGGGATGGAGGAGAGAGACTGGGCGCTGGAGCTGCGTGGTGGTGGTGGTGGGGTCTTGCTCTTCCTGCTCCGGGGGGACTTCCGAATGGGCTCCTGTGTCTGCCTGCGCCTGGGGAGGGTGTCCGGGCGCGAGGGGCACTCCTCTCTGTGTGGGTGGACTTCCTCTTCCCCTGGTGTGCTGGGTCAGCAGGAATGGTGGGGAAGAGGCCGAGGTCACACAGGAAGACCTGCTGTGTATGTGCGGTAGCAGGCGAGGCAAGGGAAGGGGTCTTGGAGGGAGAGGATTTGGAGGACTGCGGAGTGAATGTGGATGCCTGTGTGTGTGTGTGTTCCCCATCACCTGTGTCTGTGGTATCAGTCCCCTGAGGATGCTTGTGTGCATGTCTTGCCTTACTCTTGGGTGTGTCTGTGCTGCTTGTGTCTGTGTGTATGGATGACTGTGCAGGTGTGCATGTGCTTTGGACAGGTAGGGGGGCAGGAAGTGTGGATGGGGCAGAGGTGGGAGGGGTGAGGGACTGTTGGAGGAGGGACACTGCTGCCATCAGGGAGGAGTCCATGGACCTATTGCTCCTCTGTAGGACAGACATACCCGTCGAGATGCCCTCCATGAATGACACCAGCTGTGTCAACAGAGTGGTGTGTGCATGGAGGACACTCAGCATTGCTGTCTGCCCTACATGGAGCTGCCGAAGGAGGTACACAGACTCCTCACTCAGGGCAGCAGGGGACACAGGGGCAGGGGCTGCGGTGCCTGGCACGAAGGAGACACGCTCCCGAGCACGGGAGCCTCCACGGACCTCAGGAATGGGAGCCGATGGGAGGGCGGTGGTGGTGGTGGTGGCGGGGCCAGACAGACTAGCTGGCCTTTGGTGGCTGCCGAGACCCGCCTCCACAAGGGAGTCATCCTCCGAGCTGCTGTGGTCCCCAGCTGAGGTGGATGGTGCTGAGGACTCCTCGGTGTGGCTCCCCTCGCCCTCTGTGCCACTGGGTCCCTCTGACCAATCGTCCGATGCTGACCCAGTCTGGCTCCGCTGCTCCTCCTGGTCCGTGGAGCTGTCCCCTCCTGTGTCCGTGGATGTATCTGCAAACAATTAGGGAAACAGACAAACATCAGTCACCTGCACTGACCGCACACACCACAGTAAGTACAGCACATTACAGAGCAAGCCCTGGCATCCTTAGTTGAACATTGCCTAAAGTCCTCGCACAGATTCGGGGAAGCCAATTGTCAGTCTGATGGTCAACCATGGGACTCACACCCCTCCTGCCCTTGCACCCATCTGTCTGGTGCCTGTCTGATGGTAAGACCCCAGTGTGGACACATGCACCACATATCAAAGTTACACGCAGATCACATGTCAGAATTTAGGCACTGTGTAGGCAATTGACCCACCCATGAATCGCACAACATAGTCACGGGAACAAATGCTGTCCCCCACCTTGAGCAAAGCAAAATGCAATGACACAGTCCCCAAATGACACAGTTTCCTGACTATAAGGGCCACACATATGCGTATCAGAGGAGAAGTGGGCATGAAACAAATGAGGGACATGGGTCCTGGACCACATTACTGATGTACTGTGGAAGTTTAACCAGGCCAGAGGAGGGCACATAGCATGTCAGACAAAGTGCACAGTGCAGTCATGGACTCACCCCCTCCTTGCTGCTGTCTGTCCCTCAGCTGCCCATCCAGGTCAGGGAAGACCACCGCCAGGATCCGGAGCATGTGGGGGGTCAGGGTCCGGTGTCCGCCCCTCCTGTGAGGAGGCGACAGCTTCAGCTGGACCCTTGCGATCCTCCGGGTCCAGCCACGAAGGTCCTGCCACCTCTTTTGGCAGTTGCAGATCCTGCGCCTGTAGACCCCCACGGATCTTACTTTCCGGGTGATGGTCAGCCAGATTTCCTGCTTCTGGTGGGCATCAACCTGTGAGGATGACAAAGTGAAAAGGCCATTACTACACATGCAACATATCCGTGCATCACACAGTTGGATATACATGTCTCAATTACAGGGGCATATGATGTACACAGGCAGTGCAACAATGGCTATGAACAGTTTGCCAGCAGTCACTACATGGTATCATTGCATGGGAAGTAAACCTAGTTGGAATGCACTGTTACTGCACTGTACCAGTTCAGTGCATGTAACTACACACTTTGGGGTGTGACAACTACTCAGTGGGCATGCTAGACAGTGGTGTGCACAGTGAAAGTCCTGCTAGTCAGACAACATGCACAATTAGTGATGCAGTGGACAGCACACTCACCTGCTCCCCTGGTTTCCCATACAGCTTGCTGTACTGTGGAAGGAGGTTGTCCAGCAGGGCCTGGTTCTCCTCAAGGCTGAAGGCTGGGGCTCTCTCCACAGTACGTGCCATTGCAGGAGCCAGAGGATGCATAAACAGCAGCAGTGTTGGTGGCAGATGTTGTCCTGGAGCATGTAGTGCAGGCAAGTGAGCTCTCAGGGGAACAGCAAGCATTATATGTGTGCTGCAGAGGCAGATACTGTCCCATGTGTCCAAAGTGTTAGGTCCAAGTCGTTTGCATCTTCTAAATCTGACCAATCCATGGTATAGCAGCACTAATACACGCCCACAGCATCCTTCAAATCTTCAACTTCATGACACCCATGATTTTGCAACATTGTTGTGGCTGGCCAACTGAATTCACTGCATCAGACTCGTTGGAGCTTCGAAAACGCGTCCGTTGCCATGCCAGGCCCCAGCCAATGTGTGCGCACCGATCGGTCCATTGCTGTACAACGCGTACCCGCGATACAACGCGTACCCGCTCACATACGATGCAATGGGCCGGCCGGGCACACCGATCGGTCCATTGCTGTTAAACGAGTACCAGGCATACAACGCGTACCCGCTCACATACGATGCAATGGGCCGGCCGGGCACACCGATTGGTCCATTGCCGTGCAATGCGTACCCGCGATACAACGCGTACCCGCTCACATTTCTTGCTGCCTACCTGCCTGGTTTGTCGTGCCTCCACTGGACTGTCCCGCGCTGTGTGCTGCTGATTCTGCCCCAGAGGGCTGTGGTTGCGGGGTACCTGGGTCCATCGGCTTGCGGCCCTCGCTGGCGATCACACTCTGGGAGAGGACTCTGACCCCCAGAGTACACTTCACCTGGACCAGCTGCCGTGAGTGAGGGGGAGGCGTGGTCACCGCGCTCATAGCGCCGCCTCTCCCCCCGCGACGGGGTCTTTCTTTCTTGCTGCCTACCTGCCTGGTTTGTCGTGCCTCCACTGGACTGTTCCGCGCTGTGTGCTGCTGATTCTGCCCCGGAGGGCTGTGGTTGCGGGGTACCTGGGTCCATCGGCTTGCGGCCCTCGCTGGCGATCACACTCGGGGAGAGGACTCTGACCCCCAGAGTACACTTCACCTGGACCAGCTGCCGTGAGTGAGGGGGAGGCGTGGTCACCGCGCACATAGCGCCGCCTCTCCACCCGCGACGCGGGACGCGTGCGGGACGCAGCCCGGACGAAGCCCGGACCAAGGGCGGGCCCGTCTGAGCCCGTCCGAGACTGGAGGAGACTGGGCTGGGCCACCCCATTAACACCGGACTTATCATCAGGGGGGTCAGTTCAGTTGTAATATTGTTGCATCATGCCACCTGTTGGGGCTAGCCTTTTGGGCAAACGTAAATCCGGAGTGGGGAGTGGAGTAGTGGGAACCCTTGATGCTTTCTTATCTAGGGCTGAGTCTGCGCTCATACATGAGATTCAATTAACGGAGCGCAGGCTATCGTTAGATCCTTTATCAGTAATTGATTTAGGTAATCCAGCCCCACTTTTTATGCCAAGGCAACCTGCTGCCCTTGTAGTTGCTCCGTTAGGGCCATCAAGCCAGGTTATATCTGCTTTATCTGCCCCACAAGACTCCACTCCAGTCAGCCCAGGAAATTTGCACAGAGCCTCCCCGGTTACAACTAGGGGTAAGAAAGCCAAGCAGCTTAAGCAGGGAGCGGGGGGAGTAGAGGGTGAACCCCCTATAAAGAAAAGGAAAGCCCACGCTTTAGGAAAAACGCATACCCATCCAACTAGGGGTAAAAGTCGGAAGGCCCCAGTCAAGGGGGGTGGGGGACGCTTACAATCCTCAAGTGATTGCTCTCTTGAGGATGTTAATCCGGATTCCGATCCAGTAAATAGCAGTAGGGAAGATTTCAATACCCAGCTATTGCAGAAAATCTCCTCTTTGATTGACCCCTTGATGCAGAAACTGGTCTTAATTGAAGCTAGGCTCACTGAAATAGAGCAGGGTCTCCCTAGGATCCCAGTGACTGACTCTACAGCTCAACAGGGTGGAGGGGGATGCATCTCAATGGGCTAGCGGGGGCCAATTGAATAAGGGACTATCAAACCCTACTCTCATTCCCCCTAGTGTAGTTTTGGGTATCAGTCAATCATATCCTCCAACTGGAGGTGGGTCAGGTCTATGCAATACCCTCCCGCCCTCGAGAGTAGGTAGTTCGCAATTATTCCAACAAACTTTAGCGGAGAAACTGCACCCCCCAACATCCCTTCATTTACCGCCGGAGGCCACTCCTTTCACCGTTGTCCTGGGGAATGTCCCTGAGCTGGAATCACAGGTGCAGGAACACTGGTCTACCCTGCGTAATAAGGCCCTTCACTTTCTAAGCTCCAGAACAGGGCTATCAACTGAACTATTCACTGAATTTAAAATAGTGCGAAGGGTTCCGTGGGTGGGGAAGTCACAGAAAACCTTAAGGGGGATTGTGTGGTTTTGAGCTTTAGGTCACCAAGCATGGTACAGTTTATCCTGTCAAGGGCAGGGACTTGCGATGTAGGGGATATTATTTCTGTATTACCTCTGGGTTTTTTTTATCGACCCAAAATCGATCATAGCGGTTCTAACCGGGGTGGGTTTTTCCATCAATCGGGGACTTTTGTTCATTCTGTCCCTGTAAGTAACCGCTTTGATGCTCTTTCTACCCTAGAAAGTAATGATTGACTCAGCTGTGGCGGTGTGCCAGTAACACCTCCAACAAGCCCAAATAAGGAGCTTGGGAGATCAGATCTAGGTTCCCCTATTAGTGACCCAGCTGATAGGTCTACTCTTAGGAACCCTCTATTAACGGGGGCTGCTAGTATTACAGTGGGCTCCTGGAACATTGCGGGTCTTCCATCTAAAACTGATTCCAGTGATTGGTCCATTTTTATTGATCAGCTAGACATCTGGGTATTTCAGGAGACCTGGTCTATGGATCAGGCCCATCATCCCGGGTTTCTTAATTTTTCTAAACCAGCACAAGGGGGACGTAAGGGTAGACCATCGGGTGGGCTAACATGTTGGGTGAGACAGCAATCGAGCTATACTGTTAAGGAAATCTCAATTGACAGCCCGGATATCATGGCTCTTTGTGTATGTATGGGCCAAGATCGGGGCATCTTGCTAATTAACATCTATGCAAGAGGCCAGCCGGGTGGGAGGCGTTCTGAGACAGTTGCCATCCTTGACAGTTTTCTGGATAGTTGGAGAGTAGGGTACAATTTAATTATAGCGGGGGATTTTAATTGCTCTTTTGAACCCCTTGGTTTTGAGGATGGTAATTTAACAACTGTTGAGGACTCTCAATGGAACATCCCCCCTCTTGATCTCAGTCCAATTACAAAATGGACGGAAGCTGCATTGCAGCTCAAGGGGTTGTGTCTGGAGAGGGGTGTAAGGGCAGTTAATGGGAGATCACAGTCGGATCGGAATGGTGCGCATACTTTCAATAACGGCTTAAGATCAAGCCGTATAGATTATATTCTTCTTAATGTGGAATTTTGGGCTCATTTACACGACATGTCGGTTGTTGAGCGGACCGAAAGTGATCATGATCCTTTAGTATTATCACTCATGGCTTTGAGCACATCAGGCAATGTCAATAAGGACGAAGCACACCCCTAGTGGAAGTAGCTGTCTCGAATAATGATAGAAGAGTCAGATGGGATAGGTTGGTCGAAAGAGAGGGGACTTGGAACAGATGAAGTCTATGGTCGTGCATTCGGTTGCTATTCTTACCAAATGTCTCTCACAGGAGGATATTAATCGTATCGTTTTAAGTGTTCATAACGAGTTATTTCTCAGTTTAAAATCTTTTTTTACCACACGTCACTCTAAGAAGAAAATTTCAGGTGTTAAAATGGCTTCTTGGTATAATAAGTTGTGTAGAGATGCATACCGGGAACTTGCTAAGGCCATTAAATCTAAAAATGTGGGTGCGGTTAGACTGGCCAGGTCTAGGTATAAAGCAGTCCAAAAATCAGCCAAGAAGATTTGGGACGACAAACGTTGGCTAGACCTCCTCGAAGCTAGTAACGAGAGAGACATGGTTAAATTTTGGCAGATAGTCAAGTGGGGTAGTAATGGTACACCAAATATACCTGCCAACCATGTAGCGCCAGATTCATGGGTCGAGTACTTTGAGGCCCAATTCTCAATTTCTAATGCTGTCGATTCTTATACCTTACCCGGACCTATGCCCACTACCTTATCGTTCGAAAGCTCGGAGGTTGAAATGGTCCTCTCATTGATGCCGAAAGGAGGGCCCCTGGTCCGGATTGTATACCGGCCGACTTGTTCCAGTATGATAAAGCGAACTGGGTCAAATACATTACCTTTATTGCTAATGCTATAGCTAGTGGTTCACCCATCCCGGATACATGGTCTGGAGCTATTATATTACCAATATATAAAAAAGGCGATCGCTCGTCACCTGGCAATTATAGGCCGGTCAGCCTTATTGATTCAATGCAGAAAATTATTGCCAGATTGGTCCTCAGTAGAATCCAGGTGTGGATTGAGGAGAATGATGTTTTGTCACACTTGCAGGCTGGCTTTCGCCCTTTTATTAGCAGCATTGACCAGGTTTTTAGGTTTGTTATGATTTATTGGAATGTAGTTATCATGGGAGGAGGTTTGCTATATGCAGCTTTTATTGACCTTAAGTCGGCATTTGATTTGGTACCTCGTAAGAAACTGTGGAATGCCCTTTTGGATGTAGGGATGCCCCAGGAGCTATTAGCTTTGATAATTAAACTGCACACTTCGAATTATGCGCAGGTGCGGTGGGGCACAAATGGTGAGGCTACAGCCAGATTTCCAGTTCTAAAGGGGGTGCGCCAAGGATGTGTCCTGGCGCCCACGCTGTTCTCCTTGTTTATAGACAGGGTGGTTCATTACTATTCTACATGTCAAACAGATGCCCCTAGTTTGGCGGGGCTGAGGATACCATTGCTCATGTTCGCTGACGACACCTTGATCCTATCCAAGACGCAGAAGGGCCTGCAGGCAGCATTATCTAGGTTCGAGGTGTTTTGTCACGACCATGAGCTGGTGGTAAACGTGGACAAGACAAAGTTTATGGTCTTTCACAACTATAAGACCATTAAAAGTAGTGTGTCTATGAATAATGTTTTATTGGAACAGACTAATGCGTTTGCATACCTGGGGATTACCTTGGGTAAGAGACTTAACTGGAAGCCCCAGATTGATCTCTTAGCTATGAAACATGCACAGTTGGCAGGAGCTTTGGTAAAAGAACACAAGCTCTCGTCCACTAAGCCCATGGCCCCGGTTCTTAAGATCTATAACACCAAGGTTATTTCCTCAATTCTATATGGTGCGGAGTTATGGGGCTTTGAGAACATCTCCTCCTTGGCACAAGCTCAGAATAAATTTGTTAGAGCCATTACAAGCCTTCCTCAATCCACGCCCCTCCTGCCACTTTTTATGGATCTGGGATGTCCTCGTATTGAGGATTTCGCCCGATTCAGACCGATAGCGTTTTGGAGACGACTCTGGGTTACGCCCGAGCTCTCCCAATACGCGAAATCCGTTATGGATTTCAGGGGGGTCGGTTGTACGGGGAAGATTAAATGGCTACAGAATGTAAAAAACACCTTGTGCGGGATGGGGATGAGTGGTTTATGGGAGCATCCCGAAGATAATTCATTTCCGTCTAAAAGGGAGTTTAAGGCCGCATACTGGGAGATGGTCAAGAGTAACTATTTTTCTTCGACTACTAGGCCTACTTTAACCAGGGACTTCCTTACGGAAAAACAGGACTTCGTGCTCGAAAAATATTGGGATACCATCCTTAGACCGGTTGATAGGAAATTATATCATCAGTTCAGGGTTGGTTCTCTCCCAATTAACGCCTTTACATGCAAATGGCGCTTGCACGGGTCAGAGCATTGCCCTGCATGTTTAGCTCCGATGGAATCGATAGTCCATTTTTTGTTAGTGTGCCCGGCGTATAAATTACCTAGGAGTAAATGGCTGAAACCCATTTGTATGAATTTGGGCACTAGATCTGCTATGGAGGCGCTAAGGATTTTGCGGTCATCCACTGAGGCCCCTATAGTTGTAGCTATGGCCACATTTTTGAGTTGGGCTTGGATTATTCGCTGTAAAAAAATCAAGAGTATCCAGGGCCTAGTTACAGCTCCATAGCTGCGGTGTCATCTCAGCGAGACTCTGTTATTTAACCTGTAGTAGTGATGTTAATCTGGTTTTATTTAGTATCTGTATTTTTATGGTTTTTAATGTGGCTTTTGGCAACAGAGCCATTTTTTATAAGAGCCCTGTTTTGTATAAATATTTGTTCCAGTCTCACTGTTATGATTGTTTTATATAGTACTGTGTTTTACTTCAAGCATTTTTAACATGACATTGTATGTTTTGTCTTTTATGATTATTTAATCGAAATAAAGACTTAATGAATGAATGAATGCAATGGGCCGGCCGGGCACACCGATCGGTCCATTGCTGTACAACGCATCCCTGGACAAGTCACTGGCATATGTCACCATGCCTGTCACAGGTGAACATATGCCAGCCACATATACTTCCCAGGGAGTGAGGGGCACACCTACAACACTACAGCCTGTCCACACTGTATCCTAAGGCATGTAAGGCTGCATTACCTATTCCGTGTATGGGGTGAACATGTTGTTCTGTGGGTGTCACTTCGGGGCAGCCACTCCCAGGCTGTGCACGTGTTCATGGGGACAGGATCCTTGGTGTGTCGTGCACATGACCACTGTGATGTGCAACTGTTCATTCCTGAGCATGTGGCATGGTCACATTTCACGGTGGTGTATGTGTATGTCATGTCACATACCCCCTGAGTCCCATGTGGGACGGTATGTACGTCCCAGGGTGACCCATTGGCACAATAGTTATGGTCCTCCACAGTCTGTGTGCATGTTGTGTTTACAATGTCTCTGATTCCATGTGCACAATGGGAGACAGTCTCCACATCCACGTTGTTTGTGCATGAACTTTGATGTTGTGCGTGTGTGTGTCACAGACGTCCATGTCTGTCCTGACGAGGCAACAGGGACCACTACCTGTGGGGGTCATGGTTGTTTTGCTGTGGTGTATTCATGATGCACCATGTCATGCCAGTGTCCATGTGGCAATACAGGGTCCCTGGGAATCTACCTGTCGATGAGCTGTGATGCCTGGGGCACATCTGTCCACACATGTCACTGTGGTGGGTGTTTGGAACGTGGCAGCAGTAGATGGGAACTGTGACACGGCCTCAAGATATCCCATGGCACAACATGGGACTTGTTGATGCCACTTGTTGAACTGTGATGTTAGATGTTGGCCATGTAGGTGCCATACATGTCCTTACGGAACTGCACACATCATGTACTTGTGTCTCATAATGATGTATCATGTGATATTGTGTATGGTCAATGCCACATATGTGGGGTGACTGACATTCTTTCTTTCTTCACCTATGCACTGCAGGGCACCAGCTGTCCATAGACCATTCCCTGACCTTGCATCCATGGTGGAACGGGACTGCATC
This sequence comes from Calotriton arnoldi, assembly GCA_963921515.1. NCBI lineage: Eukaryota > Metazoa > Chordata > Amphibia > Caudata > Salamandridae > Calotriton > Calotriton arnoldi. Next base: position 94,888 of record CAWUFW010008353.1, read on the forward strand.
CGACGGTACCGCTTCACCAAGCCGCTGATTGAGGAATTGACGGTGCGCTTGGCCCCACATTTGCAACCTGGCCGGACATACCCCACAGCGCTGACCCCCAAGGTGAAGGTGATGGCAGCCCTACACTTCTTTGCCACCGGTACCTTTCAACACACTGTGGCGTCTGCTGGTGGGATGTCACAGACCATGTTCAGCCGTGTGCTCCGGGATGTTTTGGAGGCTATGTTGAGATACCGGAACCAGTACATCTATTTCCCTAGACCTCAACAACTCACTGACGTGAAGAGTGACTTCTATGCCCTGGGGAGGATGCCGCATGTCATTGGCTCCATTGATGGGACACATGTGGCTTTGATACCACCACAGGCACATGAGCAGGCATACAGGAACCGCAAAAATTACCATTCGGTCAATGCACTGGTGGTATGTCTTGCAGATATGAGCATCTCACACGTGTGTGCCCGTTTCCCCGGTTCTGCACACGATGCCTACATGATGAGGAGTAGTTGCATCCCGAGGATGATGTCACAGATGCGGAACCAGCGTGCCTGGCTTGTCGGTGTGTACTGACTTTGTACCATTGTGTGTGTTCTGCGATGTAGTATTCTACCCTCTTTTCCAAATCAGCTAATGTGCAATTGTCCATATGTAGGTGACTCTGGATACCCCAACATGCCGTGGTTGCTGACGCCCCTCAGGAACCCTGTGACACCAGCCCAGATGTGCTACAATGAGGCACATGGTCGGACCAGGAGAGTGATTGAGCGGACATTTGGTCTCCTGAAGAGCCGCTTCCGCTGCCTGGACAAGACAGGAGGGGCCCTCCCATATGCCCCAGCAAAGGTGTGCAAGATTGTCATCGTCTGCTGCATGCTCCACAACCTGGCTGTGCGGAAGGAGTTGCCTCTCATCCTGGATGACGATGATCAACATCCGCCACCTGTGGAGGATCCTGGCCTGGACCACAATGCCAGTGATGCTGATGATGATGATGGTGATGTCCGCACACAGCTCATCACCAACTTCTTCAGCTGAATGTGAGTATCCGGAGATGTCATGTCAGTGATGTGAGTATGCATGATATGTGTTGGTGGTGCTCTGGTGCTGTTTGAGTGTGGCCATGTGCTACATGACTGTATGTGTGTAGCGATGTGTCCTTACAGGTAGTCTGTACTCCCCAACAGTGTTGACATGCTAACTTGGTTCTGGGTGGGTATCTTGTGACATGTATTGGGCATGAGTATTGCAGTTCTGTCCTGTTCTTCGGTGCTTTTGACTGTGTGTCATTTCTGTCCTTCACAGGGTACTTTCAGAGTTGTTTGGTCAACTGTGATCCCCCAACACGGTGATTCAACTTCCAGGGTGGTAGCTGTCGTGTCCCTACAGGTGATGTGCGCCACACCCATGGACTTCCTTCCTTCTACACTTGTTGACTGTGTGCCCACTGCCAGGTGGGATTACCTTGCATCTGTAGTGGTTACAACATGTTGCAAATGTGTAATAAACCTGTGCTTCACTTTGTGATGTGCGTTGTCTGTGGTCACACATCTGACTGACATTTGCTTACTGCACCAGTGGGCTAGTTGACAAAGACTGTGAATAGGTGTTGTGTCTGTGCATTGCACCGTATTTCCTGGCAACATCAGTGTAGGCGATGAGTCAGGTGGCCTTGGTGTGTATATGTTGTGTAGCCCTGGTGGTGTGTCTCCCTCATATGTGTCACGTTGCCATGACTCACATGCCTGTGTTGTACTTGCTGTAGCAGTTAGCATGCACAGTGTAATTTCGCAGGTCATCATCTCCATGACAGAAACCACGTTGGAATCACGACAGAGGCAGGTATGGTGTATTAGTGTGTTTATTGTCATACATGTGTGAGTATAGTGCACAGGATGGTGGGTGCTGTACATTGTGATTGTAATCCAAAGTTCCTAGATGATTTGGAAGTCCTGGTAGCAGAAATGTCCTGAGTAAAGTCCACAGTCATCTGATACATTGGTCCAACTTGTACTCCCCATGTCATGTGGGGGAGTTGTGTTGCATTCAACAGGGTGAACAATTTGCGCACAAAGGTGATTATCCAGAACAGGTTTTGGCTTCCTGGGGGTTGCGCATGGCCATCGGCCTCTCAGTTGCCCTTCCTCAGACGACCCCTCTTCTTTGGGGGGGACCCTCAAGTGCAGGCTGCTGCAATGCAGGGGACTCCGCCAGAGTCATCCTCCCTCCCTGTGGCAGTTGCAGTTGTTTCAGTACCAGATGTTGTGGGCACACAGGGAGGTGTTGACGTGTTGCTGCTCATCTGGCGGAGGCATTGTAATATGTCCCTATGCACCGCCGTCATCTCTTGCAGTGTGTCCCACTTGGACTCCATGCGGGACATGTGTAAGTCCAAGCGTGCATGATGGCCAGCCTGCTGCTGTCGTATGTCCCTGAGGATCCCCACTACCTGGCTGAGCTCTCCGGTGCTGGTCTGGTACGCATCTGCTATACGTACCAGTTGTGGGTCATTATGCAGTCCAGACCCCTCTGCGAGCAGCGACCTATGTCTACCACCCCTCCCACCACCCCTGGCGACACGTGCAGTACCTGAGGTGGCACGCACAGGTGACCCTGGGCCCCCTTGGGGGTTGTTGGTGGTGTTGGTGTCCATAGCCCCACGTTGGGCAAGGGTCCGTGTGCTGGTGGTGGTCCTTGGTCTGTCCATGTCGGCAGGGGTGGTTTGTGTGTTGTCAGTCGTTGGAGGGGTGGGTGCAGGGGGTGCAGCTGGTGGTCCTGCTGGTGCTGCATGATGACTCGCTCCGGAGGTGCCAGGTAGGTCTTCGTCATCCGAGGAGGGCAGAGGCTGTTCCACACCAGTGAGCTCCGTTTCCCCTGGATACTGGGACAGGGACTCCTCAGCGTCTGCTGCTGTGTCCCCATCATCACCTGTTTTTGGGAGACACACACAATGTATGTTATGTTTCTGCAGGCATCAATGGTTGACACACCTGACAGTTGTGACTGTACCTCTGGATGCGGGCCTGTACATTGCATTGTCCTAAGTTGTCACAGTCAGAGGTTGATATTGGTGTAGCACATTGTCCTGCATACTTTGAGCATTTCAATTTGAATGTTGGGGTGTGTACATGGTCTGCATTGGTTGTATTTGGTTGACATCCGGCCCTCCTTCTCCCCCAGCCCAGTTATCCCACCATGAAGCATGCCACCCTTGCAGTGGGTTCAGGTTGACTCTCAGGATGTCAGTGAGTGGTGTCCTGCTGTTGGTGGTGCCCAGTTCCCAGCAGGGCCTTGTGCTCCCCACAGCAGTACCCAGTGTCAGCCATCTTGTCAGTTCTTTTCCACTCCCTGTGATGTGCGCATGGTTCAGGGTGGTGTTGATGGAACAGTTGTGAGGGTGAACAATATCTGTGACTACCACTGCCATCATGCTATTGCCTCCACCCCCCTTCCCAGCATGCCCATACTTCCTTCATTTTGAGTGTACTTCACTGTGTGTGAGTGTGACAGCAATGGCAAGATGGCTGACAGTGGTGTCCTGCTGTTGGTTGGTGCCCAGTTCCCAGCAGGGCCTTGTGCTCCCCACAACATAGCACCAGTGTCAGACATCTTTGATGTGGCTTTTCACTACCTGGTAGGTGTGCATGCTTTAGTGTGAGCTTGCTGGGCCATGCGGGTGGGGGATGTTGAGCTGTGACTACCACTCCCATCATGCTATTGCCTCCACCGCCCTTCCCAGCATGCCCATACTTCCTTCATTTTGAGTGTACTTCACTGTGTGTGAGTGTGACAGCAATGGCAAGATGGCTGACAGAGGTGTCCTGCTGTTGGTTGGTGCCCAGTTCCCTGCAGGGCCTTGTGTTCCCCACAACATAGCACCAGTGTCAGACATCTTTGATGTGGCTTTTCACTACCTGGTAGGTGTGCATGCTTTAGTGTGAGCTTGCTGGGCCATGCGGGTGGGGGATGTTGGGCTGTGACTACCACTCCCATCATGCTATTGCCTCCACCCCCTTCCCAGCATGCCCATGCTTCCTTCCTTTTGACTCTGCTTCCCTGTGGGGTTGTGTGCCTGTGCTGACAAGATGGCTGACAGTGTTATCCTGGGGTTAGTTTTGCTACAAGTCCCATGTGTGTCCCTGTGCTTCACACAGCATGACCCAGGGTTGTGGTTCTTTGTGGGATATTTGATTAGTGTGAGGCAATGCATTCTCCCAGGTGAGTTGTGTGGAGTTTGTGTTAGGGGTGTGTGTGAGTGGAGCTGCTGGTAACTATGGTCAGTGCTGTCAGTCCTCCTTCCCACCCAGCCAGATTTTCCACCATGGAACGTGCTTCCGTTGCAGGGAGTGCAAGTTGTCTTTCAGGATGTCAGTCAGTGGTGTCCTGCTGTTGGTTGGTGCACAGTTGCCAGCAGGACCTTGTGCTCCCCACAGCAGTAGCCAGTGTCAGCCATCTTGTCAGTTGTTTTCCACTCCCTGTGATGTGAGCATGGTTCATGGTGGTGTTGATGTGCGCATTGTGAGGGTGGGCAATATCTGTGACTACGACTCCCATGATGCTATTGGCTACACTGACTTGCCCAGCATACACAGGATTCCTTCCTTTCAGTGGGCTTCACTGTGAGGTGGTGTTGTAGTGGTGGCTACATGTCTGGATGTGTTTGTTAATTATATTTGTGCCACTGCCTAGCTGTAGTTGTAGTTGTGTTTGTACATGTGATGACACAGTTACATATCACTATGAGATGGCATGTGTTGTGTTTATCTGACTGACATACACATTTTGGGATGATTCTGTTTTGGTTGCTGTGGATTTGCTAAGGGTGCATGGTTTGACTCTCCCCTTGACAGTGATGTGTGTGTATTGTCGCACATTATTGTGTACATTTATTGTGTACTCACCAGGCTCTGGGATGTTTTCTAGTCCATATACGCTCACTGGTGGTAGGATGGCCCGCACCTTCTCCTCCCAGGGCCTGAGGTATACTGGTTTGGCAGGAGGGCCACTGCCGGTGTGTTGGCTCAAGAGGTAGTCCTTCTTCAACAGCTCCCTGACCCTCCTGCGCACGTCATACCACCTGTTCTGGATGTCTCCTTTGTGCGCAAACATGGTGATTGTGCGTTCACCCTGTCGACAATCCTCTCCCACATCTTGGTTTTCTGCGACATGAGTGTCTGTTGGACCAGTGTACCAAACAGTTGTGGCTCTACCCTGAGGATCTCATCTACCAGGACTTCCAATTCACTATCTAGGAACTTTTGATTCTTCTTTGGGGGCATGGTGATGGGTGGTGATGGTGAGTGATGTGTGTGTTGGTGTGCAAGTGAGGGTGTGTGAGTGTGTATTTTGCTGGGTGTATGTGAGGGTGCTATTTGTTGAGGTGCTGCTGGTGTGTGGCTTGTGTGATGGATGAGCTGTGAGTGTGTGTGTGGTTGCTGTCTGTTGGTGTTGAGTGCTGGTAGGTAATTTGAATTTGTAAAGGATCATGGTAGGGATTTGTGTCCTTTATATGGGTGGAGTTGTGGGTGTGTCTTTGTTCCCTGTTTCCCCCCCCAGTATTTATTGGCTTTGTAATTGCTTGTTTGGCCTTTTTTTGTGTGTTTTTTCCTTAGTACTTTTTGTGCATTAGGAGACGTTCTTCTGACCGAGTCGGACCCTGCAGTTGTCTCGTGCGAGCTTCTCAGAGTCGTTCACGCTGTGTTTGTGCTGTTTTCTGTGCTGCGTACGTACGCGTCGGTCGCGGTGTATTGGGTTGCTTCGGCTCGCAGTTTTGTATGCGTGTCGGTCGTACGGCTTGGGCTCCGTGCGACTCGGTCGTGTTTTCCACGCGTTGCATCGTACTTGGCGGGTCGGAGTTCGCGGGTACGTTTCGTTCGGGATTCTTCCTGGTGCGTGTCGGTCGGTTCGATTCGGGTGGTTTTCCGGCCGGATGGCTGTTTTCCGCGTGGTTTGGTAGTTCGGCTTGTGTTCCGTACGAGTCGGTCGGATTTAGCACGCTTCTCATCGTAGTTTGCGGGTCGGGCTGCACCGGTACGTGTCGGTCGGAATGAATTCCGGCTCCGAGTCGGTCGGTACGTTTTCCGGCCCGAATCGGAATCGGCCCCTTAGTTGTGCTGAGTTTGCGTGGGAAGATCTGCTTGAATTCTTGCGAGAAGCAAAATCAAACATAAAGGACATCAAAGTGAAGACAGCTGGAGAACTTTGCTCATTGGATCCTGCAAATGTTTGCAGATATTTCAACCATAGGTTTCAAGCCATGATGTTTTTCATCTGCAACAAAAATAAACCTCATCTAGGTGAAGTTACTTATTTTTTTTGGAGTAAAGAGTACCAAGCAAGAGGTGCTTCTCATATTCACATGCTGTTATGGGTATAAGATGCACTGAAATTTGGAACAGACAGTAATGGGTCTGTTTTGTCTTTCATAGAACAGTATGTCACATGTGCTGTCCCAAACGATGAGGGTAAAAAGGGCTTGAGGCAGTAAGTTGTACGCTTCTAAACTCATAGATATCAGAAAAACTGTTGAAGAAAATACAGATGCAAAGGAAAACTTTACATGAGATGTCATTTAGGATTCCTAAGACCCACCATTTCACAAGGAAGGGTAAACAGCTTTTGTCTGCAGTCAGTCTTACACTAATACGGAAATCACCCAAAAATGCATACAATCTCAGAAGAAAAGAGGCTTCAAAGTATATTAATGACTACAACCCTACATTTTCTGAAGATGCGGAATGCAAATATGGATTTACAATTTGTTGCAGACAACTTCATCACTGTTGCTCGGTATGCGGTATTCAGACCACTTAAGTAAGTCTGGGCGGTGAACTCCGCTCCGCTTGTGGAGTTTGTGGAGTTTTCCGCACTCCACGTTACGCGGAGCTCGCAAAGTTCCGAAAAACTCAGCTTTGCGTTGCAGAGCGGAGTTTTTATCCTCGCTCGCGTTCGTCAATGTCAAGTTGTCGAGTACGAGCGAGGAAAATCCACCTCCCGGCGAGATTTTTCCTCGTTCGCGATCGCCAACATCAAGTTGGCGAGCGTGAGTGTGGAAAATCAACCTCCCGTTGAGATTTCTCAACGCAGGCGGTCAGATTTCTCATTGCGAGTGGTCGCGTGTGCTCGCAACCGCTCGCATTGAGAAACCGCCCCCTCGCGTTAAGAAAGCTGCCGCTCGAGTAAAAACCTACTCGAGCGGCAGAAAAGAAGCAGCGCCCGCTTGCGCTGTGCATGATGCCGTTCGCGATGATTGCACAGTGCGGACAAGCACCTGGCATTGACAATCACCGCGAACTGCATTTATCTAAAGAAACTCCACCGCTCGCGGAGCTCTGCGTATTGCGGCGGAGTTTTCTGTGCACTTCGCGGAGTTCCGTGTAACTCCACCGAGGGTTACTCTTAAGCTCAGCTAGTTTGTTCTCAAAGTCGAGAGGAACTGTATGGGTAAGTCTAGACCTTGCAAGCAGTCGAAACAGAGCACTAAAGTCTTTCCCAGAAATGCATTTTCACGCAGAATTCAATCCAGAAAGTAGAGATATTCTGAAAACTAATATGTTAGATACATACTATCTAATAAGGAGTACACATCTTCAAAACATGTGTCTCTATGAAGTACTTCAACATTACACTTATAGCAGTAATGTAACTGAAAACATAGAAGAAGAAAATATGCAGTACTTGGCTGTGAAGGATGTTTGGTGAGCCACAACAAAGTTTATCTAATTAACCACCGAAAACTTAGTTGCCAAACTCTGGAGAGAAGAGAGCTTTTCTACTTGGCACTTTTGCAGTTATTCAAGCCATGGCGCGCTGAATCAGATTTAATTGGACAATACGACTGTTACGAAGACTCTTTCACTGCTGTGTAAGACAGCACTGAGTGTTCAGTCTTTTCAACCTATTGGCAAATGCTGAAAGATGCTTTTGAGCAGGAAGAAACCATTGCTGCTGAGATATCAAAGGAGAGTTCACAAAGCAGTCAAAGGTTTGCCCCACTCCATCAAGATCTTCTTGGAGAACCAATAATTCAAAATTAACCAGCTATAGCTATGCATGAGGTGGAGAATGCAATAAAACAAGCAAGATAGAAAACTGTGGATTTTGAACTGCTACTAGAACAACTGAAGTAAAAGACAAAATAGAGCATGGATTTCTCCACGAGAAAAAAAAACAATGTGAATGTCCTTCGTATAAACCAATATTACTATACATCAGTGATCAAGTTGGCACTGGAAAAAGATTTATAATAAACATTCTCACAGGTTATCTACAAAAGACAACAGATTCAAATTTGTCATGTGTAGTAACAGCACCAACAGGATTAGCTGCACATAACATTAAAGGAATTACTCATTACGATTACTAATGCCACCTCTTGAACATGACAATAGACTGGAATACCAGAAATTATCTGGTAACGCTTGCCATAAGGTATCAAGAGTATTGAAAAAAATAGAAGCTTCTAATCCATGATGAAGTGAGCATGACATCAAACTTAATGTTTGTCTTCATACACTTAAGAATGCAGCAGATTTTAAGAACAAACTATGATGTACTCTTTGGAGGAAAGCATTTAATAGTGTTTGGTGACCTATTGCAACCTACTGCCCTAAAAGGACAACCTGTTTTCAAAACACTTGTGCATAATGGAACAAGAAATTACATGTGAAGTATTGGCAGTGTAAATATTTGGTTTTCAAATGTAAGGAACTAGTGAAAAATATGCATTAAGCATCTGATGTGGAAAATAGAGATATACTGAAGGACATTAGAGTAGGAGTTCTGACGAAACGAAAGAGAGAAAACGTGCTTTGCAAATATTTCCTTGTTACTTTACAGCACAAAAGCTAATGTACAATTTCATTCAAGAACAGAAATCTAAAGTTTGTTTAATGCCTACACTTGAAGAGTGCTTCAACTTTAACAAACAATTACTAGAACTGGAGAAAGAAGATACTTTGGAAATTACAGCTATTGATAAAATGGAACATCAGGGAGTTACAATACTACTCACAGATAAAATACAAGCAAAATTGGATTCTTTGGAGAAGTCTCTATCCAAAACAGCAGGACTAGCAAAGCATTTACACATGAGCAAAAATAGTTTAGTAATTTTGCGCCATAATTTAAATGTTGAAGAAGGGTTGGTAAATGGTGCAATGGGTAAAGGTATTGATTTAATTAGTTTCCCAAATAGAGATGAGGTTCAATACTTGGCCATAAAATGTTATCGGATTGATGGCGTGAAGCAGATTGGCCAATGTGTTGTATGTGTTTTGCTTGTGAAAGACATATGTTAGGCGCCAGCAGCTCCCACTCTCTCTAGCATATGCTGTAACTGTTCATAAATCACAAGGTTTAAGTGTAGATGCAGCTTTTGTCAATATTGGCAGTACTGTCTTTTAAGAAGGAATGTTATTTGTCGCATTGTCACGAGTAAGAACATTGTCCGGTTTGTTTTTGATTGATTTTGATGATAAGAAATGTAATGCAGATGCAAGCTGTGTATGAAAGTACAATCGGTTAAGAAGTCTATCCACTCCTCAATTAGGCCAATACCCTGTTTGTGAGAAATGGATAATCTGTCCAAAATGGAAGATTACAACAGAGTGTACAGATGCTGAGAAAAAGAAAGGGCAGAAGGACAATCTAGAAGCTAAGAAGAGAACACTGGAAAATGATGGATATATATCGTAGGTTACCAATTGGAAAACAGTTCAGGTGTCAACTGTAATGCAAATGTTTTTCTCAATGTACTGTTTTTTTTACCATATCTAGTGAACCAAATTCAACAAAAACCAAATAAGAGACTGAAATCTAAAGCGGCGATAATTTTATCGCCCTATCAGCAAGCTGTCGCTAACAGGCGTTAGCGACAGCTTTCAGGCGTTAGCGGCCGGGATTTACATCGCCTTGCATGACAGCGATAATTATCGCTAATGACATGCAAGGAAGGCGTTCCCTACTAAAAGCGACTGAAAACAGTCGCTAACACCACTACCCCCTATTAGCAAGGCAGGCGAAGCGATAAAATAATTCGCGCTAAGCGCGTTTATCGCTAGATTTTAACACCTGCTAGTGAGGACGACTTACCTGTTTAAAGTATAGGAGGTGGATTCTAATGCTGAATCCACCTTAGCGTTAATGCGAGAATATCGCTGGTTTTCCAGCGATATTCTCGCATTTACCGCTATCGCTGGAAATATTATCGCTATGGAGATAAACCTTACTAATAGGGTGTTATCTCAGCGATAATTTCCAGCGATAGGCGGCGTTAACAAAAAACGCGCTAAGCGCGGTTAGCGATAAATATCGCTAATCCTTGATAATATGCCCCTGTGTTCTGCACTGCATCACTTGCTCCAATATTTACTGACTGACAGAACTGTGATACATTCTGCTTCAGGTATTTAAGATCTTTTAGATATATGTAGTGGACAAGTCATAGTTACTCTCAACACTCGACAAGATGCACAAGAATTTATTATGGTTACGTTTGGAGTTTCAGAACAAGAAGATGTAAATATTGATGATTTATTCGGACTGAGTTACACATGGAACCATGACTTTGAAGATTGTGATTAGCTAACTACCACTCGAATAAATTCTGAGCGTTTTCCCTATTTCACATTACCAGATTCCAAAACTGTGCCTTTTGACAAATTATTGAAGAAGGCTAATCAAAATATGACATACCCAAGCTGCAGATCAGATGTTATCTCTACGTTAATCCTAACAACACCTGGAAAATACCTTATAGTAATGCTACTATGATGCAGAGCAGATGGTTCCAAATTGGAAACTCAAATTACAAACTTTAAAGCTGGACAAATATCTGTTTTGGCAAGAACTTTTACTACTTCGGCTGTCATCTTCCACAAAGGAATTAATACAACCTCTGGATATTAAACTGTCTATTTAAAGAGAGAAAATGGATAGACATGATGCAATGACATCAACCTAATATTCAAACCAAAACTTCCCTTCAAACTACTAAACTCCTATCTTTTCTAAATTCTAAGGAAGAATTCAGGATAGAAAAGTGGTGTACAATGTTTTTCTACGTGGTTCATCAGTCTTTTAGACATTCTTCGGCCTATTCGGGGTAATGTCTTTAAAAATGTCTTCAAAATTCAAAAGTCCTTTTATCTTCAACGAAGAGTTAATAACACACCTAAAAACTACATTGTCTAATTAAAGTCTTAAACTAAATGGACATAATCCAATTATAGCAGCCTTAAGTTGAAAGCAGAAGCTGCCTTTGAAACTAAAATTTGACCATTTTTATTTCATCAACCAAACTTCTACATAATATTTGTAGAAAAAACTAGAGTGTGGGATTTTGTTTATATGCATCATCAGCATTTTAATCATCATTTGGCCTACCAAGGGTGATGTTTTCAAAATGATCTCCAAAATTGAATAGTGCTTTATACTTATTTGTAATATTGTACCAGATATAATTTAAGAAATATTTTTAACATAGGTTTGTTTAGATTAATGTAGTAACTCTAGAAAAAGCAAGTGGTTAATGAATTGTAGTGAGTGCAATGCATATTGTCACTAATTTGTAGTGATTTACTGTGCAGCTTTAGGTTTTTTTTTTACAATCCATTGATTGTTTTTTTCCCCACTGTTCGAGGATGATGCTTCATACAGACCATCATTTATGGTGAAGAACTATAAAAGTTGAGAAGAGTATAAAAAAGAAAAATTATATGTTTACTACATTGCGATACAGTGTTACAGTATAACCAATGTATATTGTTATGCTTCTTTAATTTTGAGATTACATACTAACTTATGTTTATGTTCTTTTTCTTTTTCAATAGCAGCTGCAGTTGAATGTCTTTAAACATCTCAAAACATTTCTACCACAGAAATATTGCTTAGAGATATCCATGTTTTCAGACATAAAGTGTTCTTGTCATTACTTGCCATTACTTTGCTTTGCCTATTTTGTAATAAAAGCTTTCAGTGTAGTTCATCACCGTCAGTCACACAACAACTCAATCAATCATTCAGGCACTCACATACACATTCACTCATCAGTACAGTGACTCACACAGTCTGTCACTCACTCATCCAGACAATAATATACCCACTATTTCACTCTTACTCTGGGCTACACCCCCTTGTTGACTAAAACAGCAACTGATACAGGCAGTCACTCACTCATGCAGCTACTTACATATACAGAAACTCACTGAAAGAGCAACTCAAATCCAATCACTCACCCTTAGAGCTACAAGCATACCCAGATATTCTCTTTTAGAGACTCTCACTCATCGGATCAGTCACACATATAAGTACTCAGACACATTGGTACTCTCCTATCCAGCCACTTAAACACCCACTCTATCTCCCATGCAGCCACTCACACAGTCACTCATTTTCCCATGGAGGCACTCATGCATTCATTCACTTACTCATACATCCACACATGCACCCTCTCACTCATTCATACAAATGCTCATGTTCCTGAAATCTCACTCATATTGCAGCTCATGCACACCCTCATTCACTCATAAACCCACTCACTCATGCAGCCACTCACACACTAATACAGGCACTCACTCACCCAATCACTCACTCACACAGACACATGTTCATGGAGGCACTCACACAACCAGACACTTACCCATACAGCCTCTCACAAAATTAGTCAATCAGTCATACAGCCACTTACATACCCACTATTTCACTCATAGAGTGGGTAAAAACTCTCAATTGCTGATTCAAACAGCCACTGACATTCCCATTCACACACCCATACTCTACTCATGCATCCACTCTCACTGATACAGCCCCTCACACACCCACTCACTCACACACACAGTCATTCACACACCCACTAACTTACCTATACAGCCACTGACACGCCCATTCACTCATCAATGCAGCCAGTCACACAACCACTTACTCACTGATACAGCCTCTCACATATCTACTTACATACCCATACAGCCACTCAGAGCCACTCACTCACCCATACAGCCATTCACATCAGCATTCACTCTCCTATACAGCCATTCACACAGGCACTCAGTCACCCAAACAATCACTCACACACATACTCACTCACCTGTACAGCTACTCACATAGCCATTCATTCACCCATACAACCACTCATACAACCACTCACTCTTCTATCCAGCTACTCACACACCCACTCACTCACCCATATAGCCACTCACATACCCACTTACATACCCACACAGTCACACAGCCACTCATGCACCCATTCACTCACCCATACAGCCACTCATGCAACTACTCACTCACCCATACAGCTACTCACATGATCGCTCAGACACCCACACAGCCACTCAGACATGCACACACTCACCTATACAGTCACTCACACAACTACTCACTCACCCATACTCCACTCACACACCCTTTCACTCACTTATACAGCTCCTCACACACTTACACACTCACACATAGAGCCAATCACTCACTCATTCAGACTGTCAAATACCCGCTCACTCACTCACACATTGAGCCACTCACATACCTACTCACTCACCTATATAGCCACTAACACACCAACTCACTCATCCACACAGCTACTCACATACCCACTCACTCACCCATACAGTTACTCACACACCCTCTCACTCACCCATACTGCCACTCAAACATACACTAGCTCACCCATATACCACTCATGCACTCACTCACCCATACAGCCACTGACATACCCGTTCACTCACCCATACTCTATGCATGCACCCTCTCACTCACTGATAGAGCTACTCACACATCCACTCACTCACTCATACAGATCTTCACACACCCACTCACTCACCCATACAGCCACTGACTCACCCGTTCACTTACTTATACTCCACTCACACACCCTCTCACTCATTGATAGAGCCACTCACACACCCACTCACTCACCTGTAAAGCTCCTCACTCACCCACTCACTCACACATAGAGCTACTCACACACCCACTCCCTTACCCATACATACCCTAATGCACCCACTCATTCACACATAGAGCCACTCACATACCCACTCACTCACCCATACAGCCACTGGCACTGACACACCCACTCACTCACACACACAGCTACTCACACACACACACACACATACTCACTCACACATACAGTTACTCACACACCCTTTCACTCACACATACAGCCACTCACACATATACTCACTCATCCATATACCACTTATGCACTCACTTACCCATACAGCCACTGGCATACTCATTCACTCACCCATACTCTACTCACATACCCTCTCACTCACTGATATAGCCACTCACACACTCACTCATTCACTCATACAGCCCCTCATGCACCCAGTCACTCACACATACAGTCACTCACATAGCCACTCACTCACCCATAAAGTCAGTGGTACAGCCACTGACTTATGCATGTAGCCACTTACACAGTCACTCACTCACCCATAGAGGCTGTCAAGCATTCATTCACTCATCAATACATCCTCCCACATATCATCTCAATCACTCAAACAATAACAAACACACTTACTCACACACTCATATTGCCACTTACAGACTCACTATCTCACTCATAGAGGAACTCATATACCTACTCTTACAATCACTCAGTCATACACACAGCCACTCACACATGCACTCACTCACCTATACAGCCACTCATACAACTACTCACTCACCCACCCTCTCACTCACCTATACAGCTACTCACACACCTACTCACTAACACATAGAGCCAGTCATTCACCCATACAGCCCATCAAGTACCCACTCTCTCCCACATAGAGCCACTCACACACCTACTCAATCACTCATAAAGCCACTGATACATACTGACTCACCCACACAGCTACTCACACATCTACTCACTCACCCATGCAGTAACTCAGATACCCTCTCACTCACCCATACAGCCACTCAAGCACACACTCACTCATCCATATAGCCACTCATGCAGTCACTCACCCATAAAGCCACTGACACACCCATTCACTTACCCATACTCCATGCACGTACCCTCTCACTCACTGATAGAGCCACTCATGTATCCACTCACTCACCCATACAGAACCTCACACACCCACTCACACATAGGGCCACTCATACACCCACTCACTCACCCATACAGCCACTGGCACACCCATTCACTTACTCATACTCCACTAACTCACCCACACATTCATACAGAGAGCAACTCACACATCTACTTCCTCACCCATACAGACTCTCATGCACCCACTCACTCACATATAGAGCCACTCACATATCCACTCACTCACCCATACAGCCACTGGCACTGGCACACCCACTCACTCTCCCACACTGCTACTCACACATATGCTCACTCACCTGTATAGCCACTCACACACATCCACTCACTCACCCATATACCACTCATGCACTCACTCACACATACAGCCTCTGACATACCTATTCACTCACCCATACTCTACTCACGTACCCTCTCACTCACTGATACAGCCACTCACACACTCACTCATTTACCCATAAAGCCCCTCATGCACCCAGTCACTCACACATACAGTCACTCACACAGCCACTCTCTCACCATATAGTCAGTGGCATAGCCACTGATGTATGCTTGCAGGCACTCACACAGTCACTCTCTCACCCATAGAGGCTGTCAAGCATTTATTCACTCACCAATACATCCTCTCACACACCATCTAACTCACTCATAAAATAACTAACATACTCACTCATACACATACTGCCACTTACACACTTACTATCTTACTCATATAGCAACTCATACACCCACTCACACAATCACTCAGTCACCCACACAGCCACTTACACATGCACTCACTCACCTATACAGCCACTCATGCAACCACTAACTCACCCATACTCCACTCACACACCCTCTCACTCACCTATACAGATCCTCACACACCTACTCACTCACACATAGATCCACTAACTTACCCATACAGCTCGTAAAGTATCCATTCTCTCACACATAGAGCCACTCACATACCTATTCACTCACCCATACAGCCACTGACACACCCATTCACTCACCCACACAGCTACACACACATCTACTCACTCACCCATGCAGTTACTCAAACACCTTCTCATTCACCCATACAGCCACTCAAACACACACTCACTCACCCATCCACCATTCATGCACTCACTCACCCATACAGCCAGTGAAACACCCATTCACTCACCCATACTCCATGCATGCACCCTCTCACTCACTGATAGAGCCACTCACACATCCACTAATTAACCCATACAGATCCTCACACACCCACTCACTCATACATAGAGCCACTCATATGCCCACTCTCTCACCCATACAGCCACTAACAAACCCATTCATTCACCCATACTCTACTCACGCAACCTCTCACTTACTGATAGAGCCACTCACACACCCACTCACTCACCCATACAGCTCCTCAGTCACTCACTTACCCACCCACTCACTCACAAAAAAGAGACACACACATCTCACTCACCCACATGCACCCACTCACTCACACACAGAGCCACTCACACACCCACTCACTCACCTATACAGCCACTGACACACCCACGTATTTACCATATCCCAAGCATGTACCCTCTCACTAACTGATAGAGCCACTCACATATCCACTCACTCACCCGTACAGCTCCTTACTCACCTACTCACTCACACATAGAGCCACTCACACATCTACTCACTCAACCATACAGACACTCATGAACCCACTCACTCATACATAGAGCCACTCACACACCCACTTACTCTGCCATACAGACACTGATATACCCATGCATTCCCCCATACAACTACTCACATACATACTCACTCATCCATACAGTTACTCACACACCCTCTCACTCACCTATACAGCCACTCACACATGTACTCACTCACCCATATACCACTCATGCACTCACTCACCCATACAGCCACTGACACACCCATTCACTCATCCATACTCTACTCATGTACCCTTTCACTCCCTGATACAGCCACTCAAACACTCACTCATTTACCCATACAGTCCCCCATGCACGCAGTCATTCACACATACAGCCACTCATAGAGCCACTCACTCTCCCATACAGTCACTGACACAGCCACTGAATTATGCTTGCAGCCACTCACACAATCACTCAGTCACCTACCCATAGAGGCTGTCAAGACTTCATTCACTCACCAATGCATCGTCTCACACACCATCTCATTCACTGATACAATAACTAACATACTCACTCACACACTTATACTGTCACTTAGATACTCACTATCTCACTCTTACAGCGATTCATACACCTACTCATTCCATCATATACCAACTCTTACAGTCTCTCACACACTAATACAGGCAGTCATCCACCCAGTCACTCACTCATATAGCCAGTCACTCACCTATATAGACATTTACACTCTCAATCAGTCATGCATGCAGTCACTAAGACACTGAGTCATAAACATATACAACCACACCTCTTTATATATACATTGACATACAGTTTATCTTTTTTTAACCATAAAAGTCAGTTCTGAAAAGAACCTTTTTTTCTGGAACTGTGTTTTTTATTTTCTAACTTTTTGTATTTTTTATGAAATAAATAGCAACGGGGGGGGGAATTCTAACCAGAAACAGAAAAACTGTGGAAAAACTGGAATAAGTTAGAAACAAAATTAGCAGGTATGTTGCCTTGCTGCCTCCAAGATGACATTGACAGACTGCTCACAAGCTGTCAGCGTAGTGTTGCAGTCAAGGCAATATGTCCCGATGCACCTTACCTCAGGAGAAATTTTTGGTTGTTGTCTCTCCACTTCTGATGACACTCTTTCTTCAGGAGCAGGTGGTGCAGCTCTGGATGTGGATGGCCCCTCTCCAGCTCTCTTCTGCTGTGCCCTCTTCAAGTTATTCTTGTGATAGGTTTTCAGATGTTGTACCACAAGAATAGTTTTTGGCTGTTCCTCTTGAAAGGGTCTTATTACATAAGCTGCATTTCACAAACTTTTCAACTGTTTTCAATTCCATGGACGGAATTGTAAAGAAATCCCAGGCAATACTTTGCCTGTTTAGGAGTTGGTCCCTCATCGCCAGAGTCTTTTAGATGTTCTTCCTACTTCTGCTCCTCTGGTTGCTGTGGCACCTCATGCTGGTCACTGTTTCCTGTTGCAATTTTAGATTTTAAAAAGTGACAAAAAATGCCCTAAGCAGAGTTCTGCACTAGTAGTACAGTACAGCTGCAAAGAATGATCCAGATATCAATTGGAAGACTCAAGAAGAGAGAAATGGGTGGGAACTTCCTTTGATCATCAATGAAAACTGTCTTCTCCAATCAAATCTCTTTCTTACATAGTCAAATGAGCTTCACAAATGCCGACATCATCACAAATACCGGTGTCATCGCGAAGACATAAAATACAATTTAGAAGTGTTTTACATTAAAAATGATCAAAAAAATAGAAGTTTAAATACTATGTTAATAAAGAGCTGTTGTCAAACATTAATTGCAATATGCGTATATTTGTGTTTTACACTTTTTTAAAAAATACAGAATCTTCACGACTTTTCTGCGAAGCGGGAACATTCGTATCATGATAATTTGTGACAAATGACAAGGAGTAACACAGAGAAATACATAAATGGGTGGTCCATTATGCAGGTGTAGTGTACAATATGCAGTAGACATTTGCACAATGACAAAATAGTAACTAATTTACCAGTACAAAGTAACACAGACGAGTACACATTTTCCACAAATGTTCTTAGAAAAAATTAGAAACCATTAAAATCCTTATGTTCATTTCAGATAAATTAAAACTCGATGGGAAACACTTAAAAATATAAACATAGCAGATGCCCTAGGTAAAGTTCCACTTGAGTAAAATGGCAACGATCCTAACTTCTTAGTCTTGAAGAATCGAAAGCAAAAACGTTTCCTCTAATATTCCATACTGAAAAATTATCTGAAATCCTTAGCTGAAGTGAATGCATTATAAATATATTTGAGCAAAATCTGAATTTCAGTGAGTGTGACGAATTAGCTCTTTAATGACATCTCCTTGTAAGAGCAGGGTGCATGGTTCTCTCCTTTAAAAAACCATATGTTTGGAAACCCCCAAAAACCATAGCACCACTCACACACTCACTCATAGATCCATAGACTCACTAACATACCCACCAACATATCCATAGCAGCACTCACACTGCCACTCAGACACACACAGGCTCTGACACAACCAGTGATAAACTCACTCAAGCACTCACACAGTCTCTCGCAGACCCACTCATACACCACTTCAGATAGCCACTGAGACATTCCCACTCACAGACCCAGACACACTCATACACCAACTAAGAGACCCACACAGTTGCTTACACATCCACTGAGAAGTATTACAGGTTACAGTTAAGAAACAAATTCTAGCAAAACCTTAAAAAGTCAATGAAAAAACAAATTATTACAGGGATGTTATAGTTAGGAAATAGAATTAAAAAAACATAGAAATTCACTGAAAAAAACAAAAGTTACAGGGACATTATAGTTATGAAATATAAGTTAAAAACCTTAGAAATTCACTGAAAAAACAAGGGTTACAGAGACATTACAGTTAAGCTCAGATTTCACATGTAAAAACACAGTGAAATACAGAAGTTATAGTTCCCTGAGCTCACTACAACTATCGCCCCCAATGCACTGCTCACACATGACATGGTCAGTGACATCACTGATGACATCATTGATGAAATCTCTAATGGCATCATCCACAGAACCAATCCACCCTCATATAACCCCTCATACATTTACTCACGCACCCACACAACTACTCACATACCCATTCACACACTCATTCAAGTACTCAAACAACCACTCGCTCATTCATAGAGCCACTCACACACCCACTTACTCACTCATACAGCCACTCACACAACCATTCACTCATCCATACAGGCACTCATATTAGGCCTGGGCAGTGAACTCTGCTCCGTTCACGGAGTTTGCAGAGTTTTTTGCACTTGGTACTCCACAGCGCGGAAGATCCAACACTAGACTGCTTCCCAGCGAGATTTCTCAATGCGGGCAGTCGTGGATGGTCTCAACCACTCGTGTTGAGAACCCTTCCGTTTGCATTGAGAAAACTGCCACTTGAGTAGAACTTCTACTCGAGTGGTAGAAAGAAACAGTGCCCTCTTACGCATGATGCCATTCATGCTGATCTTACAGTTCAGGTCAAACACCCGGCACTAATAATCAGTGATAACGGCGTGAGGTAATGCACTCTGCTGCTCGTGAAACTCCGGGTAGCTTGGAGAATTTTCTTTTGTCACTTTGCTGCCATCTCTACCGTGGCCTAACTCATACAACAAGTTACGCACCATAAAGCCACTCACACAGCCACACAGTCATCCATACAGCTACTCACACACCCAGCTATTCACCAATATAGTTACTCCGACACCCACTCATGCACCCATACAGCCTCTCAACAGTCACTCATTCACCCATACAAGCACTAACACACTCACTTAGACATGCACACACAACCACATACATACCCATTCACACATCCATACAAGCACCCACACATCTACTCACTCACCCACACAGCCTCTCAACAGAGCCACTAAGTCACCGATACAGCCACTCACAGAGCTACTCACCCACCCATACCGCCACTCACACAGTCACTCACTCACCCATACAGCCACTCACACATCCACTCACTCCCCGAAACAGCCAATTACACAGCTACTCACCCACTGACTTATTCTCCCATACAGCTACTCACACACCCACTTATTTACCCATACGGCTACTTGCAAACCCACTCACACATAGATACACACACACACACAGCCACTCATATAATATATGTTAAAAATGTAATAACATATTAGTAGTACACAAAGTATACCAATTTAACTTTTTAGTACCCTAGTATATATGGTTAACACATAAATTATTAGAAAACACTCACAATCACTGGATGATGTCATCAGTGAGGTAATTTGAGATGCCATCAGTGATGTCACTGACCATGTCATGAGTATGTAATATGTGAGATCATAATAAGCAGTGCATTGTGTCAGCCTGAGTTATAGTTATCTCAGGTAACTAAAACTAATGAATTTTACTGGTTTCATACAAGTGAAATCTGAGCCTAACTATAACGTCCCCAAAACCTTACAGTAAATTTCTAAGTTTTTTTAAGTTGAGTCGTTTACTATAGTGTCCTTGTAACCTTTGTTTTTTTCTGTGAATTTTTAAGTTTTTTTTATTTATTCTATTCACTAACTATAAAATCCCTGGAACCTTTGATTTTTTCACTGAATTTCTAAGGTTTTTTAAATTCTATTTCCTAACTATAACGTCCCTGTGACGTTTGTTTTTTTCACTGAATTTCTATGTTTTTTAAAATTTTATTTCCAAACTATAACCTGTCACCTTTTAGAGTCGGTGTATGAGTGGCTGTATAGGTCAGTGAGTGGCTGTGTGACCGGCTGCATTGGTCTGTAAATGAGTGTGTGAGTGTTTTGGTGGGTGTGTGAGTGGCTGTATGGGTCTGTGAGTGAGTGGCTGTATACGTGTGAGTGGAATGTGAATAGCTGTATGGGTCGGTGACTGGGTGCATGAGTGGCTTTATGGGTCTGCATGCAAGTAATTTGGGCAAAGTTATTGTTCCTGCAGCATCTTCATCCACAAATCTGTGATAACATGAATCCTCGTCAACAGAAGATGACAAGACTACAAAGGGGTGACTCTTTAACAAACAGGGGTACTTCCTCTTAACTATAGGATGTTAGTGCTTGTTTGTAGAGTGGTGATGTCCACGTAATCCTCTGCATCAAAAATATGTCACCACAATCGGCGGGAAACGTGCTCGGGGGCCCTTTTGTAAGCTGTCCATCAATGTGGGAAAAGGCGGGAAGACCTTTATATACTACTAAAGAAAACAAGGCAGGGCCAAACGAGCAGAGCTTGCAGATTATTTTGTGCATTTGCATAGTCAGGGTAATTAAAAGGGAGAACCATGCACTCTTCTCTCACCAGGAGATGACGAGAAAGAAACCACTTGTCAAAGTCACCCAAGATCAGATGCACTCCAATATATCAACAATGCATTCAACTCATTTGGGGTTATCAAAGAGAGGGGGGCCATGCCCCCCTCCCTGAGCTAATTTTGACCCCGTGGACCCCATCCCCCGGGCCCAACCTCTTCTTCCTGCATGTCCTTGAGCCCACCCAGGGCTCCCAGTGTGCTATGTTGGGGACTGCAGAGGGAGTCTCAATGCCCCTGTGGTTCCTGCTGGCTCCCTGCCTCTGCAAACACAAGGAGATACAAGGAGATAATGGACGGAGTGCTGAAACTTTTCAAACACTCACCCCCAGTCACAGATCTGGGTTAAATCCATCATCATTCTTTAGCTCACTTTGCCACCCCAGTTCAGACATAGCTATATGCAAATCAGTCTTGACCCTGTGCCTCGTGGGAACAGTCCAGACTGAACTGCCATGCGCCATGTCTTCCCTGGACCGGAACCAAGCATCCTGGGACCAGTTTCGGGCTAACAGCCCTCATCAGCCAGGCTAGCTTGAATCCAGTGGCAAAGTGAGCAAGGGACCCACGTCTGGGCATACCCTGCCAACTTAGGGCGAACAAAGCAAACACAAGGAAATAATGGACGGAGTGCTGAAACTTTTCAAACACTCACCCCCAGCCACAGATCTGGGTTAAATCCATCATCATTCTTTAGCTCACTTTGCCACCCCAGTTCAGACATAGCTATATGCAAATCAGTTTTGACCCTGTGCCTCATGGGAACAGTCCAGACCGAACTGCCAAGCCATGTCTTCCCTGGACCAGAACCAAGCATCCTGGGACCGGTTTCGGGCTAACAGCCCTCATCAACCAGGCTAGCTTGAATCCAGTGGCAAAGTGAGCAAGGGACCCACGTCTGGGCATACCCTGCCAACTTAGGGTGAACAAAGCAAACACAAGGAGATAATGGACAGAGTGCTGAAACTTTTCAAACACTCACCCCCAGTCACAGATCTGGGTTAAATCCATCATCATTCTCTAGCTCACTTTGCCACCCCAGATCAGACATAGCTATATGCAAATCAGTCTTGACCCTGTGCCTCATGGGAACAGTCCAGACCGAACTGCCAAGCCATGTCTTCCCTGGACCGGAACCAAGCATCCTGGGACCAGTTTCGGGCAAACAGCCCTCATCAGCCAGGCTAGCTTGAATCCAGTGGCAAAGTGAGCAAGGGACCCACGTCTGGGCATACCCTGCCAACTTAGGGCGAACAAAGCAAACACAAGGAGATAATGGACGGAGTGCTGAAACTTTTCAAACACTCACCCCCAGTCACAGATCTGGGTTAAATCCATCATCATTCTTTAGCTCACTCCACCACCCCAGTTCAGACATAGCTATATGCAAATCAGTCTTGACCCTGTGCCTCATGGGAACAGTCCAGACCGAACTGCCAAGCCATGTCCTCCCTGGACCGGAACCAAGCATCCTGGGACCAAAAAAAACCCGATGGATTTAGGACCAGATCTTTGTACTGGGGTGAATGTATGACATTGTTCTGCATTCTGTCCATCAATTGTTGTTTTTGCATTTGGCTCCCTGCCTCTAGCAGGAGCCTGCATTGCTCCCACATGTAGGGAGTAGCAAACAATGCTGCTCCCTGCATGTGGGAGCAATTTTTTTATCTGTTTCCCTGCCCATATCACAGTGGGCAGGGAAAGAGATTAAAAGTCTAATCCCAGCGAGTGGGAGCAGTTTTCCTGTTCCTTCCCACTTGGAGAGGAGTTACTGTCTGCTCTCTCTTGGCCGGAAAGGTTAAAGCTCCTGCTAAATGACAGCAAACAGCTATGTCCCGGGAATGGACACTCTCGGATATACGGAGTCGGCTTCCAGGGCCATTAATGGCTCTAGGACGGGGCTGCGCTGCCCCCTCCTTTCGTTTTCAAGGGCTTGCCTCAGAGAAGTGGTAGTCCCGGGAGCCCTTGCGGGCAATAGAGGGAAGTCTGTGTGCCCCCCTCTCCTTTTTTATAATAATGCCCCAGGGAGGTGGTGGGCCTCAGGGCTCACAGGAGGCTCAGGAGGAGGGCCCTCCTCCCCTCTTTTTTTCCAACCAACCAGCCCGGGGAGGTGGCGGTCCCCAGGGCCAGGATTGGCCATGGGGAGGGGGCCTCGTGCGCTCTCCTCATCTTATTTAAATTATAATAAAGGCCCGTGACCTGGACATCATGGGGGCCCATGTTTAAATAAGTGCAGGATCCCGCCCTTTTTAAAAAAAAAAATGCTTGCTGTGAATCCGCGAATCCTTTGAGATTCTCGCCTCAAACAAATTTAAAAAAATGCTATTTGGGCTAGGCATGGTCCCTGGTGGACTCCAGCACAAGATCTAGGTGGCAAAGTATTCCTACCCTGCCCTCTTCTCTTTTTTACAGCATTTTTGTCTGAGTCCCAAAATGGCAGCCAACACGGCAGCCATTCAGATCCATACACGAGATCGGGAGGACTAGCAAATGGGTTCGCACCTCTAGAGATCCAAATGTGTTTTTTTCTATAATTTCTCCAAAAGTAATTTATACCAAATTACAAAAAGGTCCCTTTCTGAACCAAGACCTACCTTTCTGCCAAATTCGAAGTAATTCCATTCAGCAGTTCAGGCTGTAGTAGTGAAAAATTGCATTGGTGAAAAAGCATTTTGGGATCCCCCTTTTTCTCGGCCCTTGCTGGACGAATCACCCCAAAACTTTCAACACAGCAGCTGAACTGAGCATTGTAGTGATTTTGAAAAAAAAATCTGTGAATTTCTAAGGTTTTTTAAATTCTATTTCTTAATTGTAGCCTCTTAGATTTTCATATTTTCTTTCTATAATTGTATATTGTATATTATATTTATATTATATACCACTCATTTTTTGATTTGGTGTGTTTATCAGAAAGGACAATAATTTGTTTTATTATTAAGAATTTTTGAGTTGGCATAACATTGTGCATTTACTGTGGAGAATCTGTGATCAACAAATGTATTTCACATACTGAAAAATAGACTTAAAGACTGGTGGCAATGACCTAGACACATTGACCGGGGTAGGACTGGAAATCCTAATGAAAAATACCTTTGCAGAACTGATCTCGCTTTTCACTCACACTGTTTTAGTGTACTTTAATATATACCAAAGACAGAAATAGAAGTGGTCTAATCAATTCTGCCACAGATTGACAATGCCAGGAAGCATGTAAATAAAACAGTTTCTGCTTTCCTCAGAGACCATAATATGTAATTTGAGATGTCACTGACCATGTCATGAGTGATATAATATGTGAGGTCATAAGCAGTGTAATGTGGAGGCATAAGTTATAGTTAACTCAGGTAATTATAACTGCTGAATTCACTGGTTTTGTATGAGTGAAATCTAAGCCCAACTAGAACATCCCTGTTACCTTTGGTTTTTTCAGTGAATTTCTATGTTTTTTTAATTCTATTTCCTAACTATAACGTCCCTGTAAGCTTTGATGTTTTGAGTGAATTTGTAATGTTTTTTCATTTTATTACCTAACTGTAACCAATAACCTTTGACACTGAGTGTGTGAGTGAGAGCATGAGTATTTCAGTGGGTGTATGAGTGTCTGAGTAGGTTTGTATGTGGATGTGAGAAAGTATGAGTGGGGCTGTGAGTGGGTATATGAGTGTCTGAGCTGGTCTGTCAGTGGGTGTATGAGTCTCTGAGAGGGTCTGTGAGTCGGTGTATGAGTCTCTAAGTCGATCTGTGAATGGGTGAGAGAAAATATGAGTGATTCTGTAAGTGGGTGCATGAGTGTCTGACTGTGTCTGTGAGTGGGTGTATGTGTCTAAGCTCTTCTGTGAGTGGGTGCATGAGTGAATGGGTCTGTGGGTCCCTCTGAGAGTGTCTGAGTTATTCTGTGAGTAGGTGCATGAGTGCCTGAGAGGGTTATGCTTGTTATCTGCTCAATTTCTGCCTCTGCTAAATTCTGACCTTTATTTTGCCCCTTTCTGCTCATTGCTGACCTTTATTTTTTGTCTTTCTGCTCGTTTCTGACCTATATTTTGCATCTTTCTGCTTGTTTCTGATATTTATTTTGTCTCTTTCTGCTCATTTTTTACCATTATCTTGCCTCTTTCTGATTGTTTCTGACCTTTATTTTGCCTCTTTATGCTTTTTCTGAGCTTTATTATGCCTTTCTGCTTGTTTTTGATCTCTATTTGCCTCTTTCTGTTTGTTTCCGATCTCTATTTTGTCTCTTCCTGCTTGTTTCTGAACTTTTTTTGCCTCTTTCTACTCATTTATGACTTTATTTTGCCTCTTTCTGCTCATCTCTGATCTCTATTTTGTCCTTTCTGCTAATTTCTGACCTTTATTTCTCCTCTTTCTGCTTGTTTCTCATCTCTATTTTGCCTCTTGCTAGTCGTTTCTGTCATGAATTTTTTCTTCTTCCTGATCATTTCTGACCTTTATTTTGCCTATTTCTGCTCGTTTCTGACCTTTATTCTGCCTCTTGCTAATCATTTCTGACAACTATTCTGCCTCTTTATGCTCATTTCTGACCTCTATTCTGCTCGTTTCTCACCTTTATCATGCCTCTTTCTGTTCATTGCTGACCTTTAATCTAACCCCTTCTGCTCATTTCACACCTCTATTTTGCCTCTTTCTGCTCGTTTTTGCCTTTATCCCATCTCTTTCTGCTCATTTATGACCTTTATTCTGCCTCTTTCTACTCGTTTCACACCTTTATTTTGCCTCTTTCTGCTCATTGCTGACCTTTATTCTGCCTCTTTCCGCTCGCTTCTGACCTTTATTTTGCATCTTTCTCCTCATTTCTCACCTTTATTTTGCCTCTTTCTGCTCATTGCTGACCTTTATTCTGCCTCTTTCCGCTCGCTTCTGACCTTTATTTTGCATCTTTCTCCTCATTTCTCACCTTTATTTAGCCTCTTTCTGCTCATTTCTCACCTTAATTCTGCCTCGTTCTGCTTGTTGCTGACCTTTATTCTGCCTCTCTCTGCTCATTTCTCACCTTTATTTAGCCTCTTTCTGCTCATTTCTCACCTTTATTCTGCCTCTTTCTGCTCATTGCTCACCTTTATTTTGCCCTCTCTTTTTCACTGCTTTTCCTTCCTCTCCCCCCACTGTGGACCGCAGGGGGAGCCTCATGATCACGCAGTCACAGGCATTGCTCCCATACGCAGGGAGCTGCTTTAAATAGCGACTCCCTGCTTGCAGGAGCAATGTTTTCATCTGTTTCCCTGCATGCATATTTGTGTACAAGGAAAAAGATGCAAACTCAGCTTTCTGCAAGCCAGAGTTGTTTGACAGCTCCCGCTTGCAGAAAGAGGAGTTGTATTTTCTTTTGCTTCCCACCAAGCAAAAGCAAACAGCTACCTCCCGAGGGTGGGCACCTGGGGAGGTAGCAGGAGCTGGCCCTGGGGGATGGCAGTCCCCAGGGCCATCTATGGCTCCTTGAGGGGGGCCATGCGGCCCCCCTCCAATGTTTATTTTAGCCCTGGGGAGGTGGTGGGCCACAGGATTGGGGGTCCATGATGGACCCCCTTCAATATTTTATTTTAGCCCCATGGAGGTGGTGGTCCCCGGGGCAGAGGGGCTGAGTGGCCCCCACATTTTTTTCTATCTTAGCCCGGTGATGTGGTGGTCCCCGGGGCTGCCATAAGCCTTAGGAGGGGGGCCCATACGCCCCCCTTAAAGCCCACAATGCCACCAGGACCTGGCCCATCCAGGGGCAAAGTAAAGGTACTGTGCAAGAGACTGCATTTTTTTTTAAATCTCAGAAAAATCAGCTGGTCAATGCGTGGATTTTTTTGAGATATTTCTTTAAAAACATACTTATGGGCTATTCCGGGGTTGTTGCGGGACCCCTGCTGCACCATGGCTAGGGGCTCAGGGTGTCCCTACCCCTGGCCCTTTTCTTTTTTTTAAGCTTTTTTTGTGGGACTCAACTCAAGCCGAGTCCCAGGATAGCTACCAATGCTTCCTGGTTGAAGTGTTGGCAGCCACTCAGATTTGAGCATGGGGACTGTTGAATCTGTGTCCCTATATATCTGCATTTTTTTTCTTTAATATCTCTAAAACTGCTGAATGGATTTACATCAAATCACAAAATGTGTGATCTCCAGAACAAAATCTACCTTTCAGACAAATTTGGTGTAATTCCATTCAGCAGTTCGAATTATAGTTGTGTTTAAAGTCACTATTGGAAAATGCATGGTGAAAACGCCTTCTGGGACCCCCCCTATTTTTTGTCGGTCTCCGCTTGACAGATCACAACAAAACTTACAACACAGCAGCCGAACCAACTAAAGTATAAGTTTTGACAATTTCGTAAAGATTTGTCAAGCGACGCCAAAGGTATTGGCAAATCAAGTTTTAATGTCTCAGAACATCTTGAAAACTTCCCAGGCAGTGTCATCTTCCTTGGTGTGTGCATGGAGCTGGTAAAAAAACAAAAAATATATAAATACATATATATAGAAATATATTCCAAACGCGATGTGACGCCCAGGACGTCCAGCCTTTTGGTTTAGGGCCTGTTTGAGAGTGTCAATCCCCATCTAATTAAATGAAAAGCATGCACTTCACCTTTCGGCAATGTGAAGATAGGTCCACCAACCAATCTTTGATACATATATATATATATATCTGCAAAAAATGTAGTTCTCAAGTATAAGTGGAAAGCATCTCCTGTATAGAGCACCTTCAACACCAGCAGCACTCAAAATTTGCTCACCTCAAATGTCTGCTTTTCTATAAAAGCCTTTAAGCATAGGATTAGCACAGTGTCATCCACGCCGAAATAGAAAGCGACAAAGACTTTTGCCATTTCTACATCAAAGTTTTTAAGCATAGGACGAGCACCATGCTATCCATGTCAATTTGTAAAATGACAAAAGCTTTTTACCACTCCAGGCACAGTATTACAGCTTTGAATTGATAAAATACCAACCAAGCCAACCTGCAATGAATAAAAGCAACCCCTGACACGTGTTTCCCTCTCATTAGAGCTCTTCATAGAGGTGTAGCTTTGTCCAGACAGAAGGGAGCACCTAGTATAAGTCAAAACAATACCCTTTCAGGCTTAGAGTGACACATACATTATGCAAAAAAGAAGCAGAGAACTCTGGGTAGTTCTCAAGTTTAGGTGAAAATCAGCTCCTGTATAGAGCACCCTCAACACCAGTGACACTCTAAATATGCTCACCTCAAATGTCTGCTTTTCTATCAAAGTCTTTAAGCATAAAAAATGCCTTTTACCACTCCAGGCCCTTGAATCCTCACAGTCACTATTTTGTGCTCTGCGCCGTTAGCACAATTGTCTTATGTACTGTTTATGTCATATGGATTGCCTGTGACTTATGATTGCAGAACCTGTTGTCTCAACAGAGTAGCTCTTAAATATATTTGTTTGGATACAAATATATTGATTGATTTGTTCTTACAGGTAGGTTGCACTTTTCTGAATGGTGCATGTTGAATACATTCTGGAAATTGAGAATCCAAAATCAGTAATGATGAAGTCAGGCAAACATAAAAATCTACAGAGGGCCATAGGAGTGGTATAAATGAGTTTAGAATCAAGATAATAGCCACTCTGCTGTAAGATGATGTCTATTGGGAGAATGCGAATTATGAATTCCTAGAACCAGCAGAGACTGTGCAAGTGCCACACACCTCGTCAGAACCTAGATGTCATCCTATTACAAGGGCCCTTTTTGAGGGACTGTGATTAGAATACTATAAAGAATTTGCTTGCGGACCTGCAGGCCTATGCTTCAATGTATGATGGTAATCCTCATCTCAGAGGCTTGTGCTGCCACAATCGATATGCTGGTTGGTTTTTAACATTTCAGTTGCTACTAGGATCATGTTCTAAACACAATCTGCGGGAACACTGTGCTGTACCAATGTGGGACAGTGAACCTCAATTTGTTGAAAAATTCCCTTACTACAAACCTCCATCAAAATTTCGTTTGACCCTCACAAAATTGCACAAAACAGAATGATTTAGTCTCCTATGTTTCAGAGTCATTATACTACAGGGGTTTGTATTGTGGAATAAAACATTTTCTTACAGGAAGTGTGGTAAAATATGAAGTAGCAAATTCAGTGAATTATTTAATGGTATTGTACTAAAGATTTTTCATTTTCTGAAAAACATGCTTTGGTTTCGCAGATACTAGAGAATCATTGATTCTTGAAGTTCCTAGAGAATTACTTGCATTTTCTATACTGAAAGCAGGGAGAAGGGCATTAAACAGAGATGAAGAGAATGCTTTGATTGCTAATGGTACTTAAATAAAGTAACAGATGAGTCTAAGAGAATATGTGTTTGGAACCTGCACAGAAGTGAATGTCATCACAGGTTTGCCTAAGAGGTGCAGGACCATTAGCAAACAGAGTTAATCACTAATATGGTTAGGTCCATATTAGTGATAAACTGTTTCAATTATGGTCTAAAAAGTATCCCTAGGTATAATAACAAAACAGAGTGAAACATTTAATGAATAAAAGAATACATTTGTTTTTCCTGACAGACTGCAAACGAAATGTAGGTTTAAGAGAGACGTGGGACCTGATTATGTGTTTGGTGGGCAGCGTTCTTCACCACAGGGTTGGGGGAGTACCCTGTCCATCAGATTGTTGGTGTGCCCACTCTATTTTGAGTTGCGAGAAACCTTTAGGTTTCGGACAATGGCTCTGCCATCAGATACCTTATATGACCAGCCTGACTGGAAATGGGCAGTCGGTGTAAGAACATCAAACCACCCACCAGCCTTATTGAAAAAGGATTAATGATGTCGATTTTTTCTCTTTTTTGACCACCAGGGAAAACCTGGGTGTTCTTGAACAGAAAAAAAATGTAATGGCCTCCACACCCTGGGAGAAAACTCCCTGAATGTCGGGGTGATTTGAGTTTTGTTTTTCAAAAACAAACTTCCACTTTTGAGTGTTTGCTTTTGAAAAACAAAAAGGTTTGGTGACAGAGTGCTGGAAACATAGCAGCCGCTAATCAAGCTCTCTGTGCCCTCATAGGAGCTGTGGCAGCGCTAGCTCCTGTAAAAGAACAAACTTCACCGCAGGGCCGGTGGCGATCTCACAATATGGTAGGCAGATATCCACTAGGGTGGCAGAGGTAATGTCTTCCACCACCCTTACAGATGTTAGTCCGCCTGCCCAACCCTAAATTAGGGGCATATTATCAAGGGTCAATTCGCCGCTTTTTTGGCTTTAAAAGCCAAAAAAGCGGTGATAATTTCATCTCCCTATTTACAATGCGGCGCTAACATGCATTAACGCATGTTAGCAGCCGTTTTTGTACCGTATCTCATTCAGCGATGAACATCGCTAATGAGATGCAAAGTAGGCGTGCCATCAAAGTTACAACATGTAAGAGAGCGCTAACACAACAGCGCTGTATTAACAAGATTTGCGAGGCGATATTGAAACTCCCACTAACCGCGGGTATCGCCGGATCCTTACGTCTCCTCAAAACCTGACTTAACCATGTAGTGTATGGGAGGTGGATTGGCAGGTTAAATCCACACTCCCATATTTACAAGCTTATCATTAGCGCTCACAAGTTATCGCTGTTTTTCACGCAATATTGGCGCTTTTCGCCGCTATCGCTGGATTTCTTATCGCCTTTGGGAAACGTGTTGGTAATACCGCGCTAACTCGGCGAAGAAATGCAGCGATAGCCGGCGATAGGAAAACAGCGATACACGCGCTTTGCGATCATTATCGCAATTTGTTGCTGATATGCCCCAAAGTTCCTTAATCTTGTGGATAGGAATGTTTTTAATGCATATCTCAGATAATCCTGTGTGCGAAGCAGTCAGGAAAATTAGAGATAAAATCCGAAAACATTAGGGTCATACTCTGAATTATAGATGGAGACTTAAATGCTACAGCAAAGGATTTATTTAGTTTCAGAATTGGCGCCCCCTACTTTTTAGATTGAGCAGGATGTGTTGAAGTACTACAAGAACGAACAGAACATTATAAAGCTATATTTGCATTGCAAACATCTTTAAAGGTACTGTAATCACATCGAGTGCCAGAAAACGTTATCAATGCCTCCATGATATTTATGACTTATAGCATGAATAGTCACCATAAAATATTGAGTTAGTAGAACTTAACTAACAGTTAAGTTTAAGTACAAGAATCTAAGCTATCTCCGTTCACAAGATATGAAAAACTAAGGGCCTGATTTAGAGGTTGATGGATAAGGTCCAACCGTAATTTTTATGACGGTCTTATATGTAATATTTTTCTTAGGTGTAATGCAGTAGTGTTCCTTTTCCTACTTATCGAGGTAAATTGAACACACCTGTATTGACACTTAAAAAAATATATGTGGCGTTTGGGGGTGTTGTGCTAGTGGTGCCTGTGGGAGAGCATTCAATAGTGTGTGTATGTTGTGTGAGTGGCATGCAATATGTATGTTGGAAATGGCCCTTTTTGCCGGGTTATCCCCAAACTTTTTGCATCTTCCTCCTATTTTTTCCTGACCTGTTGATGTTGGCTATAGGACTCTGGGCACTTTACCACTGCTGATCAGTGCTAAAGTGCATATGCCCTCTGTGTAAATTGTTATTGTGATTGGTTATCCATGATTGGCGTATTTGATTTACCAGAAGGTCCCTAGTAAAGTGCACTGAGTGTGCCAGGACTGGAGAATCAAATGCTGGTTGTGAGCCTGCAGCACTGACTGTGCCACCCACATGAGTAGCCCTGAAAAGATGTCTCAGGCCTGCCACCGCGGTGCCTGTGCGCAGTTTGTTAATTGCCATGTCGACTTGGCAAGTGCACCCACTTGCCAGGCCCTACCCTTCCCTTACACATTGGACACCCCTATGGTAGGCCCAAGGTACCCCCCTGGGCAGCGTGCAGTGTATGTGAAAGGTAGGATATGTACTGGTGTGTGTAACATGTCCTGATAGTGAAATACTGCCAATTTTGTTTTTCACTATTGAAAGGCTATATTGCCACATAGAACAGAATGGGGAATGCTTTGTAACATTTTACAAGCATATCTTCCCATAGGGATAAGATAGAAAAATGGAGTTTGGTATCCCTGAAATCAGGATTTAATAACACATCTTTTAGTAAAAATGTTTTTTAAATTGTGTGTTTGAAAATACCACTTTTAGAAAGTGGCTATTTTCTTGTTCAACCATCCTGTGTGCCTCTGCATGTTTGTGGATTGACTGTCTGGCTTTGGAGTGACAAGGGGTGGAGAGGTGCAGTGGCTCCAGGAGTCTGGATTAGTCAACACTAGGCTGAATAGGCCTGATATGCATTTGGAGTGGTGGGAGGAGTAGCACCTATACCTGAATAGGGTTGTGCCTGCCTTCCACAATGCTGGCTCCGCCCCCCTCTGGTGTGTCTGGGGCCAAGGCTCACACTGACAATGGATGTTGTTGTGCACTTGCCGAGTGCCCCCCAGAACTGGTTTGAACTGGGCTCAGAGCCCCTTGCACAAAGAGAACAAAGACATTTTGGGGTATAAGTATCAGACCCAAAACCCCAGAACTTTACATCATTCCTGGAATTCAAAGGTCACTTTGCCAAGGAGAAGAGCTGGAGAGACTGAGGAGAAGTACTGCACTTGCTGTGTGTCTGGGGTTGGTCTGCAGTTGCTGTTTCTGCCAAGGAAAGGAGAAGGTCTTTGCTGTGTGATGTGTCCCCTGCTTTAAGGAGATCTCCAAGGGCCTGAAGTGTGCTGGCCTCCTGTTCTGAAGTCTCAGGGACACAAAGACTTCACCCCCAGCTCCCCTGAACTCTGCTGCTGTGAGTTCTGACCTGCCAAGAGGTGCCTGTGCCAGTTTTGGGCCTATGGAGGTTGCTGCTGCTGTTTGGGAGCTGGAAGAAAGAAGAAACTCAAAGAACTACAGAAATCGACGCATCGAGGGATCGCGGCTGAAGAGGACCGACGCAGGGCTGATCGACGCCACCGCATCGATCGCCGGCGCATCCCGGATTTCCACGCATCATGGCTGTGCGGCAAGTTCATCCGACGCATCACCTGCGGACCGGAACCGTCACGAAGAATCGACGCATCACTTCCCATTCAGACCGGATTCGACGCAACCCTTCCTCTGCGTGCAGCAGGACTGTTGCATCGCCTCCCCAAGGTCTCAGGAGTGTCGCATCTCTTTGTTTTCTGACTCTGCGGCTGTTTGGCTTTTGGAACTTTTACGCATCTACAGGTACTTTAGTGAAAAGTCACGCATCCATAGTTTTCTATGGTACAAGTTCTAGAAACCTTTTGAAAGTCATATTTTTAACAGTGTATGTTGGATTTTGGTCGTTTTGATCTTGTTTAGTTTAGATAAAGATACTTTATTTTTCTAAACTGGTGTGGTGTCCTTTTGTGGTGTTTTCACTGTGTTACTGTGAGTGGTGGTACAAATACTTTACACATTGCCTTTGGGATAAGCCTGTCTGCTCGTGCCAAGCTACCAAGGGGGTGAGCAGGGGTTATCTAAAGTGTGTATCCCTCTTACCCCGACTAGAAGCAAGGGTCCCTATTTGGACAAAGGTACCTACCTCTGCCAACTAGAGACCCCCATTTCTAACAATGTAACACAAAGGGACATAACACATCGCCTACATATGTTTTTCATGCAAACATGGCACATAAGTGTATTGGCACATGAATAATTTGTAATCACCAGTCTCCCCTACACCAGGTACCCACTTCATCAGGAAACTGCCGCCCCATCACCGCCAGCACAATGGGAACATCTAAATCGGCTTTGCGCAAAGCCACCGGCCTGATGGCGACGGAGTACTGTTAGCCAACCGAGAAGGCGGTCTACCTCCTATTGCTGCAACATCTAAACATGGCAGGCAAACCGCCCTCAGCTCGACGGAGTACTTTGAACCGCCGCTCCAGCCGACTACAGCCGGTGGGACGGCTGTAGTCCCGCCAAGATCTAAATCAGGCCCTAAGTCTTACATGGTTAATTCATGGGTTCCTTACAATACTGAAAAATGTTTTAGATTTTGAGGGTTGTCTGATTAAGAAAGAAGCGGGTGGTACAATGAATTTGGGAATGCTTTGTATATATTTTTGGAACAATTCCGCACTCATTATGTTACTTCTTAGAAGAAAAACCTGTATTTTAAGAAATGACAAACTGTGTTTGTCCATTAGGAAATGTGTCTATGTGCAAGAGAATTACACTGCTTCATGAAAATGCAATACAACTAATTTGAATTATCAACATACAATGATTATGCCTCTGAAGCAAACAATTGATGAAGAATTTGTAATTATGAAGATGCGGATATAGTTATGTTCTTACTTTAAGTGAAAGGCTTGAATGTTGTTATTATGAATTGTTCCTATCGCTGCAGTTCCAAATACTAACAGGTTCTGGTATGCAAGCCTTCACAAATTAGATTACATAGTCTCTCTATTACCTGAAGCAGGACATATCATTAAAATCTGTAGATGAGTAATATGCCTTACGAGTACTGCATAGTGAAACACAGATTACATAACTGTTACAAACAGCATACCTACCAGCGTTTGTTCAGACCTTACAAACAATTTTACATGCATTGAACACAACAGGATTGGTCTCACTCCTAAAAAGTATTGGCAAAGCAATAGTATGTGTATTTAGATGTATGGTAATATCGACCA
Source organism: Calotriton arnoldi (assembly GCA_963921515.1). Taxonomy (NCBI): domain Eukaryota; kingdom Metazoa; phylum Chordata; class Amphibia; order Caudata; family Salamandridae; genus Calotriton; species Calotriton arnoldi. Next base: position 130,584 of record CAWUFW010008353.1, read on the forward strand.
TACTTACAATAGGGTACTTAACATCTATTTTTCTCTGTATTGGCTTTGGTATTATTAGTGGCAGTGCAATACTAATTGTGATATAAGTAATGAAGAAATGTATGAGATCAGTAGATCAAAGTGATGACCAGGGTGTGAATCTGAAGATGAAGATACTGGGTTAGAAGTAACTGGTAGAAGTACTGGTACTACAAAGACAATGTTGAGCATCTCAGTGTTTCTGGCCTGGGAAATGTTATAGTGCTACCCAAAAAACCGTAGTCCAGGCACTTGTAACATCTAGACTGGACTATGGGAACATACTTTATTTGGGAGCAAATAGGGATGTGTTACGGAGGCTTCAGGTGGTACAAAACTCTGCCGCTAGATTGCTTTGCAAGATCCCAAGAATGTCTTCCACCTCTAGTGCCTTGAGAGATCTGCATTGGCTTAGAGTTGAAAATCGTGCCAAATTCAAAGCCTTGAACTATATGTTCAAGATCAAGGCGGGCACTGCTCCTCAATATTTGCAAAATCTAGTCCATCCTTACCAGCCCTCTCGCCTGTTGCGTTCCGCGACTCAGGAAACATTTGTGGTTCCCAGGATCAAACTTACAAGAATGGGTGGTCGCTCTTTCTCTTATCTTGGCCCATCCTTGTGGAATTCTCTCCCCAAGTGATTCGCAAAGAAACGCTACATATGAATTTCCGTAAACTCCTAAAAACCTGGTTGTTTAATCAATAATCTCTTACTTTTTTCTTTTCTGTTCCTTCAGGCTTGCGCTGGGAAACCCTTGTTGGGTAGCTGTGCCCATTATAAAATTAATTTAACATAACATAACAAATGAGAACATGATTTGGCACTCGGATGATTCACTGAAGAAAAACACCAAGATTAAATAATGGTCTGAGCCACTGAGTAGCATTAACCTGAAAGCTCATTTGAACTACTTTGTGTACACTCTAGGAGCAGTATCCTTACATTGAGCACAAAGATAAATAGCATTATAAACACATAGCTTATTGCCTTGATAATTGCTAAGGTACTAATATACATATAAGAGGAGGCCTCATCTCAACTGTAATGAACTCGCACAACACGGGGGGCAGGATTTCTATGTTTATAATGTTGTATGCAATACACAGATGCTGACAACTTTGTTTTCTTCATTCAGATGCTATGTCTGTGGGGTGAAAATGAAAGGCCGAGAATCAGGGAGCAGAACAAGTTTTATAATTTCATAGTAATAGTTGTGGGCTTGGATTTCCATGTTTTCTCTAACTCATGCTATGAGGCCTCAGAAATGTTCATTCTCGAGTGTAAGCATTCTTTATAAGCGTGTCAGCTGAGGAGAAAGGCACGTGAGAGATGACCTTGTATATTCTTTCCTGTAGAAAGAAGGAATTAAAGAATCAGAAAGCTTCGGCTTACACTACTGAATGCAATGTATTGTTCAAGTATCCTGTATAAAGACACAGAGGTTAAGCATGAGCTGACCCCTCCTCGCTTCACTGAACACTATGCCTACAAAAAACATATAGTATTGCTATAGGGGAGGAGTTAGATACACAGATTGGTTGCTGAAGTGAAGCCTGTACCATGGAGGTCTGAGTTTTTGTCAGAAGGAGCCATAAACTATGCAGAGAGGCAATGCATTACTTGATTTATTAGCATTTTTGATGTATGCTGTTTACACCAATTTAGGAAAAGCTAGTAAAATAGGGATATATGACAAAATATGATTGGGTCATAGTAAACTCTTGTCCTCATTTTTAGGTTGAGCATTCAAGACCTCTTGTATATACTTTAGTATATACTTATATGTGTATGTACTTTGTGGGCTCTGGAGATCAGCCCTAGGACTTGTCTGCTCCCGCTTAGGGGCTTTTCTTTTCTGTTCAACTGCCTCCATTTAACTGTCTTGATAGAAAACGACCAGTAGAGGTCAGTAAAATACCAGAATTGCCTTCTGCTTGTTCAACTGCCTCTATTTAACTGTCTTGATAGAAAACGACCAGTAGAGGTCTGTAAAATACCAGAATTGCTTTCTGCTGAGGGACTTTCTTTTTTTAATTTTTCTGGCAACATCCTCTTTTTAACTTTCTTGATAGAAAACGACCAGCAGAGGTCAGTAAAAAACCAGAATCACTTTCGCATTCTCTAGTTTCTAGTCCATAGAAATTGTCTTCCCCGAGCACCCGTAGACAATAATATTTTTTTCAAATCTTGTATTTTCAGTGATATGACCACCGAAGGCCCTGATTTTATATTAAAACAGATCTTTGGACTATACCATTTCCCGCTGAAAGGCAATATTTCTCTCCATGTGTTCCCATACTTGGCGTGTCATGCTGTTTGGTGCTTACTTTCCCTCCATGTTAAAGAACAGTAGATGTTTCAGCTCCAGGCTAATGCGCTGCCTAGCTAAATACATATAAGGTCCCAAAGGGGAGACCAATTGCATTGCAAATGCTTGTTATTGTTGCAGTGTTAGTTATAATATTACAATCAGTTTAATGCACTTCATTAAGTATACAGATTGTAGGGCATGGGAAAAGGCTCCATACATAATATCTGTGAATGAGAAAAGCTCTGACAAGTTTGTCTGACTGTAAGCACTCCTTTACACACAAGCTTAACTCAGTGAAGGAGTGAGAGACACCTGCCAGTTCCCCTTTTCACTGAAAAGCCTGTAATTACCTTTTGGGGCTTAGAGTATCTACCTGGTGTGATCCCAATAAACTGGTGGCAACAAAGCAGCCTTAGGGGTATAAGAAAGCAGTATTACATGCAATAGTAGGCCAACCACTGGCACAAGAAATCCTGTTCATATTTGTCAAATCCTAATCAACACGAGCTGGTTCAGCATTGAGATAAAATATCTATCAGCTAGTCTTTATTGCCCACAAAGCATTGTACTGTAGCTCCCCAACTTCTCTAATACAGAGTGAAGCCATTATAAGGGGTCAATTACAAGTATGAAGTCATTCAAAAATTCAGAATGTAAAGCAATTGGTAATAGCAAAAACAATGGTAAGAGTCGCCACGAACATGCTGTTGTATAGATTTGCATTTTGTTCATACTGTGTAGGGGAGTGGTTTCTACCTGTGAAAACTCCCAATTTGATTTTACTTTGGAATGTTTGGTGTTTTGACCTTTGTTGTGGCGACAGGTCCACAAATGAGTGTTTACTCAATATAATCATCTGTGTAAAATGGTTTTGAACTGTAACCACCAGTGCCAACCATTTTAAATAAGGTCAGTTGCTGTGCATAGCTAGCATAGGCCCCCAAGAAAGTTGTGGGTGGCAGGAAATTAAAAATGAAAACACTTGAAGGCTAAGTAAGGAAGACAGTTGACTGACCCCATCCAACACAGGTAACACTGTGACAGATGATGCCAAGTGTAGGAAGTTGGCTTTGTATATACTATACCAAAGTAAGGTATAGTGTGCGCAGAGTCCAGTGGATTCCCAGAGGCATTCAGTGAGCAGTTAGTCTTATTAGAGGGTTGTGTTAAACATTTGTTGTACACACACAGTCAAGCAATGAGGTACACACTTAGTGACTAACTCCAAGTCCAACATTTGTATAAAAAATTGTATTTGTTACAAAACCAAGAAGAACTCAGTTGCAGATAAGTACCAGTGTAAAGGTGAATGAATGAATAAATCCAGCATTTATAAAGCACAACTATCCTAGCACTGGGTGGTCAGAAAGACTAATGAAAAAAAACAGAAGTCGTATCATTTAGTAAGGAAAAAACAGAGATCATACCAGCAGAACAGGGCCTCGAATTAGTGAATGACACAAAGAGCCAGAGGCCATGAAAAGCCAGGTCTTTAATAGCTTCCTGAAAAGGGATTCAGAATAGATGTGTCCCAACTGCAAGGGAAGTTGGTTCCAGGCCTTGGATCCTCAGAAAGCCCTTCTTTAGTCTTGAGCCTAAAAGTCGGAGGTTTAAGAGGGAAAGTAGATGACAATCTCAGGATCCAAGAGGTATTGTAATCAGTAAATCTGGCGGTTAGGTACTTTGGTCCTACTGCTGTGTAGGGTCTGAAGGTGAGCAGGAGGATTTTAAACAAAACCCTCTTGTGTATTGACAGTCAATGGAGAGTTTTAAGAGCTGCTGACTCCGATGAACAACATGGCAGGTTTAGCACCAGCCTAGCGGCTGCGTGTTGTACTACCTGTTGCTTGTGAAGAATTTGTTTAGTGGTACCTGCATGAAGGCCATTACAAAAGTCCAATCTGGACGTAAACAATGCAAATGTAACTGTTTTTCTTGCTGAAAAAGGAAGGTAGTCAAAGAATTATCTTAGTAATTTTATTAAGTTAAAACACATTCCTGCCACTACCAAAGCTTGTGGCTGGAATGATAAGGAAGAATCAAATTTCACGCTGAGGTTTTTTACTACCTCAACGGTGTTAGGTGGTGGGGGCAGATAGCAACACTTTCAGGTAGAGTAGGAATGTGTTGCAAATAGAAATATGAATACTTTAAAGTACTACTGGAAATATTTTGTGGTGTCAATCAATAGTAGCAATAACTTAGCAAGGTAGAAAATAGACAGTGCAGATAGCAAGAAATACAAAGCAGTCCTATGGAAGGAAAACAGTTATGCACATTAACAGGTAGGTACACAACTTACTACCCCAGTCTTCGAGGATTTGGACCAACACAGGGCAATGTTCAAGTGGACACCAAGGTTGCACCACCAGCGGCACAGGGGCAGCTGCGTGCAGAGGTTAAAGTTAATGTTGAGGTCCCAATGTTAGTCTATGGAGACTGAGGGTGATTGGAGAGGCATGGTATGTGGGTAAGCACCGCGGGTTCAAGGCATAGGCCCTTGGGGTTTGGTCAAGCACAGTGGGGGCCACAAGGCAGCACCAGGCATACACCACCAACAAGCACAGGGGCGGCCGTGTGCAGGGTGCAAAGACAGCGTCGGGCCCCCAATGCAAGTGAATGGGGGAACTTGGTTTCACAAAGAGGCTGCAAGCTCGGACCAGGAGGCTGAACGAAGGTGACCAATGACTGGGCGCGTAACTTGAGATGTCGGTGGATGCTGGGGCACCATCGGCTGTGCTCCCCAAGGCCAGAGGGCTGAGGATGCAGGGGTGTCTTTAGACATTGGGAAATCTTCACTGGAACCAGTCGTGGTTGGGAGGACCCTTCATGCTGAGGCATCTTTGTGAAGTCCAGGAAAGGTCAGCCACCAATGGATTTGAGGTCAAGATTACTGGGGAGACTTCATTAGATCAGTGGGCCACTCAGTCTCGTGCCGTGGGCATCGGGTGCAGAGTGGACAGGACTCGCTGTTCCAAAAGACAAGGGAGTCCTTGGTGTTGGTTTCTTTTTGGACAGGGCCGCTGGCCTCTGGAGTTTGTGGTCTTTTGGGAAGGAAGGCAGTCCTCTCAGGGTTCTGGCATCCTGCAGGATGAGTCGCTTTCCAGGGCAGGTTTCTTCAAGGGCTGCAGACAGGCTGGTAGGGCTGGGGCCAAGTCAGTTGTCATCTGGAATCTGCACTGCTGCACAGCTCTTCGGCCCATCTTCTTCTTTAGGTTGCCAGGAGTCTGAGGACTCAATTTAGGGGCATTACAGGTACTGGCAGGTAGTAGCCAAAGGGCTACATACCTTTAGGTTGACTACGCCCTGCTTATGTCCTCTCCCTTCGGGGAGGGGGCATCCCCTAATCCTATTGGCTAAAATCCTTCCATCTAATATGGAGGATTTTCTAAGGAGGGGGCCACTTCAGCTCGTGACACCTTAGTGGTGGTCCTGGCTGAGAGGGGCCACACCTCTCATGCTTACTAATTTTCCCATCGACCTAGCCAGCAAAAGTTGGGCTTGGTCCGGGAGGCAGGCATCTCCACAAGCTGAAGAGGCCCTGGCTAACATAACAAAGGGCAGGAAGCCTTTGAGGCTTACCACCCTTAATGCTGTACCTGCTTGGGGGTAGGGAGGTAGGTGAGAAGCACCTCCACCCAGAGCAGGCTTTGTTTCTGACCCACGAGGGCACAATGCTCCCACCTCAGGGAGTCAGAAACATGTCTGAGAGCGGCAGGCTGGTGCAGACTAGTCAGCTACACACTAGCAGCTGGGTAGATTTTCAGGGGGTATCTCTGAGGTGCCCTCTGAGTTCATTTTATAATAAATCCAACACTGGCATCAGTGTGGGTTTATTATGCTGAGATGTTTGATACCAAACTTCCAAGCATTCAGTAAAGCCATCATGGAGCTGTGGAGTTCGTAATGATAAACTCCCAGCCCATGTACGCAATATGGCTTCACTTGCAATATCTGTACGGGCATATTGCTCATGCAGCTATGCCCTTACCTGTGGTATAGCGCACCCTGCCTTAGGGCAGTAAGGCCTGCTAAAGGGGTGACTTACCTATGCCACAGACAGTGTTTTGTAGGCATGGCACACAGGGATGGGTGCAATGTCTACTCACAAAACACACAGTCTGCAATGGCATTATGTATGTGTTTGGTGACTGGTCTCTGAGGGTGGCACAATACATGCTGCAGCCCTTAGAGACCTTTTCTTGTCACAAGGCCCTTGGCACTTCTGGTACCTTTAACAAGGGGCTTATATGTGTGGAATAGGTGTGCCAATTGTGGAAACAAAGGTACATTTTTGGGAAAGAACACAGGTACCGGGAACCTGGTTAGCAGGGACCCAGTGCACCTTCAGTCAAAGTGCATCAGAATCAGGCAAAAAGTGGGGATAACCATGCAAAAGGGGCACTTTCCTACACAACCCTCCTAAATGAAAGAGGATGAGACTAACCTTTCCCAAGAGAGTCTTCAAGTGGAAGAACCTGGAAAGTCCATCTGGACAGGCATGGGTAGTCCCAGGTCTGTTTTCCACTGTAAAGTCCATTCCCTGTAGGGAGATGGACCACCTCAAAAGCTTTGGGTTCTCATTGTTCATCTGTGCAAGCCATCTGAGAGTTCTGTGGTCAGTTTAAATAAGGAAGTAAGTACGAAACAGGTATGGTCTCAACTTCTTCAGTGAATAGACCACAGCAAAGGCCTCCGTCTCAATGGCACTCCAACGCTGATTCCTGGGGAGTAACCTCTTGCTAATAAAAGCAACAGGCTGGTCCTGGCCATCATCGTTGGTTTGGGATAGTACTGCTCCTATACCTAGAGCAGAGGCATCAGTCTGCACAATGAACTGCTTAGAGTAGTCTGGAGCTTTGAGAATTGGTGCTGAGCACATTGCCTCTTTCAGGGTGTCAAAAGCCTTTTGACAACTAAGTGTCCAGTTTACTTTCTTGGAGGTGAGGTCTGCGAGGGGTGTCACAATGGATCCATACCCTTCCGCAAACCTCTTGTAGTACCCAGTCAAGCCAAGTAATGCCCTGACTTGGGTCTGGGTTGTTGGAGCTTTTCAGTCCAGAACTGCTTGGATCTTGTATTGTAAGGGTTGTACTTGGCTCCCAACTACAAGGTGGCACAAATATACAACAGTACCCTGAACTATCTGGCATTTGGATGCCTTGATAGTTAGGCCTGCAGATTGCAGGGTCTGCAAAATCTTCCCCAGGTGGGCCAGGTGATCATGCCAGGAGAAGCTAAAGACACCAATATCATTTAGATATGCTGCACTAAAGGACTGCAACCCAGCAAGAACTTGGTTCACTGACCTCTGGAAGGTGGCAGGGGCATTCCTTAAGCCAAAGGGCATAATATTAAACTGATAATGCCTATCTGGTGTGGAGAATGCTGTCTTTACATTTGCTCCTTTGACCATGACAATCTGCCAGTACCATGCTGTTTAGTCAAAAGTCCTGATAAATGTGACTGCACCCAGTGTGTCTATCAGCTCATCAACCCGAGGCATAGGGTGAGCATCTGTCTTGGTAACAGCATTGAGACCTCTGTAGTTCACCCAAAACCTTATTTATCTCTTTCCACCCTGTGGGTGAGGTTTGGGATCTAAGACCACTGGGCTGGCTCATGGACTCTCAGAGGGTTCAATAGCCCCTAACTCTAGCATCTTGCTTACGTCAGCGTTAATGCTCTCCTTAACTGGGTAAGACTGCTGATAGATCTTGGTTTTGACAGGCAAGCTGTCCCCAGTCTCCACATTATGGATACACCAGTATGTCTGTCTAGGGGTTAAGGAGAAGAGCTCAGCATAATGCTGTAGGGCTTGCCTGCAATCAGCCTGCTGTTGGGTAGAGAGGGTGTCTGAGTAGACAACGCCATCAACTGGCCCATCTTTTGGACTATAAGAGAGGAGGTCAGGGAGAGGTTCCCTCTCTGTCTCCTGATCCTCATCAGTAACCATCAGCATGGTTGCATCGCCCTGTCACAGTAAAGTTTGAGGAGGTTCACATGGATCACCCTTTTACAGGTCCTGCTAGTGGCCAGGTCTACCAAGTAGGTGATCTCACTTTTCTTCTCAAGGATAGGGTAAGGACCACTCCTGTGGTCTTGGAGGGCCCTTGGTGCCACAGGCTCCAAAACCCATACATTCTGCCTTGGTTGAAACTCCTCCAGTGCAGCCTTTTGGTCATACCAGAGCTTCTAGAGCTCCCGGCTGGCCTCACGATTTTGGATGCTTTCTCCATGTACTCTGCCATCCTGGAACGTAGACTTAGTACATAGTCCACAATATCTTGCTTAGGTTTATGGAGAGGATTCTCCCAACCTTCCTTCACAAGACAAAGTGGTCCCCTAACAGGATGGCCAAACAGAAGTTCAAAGTGAGAAAACCCTACTCCCTTCTGAGGTACCTCTCTGCGGACAAAAAACAGGCATGGCAAAAAGACATCCCATCTCCTTTTTAGTTTTTCAGGGAGTCCCTTGATCATACATTTCAATGTCTTGAACCTTTCAACAAGGCCATGGGGATTTGGATGATACGGTGTTGTGAACTTATAGGTCACCCCACAATCATTCCACATGGGAAGTTTGCACTTCTGTCTGATACCACCGCCTTAGGAAACACTACCCTGGTAAAGATATCAATGAGGGTTTTGGCTACTGCCGAGGCTGTAGTAGTTCTAAGGACAATTGCCTCAGAACACCTGGTGGCATGATCCACTACTAACAGTATGTTTCCTGAAGCTGTGGGTGGTTCAAGTGGACCACCTATGCCCACAACAACTCTTTCAAAGGAAACCCCAACCACTGGTAGTGGAATTAAGGGGGCCTTTGGGTGTCCACCTGTCTTGCCACTGGGTTGACAGGTGACACTGGAGCTGCAATCCTCCTCTACTTTCTGGGACATGTTTGTCCAGTAGAAATGGCTGACAAGCCTATTCCAAGTTTTAGTCTGGCCAAGATTCCCAGCTAGGGGGATGTCATGGGCCAATGTGAGGAGGATTTCTCAAAACAGCTGAGGCACTATCACTCATCTAGTGGGGCCAGGATTGGGGTATCTAGCCTCAGTGTAAAGGAGTCCCTCCTCCCAATAGGTCCTGTAGGAACCACTGACATCTCCCCTTTCCTGTGTAACAGCTTGCTGTTGCAGTCTTTCAAGAATTGGACAGGTCATCTATCCCAGGCACAGCGTTCCCTAGAGGGTCCCCCTGGGCCCAGGATCTCAACCTGGTAAGGTTCAAGTTCCATAGGCTCAGTTCCCTCTAGGTGTCCTGAACTTTTTGCTGTACAGAAGCCGGTTCCCCAAGCTTCTTACCTTTCCTTTTGGAAGGTTGGGCCATTATTCCAGACCCCAACACTACTTCTTCACCCTGTGCTCGGCTCTGTGCCCTTGTTTTTACACACACCAACTCAGGGATTCCCAGCATGGCTGCATGGGTTTTCAGTTCTACCTCAGCCCATGCTGAAGATCTCCAGACATTCTGTAGCAGACATTCAACTGGGATCTTGGAAGAGAACACTACCTGTTTCAGGCCAGTAACCACTCCCCATCCTAAAGACATTATAGCCATGCGGTGGAATGTAGTGACATTATCAGCGTTGGTTACTGGATAGGTTTTTCCAGCCTACCAAAATAGGAGGGACGGAGAGGGCTATAGGAGGTCCAATGTACATGCCCTACATACAGTTCACAAGAAAGAAAGTACGAAGTTCCTATGTGATGTGTTAATCACTCGAAAGGTAAGAGTTTTAGAGGTGTTACAGGTAAAGAGGAGGATAGGGGGAATTCCTCCTGTCGGAACTAGGGCCCTCACACACCCAGCAAGCTAGGTGTCATGCTTCATCATTTGAGCCTTCTCCTCGTCGGGCCGGCACTGCAATGCCCGACGGGCACCCTTAAAGGGGCTCTTTTTCGGAGATCTTCTGTTCCTCGCCGTATGGGTGCCGTGGGTGTGTGGGGCCAGAATGAGTGTAGATGTGTAAAGTGATGATAAAACAGGTAAGGGAGTCCTCTGTGATGAATTTATTCAGCGAGGGACCCGACCTGATTAAAAGTAAGTAGGGAGGGGTGACTCTTTTTGTTATAATGCGACAAAAAATGCACTCAACTCCCAAATGGTCTACATGTTTCTCGCTATTTGTTGTCAAGGATTGATCGTTAGTGATTCTTCAGGACCATGTGAAGAAAAACAAAACTATCTACACATAGGTGGCAAGGTGCAACGCTACCTACCACTAGTAGTCCCTCAGGGACATTTCCCTTGGGAAATGAGGTAACCTGTAGTACTAATCTAATTCTATATTCCTCATTGGTTGGTCCAAAGCCCTCAATCAGGGTACCCTTCGTGAGGTCAGAGTACTCAGCATATGTCCCAGTGAGTGTCAGGAGTCTATCCATGCACTCACCAGTGAACAGTTAGCAAAGCAATGCTCCCCAGTGTGACTTCTTCACATGACTCAATGCACAGGCCCTCTCAAAGGCTGTGAACCATTTTGTGATGTCATCACCTTCCTCATATTTGGGGACAATCCCTTGAAGGATTTTAGGGTAATAAGAATTCTCTCTGTCACTATGTATTTAATTGCTGTCACCATTTATGGGTGCTAGGCCCATTTATGCTCTTTCCCTTTCTAAAGTCAGGAGTCTATCCTCCGGGGCTAGTTTGCGAGTCAACCTTGCTGAAAGGATTTCCACCTCATTGATGCTGTCCTCAATGTTGTTTGGGGTGCCTTTTCCACCTATGTGGGAGCTGGATACCATAATCACTACTTTTGGGTAGATGGGAGCCGTGGCCACATCTTCTCTATGTAGGTGAGGGGGTTGGGAATTGACCTCCTCATCCCTCCTCTGTCCTTCTTCAGGGTGGTCCTCCTCATCAGGAGGGTGTTCCTTAGCATATTCTGCCAAGAGCTCCTGGAGATTGGAACCTCTTTTAGTTTTCTTAAGTTTACAGAGGGTCCTTAGCTCTTTCCAGCCAAGATGGAGGTAGAGGGTCATGTTTAGTTCCAAAACCACATTCTCTGTAGCTCCCAATTATTTTTCTAAAGTTTGGGGCCTATTTCTAAGGACTAAAAAAAACTTCTAAGTACTTTTACCCCTATATGTAGTAGGCTTTTTAAACTGTTAAAAATACTGAAGGGACTTAACCAAGGCCCTAACAAGACTGTTTAAAAATTTTGATAAATTGTCAATTCAAAAATCAATTAACTCTAAAGGCAATTTAGGAACTTAGGTCCTAATTACGATGACGGTCGGATGAGCGTCTGACCAGTATCGTTGCGGTGAAGGGACTGGCTGACATGTAATCGGCAGTCCCGACCACCTAATTAGGATCTGACTGCTGTGGAGGCGGTTGGAAACATGCCTTTTGGCATTAAGGCATGTGCTTTGGCCGGAAAAGGGGCACAGCACAAGCCCCAATACCAAAAGGCATGTTTTTAAGCATCCCTGAACATTGTGGCAGGAACCTCACAGTGCCTGCCACATGGGGCATGGATGTTTATGGACCCTTGGCCTCATAGCGGAGGCTGCAGAGGGACGGGGACCCTGCTAGGGGCCCCCAAAGTCTGTTTCTGGCAGCCATTAAATGGCGGTTGGACCGCCATGGAAAGGGCCTATGTAATCCCTACGGCAGTGCCTGAGCAGGCACCACCCTCATTGTAGGGATAACATTCTGACAACAGGGCAGACGGGCTACTTGAGCACGTTGGAACTGCAGCGGTCAGTCCCTCACACATGTGGTCAGACCGACCGCTTTGTAATGCGGCGGTCTGACTGCTGCTTCAGATGTTGGTGGGACCGACACCGATGTGCCGTCGGTGTCGGTCCCACCAACATCCTAATGAGCCCCTTAGTCGTATGATCAGGGGTTGGCTGAGTAGTCCAACAAATGCAAAGTCGTAGACCCCACCACTGATCCACCAATGTAAGAAGCTGGCTCTCTATATACTATATCAAAGTAAGGGATAGTGTGCACAGAGTCCAGTGGATCCCCTGGGCTTTACAGAGGCTAAAGTAGGTAATACCTTACTCTCTTTTGTGGTTGTGTGGTCAAGCTGTTAGGCTTATCAGAGAGTTGTGTTAAGCATTTGTTGTACACACACAGTCAAGAAATGAGGTACACATTCAATGACTAACTCCAAGTCCAATTTTTGTATACAAATTAGACCTGGGCATAAGACTCTGTGCCGCTCCCATAGAATACGGAGTTACAGATAAACTCTGCACTCCACAACGGAGTGGCGTTTTTTTTTGTTAACAAGCTCGAAATGCCCTTTCGTGCACATGGGAGCGACTTGATGGGCACTCGCAATCGCCCACAAGATTTCACAGCCGTTTGGGAGTGCAACAAGATTTGCTAGCCCGCCGCAAGCTCCCGCAAGATTTTGTGGTCACCAACACGTCTTTCGGGTGTGCCAGGGACAGCCAGCGGATGTTTTGTGACGTATGTGATCTCGAATGCGCAGGATCTACTGCGACTGCAATCTGGGGAAGATTCTCTCCTTGAGAAGCATCGAAATCTTCCCGAAATGATGATTTGGAGTCAGAAAACCTCCTTAAATAGACAGTTGGTGCTGGGTTTTATTGTGCGAGCATTCTTTTTTAAAACTTTTTTTCCAACAGGAAGGGGATGCCCCAGAATCTTCAACTTCCTGTCCCTGTCCAGCAGCCTCCTCCCTGTGCTTTGTCCCTTTTCTGGTCACTTTTTATTGGGATTCAGAGCTGGAAGGATCACTCTCCTTATCTGCTGCATATATACCATTGGATTTAAGGCCTTTGCAGTTGAGATTTCAGAAGTAAGTTGAAATATTGGTGTATAAGGTTGTTGTTTGTTTGATTGGGGGCATGCACCTGGATTTATTTGTACTTTTAATCAATTTAAAAAATGTATTATGGTGGGTGGCCTGCAGTGTCAGTAGGGGCCTAATTATTTTTGTATGTAATTTTTCTTCTTTTATAAAGGAAAAATGTTGCACAGTTCACTACATTTTTTCTATTTTTTTATTAAATTGAAAATATTGATTTAATTCACTATGTGGCCCAGTTTGCCAATGGGCCTTCCAGCCAGTAGGTCCAGTGCTAGTCATGGGTGCATGAAGCACCTGTTTCTGTGGTGTCTGTTGAATTGAAACATCATTTAGGCCATGGATGCATTGGATTAAAATACAAAATGTGTTTGTTTTGATTTGTGGTATTTCATGGTTCTTTTTTCCTGCAAACAGTTTATAGTGAAGGTAATGCCTGTGGAGGATGTGTGTGGTTTAAACATTTTTAGCCCTGTTAATGTACGGTTTTTGCACTGATTAATTAATGCTGTGTTCTCTGTGTTACCATGCCTCTTTTGTCTGGCCAGTGTGTGAGTGTGTTTGCCATAGGCCACCATTTGTCTTTGTTCCCCATGCCATGTGGCCAGGGGCCATTTTGTATAGTCAATGTCCATAAGCCTGCATGTGCTCTTTGTTTTCCAGGCCTCCTGCTTGTTGTTGTGACCCTGTGGCTGGTGGCCATTTTGTGTAGTCAGCTAGTGTGCTTTCCCCATAGGCCTGCATGTGTTCTTCTTAGTTTGTTTCCAATGCCTTCTTGCATGTTGTTGTGACCATGTGGCTGACGGTCATTTTGCATTGCCAGCCAGTGTGCTTTCTCCATGTGTTCTTTGTTTTCCAGCCCTCCTGCTTCTTGTTGTGACCATGTGGCTGGTGGCCATTTTGCGTAGGCAGTCAGTGTGCTTTTGCCATTGCCTTGCATTTGTTCTTTGTTTGTGGCCATGCCTCCTTTCTGGTTGTTGTTTTGCATGTAATTTTTCTTCTTTTATAAAGGAAAAAGGTTGCACAGTTCAGTATATTTTTTCCAAGTTTTTAAATAAATTTGCAATATTGATTTAATTCACTATGTGGCCTTTTATTTATTTATTTGAAGAGTTTTATATAGCGCTGGCTAGACCCGGAGGTATCAGAGCGCTTTACATGAGGATCATTAAGTTACAAGTTACAAATTACATTCGTTACAGAGCAAAGTAAAACACAAGAAAAAAAAAAAACATGTTACGGTATTTTGTCGGAGGGAGGGGGAGGAAGGAGACACAGTGGGGAGACAGGAAGAACAGTGTCCAATAATGCAAATATCAAGGACCCCCTGCAGTAACTCTAGAACTCCTAGGGCAGGGCAATGTTATAATTGTATGCAAAAACCCTAGGCAGTCATGCGGTTCAATTACATTAACAACTCGTCAGAGCACACAACAATACATATAAGGAACTCAGTGCAACTACAATGTAGCTCTGTTAAAAAGTATAAATTTTATTTGATTATTATTTATATATAAAAGTTTTATTAATTCCAATATGTCTTTTGTGGAATGTAAATCAAAGTTCATAAAAAATACAAAACATCAATGTCAGTTATTACAGTTGATTTGAAAAAGATACCATAAAACAATCTATAATAAGGTCATACGGATATACATAATGAAGAGGTTGCTATACAGTAGATCTTCTCAACGTGCGTTTCGGCGCAAAAGACTCCTTCTTCAGGAGTACCACGACTGTATCCTACAAAATAAAAACTTTATAAACATACACTACTAAAAATACAATTAAGAAAACACTGAGTTCCAAAGTCTCAAAGTGCTTTTTTGTTGCCACATATTGCCAAGGAGGTAGAATATAGAGATAGAGCATAGAAAACTAATCCATGCCTCCACCCATTGTGCAGAGATTTATTGAAAACGCAGAGCGTTGTGTAAATGCCAAAAGATTTAATAAGTGATAGTAAATCCGAAGACAGAAAAAAAGGAGAAAAAAAGAAGAAAAAGAAAAAGAAAAAAGAGAAAGAGGACAAAACGAGGATGGCTTACTTTATGTATATGAGGGATGACTGATTCAAGTCTTGAACGAGAAATGCAATGTTGTATCTTAAGACCTACATGATTAATGAAAGGGCAGTTAAATAACCCATGAGGACCATGGGCATATGTAGTAGAGAACTAAGGATGTTTTAATACGGTGCTCACTTGTGAGGTCGATATAGATCTCGGTCCAATGTCTCTATCAATTCTTGTATTCAATATCGGTTCTCAAAAGATGTCCTGATAACCATATAGGTATGCCAGGATAAGCATACACTGTGAATAAGTGTTCACAAATGCGAATATTACGCTATTAATGGCGTATAACTCTATTGAAATAAAAATGAAAAACTAACATTAAAAATAAAATACATATATAAAATAGAATCAATGAAACAGTAAATAAAGTACCTAATATTACCTGGGCTCGTGACCCAATATGTTGTAGCTGAACATGATAAGGTACGGCTTGAAATGCACGTATTTCAACGGTTTAACAGCGCTGGGTGCCACATAGGTTTGCACCTAAATTCAGGATCTATTTAAGGAAGATAATTTTAATATATATTACCGGACTGGTATTGTAGGGCTGGTATGTATATAGGGCAATAAATATAGATCATCTACTGAGACGAGCCTGTTACAACTACAACCCAAGATATGATCTAATATCGGGTCTGTAATATATTTATCTGCAAATGCTAATCTTCACTAAAAACCATATTATAAAATGATCTAAAGATAGTATGCAGCAAACTTCATTGATTGTGTAAGTTTCTAGTTATTGACAAGTCATGAATGGCCTACATTATGCAATAACGGGGCATCTGTTGCCGTATCTAAAATTTAGAAAGTTGTGTCAACGCTCGCCATGGGAAATTTATTATGTCTTTGCAGTTAAACATTATCAAAAGATAGCGAAACCCTAACGTGGCGAGTGCGAGTATTTATAAACTATTTCAATGGTGTCAAAAAGAAAAAAAGTTCTGCTAGGTAAACTTACTTTGCGTGGTGCTCAACCCGTCTGTTTCAAATCCGCCATCTAAACGTAATAGCTGACGTTTACGTATATAAAGACGGCCGGTTGATCACGTGACTGCAAAAGACATAATAAATTTCCCATGGCGAGCGTTGACACAACTTTCTAAATTTTAGATACGGCAACAGATGGACCTTTTTCAGGAAAAATAAACCTGTGCCTGCCGCACCAACCTCCGGGGAGCAAGCTGGGAACAGCACCTCCATTTCAGCGGACCTACCCAACCTAGGCCCAAGCTCATGTCTATCACAGAGGCAGCCAGTCTAATCTCAGAAACGCCCGACGAGCAGTGACACTGAAATTGACTTATTTCTTTCACAAAGTAGTACCCAATTGTTGCTGGAAACTAAGATAAGAGGACAACAACAGCCACAGTCAGCAATAGTAGTTTCTCCCAAAGTAGGAGCAGTTCAGGAGATTGAGCTTCATGCTGAGGAAGTAGAAGAAGCCACTCTTTCAGAAGATCCATTGTCTTCCAGATCTCCAGCAAGAAAAAGGATTGTTACCATCTTCTTCCCCAAGCCCCCCTTCTGATGATCGAGACACTACTTGGATCCTGCCTCAGTCTGAGTGTGAGACACACCATAAGAGGCAAGGGAAAGGAAGGTTCCTGAAAGCCTTAGACTTATGGATGTAGAGGAGGAGGATGATAACAAGACACTCATCATGGATGTTATCCCAGCCCCAGTGGAGACTGACGTTACCCCATCCCAATCTGCTGTGAGGGATGTGGCACCACAGATACCACCACCACCAGGTGCCATATTTGCAAAGTCCTTGCAATGACCTACATCCACAACCACCTCAGTAGAAGTAGGTACTGCAGAGAGGCAAACATCAAAAAGCCCATCTTCCGCCAGTTCATCGGACATTGGCAGTGTCATCAGTGTCAGAAAGTGGATCTCCCCAGTTTGGGACTTCTTTACGGTTAGCAAGAAGGAGCAGAACATTGCCATATGCTCCATTTGTGGAGCAAGTGTTACTCGGGGTAAGCTTGGTACAATCTAGGGTACAGGAGGCCATGCAACTCATTTCAGAAAACACCACACAGTCCAGTGGGAGGTGCACCTTAACGGCCTAAAAACTGCAAGTGGTGTTGGTGAAGGGGGTGTAAGGCTGAGCATGGAATCTGATCTGATCACAGAGGAAGGTGAAGAAGAGGAAGTCATTTTCGTGACCCAAAGCAGCCCTGTCCCCAGTAGTGCAGTAGTATCGCCCACATCAGCAACATCACAATAGCACAATACTCAGGTCGAGACACCAAGGCAAGAGCATACAGTGACTGCCCTGCTGAGACGCGCATTGAGCCTATCACTGTCTGCCCTTGAGAAGCCACCTGCATCAGTGGCATCAGAAAAGAAAACAATCCAGGCTACTATCCTGGAATGTTTTGGCAGGAGGGGCAGTACAAACCCAACCTCCCAACGGCACATTTGTACACCCCAAACCTGGCTAAAAGGTTAGCGCTGGACCTCCTACCTTTTTCTTTTCTGGAAGGGGTGAGTTTTCTAGAATTTGTGGGAGCTATCTGCCCAAAATGGAAGGTTCCCAGCCGGTCGTATTTTGCCAGAGTTGCTGTTCCAGCGCTACATCACGATGTGCTGGAATTGCTTGGACAAGCTTTGCAGCAGAGTGCTGTTTGCACTATCCACCTGATGACAGACATGTGGACCAGTTGCCAAGTCACTGATTACATGTGCATCACTGCACACTGGATCTCTTTTGTGGGAGTTAGAGAAATGATATCTGCAGGTGTTGGTACTGCTGAGATTTTTAATGGCACTCGGAAGCATGCAACAGTAGCCATGTTCGCAATGGAGAATTCCCATACTGCTGCAAACATCTTAGAAGACTTTAAAAACAAGGTCTTTGAATGGCTGCGACCAAGAGGACTTCTCATTGGATTTGTAGCCACAAACAATGGCAGTCATATAGTTAAGGCCTTGGCAGATGGTGGCTATTACAGGGTCTTGTGTTTGGTGCACTGCATCAACATCATGGTACAGGACTTAAAAAAAAAAAAATGAGTCAGTAACTTACTGTCCACCTGCAGAAGAATCTGCACTCATTTCAGCCATTCTTTTGAATCCCCGAAGCAGCTGAGGGTCATTCAGTGTGATAAAAGAATGCCAGTTAAAGCACTCATACAGGAGGTGCCAACACATTGTAACTCGATTTATTATCGTTATAACGTCTGTTTGAGCAGTACAGACCGATCAATGAATATGTCATGCAAAGAGGGGATGCAACTGTGAAAGGCATGATCATTGAGATGGAACAATGGGGCCTAGTCAAATGCCTGACAGAGATGCTGCTTCCTTTTGAGGTGTTCACATGGGAAGTCAGTGAGGAGGACAGTACCATGGGCCAAGCTATCCCACTGTTGCACATGCTACAGGAACAGCTCAAGGACGTGTCTGAAATGTACGGGGTGTGGAAGAAATAAAAGATGCGTATGAGCTGGTGAAGAGCTTAATCCTTTGCTTATCTGTTAATGTGAGGGTGCAAGAGACATTATTTCCTCCAAACATTACATCTGTGCCACCATTCTTGATCCACGGCACAAACCATTACTGTCCACTTTCATTCCTTTTTCAGATGGGGATTTTGCAAACTACAAAACATGGATTGCTAAGCAAACCAGTAAGCTAGAAAAAGAACTGCTGGGAATTAGAGGCCCACTCCTCCAGGTCACAAGTTCTGCGGTGCAGCCTTCAACTTCAGAGCTTGAGGGAAGTGCTGTTGGCTCACAGTACCAAAACCAACAACAAGAACACCAGCAAAAACAGGAACAGGAGCATCAGCCACAAAATCTGCATATGATTGGTTTGTACTGGCAGGGCTTAAGTCCAATGCAGAGGCGAAGGCAAAAGAGGTCGAGCAAGGTGGAGCATCAATGACTATTGAGCGGATGGCCCAGTCCTATCTGGATGCTCCAACAGAGTTCTATCTTGATCAAAACCCACAGCATGCTGGCAATAAACTATCTGGTTTGCCCGTTAGCCAGTGTGTTTTCAGTGCTGCTGGTGGTGCAGTTGTCACAGTGAGAAGGACAAGTCTCTCGCCTCAACAATTCGAGAGATTAACGCTGATCAAAATGAATCAGTAGTTTATACCACAAAATTACTCCGTACCTGAAGTACGACAGGAAGAAGATGAGGGTGATTGGTCAGACTCAGGTCATGGAAGTAGTGTGTTAGCTGACCTACTTCTGGGTGAACCACCTGAGTTTCAGGACAAACTCTACTTCCCTGACTACTAGGCGTGGGCCACGAACCATAGAAATTTCTCTATCTATCGCTGATCTGGTTTGACTCCCAAAGAAAAAAGATATAGCTCAGGGGACATTATTTTATTTTATTTGTTTGTATCTGGCTGACTAATGCAGCTCCACCATCTTAAACACATTTTATGCACCAGTAGGCAGTGAATAAGCCCCCACAACCCATTTCCCTCAAGGACATTGGAGATACAAATTTGTGCCTGCCTCCATCCCGTGCCTGTTTATCCTTTCCTAGTTTATTCCCCTAGCTGGACTACCGCACATTATTTGATTTATAAGACTGGCCAATGTCTGTTTCGTGAAACAATGGATCAGCAATGTACCACAGTGACCATGCCTGAATTCAAAGACCAGGTAAATGGCATGCATTGCACGCTGAGTGATTGTTGTTTGTGAGTGTGTTGACATGATTCATGTGGTGGCAGGCAGTGACACTGGGTGTTTGTTTATCTGTAACTATTACGCTTGAATGTGTTTGTGATGATTTACAATGCTGGTGGCCTAACGACAGTGGAGAATTTCTTTTCCTGAAGGTGATTTTTTCCTTCCCCTTTGAGACTTAGCAAGCTTTCTTCGCCGGGTCCAATTCACACTGCTTTGTTTTCTGCTTCACACTCCTCAAAGTGACCCGGCCAGTCCCTTTAGTTAACCCAAACACAGATCGAGTCTACACAAAAAATACTCAATGTTTCTCTTGTTGTGCATCAACAGCATTGTACTACAGGTTGATCTATTACATTTGAGCCGAGACTCAGCCAGGAGGATGATGTAAGGACTCAGGGCATGACTTTTTTGAGAACTGCCAACCGATTTGGTGACGACTTTAAAGTGGCCTATCCAACTCTGTGGAGTGGTGGTGAGAGCGGTGCATTGATTTTACTTGGTTTGTGAAAATGCAATGTTGCTCGGTGTGTGTGCACTCTGTGCTATCTGGCTCAAATTTGAAGCTAAGTGGTGGTTTGGTGGGGGGCCTGTTGTTGTAGGTAACTGGAGACAGACATGTGGTCATGAATGATCATCACATTATGCTCATGGTGTTAGGCTACACATTATTCTTATGATTTGTGATGATGATGAATTGATGATCATGACAGTTGTGAGTTTGGTCAGCCCGATACTGATAGATACATTTGGTCACTTTTGTGTGATTGTTGGTTATAAATTGCTCTTACCTAATTGTTCACACATCAGTCATAAAATGAATGAGTGCAAAAAGTACTATTCTTCTCTTTTCTCTTGCTCTGCCTCTGAGTCTTCTTGGTGCACTCCTTATGAAGTTTACCTTTCGACCTTCTCCTTGATTCTACAATATCATTTTTGTTTTATGACAATCCGCAGGCCTTCTCTTATACTGCATCAAACTGGAAACGCACCATAACACCCACGCTTACCTTACCGGACCGCATCAGCCAGGCACCCAATATTGATGGACAATCCTAAAAGGATGCAGATGCAACTCCCAATTTGGCAATACAGTATCATTTTTTCTTTTAATAATCATTAGAACTGTGTGTGTTGTTCACTTGACTCCTATGTAATTTGTAATATATTTGCTATCTTTCAAAGCTAGGTAAGAGAACATTTAGATATAATGTAACTTGGGTCTCTCTGGGGGCAGATGGACTGTTTGGTTTGCATTGTATTTAAGTTACCTATACTCATGACTTTGTTTTCTTTTCCTCCCATAACAGATTTATGATGGTTGGTTGCTCATTGCCCAGAAGAATGTTCTCCTTGTGTAGTGTTTTTCTTAGTCAAACCTTTCCCCATATTCCCCTTCCCATCCATTCATCAAACCCCAAACCCTCTTCCCCCAGGCAAAGTCATTTATTGAGGTATGGCTTAATTTACACCATCAATGGATCACACACTTGGTGGGGCGGATGTGCTGAAAGCAAAACCAACTCAGTGCAGGATCTTCAGTTTTACTCCAATTTATGAAACAATAGTCTACAATAGCCCCATTTACCCACCCACACATAAAAGTGATCGATATTTTAGTTATGGAGAACATAATTTGTCAGTATCATCATTCAGGCATTGTGTGCTGCGTTAAATGCTTAACCAATTACCATGTCCACTCCAGACTTTAAGTCCTCTTAACCAATCACAATGCAAGACTAATAGTCACTTTTGTTTCCTTGAAATACTAGCTCACCAACCATTGCTCTGACTAATTTAGTATTGTTTCTTGTTTGTTATTCTGCATCAGGTATTCTTTGTTGTGTATTAGTCTGGTCTCAAGTGTGTGTAAAGAAAATATTATTTTATTCCTGGGCAGTAAACTCTGCTCCACTGGTGGAGATAGTGGAGATTTGGCACTCCGCGCTCTGCTTTGGAACGCAGAGTTCTGGAAAAACTCCATTACCGCTGTGTAGCAGAATTTACCGGTGAGGCGGCACCCAAATGTGTTGTTGCTTAAAGTTTGTGAGTGCTTTAAAGCATGCAGGTCGTTGATCACTCTTTTTCTATGACGTGTTTATTATTTGCGAAATTACAACAGGTAGCAGTGGGTGCAGGAGCAGGCCAATGTCTGCCATCCTCTCATAGCTCAGTATGCCATTGACAGGCCTTTGATGTCCCGTGGTGCCTTGGGTGGCAGTCGTCCATGGCAGTTTGGAAGCTGTAATTCTAAAGTCTGTTCCATGTTGTACGACAGATATAACCTGTACCACAGAGGAAACTGCAAGCCCCATCATCCAGAACAAGGTGGGTTGTGCATCACTACTGGTGTGTTTCACTTTCAAACGGTTGTTCTTCCCCATCTCCAAGCGGCAGTCGTGTTAGTGCAGTGGTCATATTGTGTGAGCCAGGGAACAAGAGGTGCTTCAGTGAGCAATCTGTCATCACAGTAAGGATGCAGGGGCTGGGTAGAGGATAATCTCTGTTTGGTGGGTTCTACAAATGCTGTCAGAAAATAAAACCTTGAGGGACACGCGCATCCTAAAGTCAGAGGTGAGGAAAGCACCGACCTGCACCAAAGTGCTGTAAACGTGGCACTGTGTTTGTTTTAAGACACTTTGCACTTGCCACATTGTGCTTGATTCCATTAACCTTAAATTATAGATGGCTTTCTATGTATGGCAGTAGATAACTTACAGCACAGTGCTGAAAGCAGCAGTGGTTAATAGTATGTTAGACCAGTTTGTACTGGCATTGGAAGGATGACTCGCTGAACCTGCCCTGCACTCAAAGTTGAAACTGTCACATGCATTTTTGGCACAGACCTCTTCTAAACCACCGAGTGACCTTACCGGGTGAAGAATCCCTGTGTGGGCTATGTTTATTTCTTCCTGGCTGGTTGGACTTTTCAGGTTAGTTCTGGAATAACCCATGCTGGATGCAGGCACGGAGGCCCCCCTGCCCACCCTTTCTGTTTCTCCACTTACTCAACCATCCCTCTTGCACAGAGGGCAAGGAGACAGGAGCTGCACAGGAAGAGATCTCCCCAACAACAGCAGCACAGTGCGCAGAGACACGCAGACCAGGGGCGCAGACTGTAATGAAATGTGAAAGAAAGAGCCAGCCATACCTTCTCTCAGTCACTATGCTACTCTCACTAGTGCCAGTCTGTATCTGAGGCCACAAAAGTTCAATGCACACATCTTTCCCATGCAAATTATCCTCCAAGATCAATCACATTGAATCAAGGCAATCAAACTTCAATTGAACTTGAGGAATTCCAGTGGGCGTGGGGGAGGTTTCAAGATTTGTCTCCCAACACCCAGGGCTTCTTTTGATTTATCCCCAGATTCCAATAGGAATTAGACTGGTGTTGAATTATTAAGTGGGAAGGAGCACGGGCTCTACCGAGTATTGGCTATGAAAGCAGAAGACGATTGGGAAGAAGTCGTGTGATCCGATGACAGGGCAATGCTCCCCGGCGTTGCACACTCCATGGGCAGCAGGTGTCAAGCTCAAGTGGCGTAGAAGAAAGGAGTCAGACCTCATATTACCACGGCGGCGCTACCTTCTGATGCAGCCAGAGAAGTGAATAATGGACCCAGCCCCAGAGGGGCCTCATCCTTCCAGTCCTAAGTGGGAGAGGTAAATGGAACCACAGTTTATATTTAGTTTATATCAGCACATTTAACATAGCTTTAAAATTAAATCACTGGATAAACAAATAGACAGTTTCCATCACCCAGAATGTTACGTTTATGTATTTTACAGAAGACGTTACTTGCTCTCATTTTAAATTGGTTCTGGCACGGTTTTAGGTGCAATGGCATTTCCAAATCATAGACCTGTTACTTTAGGGTGCTTCTAGTGGTGATAAAATAAAATGCAAGCATTTCCAGCAAATTGTGAGTGCAGCAGAACACATAGGCCACTACTTCGTCCGGTTGCGGAACTCCGCGGAATTTGTCAGAGTTTTTCAGTAACTCCACGGAATTCCGCAGAGTCCAACTCCGCGAGCTCTGCCCAGGCCTACAATTTATATAACACACTAACTCAGTTTATTTTATTTCCATTTTGTTGCCTGCGATGAATAATCCTTCTTATTAAAATCCTACAGTTGGAGTTCACCTAGGTGAGAGTGAGACCTGACTTCTCATTCCTGCACTGTTGTTAGTGCTACTACTACCACCACCCTGGCACCTTGGGAAACCCTGCAGCCCTCGCATCTTCTATTCGGTAAGAGAACTATAGTTTGTTGTTCTACTAAGTTGTTGTAGGAAAGGCAATGGCAAACCCCCACCCCCCTTTAGTGGTCAACATAGTTGCAGACTGCAGGGACTAGAAGAGTAGTAGGCCAAGAGTACCACATAGGCATAGCACATACCTAATTGTTGTTACACACTTTCAGCAAATTTTTAAAATACGTTGCGCTAAAAGCCAGCTTTGAAAAGTAAAACACCCCCAAAGACATTGATTAGAGGCATAAATAAAGAAACTTAAATATTTATTATTCTAGTCAAACAAAAAAAGTTAAAACCCACCCCTTCCACCCACCTCCAACAACTGGCCCACCCCTCTCCCCAAACAAATGAAATTTCCCCATCCCCAACCATTGTCCGTGAAAAAGTCCAGAAACCCTGATACCAATTCCCACATCCCCACCCACAACAACAAACAAGTCCCACCCACCATAATAAAAGTTTAAAAAGGGGCAGAGGGAACTAGACATGGCACAGGATCTCCTCTAGGTGCCAGTCCATTCTTCTCTGCCAGGCTTCAATGCATGCCAGCCTAGACAGGACACGGCACAGTAGGGTGTTGTCTGAGACTGAGAGGTGGGCAGCAGTGTGGGTTCTTGGATGGCAGGCTGCTGCCTAAAGACTGCGGTGCTGGTGCCTGGCTGGGGCCTTGGGCCACTGGCACCTCCTCCTGAGCCACCAGCCACTGGTATTCAGCCTGTATTGCCTCTCGCTTGCGCTGCCGCATCCGGGCTGCTGCATCTTGGCGACCTGGTACTTGGTGACCAGGAGCAGCTAGAAAGAAAAAAAAGACAAATTACAAACAATGCTCTGTCACTCTGTGCCAAAAGGTGTTTAAAATTATGTAGTGGGTGACACAGTAGCAATATATTGATGGTCCCATAGGGCCATTTGATTTGATGTGATTAGAGTCACAGCCACCATTACCCGCTCTCATAAAACTAAAGGCAAATGACAAAAGCTCCAACTGTTTGAAAGGAATTAAGGCAGAATAAACACAGCAACACATCAGTTTGATAAAACTGCTATTTTTTTTTCTTTTGAAGGATTTCCTAGTAAAGTGCTTAGAGGGTTTGGGGCTTCACGAATTAGGCCCAGTTACAACCACAAAACAAAACATCAATACAGTTCGGTTACAGTATCTTAATCGTCTATCAAAATTCAAAACTTCAGTTGGGCATTTTGTTGGTTGGCAATCATTGAAAAGTCATTTAGTCAAGCAAAACAAGAACGTTTTGCAGTTATGGAGGGGCAGAGCTATAATGAATCTGAGTTATTGAAGTGCAATGAAGTGGTTCAATAATTAGTAAATGAAGGACATATGGTCTTAGTAATTTGGCAAATGCAGTGGGGCCGTCCTCCTCATCATACTTCCAGCCATGCTGCACAGTCATTAAATGGTGGTATACCATGATAATAATACATGCACAACACTGGGGGTCCACCATGACCGTAGCCAATCTCTCATTTTACAGTGCTATTTGAGCATGGGCAAGAAATAGAAAGCCTTCATAACAAACATGCGTAGAATACCTTAATTGGGCATGCGATCTTCACAGGAGACTACCTCACCTAAAACGGGTTCTCTGAGCCTTACTGTACCACCAGTCTATAAGGAGAAAGGGAAAGCTTACTGACAAAGTAGAAGAAAGGGGAATCTTCAGACTTGTACAGATAGTTTTGAAGTCAAGTACAGAAACCTGAAATATAGAGAAAGTAAGTAAAAAATAGGATAATGTAGGGGTAAGTGAAGGAAATAACCCGATTCGGGTCACACAAGACCACCTCTCAGCCTTCCATACCAAATGAAGAGTCGGTCAGACAGTAGAGAATACAAACCAATATCTGTTTATTCAGAGTACGCTCAGAGCGGAGCCCTGTCTGCCCAGTCGCTAAGGAGTGCTGCAGAGGGACTGACATCAACAAGCATAACGATACATTAAATACACTTCGAAACCAATGAAAGCACACCCACCATGGAATTTTCCAGAGAGATGCAGCTGGACAGTAAATTACAAAGGAGTAAGTTTCGATCCCGAGGCCGGGCACACATTATCTACCATTCAAGGTTACTCTGCCTGTGCCCGCCACTAAACAAGTGGGAGAAGGCGTACATCTGAAGGGAAAGGTATGCGCTAATAAGGACAGTGCATTCATTAGTATGGCAGAACTCAGCTCTGAAGAAACATAACCTAGAGAAGGCCGTTTCTCAGAAATTATAAAGAATTAGTTTTGATCACGATACAAAATGGCGCCTGTACACAAAATGGCGCAGCGCATGCTAACTTACATAAAACCATGCGAAAACATAATTTTTATTCCAACATAAGAAGGATTTAGGAAACAGATCAAAGTGAAGTTGGGGAAAAATTAGGAGACAGGCACAGTAAAAAGAAAAAGAAATTCTAAATGCGGAGCAGTAAAAGAAGAACCAAGATAGGGAAATAAATAATATTAACAGGAGGACTTACTGGGCCCAGCAGACCCATCTGCACTCGTGGAGGAACATACCTCCAACCCCCTCACCCACCTGCGCTGCGTGGTGGTACTCGCCCTATCTCTCACGCCCCTGGATGCTGATGTAAGAAATAAACAAATACAATTTAAAAAAGATTAGTGGTACAGTTCATCTCCCCCAAAAGGTTTTGACTGGGAGAGGCAAACACAGTAACATTTGATTTAACGTTTATAAATCAGATCTCCTCTCATATTACTATTGTGGACCTATTCCTTAATTTTCTAACCCTATTCCAAATTTCCTAAACTACATTGTAACTACTAAATTGCAATGATTGATCTTTGCTTCTCATCTCATTCACAATCTCTCAACCTTTGATGGGTCACCTCAGCTGATGCATGCATAGTTACTACTTTCTTACTACACATCTCTGGGAAATCATTTGGGTTTGGGAGCTGGGACTGTACGAGCTACAAAAATTAAAAACACAGAGAAGTGAGAGAAGAACACACTAGCTCACTAATATACCAATAACTACCACTATCTTAGTGACAGGACAGAGAAGCCTCTGCATGACTTCTTAAATCAACAGTCCAAGTGAGTGGCAATGACACCTGTCTACCCTAGGATGATCATCACATAATCTTTGTAACATAAACTTAAATTACCTGAGCGTGAGCAGCATGCTTGCTATTTGGGATTTTTTTTAGCATAGATAGAACACAATAAATAAATAATTATTACTCCCCAAGTCCCGCAACCTCTACGTCCAGCAGTTCTAACATGACCTGTTCCCGATCCAGTATGTCCTACCACCGGTGCGTCAGCTGTTGTTGGATGCGTCAGAACCAGAACAGCGCAAACAGCCCCGAGTACCCTCTCACAATGTTGCTTCTACTCCCGGAAGGCGTAGCCCATACCAGGCCTGCCACGTGCTGCCAGGGTGAAGGGGAGGTGGCGCTGCGCATAAAAAAACTAGTGCTGCCACCTCCATCTCAGTTAGTAGTGCATAAGGCTGCACCCCTTAGCAGCGCGGCCTACCGCAAGGTAGGCAGCTGCGGCTGGTGGTTCGGAGGGTCCTACGCTGCTGCTCTCCTGCTCTTCATGGCGCTGGGTGGGGGTCAGGGAAGAGAAGAAAGTAGAAGAAGAAAAAAGAAGTAAGGAAGGAAAAAGAAAGCAAAGGAAAAAATAAAGTACAGAAGTCATATAAAAAACACACAAAAATTAGAAAAAATGTGAAATACAAAAACACAAAGACAAAGGGTATGGTTATGATAAAAAATGAGGATCAGATAGGTTTTAGAGGAGTAGGATTAATAAGATTAAGGAGAGATTTAAAAATAGGGCCAGCACCATAAAACAGAGCAGAGCCAAGATGGCCGCGCCCATGGAACCGCTTAGTGCCGTTAGTGTGCGATTTCCGGCGTGAGAATGTATGTATGATGAAAAACGTAATGAGAATGGGCGCAACAAACAACTTTGCCCGCTAGTGGAACTCCGTGTAGCTTGCAGAGTTTTTTTTACCACTTTGCAGAGTTTTGCTAACTCCGCCGAGGCCTAATAAAAATGTTACTTTGTTACTTTTATTAGAAAACCAAGAAGCACTCAGTTGCAGGTAAGTACCAGTTTAAAGATGAATGAATGAATCTAGCATTTATAAAGCGCCACTATCACTCCCAATGAAGCATCCTGGTGCTGGTCGGTCAGAAAGTCCAGAGAAAAAAAACCAGAAGTCATATCATTTAGCAAGGAAAAACCAGAGATCATATCAGCAGAACAAGGCCTTAGGAGGAGTCATTGAATTAGTGAATGACACAAAGAGTCAGGGGCCGTGAAAAGCCAGGACTTCAAGAGCTTCCTGTAAAGGGATTCAGAATCGATGTGTCTCAACTGCAAGAGAAGTTGGTTCCTGGCCTTGGTTCCTAAGAAAGCAAAGGATCTGTCCCCTTTAATCTTGAGCCTAAAAGTTGGAGGTTTAGGAAGGCTAGCAGATGATGATCTCAGGATCCGAGAGGTAGTGTATTGAGTAAATCTGGCAGTTAGGTACTTTGGTCCTACTGCTGAAGGTGAGCAGGAGGATTTTAAACAAAACAATCTTGTGAATTTGCAGTCAATGGAAAGTTTTAAGAGCACCTGAGGTCGATGAACGATGTGGCAGTTTTAGCACCAGCCTAGCGGGTGCATGTTGTACTACTTGTAGCTTGTGAAGAATTTGTTTAGTGGTACCTGCATATAGGCTATTACAATATTTAAATCTGGACGTAATCAATGCAAATGTTTTTCTTGCTGAAAAAGGAAGGTAGTCAAGGAATTTTATTAGAGATTTTATTAAATTAAATCAGGTTCCTGCCACTGCCAAAGCTGGAGAATCAAATTTCACACCCAGGTTTTTTACTACCTCAACGGTGTTAGGCGGCGTGGGCAGATAGCAAGATAGCAATACTTTCAGATACAGTAGGAATGTGTTGCAAATAGTGTTGCAAATAGCTTATAGGAATACTTCACAGTAGTACTGGAAATACTTTGTGGTGTCAATCAACAGTAGCAATAACTTAGCAATGTAGAAAATAGACACTCAGTACAAATAACAAGAAATACAATGCAATCCTATGGAAGGAAACAGTGAAGCACATTAACAGGTAAGTACACGACTTACTACCCCAGTCTTCAAGAGTTTGGACCAACACAGGGCTGGTTTAGCATTGAGAAAAAATATCTATCAGCTAGTCTTTCTTGCCCACATTCTACTGTACCTCCCCAACTTCTCAAATACAGAGTGCAGCCATCTTAAGGGGTCAACGACAAGACTGAAGTCTGAATTTGTCACTTCTTGCCATCTCATCATTCAAAAAAATCAGAATGTAAAACAATTGGTAATAGTAAAAACATTGGTAAGTCACCACGAACATGCTCTTTGTATAGGTTTGCATTTTGTTCATACTGTGTAGGGGAGTGGTTTCTACCTATGAAAACTCCCCTTTTGCTCTTACTTTGGAAGGTTTGGTGTTTTGACCTTTGCTGTGACGACGGGTCCACAAATTAATGTTTACTTAATGTAATCCTCTGTGTAAAAGTGCTTTAAACTGTACCTAGAGTGCCGACCATTTACAATAAGGTCAGTTGCCGTGGAAAGCTAGCATGGGGGTGGCAAGAAAATATAAATGAAAACACTTGAAGGCTGAGTAAGAAAGACAGTTGTCTGACCCCTTCTAAGACCAGTAACACTGTGACAGATGAGGCCAGGTGTAGGAAGCTGGCTCGGTATATACTATACCAAAGTAAGGTATAGTGTGCACAGAGTCCAGTGGATCCCCAGAGGCTTTACAGAGGCTAAAGTAGATAATACTTTACTCTCTTTTGTGGTAGTGTGGTCGAGCAGTTAGACTTATCAGGGGGTTGTGTTAAGCATTTGTATTGCACACACAGTCAAGAATGAGGCACACACTCAATGTCCAATATTTGTATTAAAATGTTACTTTGTTACTTTTATTTTAGAACCAAGAAGAAACTCAGTTGCAGGAAAGTACCAGTTTAAAGGTAGCAATAGTTTCAGGTACAGTAGGAATGTGTTCCAAATAGCAATAGGAATACTTTACAGTAGTACTGGAAATACTTTGTGCTGTCAATCAACAGTAGCAATGTAGAAAATAGACATTTAGTGCAAATAGCAAGGAATACAATGCAACCCTATGGAAGGAAAACACTTATCCACATTAACAGATAAGTGCACAACTTACTACCCCAATCTTCAAGGGTTTGACCCAACACAGGGCAAGATTTAAGTGGACACCAAGGTTGCACCACCAGTGACACAGGGTCGGCCGGGTTCAGAGATCAAAGTTGGTGTCAAGGGCCCAATGTTAGTCTATGGAGACTGGAGGTGATTCGAGAGGCACGGTTTGCGGGTAAGTACCTGTGGTTTCAGGGCACAGGCCCGTGGGGTTTGGAAAAGTACAGGTGTGGGCACAAGACAACACAAAGCATGCACCACCAGGTGCACCCTGGTGCAAGGTGCAAAGACAGCATCGGACGCCCAATGTAAGGGAATGGGGAAACTCGGTTTCACAAAGAAGCTGCAGGCTAGGAACAGGAGGCTGGACGAAGGTGACCAACAACGGGGCAGGCAAGTTGATATGTCATTGGCTGCCAGGGCGCCGTTGGCTGGGATCCCCAAGGTTAGGGGGCTGAGGATGCAGGGGTGCTTTTAAACTTAAAGAAACCTTCACTGGAGCCTGTCACGATCGGGGGAACCCTTCGTGCTAAGGCTGTAGGCATCTTCGTGGAGTCCAGGAGAGGTCAGCTACTGATGGATTCAAGGCCAGGATCACTGGGGAGACTTCACTGGACCAGTGACCCACTCAGACTCAGGCCGTGAGCGTCGGATGCAGAGTGGGCAGGACTCGCTGTTCCAAAAGACAAGGATGTCCCTGCAATTGGTTTCTTGGAAGTTTTTGGTCTTTGGGGAAGTCAGGCATTCCTCCCTGGGTTTTAGAGGTCGCTGTTCCTGCAGGACAAGTTGCTTTCCAGAGCAGGTTTCTTTGAGGACTGCAGAATGGCTGGTAGGTCTGGGGCCAAGTCAGTTGTCGTCTGGAGTCTTCACTGCTGCATGGCTCTTCGATCCTTCTTCTTCTATAGGTCACCAGGAATCTGAGGACCTAGGTTCAGGGGTGCCCCTAAGTACTCAATTTAGGGGTGTTACAGGTGCTGGCAGGTAGTAGCCAATGGGCTACGTACCTTTCATGGTGCCTACACCCTTTGTATATCCCCTCCCAAAAGGAATCCCCTAATCCTGTTGACTAAAATCCTTCCATTTAATATGGAGAATTTTCTAAGGAGGGGTCCACTTCAGCTCGGGACACCTTAGGGGTGGTCCTGGCTTAGAGGGGACACACTTCTCCTGCTTACTAATTTTCCCGCTGACCTTGCTGCCAAACGTGGGGCTTGGTCTTGGGGGACAAGCATCTATACTAACTGGAGAGGCCCTGGCTAGCATAACAAAGGGTTAAAAGCCTTTGAGGCTCACAGCCCTGAATGCTGTCCCTGCTTGGGGGTAGGTGAGAAGCACCTCCATCCAGAGCAGGCTTTGTTTTGACCCACAAGATCACAAGGCTCCCACCTAAGGGGGTCAGAAACATGTCCGAGAGTGGCAGGCTGGTGCAGACCAGTCAGCTACACACTAGCAGTTGGGTAGGTTTTCAGGGGGGACCTCTGAGGTGCCTTATGAATGCATTTTATAATAAATCCTACTCTGGAATCAGTGTGGGTTTATTATGCTGAGAAGTTTGATACCATACTTCCTAGCATTCATCAAAGGCATCATGGAGCTGTGGAGTTCCAAACTCCCAGCCCATGTACTCAACATGGCTTCACTGTACTTACAATGTCTGAGAATGGACTTAGACACTCTACGGGCATATTGCTCATGCACCTATGCCCTCACTTGTGGTATAGTACACCCTGCCTATGGGCCTGCTAGTGGGATGACTTACCTATGCCACAGGCAGTGTTTTGTAGGCATGGCACACAGGGATGCATGCCATGTTGATTCTTCAGTTTTAACTGCACCAAAACACACGGTCTGCAATGGCAGTGTGTATGTGTTTGGTGAGCGGTCTCCGAGGGTGGCACAATACATGCTGCAGCCCTTTGAGACCCTCTTTGGCCACAAGGACCTAGATACTACTGGTACATTTTCCAAGGGGCTTATAATGTGCCAGAGGTGTGCAGTGGTGGAAACAAAGGTACAGTTTTGAGAAGGAACACAGGCACTGGGAACCTGGTTAGCAGGGCCCTAATGCACCCTCAGTAAAAGTGCGTCAGAATCAGGCAAAAAGTGGGAGTAACCATGCAAAAAGGGGTACTTTCCTATACCAACACTAAATTGTTATGATTTAGTGGGAGACAAATGGGTCTGAACTATGCGCCCTTGGCAAAATGTAAAGTGTTTTCACTTGTGCATTTTATGTGTAAATTATGTTTTAACTGTAGCTTTTGATTTGAAAATGATATAAGGTTCAGAGTCCCGGCCTTACATAAAAAAAATGATGGGCCTTGAATCCAAGAGGTCATGAGGTTATTTTTTATACAACTGGGTTCCCTAACTTGATTCTGAAATGAATCCTATCTGCACTCTCCATGCATTAGACATGCTGTATTAGCCAATTTGAGGGTTTGCTTTAGATAAACGGAGACCTCCCACAACTGTGAAGAACTTCTAGCATGATATAATACCAAATTCTCCTGGCTTGGCAGTTTACCATGTAAGACCACCACTTCCTTCCATATTTTGTCTGGCATTCACTCCCATCTCACTTCATTCCTGCAGAGCTGAATTATGCATCCATTCAGAATTTTAGTGAGTTTCTTATCATACATATCAGGCCTTCTCACCCAGACCCACCCTTTGTAATGGCAATGTCTTCACCCTTGCACAACTATTCGATATTTTGGTTTCTGCTTAATGACCCATACTGCAGAAACACAATTGCCTTGATGATATTTCATCTGGCATACTGACGAAATTTCAGGACCAGCAAATCTTTAACTCACACCACAGACAAAGCAGAAGTACTTGTGGATGGTGACTATCTTATCTGTGCCATGCACCCATTCCAGTCTTGGCTGTCAAGAATATAAATTTGTAATTTGACTATTCTCTATCAAAGTCCACTGAGATCAACAGTAGGATCTTTTACAAAAAACAAAGATTGGATATGTGAGAAGGAGCAATGATGCTGGTCTATGTAGGCATTTTATTTGCCTCTTTGTAGTGGGTGCCTTTTAAGAGTTTTAGAGTAAACAGTCAGGCCCATGTTGGTGGACATTGGCTCAATGAGGGATGTGTCAGTTTTCGTTTTAAATGTATTTTGCAGTCCTACCCAGAATGAACAGCAGGGCTAGAAAAAGCAGTGGACTGGTGTCTTTTAGTGACATCAAGGTGTGGAGGGATGATGAGTTTGGGTGAGTAGTGGGGATGTCAAATCCATATGGTATACTGTATCCAGGGCGGTTCAGGGTAGATGCAAATGGTTAAACCCACTTTTTCAACGCAGTGGCACAGGACTATTTCAAACAGTTTTCAAAGGATCGTGCACCTACCCGCATTCTACTCTTGACAATTTTCCTCCAGATCTCCACTCCAGCTCCAGTGCTGATCTATTCCATACAGACTGAACCTTCCCACCTCCGCATGCCTTTGCACTGTGTCACCTGGTGGCCCTGCTGCACCTGTACTTCAGTGCTGAGTAGTCAGGACCACTCCTGCCCTCGCGCACTTGGATAACGTTCTTTATAGGAACTCATGTCACTTTGTATCCATAAAGATTTGATTGCAATTGGGTGCCTGCTGCAGTGTTGCCAACCCCCAGTGATACACACATTTATGCTAACTGTTTTGTTCCTTTGTATGCATGGGTTTATGTGTTTTTGGGAATTGCCGGGCCCTTGGTTGACTGGTGTGAGTGGGGGGTATTGATTTCACAGTTTGATGATATGTTAGCTGTTTTCTTCAATAATGAACTGTTCAACCAAGTCGTGCACCTCCAACACTTCCTAAATTCCTTGGACCCTCCTCATGGTACATACACGTCGCAAAGACCCAAGCTCAATTACCCTCACGCACATGTCTTGGAACATACAGGGCCTAAACAACCCATGTAAAAGCAAACAGGTTTTGCAATATCTGATGCGCCATGAAGCACTAATTGCTTTTCTGCAGGAAATGCACCTTTCACCCGGGAGACCCTACACATTTCTGTCCACATGGTACCAGCATCGCTATTGTCCCTGTTACAGCACTTATTCCAGGGGGCTCTGCACACTTATTCATAAGACTTTACCATTTCGCCCCACAACATCCGTCATAGATGAACACGGCTGATATATCCTGGTGGCGGCGTCACTAGTAGGGCACTCTATGCTCTTGGCTAATCTTTATGCCCCTAATGTGGACTCACCAGAGTTATTTCAGACACTACATACTCAGATTTAAAGTATGGACTTTGACCACCTCATAATGGCTGGGGATTTTAATCTGCTTAAGGATTACGCCTTTCACACCACAGTGCTCTCCCCAGCTGGTAAGCCTAGATCACTTCACATATTACGAGACATCTGTGCTACACATACATTAAGGGATGTCTGTTGCCTGAAGGGCACCTCCACCTGAGGGTTTACCCACTAGTCTGCCCCTCACAACATGTGGTCCCATCTCGATTACTGTCTTCTATCCGTGACTCTTTGCCACTGCCTGGATACAGCCCAACATCTCCCACGCACATTTTCGGACCTCTCCTTCCTACATTTCACATCCCATTTGGGGGTGGCAGGGAAAGCCAATGGAGGTTTCCTACACAGGTGTTGCAAGACACGCTCTTCTGCTCTGAATTGCATATGGCAGCTCTGGAATACTTTCAACTTAACTAGGGATCAGTGGACTCACATTCTACCCTGTGGGAAGCATTTAAAGTGTACATCCGGGGTGTCTGCATATCCAAGCACTCTGGTGCGCTGCAAGACTTATGCAAAGAGCTCCTGCACCTAGGGAAGGAACTTAGCGATCTGGATTCTGCCGCTGCCTTGTGCCACAGAGAGCCTCCACCACATAACCATGCAAGATTGCTGACTGAATACCGTGAGTTGGTGGACCAGGAGGTTCTCCTCTTGGGCAAATATGCCGGGGTTCGCAGGTACAGGGATTGCCCAGGCCCCCGCTTTCCCATCTTCTCCACCCCCCTAGGGGCAATTCCTACATAGCAAAGCAGCAGGCTGATGGGGGTGGAGGGGTTACTTCCAATGACGAGGTCTTAGAGATGCTCCTTCAATACTACACACACCTTTACGCCACCCATCACTCTGGCGATGTGACAGCCAAGGAAGCTTACCTGGAGGATGTGGCAATGGTGTGGCTACCAAATCCGCAGCACCAGTTCCTTAGTGAACCTCTTACAAGTGAAGAGGTGGTTCAAGCCATTGACTCTCTGGATGGCTCCAAGGCCCCCATCTTTGATGGATTCACTGGCTAATTTTATAAGCATTTCAAACATCTTCTTGCACCTCGACTACTGGCCGTATATGAGGAATCCCTCATCTGAGGCGTTCTGCCTCCCTCCCTGCGGGAAGTGGTAAAACCCCTACTTCTCAAGCTGGGCAAGGATCCTCTGCACTCCTCTGGCTCTTATAGGCTCTTATCACTTCTAAATTTCGATAACAAAATCTTAGTTAAGATCTTTTCCAACCATCTTGCGCTCCTAATGGAGTAGATCTTATCCCCGGCACAATTGGGGTTCGTCCTCCATCGCTCTATGGCTCTGAATATGTCCGCTGTCTTCTCCATTCTCAATCGGATCTCCCCGGACACTCATGCCGCAATAGCTCTGTTAGACCTGGTACCATTGGCGTGAGTCTCCCTCCCATTTTTTCACTGATTGCCTCCTCTGTTTTTGATGTTTTGCTGGTTTAGATGCTTTGGGCACTGTGCCACTGCTATTCAGTGCAAGTGCTCCCTATGGTAAATTGACGTATTGATTAGTAACTCCATGATTGGATTATTTGATTTACTTGTCAGACCCTAGTATAGTGTACCCTGTGTACCCAGGGCCTGTAAATCAAATGCTGCTGGTGGGCTTGCAGCACTGATTGTGCCACCCACAGAAGCAGCTTGTAAAGTGTGTCTCAGGCCTGCCATTGCAGAGCCTGTGTGCAGTCTGTGACTACCATGTCGACTTGGCAAGTGCACCCACTTGCCAGTCCCTAAACCTTCCCTTTTCTACATATTAGTCACCCCTAAGGTAGGCCCAAGGGCAGGGTGCATTGTATGTAAAAGGTAGGACATGCCCTGATGTGTGTAGCATGTCCTGATAGTGAATTACAGCCAATTTCGTTTTTCACTATTGCAAGGCTGCCTGTCCCCGAAGGCCAGAATGGGCAGTTTGATTATAACATCTTATAATCCTAACTGACCCAGGGAACATGGTAGAAATTCGAATTTAGTATGCCTGAACTCAGAATGATAAAATACATCTTTTAGTGAAGTTGTTTTAACATTCTGTGTTTGAAAATTCCACTTTTAGAAAGTAGG
The DNA here is from genome assembly GCA_963921515.1 of Calotriton arnoldi. Lineage (NCBI taxonomy): Eukaryota > Metazoa > Chordata > Amphibia > Caudata > Salamandridae > Calotriton > Calotriton arnoldi. The sequence continues at coordinate 167,272 of CAWUFW010008353.1, forward strand.
TATTTTCTTGCCTAACTATCCAGCCTGCCTCTGCTAGCTTGTGTATTGTATGTCTGGTTTTGTGAGTGACAGGGGCTGGGGAACTCCAGGAAACAGGGTGAGTCAGCACAGGGCTGAATAGACCTATCTGCATGTAGAGTGGTGGGAGGAGTAGCACCTGGGCCTGAACAGGGCTGTGCCTGCCTTCCACAATGCTGGCTCCACCTCCTGTGGTGCGTCTGATGTCCCTGGCCCACACTGACAAAGGGAGAAGGTGTGCACTGGCAGAAGGCACCCAGAACTGGTTTGGACTAGGTACAGGACCGTCTGCCTTCAGAGGACAAAGGATTTATGGGTATAAAAAGGGGGACCCAGTCCCCAGAACTTTAGATCACTTCTGGAACAACAAGACAAACCTTTGCCAAGGAGAAGAACCAAAGAAGCTGCAGGAGTTTGGACTGCCCCCTCTGCCAGTGTGCTGTTTGCTGGGTTGGCCTGCAGTGGTTTCTTTATTGCCAAGGAAAGGAGAAGGAACTTTTAAGTAACTTTCATCATCTTGCAGAATATTTCTCCAAGGGCTTGAACTTGTGCTTGCCTCCTGCTGAAGTCTCAGGGACAAAAGACTTCACCACCAGCTCCCCTCTGAATTTCCTTCCTGGGAATTCTATCTGCAGAAGCCTGCGTGTCGCTGGGAGCTGGGAGCTGGAAGCGCGACGCAACGAGAAGAAGCGTGTCGCTGTCGCAGCTGTTGCCGTCGCATCGCCGGAGAAGCATGTCGCCGCCGCAGAGGCCGCCGCCGCAGAAGCCGCCGCCGCATCACCAGAGAAGCGTGCCTTCGTCGCAGCTGCCAGTCGTCGCATCACCAGAGAAGCATGTCTTCGCCGCAACTGCCTGCTGTCGCATCACCGGAGAAGCGTGTCACCACCGCATGGGTCGCCGTCGCATCACCGGAGAAACGTGTCGCCGTCGCAGCTGCCTGCCGTCGCATCACCGGAGAAGCGTGTCGCAGGGCCTGTCACAGCTCCAAAGGTACAGAGTTTGCTGCACGGCCGTCGGGCGTGCACGCATCATCTTCACATTGTCGCATCGCATCGCATCAAGGGCGCACTCTCATTGCATCGCACCGGATCGTCGCATCGCATCGAGGCGCCTGCTCGCCGCATCGCACTCCCTGCGGAGCCTTTGTTTGTTTTGCGTTACGCATCCAAGGTACTTTTGTGAGAAACGTGTCGCATTTATCATCAACTTGAACTAAGTTACTTCTACCAACTTTAAGTCTATTTTGAGTACAGTATTGTGGATTTTTGTCGTTTGTGGTCTTGTGTTAAGTCTATATGAAGTCTACTTATTTTTATAAAACCTGTGTGGTGTCAATCTGTAGTGTTTTCACTGTATTACTGTATGTGTTCACAAATGCTTAACACTTAACACACTGCCTCTGAGATAAGCCTGTCTGCTCGTGCCAAGCTACCAAGTGGGTGAGCAGGGGTTATCCAGTAGTGTAATCCCCTTTCCCTGACTTAGAAGCAAGGATCCCTATTTGGACAAAGGTGTATACCATTACCAAATAGAGACCCCCAGTTCTAACATTGGTGGTCAGCGGTGAGGATTCTGGACTTTCATTTGTGGCTCATGTACAGTGATTGGTGTACACTACTAGTGAGTGCAGACCAAACGCAACCACATACTTTTTTGGGTAGAATTTTTTTTCTCCTTGGACTGTTATTTTTTCTGAGAACTGCCAATTCTTATTGCCATGAGTCCACCAGCATCCAACGCATCTATGGATCTAGATTTTGAGGAAGATAGGCTGGATACCTACAATGCAAAACAGCTGAAAGCCTTTTGTAGGAAATTTAAAGTTGCTATTCCAGGCCTCACCAAAAAGGATGAGTTCCACAAGGCGCTGCGGGCCTGGGTGGAAGCAAGAAATGCCTCTGAGAATGTGGAGCACCCTGTGGGGGACGCAGAGGAGGCAGAAGAGCAGCTAGATGGGCCAGTGGGCCCAGGGGGGCAGAAAGTACCTACCCCAGAGGCAGCAGTGTTTCTTCCAAAGACCTGTCCCCAGGAGAGCTGGAGGATAGGGAGAGAAATAGAAGGCATAGAATGGAGCTGGCCAGGCTCAAAATGGAGGGTCAAAAGGACCTAGAGAATAAGAAGCTGGAGTTTGAAATTAACAAGTTAGCCTTGGAGAGAGAGAGAATGAGATTGGAGCATGAGAGAATGTTGAGGGAATTAGAAATCAAAGCCAAAAACTTAGAAATTAATTCCTCTGGTGGCAGCACACCATCTGGGCCTTCAGAAAGCAGGGTATATATCCCCAAGGATGTCATCAAAGATTTCCATACGCATCAAGATATTGGGCAGTGGTTTGCAGCATATGAGATAGCAATGTTGGCCCACCGGGTCCCTGAGAAGGATTGGGGAGCGGGGTTGTGGGGCCGCTTTGTGAGTGAGGGGAGGGATACTTTGTCAGACCTGCCTGTTGAGAATAGGATGTCTTATGCCCACATGAAGGAAGCCCTGATGACAAGTTATGAGCTGACCCCAGAACTCTATAGGAAGAGGTTCAGGAATTGTAAAAAGCTGGAGGCAACCACCTGGGTAGAATATGTAACTATCTTCTGCAGAGCTATGGATGGTTGGGTGAAGGGTAGCAAAGTGAGTACTTTTGAGGAGCTCTATGATTTGTTTGCATGGGAGCACTTGTCTGGTAATTGTTTTCCAGAGCTACGCCAGCACCTTATTGATAGCAAGTTAACTAACCCTAGGAAGCTTGCTGAGGAGGCGGACCACTGGGTGAGTACCCAGGTCCACAAGGGTCATGTGGGAGACTTGGTCAAAGGTGGGCAGGGTCCCCAGCAGAAGAGTGGGGGGGATAAGGGAAAACAGAGGGAGTTCCAGAAAGGGCCCCAAAGTAATCCCAAGGGAAGGGTTCCCAGCCTCCCCCTGAGAAGAAGCAAGAGGCCCCGGCAGGGAAACCTGTTCACAGGGGCCCCTCTAAGTGCTTTACGTGTGGTCAAATGGGCCACCGTTGGTATGATGCACAGTGTCCCATGAGGGATTCCAAAGCACCACCACGTGCACCACCCCGTCATATGGCGAGTGTAGCCCTGGGGGGGAGGAGATGGGTGCCCAAGGTGGGTGGGGTCCCACAGAAATGTCTCTTGTCTCGCTAGGAGACTTTGAGATGGTCCCTGAGACCCAGCTGCCTGATAACACTAAGAAGTACAGGCAGTGGGTGACCATCAATGGCCATAGGGTGGAAGCTCTCAGAGACACTGGGGCTAGTGTGACAGCTGTCAATTGCCGGTTGGTGTCCAGAGAGCAGGTTATCCCCCATGCATTCTTCCCTGTAGTTGCCGCGGACAACTCGCAGAGCCAGTGTGAGGTGGCTCAAGTTCCCTTTGAGTGGGGGGGTCTCAGGTACTCTTCAAGTAGCTGTGAGGCCAGCCATGCCTGTTGATTGTCTGTTGGGCAATGATTTAGAAAGCTCCCCTTGGGCTAAGGTGGAGAGAAGGTCTCATTTGGAGATGTTGGGTCTGCATGAGTGGGCGTGTGTGACCACTCGGTCTATGGCAGCCAGTAAGGGTGTTGAAGAGGTTCTGGAGCCTGAAAATATGCCCCAGACCCCTGCCTTAAAGGGAATAGGTAGGGTGCGCGGGAAACCGGCCCCCATAGTTCCCCCGGTCCAAGAGGAGGCAGACCTTGAGGGGGATGCCCTGGAACCTACAGGGGAACAAGTGGCCGAACTGGGGGACCTGCCTGAGCTGACCCATTGGCAGCAAGAAGGAGGCCCCTCCAGGGAGGAATTTTGTGAGGAGCAGAAGAAGTGCCCCTCTCTTGAGGGTTTGCGGTGACAGGCCACAACCCACGCAGCAGGTGATCAGTCTGGATCACATTGGATCTACTGGGAGAACGACCTCCTGTATAGCGAGCCTAAGGTTGCTGAGCCTGGGTCAGCCCATGTGATGGTGGTACCCCAGCGCTTCAGAGCCTTCCTACTGGGTTTGGCTCATGATGTGCCTTTAGCTGGACATCTGGGGCAGAACAAGACCTTTGAAAGGTTTGCCACCCACTTGTATTGGCCCCAGATGCGCAAGAGTTCAGATACTCATTGTAGGACTTGTCAAACTTGCCAGGCAAGTGGGAAAAGTGGAAGGAAGCACAAGGCTCCTCTCCAACCTTTCCCTGTCATCAGTACCCCTTTTGAACGGGTGGGCATTGACATTGTGGGGCCACTGGACCCCAAGACAGCCATGGGCAACAGGTTTATCCTGGTCTTGGTGGACCATGCTACCCGGTACCCGGAAGCCATCCCGCTCAGTACAGTAACGGCCCCCGTGGTGGGACGTGCACTGATGGGAATTTTCTCCCGTGTGGGATCCCCCAGAGAGATGGTGTCAGACCGTGGACAAACTTCAGATCTCACTATATGAAGTCCCTGTGGCAGGAGTGCAGTGTTACATACAAGTTCACCACTCCTTACCACCCCCAAGGTAATGGGCTGGTTGAGAGATTCAACCGGACCCTCAAAGGCATGATAATGGGTCTTGAGGAACCTATGAGGCGTAAGTGGGATGTCCTCTTGCCATGCCTGCTTTTTGCTTACCGTGAGGTGCCACAGAAGTCCTTAGGGTTCAGTCCCTTTGAACTGCTGTATGGTCACCCAGTAAGAGGACCTTTAAGTCAGGTCAAGGAAGGCTGGGAGCAATCTCCCAGGAATCCTCCCCAGGATGTATACAGTTACATGCTGGCCTTCAGGAACCAGACTAGGTGATTCAGACAACTCGCTCAGGCAAATCTGGAAGCCAGCCAGCAGGAAATGAAGCGGTGGTACGATCAGAATGTCACTCTGATTGAGCTTCAACCTAGGCAGAAAGTTTGGATCATGGCCCCTGTAGAGCCCTGTGCGCTCCAGGACAGGTGGACCGGACCATTTGAGGTGGTGGAGCGCAAGAGTGATGTCACCTACCTGGTGAACTTGGGGTCTCCTAGGAACACTTTGCGGGTCCTGCATGTTAACCGCCTGAAGCCCCACTTAGAGAGGTCCGAAGTGGGCATGCTCCTAGCGACGGATGATGGAATGGAGGAGGAGACCGAGCCTCTTCCTGACCTCCTGTCTGCAACAGAGGAAGATGGGTCAGTGGATGGTGTCAGCCTCTCTGCCACACTGACCCCTGACCAGCAGCAAGATTGTCGCCAACCGTTGGGACAATTCTCTGATTTGTTCTCCCTGGTTCCTGGTGTCACTGAGTGGTGCGTCCATGACTTGGATACTGGGGACAGTCCTCCTGTGAAGCACAAGGCTTACAGAGTGACTGACAGGGTCAGAGCTCACATCAAGGAGGAGGTCTCCAAGATGTTTGCCTTAGGGGTGATTGAGTCCTCTCACAGCCCTTGGGCCAGCCCAGTGGTCTTGGTCCCAAAAGCTGCCGCGCCTGGTGCAACACTCGTTCTCCGGTTCTGTGTGGACTACCGAGGACTCAATTCAGTCACCAGGACTGACGCGCACCCCATCCCCAGAGCTGATGAGCTCATTGATCGGTTGGGGGCTGCCCGGTACCTCAGCACGTTAGATTTAACGTCTGGGTACTGGCAGATCGCCTTAACTGATGGGGCCAAAGAGAGGTCAGAATTCTCCACACCAGATGGGCACCACCAATTCCGGGTTATGCCCTTTGGGATGAAGAATGCCCCTGCCAACTTTCAGAGGCTGGACTGGAGGATTTCAGTGCCGCCTACCTGGATGACATTGCAGTGTTCAGCGCCAGTTGGGAACAACACCTGCGCCACCTCTGGGAACTGTTGATGGCACTGCGAAAGGCAGGCCTCACGATCAAGGCGAGTAAGTGCCAGATCGGGCAGGGTTCAGTGGTGTACTTGGGGCACCAGGTAGGGAGCGGCCAGGTGGCGCCCCTATAACCCAAGATTGATATCATCCTGGAATGGGAACCCCCCAAGACCCAGACACAGGTGAGAGCCTTTTTAGGACTCACACGGTACTACAGGAGGTTTGTCAAGGGGTATGGCAACATTGTTGCACCCTTGACTGAGCTGACTTCCAGGAAGCAGCCCAAGAAAGTGAACTGGACTGACACCTGTCAGAAGGCTTTTGACGCCATGAAGACTGCCATGTGCACAGCACCCGTGCTTCAGGCGCCCAACTTCTCAAAGGAATTCATTGTCCAAACAGAAGCTTCAGAGCATGGTGTGGGGGCTGTTCTATCAAAGATTAATGAGTAGGGCCTAGACCAACCTGTAGCCTTCATCAGTAGGAGGTTACTTCCACGGGAACAGAGGTGAAGTGCAATTGAGCATGAGGCATTGGCTGTGGTCTGGGTGCACACAGTCAAGAATGAGGCACACACTCAATGACAAACTCCAAGTCCAATATTTGTATTAAAATGTTACTTTGTTACTTTTATTTTAGAACCAAGAAGAAACTCAGTTGCAGGAAAGTACCAGTTTACAGGTAGCAATAGTTTCAGGTACAGTAGGATTGTGTTGCAAATAGCAATAGGAATACTTTACAGTAGTACTGGAAATACTTTGTGGTGTCAATCAACAGTAACAGTGTAGAAAATAGACATTTAGTGCAAATAGCAAGAAATACAATGCAACCCTATGGAAGGAACACAGTTATCCACATTAACAGATAAGTGCACAACTTACTACCCCAATCTTCAAGGGTTTGACCCAACACAGGGCAAGATTTAAGTGGACACCAAGGTTGCACCACCAGTGGCACAGGGTCGACCGGGTGCAGAGATCAAAGTTAGTGTCAAGGGCCCAAAGTTAGTCTATGGAGACTGGAGGTGATTGGAGAGGCACGGTTTGCGGGTAAGTAACTGTGGTTTCAGGGCACAGGCCCATGGGGTTTGGAAAAGTACAGGCGTGGGCACAAGACAACACCAAGCATGCACCACCAGCTGCACAGGTGCGCCCTGGTGCAAGGTGCAAAGACAGCATCGGACGCCCAATGTAAGTGAATGGGGAAACTCGGTTTCACAAAGAAGCTGCAGGCTAGGAACAGGAGGCTGGACGAAGGTGACCAACAACTGGGCAGGTAAGTTGATATGTCATTGGTTGCCAGGGCGCCGTTGGCTGGGCTCCCCAAGGTTAGGGGGCTGAGGATGCAGGGGTGCCTTTAAACATAGGGAAACCTTCACTGGAGCCTGTCACGATCGGGGGTACTCTTCGTGCTAAGGCTGTAGGCATCTTCGTGGAGTCCAGGAGAGGTCAGCTACTGATGGATTCAAGGCCAGGATCACTGGGGAGACTTCACTGGACCAGTGACCCACTCAGACTCAGGCCGTGAGCGTCGGATGCAGAGTGGGCAGGACTCGCTGTTCCAAAAGACAAGGATGTCCCTGCAATTGGTTTCTTGGGAGTTTTTGGTCTTTGGGGAAGTTAGGCATTCCTCCCTGGGTTTTAAAGGTCGCTGTTCCTGCAGGACAACTCGCTTTCCAGAGCAGGTTTCTTTGAGGACTGCAGAATGCCTGGTAGGTCTGGGGCCAAGTCAGTTGTCGTCTGGAGTCTTCACTGCTGCATGGCTCTTCGATCCTTCTTCTTCTTTAGGTCACCAGGAATCTGAGGACCTAGGTTCAGGGGTGCCCCTAAATACTCAATTTAGGGGTGTTACATGTGCTGGTAGGTAGTAGCCAATGGGCTACGTACCTTTGAGGGTGACTACACCCTTTGTATATCCCCTCCCTTTTGGGAGGGGGCATCCCCTAATCCTGTTGACTAAAATCCTTCCATTCAATATGGAGAATTTTCTAAGGAGGGGTTCACTTCAGCTCGGGACACCTTAGGGGTGGTCCTGGCTTAGGAGACACACTTCTCCTGCTTACTAATTTTCCCGCTGACCTTGCTGCCAAACGTGGGGATTGGTCTTGAGGGGCAGGCATCTATACTAACTGGAGAGGCCCTGGCTAGCATAACAAAGGGTTAAAAGCCTTTGAGGCTCACAGCCCTGAATGCTGTCCCTGATTGGGGGTAGGTGAGAAGCACCTCCATCCAGAGCAGGCTTTGTTTTGACCCACAAGATCACAAGGCTCCCACCTAAGGGGGTCAGAAACATGTCCGAGAGTGGCAGGCTGGTGCAGACCAGTCAGCTACACACTAGCAGTTGGGTAGGTTTTCAGGGGGACCTCTGAGGTGCCTTATGAATGCATTTTATAATAAATCCTACTCTGGAATCAGTGTGGGTTTATTATGCTGAGAAGTTTGATACCATACGTCCTAGCATTCATCAAAGGCATCATGGAGCTGTGGAGTTCCAAACTCCCAGCCCATGTACTCAACATGGCTTCACTGTACTTACAATGTCTGAGAATGGACTTAGACACTATACGGGCATATTGCTCATGCACCTATGCCCTCACTTGTTGTATAGTACACCCTGCCTATGGGCTGTAAGGCCTGCTAGTGGGATGACTTACCTTTGCCACAGGCAGTGTTTTGTAGGCATGACACACAGGGATGCATGTCATGTTGATTCTTCAGTTTTAACTGCACCAAAACACACGGTCTGCAATGGCAGTGTGTATGTGTTTGGTGAGCTGTCTCCGAGGGTGGCACAATACATGCTGCAGCCCTTTGAGACCCTTTGAGACCCTCTTTAGCCATAAGGACCTTGATACTACTGGTACATTTTCCAAGGGGCTTATATGTGTGCCAGAGGTGTGCAGTGGTGGAAACAAAGGTACAGTTTTGGTAGCTTGGCACGAGCAGACAGGCTTATCTCAGAGGCAGTGTGTTAAGCATTTGTGAACACATACAGTAATACAGTGAAAACACTACAGATTGACACCACACAGGTTTTATAAAAATAAGTATTATCCAGTAGTGTAATCCCCTTTCCCTGACTTAGAAGCAAGGGTCCCTATTTGGACAAAGGTGTATACCATTGCCAACTAGAGACCCCCAGTTCTAACATTGGTGGTCAGCGGTGAGGATTCTGGAATTGCATTTGTGACTCATATACAGTGATTGGTGTACACTACTAGTGAGTGCAGACCAAACGCAACCACATACTTTTTTTGGTAGAATTTTTTTTCTCCTTGGACTGTTATTTTTTCTGAGAACTGCCAATTCTTACTGCCATAAGTCCACCAGCATCCAACGCATCTATGGATCTAGATTTTGAGGAAGATAGGCTGGATACCTATAATGCAAAACAGCTGAAAACCTTTTGTAGGAAATTTAAAGTTGCTATTCCAGGCCTCACCAAAAAGAATGAGTTCCACAAGGCACTGAGGGCCTGGGTGGAAGCAAGAAATGCGTCTGAGAATGTGGAGCACCCTGTGGGGGACGCAGACGAGGCAGAAGAGCAGCTAGATGGGCCAGTGTGCCCAGGGGGGCAGAAAGTACCTACCCCACCAGGCAGCAGTGTTTCTTCCAAAGACCTGTCCTCAGGAGAGCTGGAGGATAGGGAGAGAAATAGAAGGCATAGAATGGAGTTGGCCAGGCTCAAAATGGAGGGTCAAAAGGACCTAGAGAATAAGAAGCTGGAGTTTGAAATTAACAAGTTAGCCTTGGAGAGAGAGAGAATGAAATTGGAGCATGAGAGAATGTTGAGGGAATTAGAAATCAAAGCCAAAAACTTAGAAATTAATCCCTCTGGTGGCAGCGCACCATCTGGGCCTTCAGAAGGCAGGGTATATCTCCCCAAGGATGTCATCAAAGATTTCCATAAGCATCAAGATATTGGGCAGTGGTTTGCAGTCTATGAGATAGCAATGTTGGCCCACCGGGTCCCTGAGAAGGATTGGGGAGCGGGGTTGTGGGGCCGCTTTGTGAGTGAGGGGAGGGATACTTTGTTAGACCTGCCTGTTGAGAATAGGATGTCTTATGCCCACATGAAGGAATCCCTGATGACAAGGTATGGGTTGACCCCAGAACTCTATAGAAAGAGGTTCAGGAATTGTAAAAAGCTGAAGGCAACCACCTGGGTAGAATATGTATCTTTCTTCTGCAGAGCTATGGATGGTTGGGTGAAGGGTAGCAAGGGTAGCTTTTGAGGAGCTCTATGAGTTGTTTGCATGGGAGCACTTGTCTGGTAATTGTTTTCCAGAGCTACGCCAGCACCTTATTGATAGCAAGTTAACTAACCCTAGGAAGCTTGCTGAGCAGGCGGACCGCTGGGTGAGTACCCAGGTCCACAAGTGTCATGTGGGAGACTTTGCCAAAGGTGGGCATGGTCCCCAGCAGAAGAGTGGGGGGGACAAGGGTAAACAGAGGGAGTTCCAGAAAGGGCCCCAAAGTAATCCCCAAGGGAACCAAGGGAAGGGTTCCCAGCCTCCCCCTGAGAAGAAGCAAGAGGCCCGACAGGTAAACCTGTTCACAGGGGCCCCTCTAAGTGCTTTATGTGTGGTCAAATGGGCGACCTTTGGTATGATGCACAGTTTCCCATGAGGGATTCCAAAGCACCACCACGTGCACCACCCCGTCAGATGGCGAGTGTAGCCCCGGGGGGGGAGGAGATGGGTGCCCAAGGTGGGTGGGGTCCCGCAGAAATGTCCCTTGTCTCACTAGGAGACTTTCAGGTGGTCCCTGGGACCCAGCTGCCTGATAACACTAAGAAGTACAGGCAGTGGGTGACCATCAATGGCATAGGGTGAAAGCTCTCAGAGACACTGGGGCTAGTGTGACAGCTGTCAATTGCCAGCTGGTGTCCAGAGAGCAGGTTATCCCACATGCATTCTTCCCTGTAGTTGCCGCGGACAACTCGCAGAGCCAGTGTGAGGTGGCTCAAGTTCCCTTTGAGTGGGGGGGTCTCAGGTACTCTTTAAGTAGCTGTGAGGCCAGCCATGCCTGTTGATTGTCTGTTGGGTAATGATTTAGAAAGCTCCCCTTGGGCTAAGGTGGAGAGAAGGTCTCATTTGCAGATGTTGGGTCTGCCTGAGTGGGCGTGTGTGACCACTCGGTCTATGGCAGCCAGTAAGGGTGTTGAAGAGGTTCTGGAGCCTGAAAATAAGGCCCAGACCCCTGCCTTAAAGAGAAGAGCTAGGGGGCGCGGGAAACCGGCCCCCATAGTTCCCACGGTCCAGGAGGAAGCAGACCTTGAGGGGGATGCCCTGGAACCTACAGGGGAACAAGTGGCCGAACTGGGGGACCTGCCTGAGCTGACCCATTGGCAGCAAGAAGGAGGCCCCTCCAGGGAGGAATTTTGTGAGGAGCAGAAGAAGTGACCTTCTCTTGAGAGTTTGCGGCGACAGGCCACAGCCCAGGCAGCAGGTGATCAGTCTGGATCACATTGGATCTACTTGGAGAACGACCTCCTGTATAGCGAGCCTAAGGTTGCTGAGCCTGGGTCAGCCCATGTGCTGGTGGTACCCCAGCGCTTCAGAGCCTTCCTACTGGGTTTGGCTCATGATGTGCCTTTAGCTGGACATCTGGGGCAGACAAAGACCTTTGAAAGGCTTCCCACCCACTTTTATTGGCCCCAGATGCGCAAGAGTTCAGATACTCATTGTAGGACTTGTCAAACTTGCCAGGCAAGTGGGAAAAGTGGAAGGAAGCACAAGGCTGCTCTCCAACCTTTCCCTGTCATCAGTACCCCTTTGATCGGGTGGGCATTGACATTGTGGGGCCACTGGACCCCAAGACAGCCATGGGCAACAGGTTTATCCTGGTCTTGGTGGACCATGCTACCCGGTACCCGGAAGCAATCCCGCTCAGGACAGTAACGGCCCCCGTGGTGGGACGTGCACTGATGGGAATTTTCTCCCGTGTGGGATTCCCCAGAGAGGTGGTGTCAGACCGTGGTACAAACTTCATATATCACTATATGAAGTCCCTGTGACAGGAGTGCGGTGTTACATACAAGTTCACCACTCCTTACCACCCCCAAGGTAATGGGCTGGTTGAGAGATTCAACCGGACCCTCAAAGGCATGATAATGGGTCTTGAGGAACCTATGAGGCGTAAGTGGGACGTCCTCTTGCCATGCCTGCTTTTTTCTTACCGTGAGGTGCCACAGAAATCCTTAGGGTTCAGTCCCTTTGAACTGCTGTATGGTCACCCAGTAAGAGGACCTTTGAGTCTGGTCAAGGAAGGCTGGGAGCAATCTCCCAGGAAACCTCCCCAGGATGTATACAGTTACATGCTGGCATTCAGGAACCAGACTAGGCGATTCAGACAACTCGCTCAGGCGAATCTGGAAGCCAGCCAGGAGGAAATGAAGCGGTGGTACGATCAGAATGCCACTCTGATTGAGCTTCAACCTGGGCAGAAAGTTTGGGTCATGGCCCCTGTAGAGCCCTTTGCGCTCCAGGACAGGTGGACCGGACCATTTGAGGTGGTGGAGCGCAAGAGTGATGTCACCTACCTGGTGAACTTGGGGTCTCCTTGGAACCCTTTGTGGGTCCTGCATGTTAACCGCCTGAAGCCCCACTTAGAGAGGTCCGAAGTGGGCATGCTCCTAGTGACAGATGATGGAATGGAGGAGGAGACCGAGCCTCTTCCTGACCTCCTGTCTGCAACAGAGCAAGATGGGTCAGTGGATGGTGTCAGCCTCTCTGCCACACTGACCCCTGAACAGCAGCAAGATTGTCGCCAACTGTTGGGACAATTCTCTGATTTGTTCTCCCTGGTTCCTGGTGTCACTGAGTGGTGCGTCCATGACGTAGATATTGGGGACAGTCCTCCTGTGAAGCACAAGGCTTACAGAGTGACTGACAGGGTCAGAGCTCACATCAAGGAGGAGGTCTCCAAGATGTTTGCCTTAGGGGTGATTGAGTCCTCTCACAGCCCTTGGGCCAGCCCAGTGGTCTTGGTCCCAAAAGCTGCCGCGCCTGGTGCCACACCCATTCTCCTGTTCTGTGTGGACTACCGAGGACTCAATTCAGTCACCAGGACTGACGCACACCCCATCCCCAGAGCTGATGAGCTCATTGATCGGTTGGGGGCTGCCCGGTACCTCAGCACGTTAGATTTAACGTCTGGGTACTGGCAGATCGCCTTAACTGATGGGGCCAAAGAGAGGTCAGCATTCTCCACACCAGATGGGCACTACCAATTCCGGGTTATGCCCTCTGGGATGAAGAATGCCCCTGCCACCTTTCAGAGGTTGGTCAACCAGGTGTTGGTTGGACTGGAGGATTTCAGTGCCGCCTACCTGGATGACATTGCAGTGTTCAGCGCCAGTTGGGAAGAACACCTGCGCCACCTCTGGGAAGTGTTGATGGCACTGCGAAAGGCAGGCCTCAGGATCAAGGCGAGTAAGTGCCAGATCGGGCAGGGTTCGGTGGTGTACTTGGGGCACCAGGTAAGGAGCGGCCAGGTGGCGCCCCTACAACCCAAGATTGATACCATCCTGGCATGGGAACCCCCCAAGACCCAGACACAGGTGAGAGCCTTTTTAGGACTCACAGGGTACTTCAGGAGGTTTGTCAAGGGGTATGGCAACATTGTTGCACCCTTGACTGAGCTGACTTCCAGGAAGCAGCCCAAGAAAGTGAACTGGACTGACACCTGTCAGAAGGCTTTTGACGCCCTGAAGACTGACATGTGCACCGCACCCGTGCTTCAGGCCCCCAACTTCTCAAAGGAATTCATTGTCCAAACCGACGCTTCAGAGCATGGTGTGGGGGCTGTTCTATCACAGATTAATGAGGAGGGCCTAGACCAACCTGTAGCCTTCATCAGTAGGAGGTTACTTCCACGGGAACAGAGGTGGAGTGCAATTGAGCGTGAGGCATTTGCTGTTGTCTGGGCGCACACAGTCAAGAATGAGGCACACACCCAATGACAAACTCCAAGTCCAATATTTGTATTAAAATGTTTCTTTGTTACTTTTATTTTAGAACCTAGAAGAAACTCAGTTGCAGCAAAGTTCCAGTTTAAAGGTAGCAATAGTTTCAGGTACAGTAGGAATGTGTTGAAAATAGCAATAGGAATACTTTACAGATGTATTGGAAATACTTTGTGGTGTCAATCAACAGTAGCAATGTAGAAAATAGACATTTAGTGCAAATAGCAAGAAATACAATGCAACCATATGGAAGGAACACAGTTATCCACATTAACAGATAAGTGCACGACTTACTACCCCAATCTTCAAGGGTTTGACCCAACACAGGGCAAGATTTAAGTGGACACCAAGGTTGCACCACCAGTGGCACAGGGTTGGCCGGGTGCAGAGATCAAAGTTGGTGTCAAGGGCCCAATGTTAGTCTATGGAGACTGGAGGTGATTGGAGAGGCACGGTTTGCGGGTAAGTACCTGTGGTTTCAGGGCACAGGACCATGGGATTTGGAAAAGTACAGGCGTGGGCACAAGACAACACCAAGCATGCACCACCAGCTGCACAGGTGCGCCCTGGTGCAAGGTGCAAAGACAGCATCGGACGCCCAATGTTAGTGAATGGGGAAACTCGGTTTCACAAAGAAGCTGCAGGATAGGAACAGGAGGCTGGACGAAGGTGACCAACAACTGGGCAGGTAAGTTGATATGTCATTGGCTGCCAGGGCACCGTTGGCTGGGCTCCCCAAGGTTAGGGGGCTGAGGATGCAGGGGTGCCTATAAACATAGGGAAACCTTCACTGGAGCCTGTCACGATCAGGGGGAACCCTTCGTGCTAAGGCTGTAGGCATCTTCGTGGAGTCCAAGAGAGGTCAGCTACTGATGGATTCAAGGCCAGGATCACTGGGGAGACTTCACTGGACCAGTGACCCACTCAGACTCAGGCCGTGAGCGTCGGATGCAGAGTTGGCAGGACTCGCTGTTCCAAAAGACAAGGATGTCCCTGCAATTGGTTTCTTGGGAGTTTTTGGTCTTTGGGGAAGTCAGGCATTCCTCCCTGGGTTTTAAAGGTCGCTGTTCCTGCAGGACAAGTCGCTTTCCAGAGCAGGTTTCTTTGAGGACTGCAGAATGGCTGGTAGGTCTGGGGCCAAGTCAGTTGTCGTCTGGAGTCTTCACTGCTGCATGGCTCTTCGATCCTTCTTCTTCTTTAGGTCACCAGGAATCTGAGGACCTAGGTTCAGGGGTGCCCCTAAATACTCAATTTAGGGTTGTTACAGGTGCTGGTAGGTAGTAGCCAATGGGCTACGTACCTTTCAGGGTGACTACACCCTTTGTATATCCCCTCCCTTTTGGGAGGGGGCATCCCCTAATCCTGTTGACTAAAATCTTTCCATTCAATATGGAGAATTTTCTAAGGAGGGGTTCACTTCAGCTCGGACACCTTAGGGGTGGTCCTGGCTTAGAGGGGACACACTTCTCCTGCTTACTAATTTTCCAGCTGACCTTGCTGCCAAACGTGGGGCTTGGTCTTGGGGGGCAGGCATCTATACTAACTGGAGAGGCCCTGGCAAGCATAACAAAGGGTTAAAAGCCTTTAAGGCTCACAGCCCTGAATGATGTCCTTGCTTGGCGGTAGGTGAGAAGCACCTCCATCCAGAGCAGGCTTTGTTTTGACCCACAAGATCACAAGGCTCCCACTTAAGTGGGTCAGAAACATTTCCGAGAGTGGCATGCTGGTGCAGACCAGTCAGCTACACACTAGCAGTTGGGTAGGTTTTCATGTGGGAACTCTGAGGTGCCTTATGAAAGCATTTTATAATAAATCCTACTCTGGAATCAGTGTGGGTTTATTATGCTGAGAAGTTTGATACCATACTTCCTAGCATTCATCAAAGGCATCATGGAGCTGTGGAGTTCCAAACACCCAGCCCTTGTACTCAACATGGCTTCACTGTACTTACAATGTCTGAGAATGGACTTAGACACTGTACGGGCATATAGCTCATTCACCTATGCCCTCACGTGTGGTATAGTACACCCTGCCTATGGGCTGTAAGGCCTGCTAGTGGGATGACTTACCTATGCCACAGGCAGTGTTTTGTAGGCATGGCACACAGGGATGCATGCCATGTTGATTCTTTAGTTTTAACTGCACCAAAACACACGGTCTGCAATGGCAGTGTGTATGTGTTTGGTGAGTGGTCTCCGAAGGTGGCACAATCCATGCTGCAGCCCTTTGAGACCCTCTTTGGCCATAAGGACCTTGATACTACTGGTACATTTTCCAAGGGGCTTATATGTGTGCCAGAGGTGTGCAGTGGTGGAAACAAAGGTACAGTTTTGAGAAGGAAAATAGGCACTGGGAACCTGGTTAGCAGGGCCCTAATGCACCCTCAGTAAAAGTGCATCAGAATCAGCCAAAAAGTGGGAGTAACCATGCAAAAAGGGGCACTTTCCTACACCAAGTCTAAATTGTTATGATTTAGTGGGAGACAAATGGGTCTGAACTATGCGCCCTTGGCAAAATGTAAAGTGTTTTCAATTGTGCATTTTATGTGTAAATTATGTTTTAACTGTAGCTTTTGATTAGAAAATTATATAAGGTTCAGAGTCCCGGCCTTACATAAAAAAATGATGGGCCTTGAATCCAAGAGGTCATGAGGTCATTTTTTATACAACTGGATTCCCTAACTTGATTCTGAAATGAATCCTATCTGCACTCTCCATGCATTAGACATGCTGTGTTAGCCAATTTGAGGGTTTGCTTTAGATAAACGGAGACCTCCCACAACTGTGAAGAACTTCTAGCATGATATAATACCAAATTCTCCTGGCTTGGCAGTTTACCATGTAAGACCACCACTTCCTTCCATATTTTGTCTGGCATTCACTCCCATCTCACTTCATTCTACAGAGCTGAATTATGCATCCATTCAGAATTTTAGTGAGTTTCTTATCATACATATCAGGCCTTCTCACCCAGACCCACCCTTTGTAATGGCAATGTCTTCACCCTTGCACAACTATTCGATATTTTGGTTTCTGCTTAATGACCCATACTGCAGAAACACAATTGCCTTGATGATATTTCATCTGGCATACTGACGAAATTTCAGGACTAGCAAATCTTTAACTCACACCACAGACAAAGCAGAAGTACTTGTGGATGGTGACTATCTTATCTGTGACAAGCACCCATTCCAGTCTTGGCTGTCAAGAATATAAATTTGTAATTTGACTATTCTCTATCAATGCCCACTGAGATCAACAGTAGGATCTTTTACAAAAACAAAGATTGGATATGTGAGAAGGAGCAATGATGCTGGTCTAGGTAGGCATATTATTTGCCTCTTTGTAGTGGGTGCCTTTTAGGAGTTTTACAGTAAACAGGCAGGCCCATGTTGGTGGACACTGGCTCAATGAGAGATGTGTCAGTTTTCGTTTTAAATGTATTTTGCAGTCCTACCCAGAATGAACAGCAGGGCTAGAAAAAGCAGTGGACTGGTGTCTTTTAGTGACAGCAAGGTGTGGAGGGATGATGAGTTTGGGTGAGTAGTGGGGATGTCAAATCCATATGGTATACTGTATCCAGGGCGGTTCAGGGTAGATGCAAATGGTTAAACCCACTTTTTCAACACACTGGCAGCGGCACAGGACTATTTCAAACAGTTTTCAAAGGATCGTGCACCTTCCCGCATCCTACTCTTGACAATTTTCCTCCAGATCTCCACTCCAGCTCCAGTGCTGATCTATTCCATACAGGCTGAACCTTCCCACCTCCGCATGCCTTTTCACTGTGTCACCTGGTGGCCCTGCTGCACCTGTACTTCAGTGCTGAGTAGTCAGGACCACTCCTGCCCTCACGCACTTGGATAACGTTCTTTATAGGAACTCATGTCACTTTGTATCCATAAGGATATGATTGCAATTGGGTGCCCGCTGCATTGTTGCCAACCCCCAGTGATACACACATTTATGCTAACTGTTTTGTTCCTTTGTATGCATGGGTTTATGTGTTTATGGGAATTGCCGGGCCCTTGGTTGCCTGGTGTGGGTGGGGGGGTATTGATTTCACAGTTTGATGATATGTTAGATGTTTTCTTCAATAATCAACTGTTCAACCAAGTCGTGCACCTCCAACACTTCCTAAATTCCTTGGACCCTCCTCATGGTACATACACGTCACAAAGACCCAAGGTCAATTACCCTCACGCCCATGTCTTGGAACATACAGGGCCTAAACAACCCATGTAAAAGCAAACAGGTTTTGCAATATCTGATGCGCCATGAAGCAGTAATTGCTTTTCTGCAGGAAACGCACCTTTCACCCGGGAGACCCCACACATTTCCGTCCACATGGTGCCAGCATTGCTATTTTCCCTGTTACAGCACTTATTCCAGGGGGCTCTGCACACTTATTCATAAGACTTTACCATTTCGCCCCACAACATCCGTCATAGATGAACACGGCTGATATATCCTGGTGGCGGCGTCACTAGCCGGGCACTCTATGCTCTTGGCTAATCTTTATGCCCCTAATGTGGACTCACCAGAGTTATTTCAGACACTACATACTCAGATTTGAAGTATGGACTTTGACCACCTCATAATGGGTGGGGATTTTAATCTGCTTAAGGATTACGCCTTTCACACCACAGTGCTCTCCCCAGCTGGTAAGCCTAGATCACTTCACATATTATGAGACATCTGTGCTACACATACATTAAGGGATGCCTGTTGCCTGAAGGGCACCTCCACCTGAGGGTTTACCCACTAGTCTGCACCTCACAACATGTGGTCCCATCTCGATTACTGTCTTCTATCCGCGACTCTTTGCCACTGGCTGGATACAGCCCAACATCTCCCACGCACATTTTCGGACCTCTCCTTCCTAAATTTCACATCCCATTTGGGGGTGGCAGGGAAAGCCAATGGAGGTTTCCAACACTGGCGTTGCAAGACACACTCTTCTGCTCTGGATTGCATATGGCAGCTCTGGAATACTTTCAACTTAACTAGGGATCAGTGGACTCGCATGCTACCCTGTGGGAAGCATTTAAAGTGTACATCCGGGGCGTCTGCATATCCAAGCACTCTGTTGTGCTGCAAGACTTATGCAAAGGGCTCCTGCACCTAGGGAAGGAACTTAGCGATCTGGATTCTGCCACTGACTTGTGCCACAGAGAGCCTCCACCACATATCCATGCAAGATTGCTGACTGAATACCGTGAGTTGGTGGACCAGGAGGTTCTCCTCTTGGGCAAATATGCCGGGGTTCGCAGGTACAGGGATTGCCCAGGCCCACGCTTTCCCATCTTCTCCACCCCCCTAGGGGAAATTCCTACATAGCAAGGCAGCAGGCTGATGGGGGTGGAGGGGTTACTTCCAATGACGAGATCTTAGAGATGCTCCTTCAATACTACACACACCTTTACGCCACCCATCACTCTGGCGATGTGACAGCCAAGGAAGCTTACCTGGAGGATGTGGCAATGGTGTGGCTACCAAATCCGCAGCACCAGTTCCTTAGTGAACCTCTTACAAGTGAAGAGGTGGTTCAAGCCATTGACTCTCTGGATGGCTCCAAGGCCCCCATCTTTGATGGATTCACTGGCTAATTTTATAAGCATTTCAAACATCTTCTTGCACCTCGACTACTGGCCGTATATGAGGAATCCCTCATCTGAGGCGTTCTGCCTCCCTCCCTGCGGGAAGTGGTAAAAACCCTACTTCTCAAGCTGGGCAAGGATCCTCTGCACTCCTCTGGCTCTTATAGGCTCTTATCACTTCTAAATTTCGATAACAAAATCTTAGTTAAGATCTTTTCCAACCATCTTGCGCTCCTAATGGAGTAGATCTTATCCCCGGCACAATTGGGGTTTGTCCTCCATTGCTCTATGGCTCTGAATATGCCTGCTGTCTTCTCCATTCTCAATCGGATCTCCCCAGACACTCATGCAGCAATAGCTCTGTTAGACCTGGTACCATTGGCGTGAGTCTCCCTCCCATTTTTTCACTGATTGCCTCCTCTGTTTTTGATGTTTTGCTGGTTTAGATGCTTTGGGCACGGTGCCACTGCTATTCAGTGCCACAGTGCAAGTGCTTCCTATGGTAAATTGACGTATTGATTAGTAACTCCATGATTGGATTATTTGATTTACTTGTCAAACCCTAGTATAGTGCACCCTGTGTGCCCAGGGCCTGTAAATCAAATGCTGCTGGTGGGCTTGCAGCACTGATTGTGCCACCCACAGAAGCAGCTTGTAAGGTGTGTCTCAGGCCTGCCATTGCAGAGCCTGTGTACAGTCTGTGACTGCCATGTCGACTTGGCAAGTGCACCCACTTGCCATTCCCTAAACCTTCCCTTTTCTACATATTAGTCACCCCTAAGGTAGGCCCAAGGGCAGGGTGCATTGTATGTAAAAGGTAGGACATGCCCTGATGTGTGTAGCATGTCCTGATAGTGAATTACAGCCAATTTCCTTTTTCATTATTGCAAGGCTACCTGTCCCCATAGGCCAGAATGGGCAGCTTGATTATAACATCTTATAATCCTAAATGACCCAGGGAACATGGTAGAAATTCGAATTTAGTATGCCTGAACTCAGAATGATAAAATACATCTTTTAGTGAAGTTGGTTTTAACATTCTGTGTTTGAAAATACCACTTTTAGAAAGTAGGTATTTTCTTGCCTAACCATCCAGCCTGCCTCTGCTAGCTTGTGTATTGTATGTCTGGTTTTGTGAGTGACAGGGGCTGGGGGACTCCAGAAGACAGGGTGAGTCAGCACAGGGCTGAAAAGACCTAACTGCATGTAGAGTGGTGGGAGGAGTAGCACCTGGGCCTGAATAGGGCTGTGCCTGCCTTCCACAATGCTGGGTCCACCTCCTGTGGTGCGTCTGATGTCCCTGGCCCACACTGACAAAGGGAGAAGGTGTGCACTGGCAGAATGCACCCAGAACTGATTTGGACTAGGTACAGGACCCTCTGCCTTCAGAGGACAAAGGATTTATGGGTATAAAAAGGGGGACCCACACCCCAGAACTTTAGATCACTTGTGGAACAACAAGACGAACCTTTGCCAAGGAGAAGAACCAAAGAAGCTGCAGGAGTTTGGACTGCCCCTCTGCCAGTGTGCTGTTTGCTGGGTTGGCCTGCAGTGGTTTCTTTATTGCCAAGGAAAGGAGAAGGAACTTTTAAGGAACTTTCATCATCTTGCAGAATATTTCTCCAAGGGCTTGAACTTGTGCTTGCCTCCTGCTGAAGTCTCAGGGACAAAAGACTTCACCACCAGCTCCCCTCTGAATTTCCTTGCTGGGAATTCTATCTGCAGAAGCCTGCGTGTCGCTGGGAGCTGGAAGCGCGACGCAACGAGAAGAAGCGTGTCGCTGTTGCAGCTGTTGCCGTCGCATCGCCGGAGAAGCGTGTCGCCGCCGCAGAGGCAGCCGCCGCATCACCAGAGAAGCGTGCCTTTGTCGCAGCTGCCAGCCGTCGCATCACCGGAGAACCATGTCTTCTTCGCAACTGCCTGCCGTCGCATCACCGGAGAAGCATGTCGCCACCGCAAGGGTCGCCGTCTCATCACCGGAGAAACGTGTCGCAGCTGCCTGCTGTCGCATCACTGGAGAAGCGTGTCGCAGGGCCTGTCGCGGCTCCAAAGGTACAGAGTTTGCCGCACGGCCGTCGGGCGTGCACGCATCATCTTCACATCGTCGCATCGCATCAAGGGCGCACTGTCATCGCATCACACCAGATCGTAGCATCGCATCGAGGCGCCTGCTCGCCGCATCGCCCTCCCTGCGGATCCTTTGTTTGTTTTGCGTTACGCATCCAAGGTACTTTTGTGAGAAACGTGTCGCATTTATCATCAACTTGAACTAAGTTACTTCTACCATCTTTAAGTCTATTTTGAGTACAGTATTGTGGATTTTTGTCGTTTGTGGTCTTGTTTTAAGTCTATATAAAGAATACTTATTTTTATAAAACCTGTGTGGTGTCAATCTGTAGTGTTTTCACTGTATTACTGTATGTGTTCACAAATGCTTAATACACTGCCTCTGAGATAAGCCTGTCTGCTCATGCCAAGCTACCAAGGGGGTGAGCAGGGGTTATCCAGTAGTGTAATCCTCTTTCCCTGACTTAGAAGCAAGGGTCCCTATTTGGACAAAGGTGTATACCATTGCCAACTAGAGACCCCCAGTTCTAACATTGGTGGTCAATGGTGAGGATTCTGGACTTGCATTTGTGACTCATATACAGTGATTGGTGTACACTACTAGTGAGTGCAGACCAAACGCAACCACATTCTTTTTTTGGTAGAATTTTATTTCTCCTTTGACTGTTATTTTTTCTGAGAACTGCCAATTCTTATTGCCATGAGTCCACCAGCATCCAACACATCTATGGATCTAGATTTTGAGGAAGATAGGCTGGATACCTATAATGCAAAACAGCTGAAAGCCTTTTGTAGGAAATTTAAAGTTGCTATTCCAGGCCTCACCAAAAAGGATGAGTTCCACAAGGCGCTGAGGGCCTGGGTGGAAGCAATAAATTCTTCTGAGAATGTGGAGAACCCTGTGGGGGATGCACAGGAGGCAGAAGAGCAGCTAGATGGGCCAGAGGGCCCAGGGGGGCAGAAAGTACCTACCCCGCCAGGCAGCAGTGTTTCTTCCAAAGACCTGTCCCCAGGAGAGCTGGAGGATAGGGAGAGAAATAGAAGGCATAGAATGGAGCTGGCCAAGCTCAAAATGGAGGGTCAAAAGGACCTAGAGAATAAGAAGCTGGAGTTTGAAATTAACAAGTTAGCCTTGGAGAGAGAGAGAATGATATTGGAGCATGAGAGAATGTTGAGGGAATTAGAAATCAAAGCCAAAAACTTAGAAATGAATCCCTCTGGTGGCAACGCACCATCTGGGCCTTCAGAAGGCAAGGTATATATCCCCAAGGATGTCATCAAAGATTTCAGTAAGCATCAAGATATTGGGCAGTGGTTTGCAGCCTATGAGATAGCCATGTTGGCCCACCGGGTCCCTGAGAAGGATTGGGAAGCGGGGTTGTGGGGCCGCTTTGTGATTGAGGGGAGGGATACTTTGTTAGACCTGCCTGTTGAGAATAGAATGTCTTATGCCCACATGAAGGAAGCCCTGATGACAAGGTATGGGTGGATCCCAGAACTCTATAGAAAGAGGTTCAGGAATTGTAAAAAGCTGGAGGCAACCACCTGGGTAGAATATGTATTTTTCTTCTGCAGAGCTATGGATGGTTGGGTGAAGGGTAGCAAAGTGAGTACTTTTGAGGAGCTCTATGATTTGTTTGCATGGGAGCACTTGTCTGGTAATTGTTTTCCAGAGCTACGCCAGCACCTTATTGATAGCAAGTTAACTAACCCTAGGAAGCTTGCTGAGGAGGAGGTCCGCTGGGTGAGTACCCGGGTCCACAAGGGTCATGTGGGAGACTAGCCAAAGGTGGGCAGGGTCCCCAGCAAAAGAGTGGGGGGGACAAGGGTAAACAGATGGAGTTCCAGAAAGGGCCCCAAAGTAATCCCCAAGGGAACCAAGGGAAGGGTTCCCAGCCTCCCCCTGAGAAGAAGCAAGAGGCCCGACAGGTAAACCTGTTCACAGGGGCCCCTTGTCGGGTTTACTAAACACTCTTACCTGTAAGGTGCTTGGTTGGGGTTTCGCAGAGACGCTATGTGCCAACTTCCCAGGACCCTATCAGATAACCAGTGATCTATTAGTACACTAAGGCTACATGATAGACCTCAGGGAGGAGGGCCGGATACTGGACGCTGGCGAATTCCTGTTGTCGACCTGCGAGGCAACAAGATGTGTTTTAGCATATGACTCTACGAGTTTTAGACAAAGTGCCAGCGCTGAAATCCCTACCCCTTAGTAAACTACGCCAAGCTTCCTACCTGCGATCTTCAGAAGTTTTGAGTAGCGTCCAGTGGTCTTGTGATGGAGTTGAAGTTTTGTCTTGGGGAGTGGTCAGTAGCGTTGTGAAGTCAAGGGATGTTGTAGTCGTAATTTCTTCTAGTGGTGTCACGTCCTTGCTTCTCTGTAATGTGGGAAATAACCTGCATAAGTTACTTTATTCCTTTACCCATACATCCCTTAACATAGCCTTTCATGCTGCGCCAAATAATTCACTTACTTGTCTTTGACCCCCAAACATTGGTACCATCACGATATGCTAAAAAGGAAAGGAAATACAAACAACTCTGCAAACAAATACTAAAGTCCTTAGTGAATTAGGTTTTCACTAATTAGTACAATCGTCTTTAAAGGTTCCTTTAAGTTCTTCCAGTGTCTTTTCTTGACTTTGAAAAAACGTTCTAAAAATTATCTTTACACAAATGCTAATAAATATGCTCCAGTTCTGTGCTGTCTTGCGATGGGCGCCTAGGTAATTAGAATAATTCACTTAGCTTTGTGTCTTTTTCTTCCTCAGGAGATCGCAGTGATGCTGCGCTGCAGTCCAGGATACTCAGGAACCAGGAAAGCTTCCTCGGGAAATTGCATCGGAAAACAGGTAAGCGGACAGTTGTGTCCGTGACAACTGCAGGAAGGCTAAGCACCTTCCAGAAGTCGGGTGTGGCATTTTATAGGCATGCCACACCCAAAATGGCCGTTGCGTCGTGCGTGAAGCGACGTGCAGCGTTCTCCCGTTTATTTTCCAAAACGGGTTTTCGCTCGCTAAAGTGAAGCGCGAGTTCTTTTTCCTCCCGCAGCGCTCTGTAATAACAGTCATTAACTTGACAACTCAATAACGGAAATCAAGTCCTTGCTATAGACAAATGTTTTGGCAGAAAATAACAAGCATTGGCATGCGGCACATACAGTAGTAAGCACATTTAAGCACACAATCATATCAAACATTAGAATAGGGTGTCCTAAGTATAATACAGAGTATTCGTCCCAAGAGATAGGCTTACTCTACAACCTATGGAGTGCTTGGTGGCACGGGACAGGGGAGGGTTTTTTATCGGGGAGTGTTTAATTACATAGAAAATGCGTCCTGCGCGCAGGTGTTGGTTGGGGTGTGAAGGGAATCATGACAGTACCCCCCTCTCAAAATCCCCCCTAAGACAATGGAAATAGGCTTTGGTTTGTTAGGATGTTTAGTATGAAATAATTTGACAAGCCGTGGTGCATGTTGTAAGTTAGCAAGAGGTTCCCACGACCTTTCTTCAGGACCATAACGCTTCCAGTCTACTAAATAATGCAATTTACCTCGTACTCTTTTTGAATCAAGGATAGCTCGTACTTCAAATTCAGGTACACCGTCAATGTCAATAGCAGATGGAGGTGTGTTTAGTCGGGTTTGTGGGTGAAAAGGTTTTACTAATGAAACGTGGAATACAGGATGGAATCGATACTTGGATGGAAGTGTCAATCTTACACTTACTGGATTTATGACCTTTTCTATGGGAAATGGCCCAATAAAGCTGGGACAAAACTTTTTATTACTCAGGATTTTCAAATTTTTTGTGGATAACCACACTTTATCCCTTATAGCGTATGAGGGTTGTAAGGTATGGTGTGCATCCGCCATGTGTTTTTGAGATTCTTTGGCTGTTGCCAGATGGTACTGAGCTAGTTGTTGGATCGACACTAGATTTTGTATATAATCACATACTGAAGGGTTCGCTAAAGGAAGAACAGCTTGACCAGGAACATTTTTTGGATGAAAACCGTGAGCACAGAAGAATGGAGACATACCAATGGATGAATGATCCATATTATTGTAAGCAAATTCCAAAGCCCATAATATCTCTGACCATTCTTGTTCACAATCAGTTAACATACAGCGCAGATATTGCTCTATGGTTTGGTTCGTGCGTTCAGTCAAACCATCTGATTGCGGATGATAACTGGACGAGGTGCGGACTTCCATGTGTAATGCTTTTCCCAATTGTTGCCAAAAATGAGAAATGAATTGAGAATCTCTGTCAGAAATTACTACAGAGGGAATTCCATGTAACCGGATAATTTCTTTCATGAAAACGTGAGTCAATTCTTTTGCAGTTGGTAATTTTTTTAGAGGGATAAAATGGGTCATACGTGTGAAATGATCAATAACTGTTAAAATAGTGGTATAACCCGCAGAAGTACGAGGGAGTTCCACAACAAAATCAAGGGATACTGTATGCCATGGTTGCGGAGGTATAGGTAATGGGCGCAATAATCCACCAGGGACATGATGTACTCTTTTGTTCTGTGTACATACAGCACATGTGTTCACAAATGTTTGTATGTCATTAAACATGGAAGACCACCAGAAACCTCTTTTAATTAACTGATATGTTTTCGTAATTCCAGGATGTGCTGACATAGGTGTATCGTGATGTAACTGTATAATTCAATTTTGTAATGAGGGAGATGGTACAAACACTTGATCATTCATAAAGAGGAGATCATTTCGCCATTGTAGTAAAGGGTGATCCTTTTGCCAGTCTTGAGTTTCTTTTGTCTTTAATTCTGACTTTATATCTTGTACGATATCATTATCAATCACACCTACTTGAAAGCATTGTGCGGGTAGTATTGTTGGTGGATTTTCTTGTTTTGTACTCAGTTCATCACTTATCCCTATTCGTGATAAAGCATCTGCTTTATTGTTTTCTTTCCCTGGTCGATAGGTGATGAGAAAATTATAGTCATTAAAAAACAGAGTCCACCGCAATTGACGTGCGGAAAGAGCTTTGACCGATCACAATGATTGTAAATTACGATGGTCTGTATAAATCGTAATAGGGTGACAAGCACCCAACAAGTAATGTCGCCACTCTTCAAAAACAGCTTTTATTGCCAATAATTCTCTGTCGGCTATAGCAAAATTCTGCTCAGTTGGTGACAATTTCCTAGAATAGTAGGCTATGGGATGCATCTGACCAGTATTTTTATGTCTCTGGGATAGAATGCCTCCTATGGCAAATTGTGAGGCATCTGCTTCGACTATAAAGGGCTGAGTGGGGTCAGGATGCATTAAGATTGGAGCTGTGGTAAATTGTTTTTTCAAGGTTTGAAAAGCCTGTTCTGCTGCATTATCCCATTCAAATTTAGTATTTTTTCGCAACAGTTTAGTGATTGGAGTTATGAGTTTAGAAAAATCATGAATGAACCGCCTATAAAAATTGGCGAACCCTAAGAAACTTTGGATTTGTTTCACAGATGTAGGGCTCGGCCAAGTGAGTATTGCTTGTATTTTCTTTGGGCCCATTTCAATTCCGGATGGAGTGATAATATATCCCAAAAACTCAACTTTGGTAGCATGAAACATGCTTTTCTCCAATTTCACAAATAGGGAATTTTGTAAAAGCTGCTGAAGAATGGCTCTTACTTGTTTTACATGCTCTGCCTTTGATTTAGAATAAATCAGTATATCGTCGATATACACAACACAACAGATGTCTAAAAAGTCTCTTAAGACCTCATTTATAAAAAACTGGAATGCGGCTGGAGCATTGCAGAGTCCGAAGGGCATGACTTGGTACTCGTAAAGGCCAAATTTAGAACAGAATGCCGTCTTCCATTCATTGCCCTCACGGACTCGCACAAGATGGTATGCTCCGCGCAAATCCAATTTTGTGTAAATGATGGCATCTTTTATTTGGTCTAATAATGTTGGTATTAACGGCAAGGGATACCTATTCTTGATGGTCACATTATTAATTTCGCGGTAGTCAATGCACGTGCGCAATTCACCCCCTTTCTTCGGTATAAAAAAAAGGGGCGACGAAACCGGGGACTTTGAATGCCTAATGTGAGAAGTTGGCCTGGCATATGCTGTCCACTAATTATAGTGGGCACCTTGCACCAGTCCAAACAACCCCTTATTGGAGATAGGTTAAATACAACCTTTATTGAAAGCTATCCTAGTGGTAGCTATGGAGAGCAGCCTTCAGGCTAAGTCTTGAAGGAATGTAAAGCAGCTTGTTTTACCAGTCTATAATCTCTTGAGTGACCAAATGAAAGAGGACCACACCAGGTATATA
This sequence comes from Calotriton arnoldi, assembly GCA_963921515.1. Lineage (NCBI taxonomy): Eukaryota > Metazoa > Chordata > Amphibia > Caudata > Salamandridae > Calotriton > Calotriton arnoldi. Next base: position 195,000 of record CAWUFW010008353.1, read on the forward strand.
TTCAAAATATATGTATTTATTACTAAACACACCCCTCTAGTCTCTTTATGAGGCTAGAGTTCGAAGTACATACGTTACGAGTTAGTTATCTACAGTAATAGCACAAATACACGTTTGAGCCCCAGGGGCGTACCAAACCATATACCAATAAAGTGGTATAAGAACCACGACTGAGCTAGACACAAGGCCTAGAGCCTGTAGAAGTGCTTGGACCACAAGGAACCACCCAAGGCAGTGACACAGGGGACCCACGGGGGACGCGTGCAGTGTATGAACACAACCGCGAACCACCGTTAACTTCTATGGGGAAAGTCGCGATTAGAATTTAAAAGAAAAGGGACACTTAGAGGAGGACTTGGAGCAAACCCTTTGAGAACTAGGCTGTTCTAGTGTCTATACCCACGGGAGCACCGGAGTACTCGAGTTACCTCACCCAGGGAAGCCGGGTGCATAGGTGTCTTTCGGGGTCGGGTTTCGTCGTCGCTTTCTATGGCGATCTGCTGCAAAGTGCTGCTGGCGACCAAGTCGAAAGTGTTCGGGTGGATCCAAAGGTGGATCGAAGATCTGAAGAACCTGAAAGCAGAGGGGACAGAGTCTGGGTCACTAGCCAGTGACCAGGAAGGCGATGAGCAGATGCCCACCGATGTCGAGTGCTTCAGGTAGGTTGACGGTCGTCTTGACTCTTCAGCCACGAGGTCCAGGAGGTGTCGACGACAACCAGGAGCTGGATTCGAGCTGTCCCACAACGTCTGTCGATTGCAGGGGTGTCGGCGACCGGATTGGACCCAACAAGCCTTGGCAACGGCAAGTCTCATGGAAAACGAAGAAGGACGATGTTGCAGACCAGCAAGGTCTGTGGTACTCACCCAGCAAGGATAAGTCAGGGCACACCCGGAGCAACCAGGGAGCCCAAGCAGAAAAAGATTGGCCTTCATGAGGGCCTACTAGCCAATGGACTAGCAACCGCGAAGGAGCCTCAAGACAGTGCACGTGGAGCTGGCTCACAGGACACTCGTGGAGTAGAGGCCAATCATCTTCGGTGCAGTCGGTGCTGGAGGCTGGGGCTACTCGGAGCCCAAAGCACGACTTCATGGGAGACACATAAGAGGATGCACTTGCAAATACGTTCAGTATCCAGGAGTCACGGTTCCACGTTACCCACGACAGCTACGGGCCTCAGCTTTGCTGGGGACTCAGGGCAGCCTTGGGGAAGTCTGGAAATCTACCTCTGGTGATGCAAAGACTTCGGCGTCCGACGGGAGCTTCAGCGATGCAGACCGGACAATTGCTTCTTTGGTGCCTGCCAAGCAGGGGAGTCACTCCTTGACTCCAAGGGAGATTCTTCAGTCATCTAATCTTAAAGTAGAGCGTCGAAGGTCCAGGATTCTGTATCAGAGTTTCGTCCAGGTAAATCTAAAGTCCTAAGGACTGGGTTCCCTTACTTATACTAAGGTAGGGGGTTGGACATACTCTGTGACCCCACCTATGGGAGGGTCAGGGCAGAGGGGTGGTTACACCCCTTTCCCTTTGTCCAGTTTCGCGCCAGAGCAGGGGCTGGAAGCCCCTGAGCCGGTTTGAACTGGGGTATGCACAGGGACACCAAGTGTGCCCCCAGTGCAGGACTTCAAAGCACCAGAGAGTGCTCCCGCCCAGCCCCAATACACACTATCCTGTCTGGGGAGGTGGTCACACCTCCCTGGGACAGGAAACCTATTGTCCAGGCCTCCCCTGCCGGAGTTTCGGTCAGCAGCAGGAGGCCAGACTCGTGTCTGTGGCAGCGGCATCCATTTTGTGATGCCAGGGCTTGGAAAGTCAGTACCGGGCATACCGGTGTGTACATGTCTTTCCCTCTAGAAGGGTGGAATGCTACCCCCGCCGCCAGAACTGGCGGGGGGTAGTATTCCAAGATGTTTGACACCAAACACGACATGTTTCCGTGCAGCCATCCCAAAGTTAGCATTTAACGCGAGGTTATAATGCGCTTAAGAGTATATGGTCAGGCTGCACTACAAACAGCATCAGAGAAGGGTCTCCGAACGCTGCAGAGGGGCCCTGCTCATGCAGGGGCACCCTCTCACATAGGAACCACGCACTCTGCCTTCAGGATTGATAAGGCCTGCCATAGGAGTGACTTATAGGTTTATATGTGTGTATGTATATAGTGATATAGGTAGCCTATATCACAGTAAGGGGTGCATGCACCACCTTACCCAGGCTGCAGTAGCAGACCTGTGGTGTCAGTTTGGATGGCCTTCCAGGGGTGGCACAATACATGCTGCAGCCCCTGGTAGGCCTCTGAGGTACCTATGCCCTGGGTACATAGTATACCATATACTAGGGACTTATAAGGGCACTCCAGATTCCAATCAGAGATGTGCCTAAGGCACATGGAAACCATTTTAGAGAGGAAGCAGCTAGGCTGGGGTTCTGATTAGCAGGGCCCCAGCCAGACTAAGGTCGAAAAACAGTGAAGCATCAGCAAAAAGTGGGGGTACCCATGTGAAGCAGATCCTACTCTCCTACACAACCCCCCCAAACGTAGGGACATTAAACTAACCTTGCCCAGTTAAGTCTTCATGTTCTAAGTGGAAGTACCTAGAGAGTCCATCTGCATTGGCATGGTTACTCCCAGGTCTATGTTCCACTGTGAAGTCCATCCCCTGTAGGGAAATGGACCACCTAAGCAGTTTGGGGTTTTCACCCTTCATTTGTTTTAGCCATAAGAGGGGCTTATGGTCTGTTTGAACAAGGAAGTGAGTACCAAACAAGTATGGCCTCAACTTCTTCAGAGCCCAGACCACAGCAAAGGCCTCCCTCTCAATGGCTGACCAACGTTTCTCTCTAGGGGTCAGCCTTCTGCTAATGAAAGCTACTGGCTGATCCTGACCTTCATCATTCAATTGTGACAGTACAGCCCCTACCCCCAATTCAGATGCATCAGTTTGAACAATGAACTTCTTGGAGTAATCAGGACTCTGTAGAATGGGAGCAGTGCACATGGCCTGCTTCAGGTCATCAAATGCCTTTTGACAGCTAACTGTCCACTGAACCTTTTTGGGCATTTTCTTGGAAGTTAAGTCATTCAGGGGTGTCACTATTGATCCATACCCCTTGACAAATCTCCTATAGTACCCAGTCAGGCCTAAGAAGGCTCTCACCTGAGTCTGGGTAGTTGGAGCAGTCCAGTCCATGATGGTCTGGATCTTGCTCTGCAGTGGTTGAACCTGGCCTCCACCCACAAGGTGGCCCAGGTACACAACCTGACTCTGCCCTATCTGGCACTTGGTGGCCTTGATAGTCAGGCCTGCTTTCTGCAGGGCCTGTAAAACATTTCTGAGGTGGACCAGGTGATCCTCCCAGGTGGAGCTAAAGACAGCAATATCATCTAGATATGCTGCACTATAGGCTTCCAGACCTGTAAGGACTGTATTCACCAACCTCTGAAAAGTGGCAGGTGCATTCTTCAGACCAAAGGGCATCACCACAAATTGATAATGCCCACTAGGGGTTGAGAATGCTGTCTTTGGCTTTGCATCATCAGCTAGTCTGATCTGCCAGTAGCCAGCTGTCAGGTCAAATGTGCTTAGATACTTGGCTGAGGCCAAAGTGTCTATTAGCTCATCTGCCCTTGGTATTGGATGGGCATCAGTCCTAGTGACTGCATTGAGACCCCTGTAGTCCACACAAAACCTCATCTCTCTTTTCCCACCACTGGTGTGAGGTTTTGGCACAAGGACCACTGGACTAGCCCAAGGGCTATCTGAGGGTTCAATAACTCCCAAATCCAACATCTTCTGGACTTCTGTCCTGATACAGTCCCTGACATGGTCAGGTTGCCTATAAATCTTATTTTTAATAGGCAGACTGTCCCCAGTGTCCACTTCATGAGTGCACCAGGTAGTCTGACTGGGTGTCAGTGAGAATATGTGTCTGAACTGATTGAGCACCTGTCTGCAATCAGTCTGCTGCTGGGTAGTGAGGCTGCCTGCCAAGGCTACACCATCCACTGACCCATCATCAGGGTTCTGTGAGAGCAGGTCAGGGAGTGGGTCACTCTCTTCCTCCTGTCCCTCATCAGTAGCCATGAGCAAGCCCATGTCTGCCCTGTCCACATATGGTTTTAACCTGTTGACATGGAGAACCCTGTGGGGACTCCTGGGTGTTCCTAGGTCTACTAAGTAGGTAACCTCACCCTTCTGCTCAACAATGGTGTGGGGTCCACTCCATTTGTCTTGGAGAGCTGCTGGGGCCACTGGCTCCAACACCCACACCTTCTGTCCTGGCTGATAAACAGTCAGTACAGCCTTTTGGTCATGCCAGGCCTTTTGAAGTTCCTGGCTAGCCTCAAGGTTTTTGGTTGCCTTTTTCATATACTCAGCCATCCGGGAGCGGAGACCAAGTACGTAGTCCACTATGTCTTGCTTTGGGGGCTTGAGAGGTAACTCCCATCCTTCCTTCACCAAGCACAGTGGACCCCTGACAGGGTGACCAAACAAAAGTTCAAAAGGGCTGTAGCCAACCCCCTTTTGAGGCACCTCCCTGTACGCAAATAAAAGGCAGGGCAAGAGTATGTCCCATCTTCGCCTAAGCTTTTCTGGGAGCCCTTTAATCATGCCCTTCAAGGTTTTGTTGAATCTCTCAACTAAACCATTGCATTGTGGGTGATAGGGTGTGGTGAACTTGTAAGTCACTCCACACTCCTTCCACATTGCTTTTAAGTATCCAGACATAAAGTTTGCACCCCTGTCTGATACAACCTCCTTAGGGAAGCCCACTCTTGAGAAAATTCCCAGGAGGGCCCTTGCCACCACAGGTGCTGTAGTGGTCCTAAGGGGAATAGCCTCTGGGTACCTGGTGGCATGATCCACTACCACCAGGATAAACCTGTGCCCAGATGCTGTTTGGGGATCCATGGGACCAACAATGTCAATCCCCACCCTTTCAAAGGGAACCCCCACCACAGGTAGTGGTATCAGGGGGCCTTTGTAGTGCCACCTGCCTTGCCACTGGCCTGGCAGGTTACACAGGAGCGACAAAACTCCTTGGTGTCTTCAGACATGTGGGGCCAGTGAAAGTGAGGGACAATTCTGTCCCAAGTCTTGTTCTGGCCCAGGTGACCTGCTAAGGGAATATCATGGGCTAGGGTCAATAGGAAGCCCCTGAACTTCAGAGGTATAACCAACCTCCTGGTAGCACCAGGCTTGGGGTCTCTACACTCTGAGTACAAGAGTCCATCATCCCAATACACAGTATGGGGACCACTAGCTTTCCCAGCAGCCTCAGCAGCAGCTTGCTGTCTGAGGGGTTCAAGAGAGGGGCAGCTCTGCTGCTCCTGGCTCAGATCTGCCCTGGAAGGTCCCCCTGTCCCCAAGAACTCAACCTGTTCAGGTTCAAGCTCCTCTGGGACAGTTCCTTCCTCAGGACTGAGATCATCCCCCTCAAGGGACTGATCTTCCTTCTGAGCCAAGGGGGAAGGCACTGCCTTTACCCTACTACTCCTCTTCTTGGAAGGCACTTGGTCCATTATTCCAGAATCCAAGGCCTGTTCAGTGCTAGACATTTTGGCTTGTGACCTGGTCACAGCAAACACATCTGCAGGGATCCCCAGCATTTCTGCATGGGTCCTGAGCTCCACTTCTGCCCAAGCTGAAGTTTCTAAGTCATTGCCAAGCAAGCATTCAACGGGTAGGTCTGCACTTACCACAACCTTCTTAAGGCCAGTTACCCCTCCCCAGGAGAAGTTAACAACTGCCAGAGTATGGTCTGTTCTGACGTTGCTAGCATTGGTCACTTGGTACATTTCACCAAGTATAATCTGCCCAGGATTCACAAGGTCTTGTGTCACCATGGTGACACTTGCCCCTGTGTCCCTAAATGCCAAAGCCTCTCTTCCATTGATTAAAGGCTGTTGTCTGTACTTGCCCAGATTACTGGGACTCACAGAGGAGGTCATATCCATGCCTCCATCACAGACTAGGACAGCCTGAGTGAGTTCTCTGACTAGGTCAGAGCTCATCTCTTTACCCAGGGTCAACCCTACTAAACCCTTGGCTTGTGTAGTCCCACCACCAACTGTAGCTGCACTAGGGGGAGCAGGTGCCTTAGGGGCATTGGTGGGGGCTGGAGTCGAGTCTTTGGACTTGGTGCAATCACTGGTCCAGTGGGTCTTTTGCTTACAGACCTTGCACCATGGTTTTCTTTGGCCTTTCCCTTTGGTAGACTGTGAATCCCCACCTGAAGAAGATTTTTGGGGGCCTTGTGAAGACTTTTGATCTTTACCCTTCTCCCCACCCTTATCAGAGGTTTTCGAATCTTGCTTCTTAGGGTCACCACCTTGGTTCTGTACCTTCTGCTTCACCCTGGTTCTGACCCATTTGTCTGCCTTCTTTCCCAATTCTTGGGGAGAGGTCAGATCAGAGTCTACCAGGTGCTGATGCAACAGCTGATTTTGACAGTTATTAAGAATCTGCTCCCTCATTATCAGATTGTACAATCCTGTGAAGTCACATACCTTACTGCCCAATAACCAACCTTCCAGAGCCTTGGCAGAACAATCAACAAAGTCCACCCAGTCTTGAGTCTGTGCTTTTTGGGTATCCCTGAACTTTAACCTGTATTGTTCAGTGGTTAGGCCAAACCCATCAATTAGAGCACTCTTCAAGACTTTGTAATTATCAGCATCCTCCTCTCTAACAGTGAGGAGCTTGTCTCTACCTTTGTCTGCAAAGGAGAGCCACAAGATTGCTGCCCACTGCTCCTGAGGGACCCTCTGTACTTTACAGGCCCTCTCTAGAGCAGTTATCCATTTGTGGATATCATCCCCACTCTGGTAGGGAGGGACAATCTTGCTCAGGTTTCTATGGTCATAAGACCTTTCCCTATCTTTGGGGAAACTGCTGCCACCATGGGACTCTAGTCCCAACTTTTGTCTCTCTCTATAGAGATCTAGGGACTCCCTGTCTATAGCCAATTGCTGTTTCCTGAGTTCAAGTTGAGCTTGCTCATATTGAATCAGTCTCTTTCTCCTCTCATGAGAGGATTCCCTCCTATGAGAGGAGACAGAGGTCCCTATTGAGGTGTCAGAGTGGTTAGACTCCTGAGAAGGAGACCTAGACCTTCTGGGCACACTCAGAACTCTTCCTGGGGGGACAAAGGGGAGGTCAGTCTGATCCTCTCCCTCCTCCTCCTCCACAGGAGGAATTGGATTCTCCAGGACAAGGTCATTTTCACCTTCCTGGCCAGTTTCAGAGGGGGGCCTGGGTTTCTTCACCCCTGGCCCCTTCCTCATCTTCTGCCCCACCCTCTTTGCCTACCCCTTCAGACCCTAGGGGCCTGCTGAGATCATCAGCTAGTAACACCTCCCTGAGGTGTTGGGTGCTGGCACTTTTGCCTGTCTTCAACTTCCTAGTAGTGCATAAGGCTCTCAATTCCAAGAATGGGAGTTTATCATACTTGGAGGGAAGAAGCCCACTGGCTTCTGGCAAGGACTCACTGGGTCCTGGCTTTGAAGACATCACTAGTGAGGTGTGGTGTATGCACTACCTACTCTAGTGTGGCCTACTAAACTCTCTTGAGTTGTAGAAAGGGTGTGCTGTCCCTTAACACACAACTCTAAGTTCAGTAGAACTTACTGTATTACTAAGCTTGATTATATGTACCTTAGGTACCCTTAGTGGTTTTCAGTTGATCAATTCAATTGAGATTATCTGGTAAAACAATAGCAAGCTGGAATCCCACACGCTGCACACCAATGTGAGAAGTTGGCCTGGCATATGCTGTCCACTAATTATAGTGGGCACCTTGCACCAGTCCAAACAACCCCTTATTGGAGATAGGTTAAAGACAACCTTTATTGAAAGCTATCCTAGTGGTAGCTATGGAGAGCAGCCTTCAGGCTAAGTCTTGAAGGAATGTAAAGCAGCTTGTTTTACCAGTCTATAATCTCTTGAGTGACCAAATGAAAGAGGACCACACCAGGTATATATTCAAAATATATGTATTTATTACTAAACACACCCCTCTAGTCTCTTTATGAGGCTAGAGTTCGAAGTACATACGTTACGAGTTAGTTATCTACAGTAATAGCACAAATACACGTTTGAGCCCCAGGGGCGTACCAAACCATATACCAATAAAGTGGTATAAGAACCACGACTGAGCTAGACACAAGGCCTAGAGCCTGTAGAAGTGCTTGGACCACAAGGAACCACCCAAGGCAGTGACACAGGGGACCCACGGGGGACGCGTGCAGTGTATGAACACAACCGCGAACCACCGTTAACTTCTATGGGGAAAGTCGCGATTAGAATTTAAAAGAAAAGGGACACTTAGAGGAGGACTTGGAGCAAACCCTTTGAGAACTAGGCTGTTCTAGTGTCTATACCCATGGGAGCACCGGAGTACTCGAGTTACCTCACCCAGGGAAGCCGGGTGCATAGGTGTCTTTCGGGGTCGGGTTTCGTCGTCGCTTTCTATGGCGATCTGCTGCAAAGTGCTGCTGGCGACCAAGTCGAAAGTGTTCGGGTGGATCCAAAGGTGGATCGAAGATCTGAAGAACCTGAAAGCAGAGGGGACAGAGTCTGGGTCACTAGCCAGTGACCAGGAAGGCGATGAGCAGATGCCCACCGATGTTGAGTGCTTCAGGTAGGTTGACGGTCGTCTTGACTCTTCAGCCACGAGGTCCAGGAGGCGTCGACGACAACCAGGAGCTGGATTCGAGCTGTCCCACGACGTCTGTCGATTGCAGGGGTATTGGCGACCGGATTGGACCCAACAAGCCTTGGCAACGGCAAGTCTTGTGGAAAGCGAAGAAGGACGATGTTGCAGACCAGCAAGGTCTGGGGTACTCACCCAGCAAGGATAAGTCAGGGCACACCTGGAGCAACCAGGGAGCCCAAGCAGAAAAAGATTGGCCTTCGTGAGGGCCTACTAGCCAACGGACTAGCGACCGCGAAGGAGCCTCGAGACGGTGCATGTGGAGCTGGCTCACAGGACACTCGTGGAGTGGAGGCCAGTGATCTTCGGTGCAGTTGGTGCTGGAGGCCGGGGCTACTCGGAGCCCAAAGCACGACTTCGTGGGAGACCCAGAAGAGGATGCACTTGCAAATGCGTTTGGTGTCCAGGGGTCACGGTTCCACATTACCCACGACAGCTACGGGCCTCAGCTTTGCTGGGGACTCAGGGCAGCCTCGGGAAGTCTGGAAATCTACCTCTGGTGATGCAAAGACTTCGGCGTCCGACGGGAGCTTTGGCGATGCAGACTGGACAATTGCTTCTTTGGTGCCTGCCAAGCAGGGGAGTCACTCCTTGACCCCAAGGGAGATTCTTCAGTCCTCTAATCTTAAAGTAGAGCGTCGAAGGTCCAGGATTCTGTATCAGAGTTTCGTCCAGGTAAATCTAAAGTCCTAAGGACTGGGTTCCCTTACTTATACTAAGGTAGGGGGTTGGACATACTCTGTGACCCCACCTATGGGAGGGTCAGGGCAGAGGGGTGGTTACACCCCTTTCCCTTTGTCCAGTTTCGTGCCAGAGCAGGGGCTGGAAGCCCCTGAGCCGGTTTGAACTGGGGTATGCACAGGGACACCAAGTGTGCCCCCAGTGCAGGACTTCAAAGCACCAGAGAGTGCTCCCGCCCAGCCCCAATACACACTATCCTGTCTGGGGAGGTGGTCACACCTCCCTGGGACAGGAAACCTATTGTCCAGGCCTCCCCTGCCGGAGTTTCGGTCAGCAGCAGGAGGCCAGACTCGTGTCTGTGGCAGCGGCATCCATTTTGTGATGCCAGGGCTTGGAAAGTCAGTACCGGGCATACCGGTGTGTACATGTCTTTCCCTCTAGAAGGGTGGAATGCTACCCCCGCCGCCAGAACTGGCGGGGGGTAGTATTCCAAGATGTTTGACACCAAACACGACATGTTTCCGTGCAGCCATCCCAAAGTTAGCATTTAACGCGAGGTTATAATGCGCTTAAGAGTATATGGTCAGGCTGCACTACAAACAGCATCAGAGAAGGGTCTCCGAACACTGCAGAGGGGCCCTGCTCATGCAGGGGCACCCTCTCACATAGGAACCACGCACTCTGCCTTCAGGATTGATAAGGCCTGCCATAGGAGTGACTTATAGGTTTATATGTGTGTATGTATATAGTGATATAGGTAGCCTATATCACAGTAAGGGGTGCATGCACCACCTTACCCAGGCTGCAGTAGCAGACCTGTGGTGTCAGTTTGGATGGCCTTCCAGGGGTGGCACAATACATGCTGCAGCCCCTGGTAGGCCTCTGAGGTACCTATGCCCTGGGTACATAGTATACCATATACTAGGGACTTATAAGGGCACTCCAGATTCCAATCAGAGATGTGCCTAAGGCACATGGAAACCATTTTAGAGAGGAAGCAGCTAGGCTGGGGTTCTGATTAGCAGGGCCCCAGCCAGACTAAGGTCGAAAAACAGTGAAGCATCAGCAAAAAGTGGGGGTACCCATGTGAAGCAGATCCTACTCTCCTACACCTAATAAAGCCATTTGCCAGATATTCGTCTAAATAATTCCGTAAATGTTCGTTTTCAGTCTCAGTGAGAGCATGAATACGACTGCATGGCAAGGTTGCCCCAGGTATTAAATCAATACGGCAGTCGTAGTCTCTGTGTGGTGGCAAGGTGTTCACTTTTTGTTTATCACATACATCTGTTAGATCAGCATATTCTACCAGAACTCCCTGTAGTACTAATACATTTTTTGAATCCTTAGGGAAATCATAACCCTGTATCAGGAGTTCAGGACCTTGATGTTGCAAACATTCTGATTGACAATGTTCTGAATTGAACAGTATAGTTTTTTGTACCCAGTCTATGTGAGGGTTATGTTGAACTAGCCAAGGAATCCCTAAGATAAGACGGAACTGGGGTGCGTCAATAATGTCAAATGAAATGTCCTCGAAATGTTTACCTGAACAAGTCATGTGAAGAGTTTCAGTGTGATATTGTATGAGGCCTGAGGTTAACTCTTTACCGTCCACTGCTCTTACTATTTCTGGGTTGGCTTTTTGGAACTGCTTGAATCCTAACCCTTGTACAAATTGTGTATCTATGAAATTTCCTGTGGCTCCAGAATCTAACAGAGCATCCACTGACCACGTCCGAGTCTTATCTTCCTGAGACTGTAATATTACCTTAATGCTAAGATGATGATTTGAAGCAGCGGGGGCTGTGGAGGCCAAACTAGATTGTTTACTCGACAAACTGACCTCATTTTTTGCCGAGCAACTTAGTTTTCCGACTTTTGTATCATAGCTACTTCACTGACCTTGGGTTTCAATTTGTTGGGACGAGTGGGACATTCCTTTACGAAATGGCCAGTTTTTCCACAGTACAGACACTGATTTAATTTTCTACGCTTGTCCTTCTCTTCTTTTGTAAGGGGGCCTCTAGTGGATCCAATCTGCATAGGTTCCACCATATCTACCTTGGGGACGGGTTCACTTTTTGGGTTTGTTCTTTCTTTAAACATAAACATCTTATGTTCTGTTTTCCCTTTCTCGCCTTTACGTTCCGTTAATCGTTGATTTAATTTCACCACCAAATCAATGAATTCTCCACAATCATCTGGTGGGTCTAAGATCTGAGTCACCATATTCTTGAATTCTTCTCTTAAGCCTCTGTAAAACAAAGAGACACGCTTTCCCTCAGGCCATTCCGCTTCTATCACTAAACGATTGAACAATGAGATAAAGTGTATTAAATCTGACGGTCCTTGTTTTAATTTAAGCAATTCATGATCGGCTGATTGAAGAAACACGTTTGGCTAACAATTTTTTCATTGTATGCTTGAATCGCCTAAAATCATATAAAATTGGATCATTCCGCTCAACAAAGGGCACAGACCATAATGCTGCATCTCCCCTAAATATGACAAGATAAAAGCTACCTTAGAGGAATCATCTGGGAATGTGGTGGGTTTAGCAATGAAGTGGAGATGGCATTGATTCAGAAAAATTGTGAATTTAGCACTATCCCCTTAAAATCTTTCTGGGGGAGCTAAGGGAACTGTCACTGGAGTTACTACCTGTATCTGTGTTGGGGTAGAAGTTGTAGTACTATTATGCAATGTTTGCATGGCAGGTTTGAAACTAGGCGGCTTTAGAAGCGGTTTCTCCGTAGAGGAAAAACCCCATGTAGCAGGACCCTGAACATTAGTTGCTTGCATGTTTGTCTGCAAAGCAGAAATATCTCTGCGCAATTCTGCGTTTTCTGTCTTAATATCAGTTAAAATTGCAGCGATATCCTGCAGCGAAATCTGTGGATTTTGGTCCATAGCGTCTGGGCGAAACTATATTCGTGGGCTTAGCCTTCTGTCGGGTTTACCAAACACTCTTACCTGTAAGGTGCTTGGTTGGGGTATCGCAGAGACGCTATGTGCCAACTTCCCAGGACTCTATCAGATAACCAGTGATCTATTAGTACACTAAGGCTACGTGATAGACCTCAGGGAGGAGGGGCGGATACTGGACGCTGGTGAATTCCTGTTGTCGACCTGCGAGGCAACAAGATGTGTTTTAGCATATGACTCTACGAGTTTTAGACTAAGTGCTAGCGCTGAAATCCCTACCTCTTAGTAAACTACGCCAAGCTTCCTACCTGCGATCTTCAGAAGTTTTGAGTAGCGTCCAGTGGTCTTGTGATGGAGTTGAAGTTTTGTCTTGGGGCGTGGTCAGTAGCGTTGTGAAGTCAAGGGATGTTGAAGTCGTGATTTCTTCTAGTGGTGTCAAGTCCTTGCTTCTCTGTAATGTGGGAAATAACCTGCATAAGTTACTTTATTCCTTTACCCATACATCCCTTAACATAGCCTTTCATGCTGCGCCAAATAATTCACTTACTTGTCTTTGACCCCCAAACATTGGTACCATCACGATATGCTAAAAAGGAAAGGAAATACAAACAACTCTGCAAACAAATACTAAAGTCCTTAGTGAATTAGGTTTTCACTAATTAGTACAAATGTCTTTAAAGGTTCCTTTAAGTTCTTCCAGTGTCTTTTCTTGACTTTGAAAAAACGTTCCAAAAATTATCTTTACACAAATGCTAATAAATATGCTCCAGTTCTGTTCTGTCTTGCGTTGGGCACCTAGGTAATTCGAATAATTCACTTAGCTTTGTGTCTTTTTCTTCCTCAGGAGATCGCAGTGATGCTGCGCTGCAGTCCAGGATACTCAGGAACCAGGAAGGCTTCCTCGGGAAATTGCATCGGAAAGCAGGTAAGCGAACAGTTGTGTCCGTGACAACTGCAGGAAGGCTAAGCACCTTCCAGAAGTCGGGTGTTGCATTTTATAGGCATGCCACACCCAAAATGGCAGTCGCGTCGTGCGTGAAGCGACGTGCAGCGGTCTCCCGTTTATTTTCCAAAACGGGTTTTCGCTCGCTAAAGTGAAGCGCGAGTTTTTTTTCCTCCCCCAGTGCTCTGTAATAACAGTCATTAACTTGACAACTCAATGACGGAAATCAAGTCCTTGCTATAGACAAATGTTTTGGCAGAAAATAACAAACATTGGCATGCGGCACATACAGTAGTAAGCACATTTAAGCACACAATCATATCAAACATTAGAATAGGGTGTCCTACGTATAATACAGACTATTCGTCCCAAGAGATAGGCTTACTCTACACCCTATGGAGTGCTTGGTGGCACGGGACAGGGGAGAGTTTTTTATTGGGGAGTGTTTAATTACATAGAAAACGTGTCCTGCGCGCAGGTGTTGGTTGGGGTGTGAAGGGAATCATGACACCCCTCTAAGTGCTTTACGTGTGGTCAAATGGGCCACCGTTGGAATGATGCACAGTGTCCCATGAGGGATTCCAAAGCACCACCACGTGCACCACCCCGTCAGATGGCGAGTGTAGCCCTGGGGGGGGAGGATATGGGTGCCCAAGGTGGGTTGGGTCCCACAGAAATGTCCCTTGTCTCGCTAGGAGACTTTGAGGTGGTCCCTGGGACCCAGCTGCCTGATAACACTAAGAAGTACAGGCAGTGGGTGACCATCAATGGCCATAGGGTGGAAGCTCTCAGAGACACTGGGGCTAGTGTGACAGCTGTCAATTGCCAGCTGGTGTCCAGAGAGCAGGTTATCCCCCATGCATTCTTCCCTGTAGTTGCCGCGGACAACTCGCAGAGCAAGTGTGAGGTGGCTCAAGTTCCCTTTGAGTGGGGGGAGGTCTCAGGTACTCTTCAAGTAGCTGTGAGGCCAGCCATGCCTGTTGATTGTCTGTTGGGCAATGATTTAGAAAGCTCCCCTTGGGCTAAGGTGAAGAGAAGGTCTCATTTGGAGATGTTGGGTCTGCCTGAGTGGACGTGTGTGACCACTCGGTCTATGGCAGCCAGTAAGGGTGTTGAAGAGGTTCTGGAGCCTGAAAATAAGGCCCAGACCCCTGCCTTAAAGAGAAGAGGTAGGGGGCGCGGGAAACCGGCCCCCATAGTTCCCACGGTCCAGGAGGAGGCAGACCTTGAGGGGGATACCATGGAACCTACAGGGGAACAAGTGGCCGAACTGGGGGACCTGCCTGAGCTGACCCATTGGCAGCAAGAAGGAGGCCCCTCCAGGGAGGAATTTTGTGAGGAGCAGAAGAAGTGACCTTCTCTTGAGGGTTTGCAGTGACAGGCCACAGCCCAGGCAGCAGGTGATCAGTCTGGATCACATTGGATCTACTGGGAGAACGACCTCCTGTATAGCGAGCCTAAGGTTGCTGAGCCTGGGTCAGCCCATGTGCTGGTGGTACCCCAGCGCTTCAGAGCCTTCCTACTGGGTTTGGCTCATGATGTGCCTTTAGCTGGACATCTGGGGCAGAACAAGACCTTTGAAAGGCTTTCCACCCACTTTTATTGGCCCCAGATGCGCAAGAGTTCAGATACTCACTGTAGGGCTTGTCAAACTTGCCAGGCAAGTGGGAAAAGTGGAAGGAAGCACAAGGCTACTCTCCAACCTTTCCCTGTCATCAGTACCCCTTTTGACTGGGTGGGCATTGACATTGTGGGGCCACTGGACCCCAAGACAGCCATGGGCATTAGGTTTATCCTGGTCTTGGTGCCCGGAAGCCATCCCGCTCAGGACAGTAACGGCCCCCGTGGTGGGACGTGCACTGATGGGAATTTTCTTCCGTGTGGGATTCCCCAGAAAGGTGGTGTCAGACCATGGTACAAACTTCATATCTCACTATATGAAGTCCCTGTGACAGGAGTGCGGTGTTACATACAAGTTCACCACTCCTTACCACCCCCAAGGTAATGGGGTGGTTGAGAGATTCAACCGGACCCTCAAAGGCATGATAATGGGTCTTGAGGAACCAATGAGGCGTAAGTGGGACGCCCTCTTGCCATGCCTGCTTTTTGCTAACCGTGAGGTGCCACAGAAGTCCTTAGGGTTCAGTCCCTTTGAACTGCTGTATGGTCACCCAGTAAGAGGACCTTAGAGTCTGGTCAAGGAAGGCTGGGAGCAATCTCCCAGGAAACCTCCCCAGGATGTATACAGTTACATGCTGGCCTTCAGGAACCAGACTAGGCAATTCAGACAACTCGCTCAGGCGAATCTGGAAGCCAGCCAGGAGGAATGAAGCAGTGGTACGATCAGAATGCCACTCTGATTGAGCTTCAACCTGGGCAGAAAGTTTGGGTCATGGTCCCTGTAGAGCCCTTTGCGCTCCAGGACAGGTGGACCGGACCATTTGAGGTAGTGGAGCGCAAGAGTGATGTCACCTACCTGGTGAACTTGGGGTCTCCTAGGAACCCTTTGCGGGTCCTGCATGTTAACCGCCTAAAGCCCCACTTAGAGAGGTCCGAAGTGGGCATGCTCCTAGCGACGGATGATGGAATGGAGGAGGAGACCGAGCCTCTTCCTGACCTCCTGTCTGCAACAGAGCAAGATGGGTCAGTGGATGGTGTCAGCCTCTCTGCCACACTGACCCCTGAACAGCAGCAAGATTGTCGCCAACTGTTGGGACAATTCTCTGATTTGTTCTCCCTGGTTCCTGGTGTCACTGAGTGGTGCGTCCATGACTTGGATACTGGGGACAGTCCTCCTGTGAAGCACAAGGCTTACAGAGTGACTGACAGGGTCAGATCTCACATCAAGGAGGAGGTCTCCAAGATGTTTGCCTTAGGGGTGATTGAGTCCTCTCACAGCCCTTGGGCCAGCCCAGTGGGCTTGGTCCCAAAAGCTGCCGCGCCTGGTGCCACACCCGTTCTCCAGTTCTGTGTGGACTACCGAGGACTCAATTCAGTCACCAGGACTGACGCGCACCCCATCCCCAGAGCTGATGAGCTCATTGATCGGTTGGGGGCTGCCCGGTACCTTAGCACGTTTGATTTAACGTCTGGGTACTGGCAGATCACCTTAACTGATGGGGCCAAAGAGAGGTCAGCATTCTCCACACCAGATGGGCACTACCAATTCCGGGTTATGCCCTTTGGGATGAAGAATGCCCCTGCCACCTTTCAGAGGTTGGTCAATCAGGTGTTGGTTGGACTGGAGGATTTCAGTGCCGCCTACCTGGATGACATTGCAGTGTTCAGCGCCAGTTGGGAAGAACACCTGCGCCACCTCTGGGAAGTGTTGATGGCACTGCGAAAGGCAGGCCTCACGATCAAGGCGAGTAAGTGCCAGATCGGGCAGGGTTCGGTGGTGTACTTGGGGCACCAGGTAGGGAGCAGCCAGGTGGCGCCCCTACAACCCAAGATTGATACCATCCTGGCATGGGAACCTCCCAAGACCCAGACACAGGTGAGAGCCTTTTTAGGACTCACAGGGTACTTCAGGAGGTTTGTCAAGGGGTATGGCAACATTGTTGCACCCTTGACTGAGCTGACTTCCAGGAAGCAGCCCAAGAAATTGAACTGGACTGACACCTGTCAGAAGGCTTTTGACGCTCTGAAGACTGCCATGTGCACCGCACCCGTGCTTCATGCGCCCAACTTCACAAAGTAATTCATTGTCCAAACCGACACTTCAGAGCATGGTGTGGGGGCTGTTCTATCACAGATTAATGAGGATGGCCTAGACCAACCTGTAGCCTTCATCAGTAGGAGGTTACTTCCACGGGAACAGAGGTGGAGTGCAATTGAGCGTGAGGCATTTGCTGTGGTCTGGGCGCACACAGTCAAGAATGAGGCACACACTCAATGACAAACTCCAAGTCCAATATTTGTATTAAAATGTTTCTTTGTTACTTTTATTTTAGAACCAAGAAGAAACTCAGTTGCAGGAAAGTACCAGTTTAAAGGTAGCAATAGTTTCAGGTACAGTAGGAATGTGTTGCAAATAGCAATAGGAATACTTTACAGTAGTACTGGAAATACTTTGTGGTGTCAATCAACAGTAGCAATGTAGAAAATAGACATTTAGTGCAAATAGCAAGAAATACAATGCAACCATATGGAAGGAACACAGTTATCCACATTAACAGATAAGTGCACGACTTACTACCCCAATCTTCAAGGGTTTGACCCAACACAGGGCAAGATTTAAGTGGACACCAAGGTTGCACCACCAGTGGCACAGGGTCGGCCGGGTGCAGAGATCAAAGTTGGTGTCAAGGGCCCAATGTTAGTCTATGGAGACTGGAGGTGATTGGAGAGGCACGGTTTGCGGGTAAGTACCTGTGGTTTCAGGGCACAGGCCCGTGGGGTTTGGAAAAGTACAGGCGTGGGCACAAGACAACACCAAGCATGCACCACCAGCTGCACAGGTGCGCCCTGGTGCAAGGTGCAAAGACAGCATTGGACGCCCAATGTTAGTGAATGGGGAAACTCGGTTTCACAAAGAAGCTGCAGGCTAGGAACAGGAGGCTGGACGAAAGTGACCAACAACTGGGCAGGTAAGTTGATATGTCATTGGCTGCCAGGGCGCCGTTGGCTGGGCTCCCCAAGGTTACGGGGCTGAGGATGCAGGGGTGCCTTTAAACATAGGGAAACCTTCACTGGAGCCTGTCACGATTGGAGGAACCCTTCATGCTAAGGTTGTAGGCATCTTCGTGGAGTCCAGGAGAGGTCAGCTACTGATGGATTCAAGGCCAGGATCACTGGGGAGACTTCACTGGACCAGTGACCCACTCAGACTCAGGCCATGAGTGTCGGATGCAGAGTGGGCAGGACTCGCTGTTCCAAAAGACAAGGATGTCCCTGCAATTGGTTTCTTGGGAGTTTTTGGTATTTGGGGAAGTCAGGCATTCCTCCCTGGGTTTTAAAGGTCACTGTTCCTGCAGGACAAGTCGCTTTTCAGAGCAGGTTTCTTTGAGGACTGCAGAATGGCTGGTAGGTCTGGGGCCAAGTCAGTTGTCGTCTGGAGTCTTCACTGCTGCATGGCTCTTCGATCCTTCCTCTTCTTTAGGTCACCAGGAATCTGAGGATCTAGGTTCAGGGGTGCCCCTAAATACTCAATTTAGGGGTGTTACAGGTGCTGGTAGGTAGTAGCCAATGGGCTACGTACCTTTCAGGGTGACTACACCCTTTGTATATCCCTTCCCTTTTGGGAGGGGGCATCCCCTAATCCTGTTGACTAAAATCCTTCCATTCAATATGGAGAATTTTCTAAGGAGGGGTTCACTTCAGGTCGGACACCTTAGGGGTGGTCCTGGCTTAGAGGGGACACACTTCTCCTGCTTACTAATTTTCCCGCTGACCTTGCTGCCAAACGTGGGGCTTGGTCTTGGGGGGCAGGCATCTATACTAACTGGAGAGACCCTGGCTAGCATAACAAAGGGTTAAAAGCCTTTGAGGCTCATAGCCCTGAATGCTGTCCCTGCTTGGGGGTAGGTGAGAAGCACCTCCTTCCAGAGCAGGCTTTGTTTTGACCCACAAGATCACAAGGCTCCCACCTAAGGGGGTCAGAAACATGTCCGAGAGTGGCAGGCTGGTGCAGACCAGTCAGCTACACACTAGCAGTTGGGTAGGTTTTCAGGGGGGACCTCTGAGGTGCCTTATGAATGCATTTTATAATAAATCCTACTCTGGAATCAGTGTGGGTTTATTATGCTGAGAAGTTTGATAACATACTTCCTAGCATTCATCAAAGGCATCATGGAGCTGTGGAGTTCTAAACTCCCAGCCCATGTACTCAACATGGCTTCACTGTACTTACTATGTCTGTGAATGGACTTAGACACTGTACGTGCATATAGCTCTTTCACCTATGCCCTCACGTGTGGTATAGTACACCCTGCCTATGGGCTGTAAGGCCTGCTAGTGGGATGACTTACCTATGCCACAGGCAGTGTTTTGTAGGCACGGCACACAGGGATGCATGCCATGTTGATTCTTCAGTTTTAACTGCACCAAAACACACGGTTTGCAATGGCAGTGTGTATGTGTTTGGTGAGTGGTCTCCGAGGGTGGCACAATCCATGCTGCAGCCCTTTGAGACCCTCTTTGGCCATAAGGACCTTGATACTACTGGTACACTTTCCAAGGGGCTTATATGTGTGCCAGAGGTGTGCAGTGGTGGAAACAAAGGTACAGTTTTGAGAAGGAACACAGGCACTGGGAACCTGGTTAGCAGGGCCCTAATGCACCCTCAGTAAAAGTGCATCAGAATCAGGCAAAAAGTGGGAGTAACCATGCAATAAGGGGCACTTTTCTACAACAAGCCTAATTGTTATGATTTAGTGGGAGACAAATGGGTCTGAACTATGCGCCCTTGGCAAAATGTAAAGTGTTTTCACTTGTGCATTTTATGTGTAAATTATGTTTTAACTGTAGCTTTTGATTAGAAAATTATATAAGGTTCAGAGTCCCGGCCTTACATAAAAAAATGATGGGCCTTGAATCCAAGAGGTCATGAGGTCATTTTTTATACAACTGGATTCCCTAACTTGATTCTGAAATCAATCCTATCAGCACTCTCCATGCATTAGACATGCTGTGTTAGCCAATTTGAGAGTTTGCTTTAGATAAACCGAGACCTCCCACAACTGTGAAGAACTTCTAGCATGATATAATACCAAATTCTCCTGGCTTGGCAGTTTACCATGTAAGACCACCACTTCCTTCCATATTTTGTCTGGCATTCACTCCCATCTCACTTCATTCCTGCAGAGCTGAATTATGCATCCATTCAGAATTTTAGTGAGTTTCTTATCATACATATCAGGCCTTCTCACCAAGACCCACCCTTTGTAATGGCAATGTCTTCACCCTTGCACAACTATTCGATATTTTGGTTTCTGCTTAATGACCCATACTGCAGAAACACAATTGCCTTGATGATATTTCATCTGGCATACTGACGAAATTTCAGGACCAGCAAATCTTTAACTCACACCACAGACAAAGCAGAAGTACTTGTGGATGGTGACTATCTTATCTGTGCCATGCACCCATTCCAATCTTGGCTGTCAAGAATATAAATTTGTAATTTGACTATTCTCTATCAATGCCCACTGAGATCAACAGTAGGATCTTTTACAAAAAACTAAGATTGGATATGTGAGAAGGAGCAATGATGCTGGTCTAGGTAGGCATTTTATTTGCCTCTTTGTAGTTGGTGCCTTTTAAGAGTTTTAGAGTAAACAGGCAGGCCCATGTTGGTGGACTCTGGCTCAATGAGAGATGTGTCAGTTTTCGTTTTAAATGTATTTTGCAGTCCTACCCAGAATGAACAGCAGGGCTAGAAAAAGCAGTGGACTGGTGTCTTTTAGTGACAGCAAGGTGTGGAGGGATGATGAGTTTGGGTGAGTAGTGGGGATGTCAAATCCATATGGTATACTGTATCCAGGGCGGTTCAGGGTAGATGCAAATGGTTAAACCCACTTTTTCAACACACTGGCAGCGGTACAGGACTATTTCAAACAGTTTTCAAAGGATCGTGCACCTTCCCGCATCCTACTCTTGACAATTTTCCTCCAGATCTCCACTCCAGCTCCAGTGCTGATCTATTCCATACAGGCTGAACCTTCCCACCTCCGCATGCCTTTGCACTGTGTCACCTGGTGGCCCTGCTGCACCTGTACTTCAGTGCTGAGTAGTCAGGACCACTCCTGCCCTCACGCACTTGGATAACGTTCTTTATAGGAACGGATGTCACTTTGTATCCATAAGGATATGATTGCAATTGGGTGCCCGCTGCAGTGTTGCCAACCCCCAGTGATACACACATTTATGCTAACTGTTTTGCTCCTTTGTATGCATGGGTTTATGTGTTTTTGGGAATTGCCGGGCCCTTGGTTGCCTGGTGTGGGTGGGGGGGGTATTGATTTCACAGTTTGATGATATGTTAGCTGTTTTCTTCAATAATCAACTGTTCAACCAAGTCGTGCACCTCCAACACTTCCTAAATTCCTTGGACACTCCTCATGGTACATACACGTCACAAAGACCCAAGGTCAATTACCCTCACGCCCATGTCTTGGAACATACAGGGCCTAAACAACCCATGTAAAAGCAAACAGGTTTTGCAATATCTGATGCGCCATGAAGCACTAATTGCTTTTCTGCAGGAAACGCACCTTTCACCCGGGAGACCCCACACATTTCCGTCCACATTGTGCCAGCATCGCTATTTTCCCTGTTACAGCACTTATTCCAGGGGGCTCTGCACACTTATTCATAAGACTTTACCATTTCGCCCCACAACATCCATCATAGATGAACACGGCTGATATATCCTGGTGGCGGCGTCACTAGCCGGGCACTCTATGCTCTTGGCTAATCTTTATGCCCCTAATGTGGACTCACCAGAGTTATTTCAGACACTACATACTCAGATTTGAAGTATGGACTTTGACCACCTCATAATGGGTGGGGATTTTAATCTGTTTAAGGATTACGCCTTTCACACCACAGTGCTCTCCCCAGCTGGTAAGCCTAGATCACTTCACATATTACGAGACATCTGTGCTACACATACATTAAGGGATGCCTGTTGCCTGAAGGGCACCTCCACCTGAGGGTTTACCCACTAGTCTGCCCCTCACAACATGTGGTCCCATCTCGATTACTGTCTTCTATCCGCGACTCTTTGCCACTGGCTGGATACAGCCCAACATCTCCCACGCACATTTTCGGACCTCTCCTTCCTACATTTCACATCCCATTTGGGGGTGGCAGGGAAAGCCAATGGAGGTTTCCTACACTGGCGTTGCAAGACACGCTCTTCTGCTCTGTATTGCATATGGCAGCTCTGGAATACTTTCAACTTAACTAGGGATCAGTGGACTCACATGATACCCTGTGGGAAGCATTTAAAGCGTACATCCGGGGCGTCTGCATATCCAAGCACTCTGGTGTGCTGCAAGACTTATGCAAAGGGCTCCTGCACCTAGGGAAGGAACTTAGCAATCTGGACTCTGCCGCTGCCTTGTGCCACAGAGAGCCTCCACCACATATCCATGCAAGATTGCTGACTGAATACCGTGAGTTGGTGGACCAGGAGGTTCTCCTCTTGGGCAAATATGCCGGGGTTCGCAGGTACAGGGATTGCCCAGGCCCATGCTTTCCCATCTTCTCCACCCCCCTAGGGGCAATTCCTACATAGCAAAGCAGCAGGCTGATGGGGGTGGAGGGGTTACTTCCAATGACGAGATCTTAGAGATGCTCCTTCAATACTACACACACCTTTACGCCACACATCACTCTGGCGATGTGACAGCCAATGCAGCTTACCTGGAGGATGTGGCAATGGTGTGGCTACCTAATCCGCAGCACCAGTTCCTTAGTGAACCTCTTACAAGTGAAGAGGTGGTTCAAGCCATTGACTCTCTTTATGGCTCCAAGGCCCCCATCTTTGATGGATTCACTGGCTAATTTTATAAGCATTTCAAACATCTTCTTGCACCTCGACTACTGGCCGTATATGAGGAATCCCTCATCTGAGGCATTCTGCCTCCCTCCCTGCGGGAAGTGGTAAAAACCCTACTTCTCAAGCTGGGCAAGGATCCTCTGCACTCCTCTGGCTCTTATAGGCTCTTATCACTTCTAAATTTCGATAACAAAATCTTAGTTAACATCTTTTCCAACCATCTTGCGCTCCTAATTGAATAGATCTTATCCCCGGCACAATTGGGGTTCGTCCTCCATCGCTCTATGGCTCTGAATATGCCTGCTGTCTTCTCCTTTCTCAATCGGATCTCCCCGGACACTCATGCCGCAATAGCTCTGTTAGACCTGGTACCATTGGTGTGAGTCTCCCTCCCATTTTTTCACTGATTGCCTCCTCTGTTTTTGATGTTTTGCTGGTTTAGATGCTTTGGGCACTGTGCCACTGCTATTCAGTGCCACAGTGCAAGTGCTCCCTATGGTAAATTGACGTATTGATTAGTAACTCCATGATTGGATTATTTGATTTACTTGTCAGACCCTAGTATAGTGCACCCTGTGTGCCCAGGGCCTGTAAATCAAATGCTGCTGGTGGGCTTGCAGCACTGATTGTGCCACCCACAGAAGCAGCATGAAAAGTGTGTCTCAGGCCTGCCATTGCAGAGCCTGTGTGCAGTCTGTGACTGCCATGTTGACTTGGTAAGTGCACCCACTTGCCAGTCCCTAAACCTTCCCTTTTCTACATATTAGTCACCCCTAAGGTAGGCCGAAGGGCAGGGTGCATTGTATGTGAAAAGGTAGAACATGCCCTGATGTGTGTAGCATGTCCTGATAGTGAATTACAGCCAATTTAGTTTTTCACTATTGCAAGGCTACCTGTCCCCATAGGCCAGAATGGGCAGTTTGATTATAACATCTTATAATCCTAACTGACCCAGGGAACATGGTAGAAATTCGAATTTAGTATGCCTGAACTCAGAATGATAAAATACCTCTTTTAGTGAAGTTGGTTTTAGCATTCTGTGTTTGAAAATACCACTTTTAGAAAGTAGGTATTTTCTTGCCTAACCATCCAGCCTGCCTCTGCTAGCTTGTGTATTGTATGTCTGGTTTTGTGAGTGACAGGGGCTGGGGGACTCCAGAAGACAGGGTGAGTCAGCACAGGGCTGAAAAGACCTATCTGCATGTAGAGTGGTGGGAGGAGTAGCACCTGGGCCTGAATAGGGCTGTGCCTGCCTTCCACAATGCTGGCTCCACCTCCTGTGGTGCGTCTGATGTCCCTGGCCCACACTGACAAAGGGAGAAGGTGTGCACTGGCAGAATGCACCCAGAACTGGTTTGGACTAGGTACAGGACCCTCTGCTTTCAGAGGACAAAGGATTTATGGGTATAAAAAGGGGGACCCACACCCCGGAACTTTAGATCACTTGTGGAACAACAAGATTAACCTTTGCCAAGGAGAAGAACCAAAGAAGCTGCAGGAGTTTGGACTGACCCTCTGCCAGTGTGCTGTTTGCCGAGTTGGCCTGCAGTGGTTTCTTTATTGCCAAGGAAAGGAGAAGGAACTTTCATCATCTTGCAGAATATTTCTCCAAGGGCTTGAACTTGTGCTTGCCTCCTGCTGAAGTCTCAGGGACAAAAGACTTCACCACCAGCTCCCCTCTGAATTTCCTTGCTGGGAATTCTATCTGCAGAAGCCTGCGTGTCGCTGGGAGCTGGAAGCGCGACGCAATGAGAAGAAGCGTGTCGCTGTTGCAGCTGTTGCCGTCGCATCGCCGGAGAAGCGTGTCGCTGCCGCAGAGGCTGCCGCCACATCACCAGAGAAGCGTGCCTTCGTTGCAGCTGCCAGCCGTCGCATCACCGGAGAAGCATGTCTTCGTTGCAACTGCCTGCCGTCGCATCACCGTAGAAGCGTGTCGCCACCGCAAGGGTCGCCGTCGCATCACCGGAGAAACGTGTCGCCATCGCAGCTGCCTGCCGTCACATCACCGGAGAAACATGTTGCAGGGCCTGTCGCGGCTCCAAAGGTACAGAGTTCGCCGCACGGCCGTCGGGCGTGCACGCATCATCTTCACATTGTCGCATCGCATCAAGGGCGCACTCTCATCGCATCGCACCGGATCGTCGCATCGCATCGAGGCGCCTGCTCGTCGCATCGCCCTCCCTGCGGACCCTTTGTTTGTTTTGCGTTACGCATCCAAGGTACTTTTGTGAGAAACGTGTCGCATTTATCATCAACTTGAACTAAGTTACTTCTACCATCTTTAAGTCTATTTTGAGTACAGTATTGTGGATTTTTGTCGTTTGTGGTCTTGTTTTAAGTCTATATAAAGAATACTTATTTTTATAAAACCTGAGTGGTGTCAATCTGTAGTGTTTTCACTGTATTACTGTATTACTGTATGTGTTCACAAATGCTTAACACACTGCTCTGAGATAAGCCTGTCTGCTTGTGCCAAGCTACCAAGGGGGTGAGCAGGGGTAATCCAGTAGTGTAATCCCCTTTCCCTGACTTAGAAGCAAGGGTCCCTATTTGGACAAAGGTGTATACCGTTGCCAACTAGAGGCCCCCAGTTCTAACAAGCTCCATTAAACGCCAAGAAGGCATTTGATTCTCTCGAATGGCCGTTTCTCCATGCATTGCTCAGCAAGCTAGGTATACCTCGTGGATTTTCCTCATTGATATATCTCCTATATGCTCATCCTACAAGCCACACCAACGGCTCACTTACTGCCCCCTTCTCCATTACATGGGGTATCTGTCAGGGCTGCCCCTGTCCCCTTTATTTTTTCTCATAGCCATGGACCACCTGGTTTGACATCTCCAACTGTGTCATGTGCATTGTGTCTTACAAATCAAGCCATGCCCTCTTCTTATTTCACTCTATGCAGAAGATGTCCTCCTTTTCATATGACATCCGGAAGAGAATTTAGCCTCGATTCTTCATGAGGTGATCTAGTTTGGGGGCCATTCTGGACTACAGATTAATTGGTCAAAATGTTAGCTTTTCCCCTTCACCACTACCACAAAACCAGCATGATGTGAGCTTCCATTGAAACTGTGCGACGGGCCAGTTAAATACCTGGATATCTTTCTCCACCAGGACAATGAACAGGTTGGGCGGCCCACTGTTGATGCACTATCCACGCAAGTGGATCCATGAATCAGTTTACCACAATCAATGGCTGGGAGGATTGCAATAATCAAAATGGTGGTCCTCCCACAGTTCTTATATTTCTTTTTAAACACTGCCTCTGAGATAAGCCTGTCTGCTCGTGCCAAGCTACCAAGGGGGTGAGCAGGATTTATCCAGTAGTGTAATCTCCTTTCCCTGACTTAGAAGCAAGGGTCCCTATTTGGACAAAGGTGTATACCATTGCCAACTAGAGACCCCCAGTTCTAACATTGGCGGTCATCGGTGATGATTCTGGACTTGCATTTGTGACTCATATACAGTGATTGGTGTACACTAATAGTGAGTGCAGACCAAACGCAACCACATACTTTTTTTGGTAGAATTTTTTTTCTCCTTGGACTGTTATTTTTTCTGAGAACTGCCAATTCTTATTGCCATGAGTCTACCAGCATCCAACGCATCTATGGATCTAGATTTTGAGGAAGATAGGCTGGATACCTATAATGCAAAACAGCTGAAAGCCTTCTGTAGGAAATTTAAAGTTGCTATTCCAGGACTCACCAAAAAGGATGAGTTCCACAAGGCGCTGAGGGCCTGGGTGGAAGCAAGAAATGCCTCTGAGAATGTGGAGCACCCTGTGGGGGACGCAGAGGAGGCAGAAGAGCAGCTAGATGGGCCAGTGGGCCCAGGGGGGCAGAAAGTACCTACCCCGCCAGGCAGCAGTGTTTCTTCCAAAGACCTGTCCCCAGGAGAGCTGGAGGATAGGGAGAGAAATAGAAGGCATAGAATGGAGCTGGCCAGGCTCAAAATGGAGGGTCAAAAGGACCTAGAGAATAAGAAGCTGGAGTTTGAAATTAACAAGTTAGCCTTGGAGAGAGAGAGAATGAGATTGGAGCATGAGAGAATGTTGAGGGAATTAGAAATCAAAGCCAAAAACGTAGAAATTAATCCCTCTGGTGGCAGCGCACCATCTGGGCCTTCAGAAGGCAGGGTATATATCCCAAGGATGTCATCAAAGATTTCCATAAGCATGACGATATTGGGCAGTGGTCTGCAGCCTATGAGATAGCAATGTTGGCCTACCGGGTCCCTAGAAGGATTGGGGAGCGGGGTTGTGGGGCCGCTTTGTGAGTGAGGGGAGGGATACTTTGCTAGACCTGCCTGTTGAGAATAGGATGTCTTATGCCCACATGAAGGAAGCCCTGATGACAAAGTATGGGTTGACCCCAGGACTCTATAGACAGAGGTTAAGGAATTGTAAAAAGCTGGAGGCAACCACCTGGGTAGAATATGTATCTTTCTTCTGCAGAGCTATGGATGGTTGGGTGAAGGGTAGCAAAGTGAGTACTTTTGAGGAGCTCTATGATTTGTTTGCATGGGAGCACTTGTCTGGTAATTGTTTTCCAGAGCTACGCCAGCACCTTATTGATAGCAAGTTAACTAACCCTAGGAAGCTTGCTGAGGAGGCGGACCGCTGGGTGAGTACCCGGGTCCACAAGGGTCATGTGGGAGAATTCGCCAAAGGTGGGCAGGTTCCCCAGCAGAAGAGTGGGGGGGACAAGGGTAAACAGAGGGAGTTCCAGAAAGGGCCCCAAAGTAATCCCCAAGGGAACCAAGGGAAGGGTTCCCAGTCTCCCCCTGAGTAGAAGCAAGAGGCCTGACAGGTAAACCTGTTCACAGGGGCCCCTCTAAGTGCTTTACGTGTGGTCAAATGGGCCACCGTTGGTATGATGCACAGTGTCCCATGAGGGATTCCAAAGCACCACCACGTGCACCACCCCATCAGATGGCGAGTGTAGCCCTGGGGGGGGAGGAGATGGGTGCCCAAGATGGGTGGGGTCCCGCAGAAATGTCCCTTGTCTCGCTAGGAGACTTTGAGATGGTCCCTGAGACCCAGCTGCCTGATAACACTAAGAAGTAGAGGCCGTGGGTGACCATCAATGGCCATAGGGTGGAAGCCCTCAGAGACAATGGGGCTAGTGTGACAGCTGTCAATTGCCGGCTGGTGTCCAGAGAGCAGGTTATCCCCATGCATTCTTCCCTGTAGTTGCCGCGGACAACTCGCAGAGCCAGTGTGAGGTGACTCAAGTTCCCTTTGAGTGGGGGGGGGCTCTCAGGTACTCTTCAAGTAGCTGTGAGGCCAGCCATGCCTGTTGATTGTCTGTTGGGCAATGATTTAGAAAGCTCCCCTTGGGCTAAGGTGGAGAGAAGGTCTCATTTGGAGATGTTGGGTCTGCCTGAGTGGGCGTGTGTGACCACTCGGTCTATGGCAGCCAGTAAGGGTGTTGAAGAGGTTCTGGAGTCTGAAAATATAGCCCAGGCCCCTGCCTTAAAGAGAAGAGGTAGGGGGCGTGGGAAACCGGCCCCCATAGTTCCCACGGTCCAGGAGGAGGCAGACCTTGAGGGGGATGCCCTGGAACCTACAGGGGAACAAGTGGCCGAACTGGGGGACCTGCCTGAGCTGACCCATTGGCAGCAAGAAGGAGGCCCCTCCAGGGAGAAATTTTGTGAGGAGCAGAAGAAGTGCCCTTCTCTTGAGGGCGACAGGCCACAGCCCAGGCAGCAATTGATCAGTCTGGATCACATTGGATCTACTGGGAGAACGACCTCCTGTATAGCGAGCCTAAGGTTGCTGAGCCTGGGTCAGCCCGTGTGCTGGTGGTACCCCAGCGCTTCAGAGCCTTCCTACTGGGTTTGGCTCATGATGTGCCTTTAGCTGGACATCTGGGGCAAAACAAGACCTTTGAAAGGCTTGCCACCCACTTTTATTGGCCCCAGATGCGCAAGAGTTCAGATACTCATTGTAGGACTTGTCAAACTTGCCAGGCAAGTGGGAAAAGTGGAAGGAAGCACAAGGCTCCTCTCCAACCTTTCCCTGTCGTGAGTACCCCCTTTGAACAGGTGGGCATTGACATTGTGGGGCCACTGGACAGCCATGGGCAACAGGTTTATCCTGGTCTTGGTGGACCATGCTACCCGGTACCTGGAAGCCATCCCGCTCAGGACAGTAACGGCCCCTGTGGTGGGACGTGCACTGATGGGGATTTTCTCCAGTGTGGGATTCCCCAGAGAGGCGGTGTCAGACCGTGGTACAAACTTCATATCTCACTATATGAAGTACCTGTGACAGGAGTGCAGTGTTACATACAAGTTCACCACTCCTTACCACCCCCAAGGTAATGGGCTGGTTGAGAGATTCAACCGGACCCTCAAAGGCATGATAATGGGTCTTGAGGAACCTATGAGGCGTAAGTGGGACGTCCTCTTGCCATGCCTGCTTTTTGCTTACCGTGAGGTGCCACAGAAGTCCTTAGGGTTCAGTCCCTTTGAACTGCTGTATGGTCACCCAGTAAGAGGACCTTTGAGTCTGGTCAAGGAAGGCTGGGAGCAATCTTCCAGGAAACCTCCCCAGGATGTATACAGTTACATGCTGGCCTTCAGGAACCAGACTAGGCGATTCAGACAACTCGCTCAGGCGAATCTGGAAGCCAGCCAGGAGGAAATGAAGCGGTGGTACGAGCAGAATGCCACTCTTATTGAGCTTCAACCTGGCCAGAAAGTTTGGGTCATGGCGCCTGTAGAGCCCTGTGCGCTCCAGGACAGGTGGACCGGACCATTTGAGGTGGTGGAGTGCAAGAGTGATGTCACCTACCTGGTGAACTTGCGGTCTCCTAAGAACCCTTTGCGGGTCCTGCATGTTAACCGCCTGAAGCCCCACTTAGAGAGGTCCGAAGTGGGCATGCTCCTAGTGACAGATGAAGGAATGGAGGAGGAGACAGAGCCTCTTCCTGACCTCCTGTCTGCAACAGAGCAAGATGGGTCAGTGGATGGTGTCAGCCTCTCTGCCACACTGACCCCTGAACAGCAGCAAGATTGTCGCCAACTGTTGGGACAATTCTCTGATTTGTTCTCCCTGGTTCCTGGTGTCACTGAGTGGTGCATCCATGACGTGGATAATGGGGACAGTCCTCCTGTGAAGCACAAGGCTTACAGAGTGACTGACAGGGTCAGAGCTCACATCAAGGAGGAGGTCTCCAAGATGTTTGCCTTAGGGGTGATTGAGTCCTCTCACAGCCCTTGGGCCAGCCCAGTGGTCTTGGTCCCAAAAGCTGCCGTGCCTGGTGCCACACCCGAACTCCGGTTCTGTGTGGACTACCGAGGACTCAATTCAGTCACCAGGACTGACGCGCACCCCATCCCCAGAGCTGATGAGCTCATTGATCGGTTGGGGGCTGCCCGGTACCTCAGCACGTTTGATTTAACGTCTGGGTACTGGCAGATCGCCTTAACTGATGGGGCCAAAGAGAGGTCAGCATTCTCCACACCAGATGGGCACTACCAATTTTGGGTTATGCCCTTTGGGATGAAGAATGCCCCTGCCACCTTTCAGAGGTTGGTCAACCAGGTGTTGGTTGGACTGGAGGATTTCAGTGCCGCCTACCTGGATGACATTGCAGTGTTCAGCGCCAGTTGGGAAGAACACCTGCGCCACCTCTGGGAAGTGTTGATGGCACTGCGAAAGGCAGGCCTCACGATCAAGGCGAGTAAGTGCCAGATCAGGCAGGGTTCGGTGGTGTACTTGGGGCACCAGGTAGGGAGTGGCCAGGTGGCACCCCTACAACCCAAGATTGATACCATCCTGGCATGGGAACCCCCCAAGACCCAGACACAGGTGAGAGCCTTTTTAGGACTCACAGGGTACTACAGGAGGTTTGTCAAGGGGTATGGCAACATTGTTGCACCCTTGACTGAGCTGACTTCCAGGAAGCAGCCCAAGAAAGTGAACTGGACTGACACCTGTCAGAAGGCTTTTGACGCCCTGAAGACTGCCATGTGCACCGCACCCGTGCTTCAGGCGCCCAACAGGAATTCATTGTCTAAACAGATGCTTCAGAGCTTGGTGTTGGGGCTGTTCTATCACAGATAAATGAGGAGGGCCTAGACCAACCTGTAGCCTTCATCAGTAGGAGGTTGCTTCCACGGGAACAAAGGTGGAGTGCAATTGAGCGTGAGGCATTTGCTGTGGTCTGGGCGCTGAAGAAGTTGAGACCATACCTGTTTGGGACTCACTTCAGGGTTCAGACAGACCACAGGCCCCTCAGATGGTTGATGCAGATGAGGGGTGAGAATCCAAAGTTGTTGAAGTGGTCCATTTCCCTACAGGGGATGGACTTCATGGTGGAACACCGCCCTGGTACAGAACACGCCAATGCTGATGGTCTGTCCAGATTTTTCCGCCTTAGTGAAGAGAACTCCCAAGGGGTTTGGTAGTTCTCCCCACATTTCAGCTGGAGGGGACACGTGTTAGACCTGGTACCATTGGCGTGAGTCTCCCTCCCATTTTTTCACTGCTTGCCTCCTCTGTTTTTGATGTTTTGGATGTTTTGGGCACTGTGCCGCTGCTATTCAGTGCCACAGTGCAAGTGCTCCCTATGGTAAATTGACGTATTGATTAGTAACTCCATGATTGGATTATTTGATTTACTTGTCAGACCCTAGTATAGTGCACCCTGTGTGCCCAGGGCCTGTAAATCAAATGCTGCTGGTGGGCTTGCAGCACTGATTGTGCCACCCACAGAAGCAGATTGTAAAGTGTGTCTCAGGACTGCATTGCAGAGCCTGTGTGCAGTCTGTGACTGCCATGTCGACTTGGCAAGTGCACCCACTTGCCAGTCCCTAAACCTTCCCTTTTCTACATATTAGTCACCCCTAAGGTAGGCCCAAGGGCAGGGTGCATTGTATGTAAAAGGTAGGACATGCCCTGATGTGTGTAGCATCTCCTGATAGTGAATTACAGCCAATTTTGTTTTTCACTATTGCAAGGCTACCTGTCCGCATAGGCCAGAATGGGCAGTTTGATTATAACATCTTATAATCCTAACTGACCCTGGGAACATGGTAGAAATTCGAATTTAGTATGCCTGAACTCAGAATGATAAAATACATCTTTTAGTGAAGTTGGTTTTAACATTCAGGGGCCAATTCCGATTCGGGCTGGAAATCTCTCCGACCGAGCCGGACCCGGAGAGATTTCCGACCGAATCGGACCCGTGCAGCCCGACCGAACGAGTACGATGCGCACGTATGCCATCAGACTCCCATTGAAGTCAATGGCAGCCTGTCGTACAACGCGTACGCGGGCTCCCATTGACTCAATGGGTGCGAGGCGGACAAGGGCGCCCCCTACAGCGTGTACGCGGCGAAGCGACTCGCGCCATACACGAACAGGTAGGGGGGACCCATGGGTCCCCCCTGTGTGCGACTCACGCGGCTACGCGTACAGGGGGGTCCAACACGGACCCCCAAAGTACGGCTCCGACTGCTCTTTCGAGCCGGAGTGCGCGGCCCGGTCGGACTGCTCGCGGCGCGCATCGTACTTACCCGGCCGGGGAACGTCTCCATTGCGTGGTGCGAGTCGAGTCCGAGCGAGTCGGTCGGTGCGGTTAGACCCGGGAACGAGTCGGTCGGAGCGGTCAGGACGCCCGGACGAGTCGTTCGGTGATTTCGCATCGTACTCGCTCGCCCGGACGCGCGTACGAATCGGTCAGGCAATAGGGCTCCGAATCGGATCCGGTTAAGCCGAATCCAATTCGGAGCCCTACTGGCCGAGATCGGAATCGGCCCCTCTGTGTTTGAAAATACCACTTTTAGAAAGTAGGTATTTTCTTGCCTAACCATCCAGCCTGCCTCTGCTAGCTTGTGTATTGTATGTCTGGTTTTGTGAGTGACAGGGGCTGGGGGACTCCAGGAGACAGGGTGAGTCAGCACAGGACTGAATAGAACTATCTGCATGTAGAGTGGTGGGAGGAGTAGCACCTGGGCCTGAATAGGGCTGTGCCTGCCTTCCACAATGCTGGCTCCACCTCCTGTGGTGCGTCTGATGTCCCTGGCCCACACTGACAAAGGGAGAAGGTGTGCACTGGCAGAATGCACCCAGAACTGGTTTGGACTAGGTATAGGGCCCTCTGCCTTCAGACGACAAAGGATTTATGGGTATAAAAAGGGGGACCCAGACCCCAGAACTTTAGATCACTTCTGGAACAACAAGACAAACCTTTGCCAAGGAGAAGAACCAAGGAAGCTGCAGGAGTTTGGACTGTCCCTCTGCCAGTGTGCTGTTTGCTGGGTTGGCCTGCAGTGGTTTCTTTATTGCCAAGGAAAGGAGAAGGAACTTTTAAGGAACTTTCATCATCTTGCAGAATATTACTCCAAGGGCTTGAACTTGTGCTTGCCTCCTGCTGAAGTCTCAGGGACAAAAGACTTCACCACCAGCTCCCCTCTGAATTTCCTTGCTGGGAATTCTATCTGCAGAAGCCTGCGTGTCGCTGGGAGCTGGAAGCGCGACGCAATGAGAAGAAGCTGTCGCAGCTGTTGCCGTTGCATCGCCGGAGAAGCGTGTCGCCGCCGCAGAGGCAGCCGCCGCATCACCAGAGAAGCGTGCCTTCGTCGCAGCTGCCAGCCGTCGCATCACCGGAGAAGCGTGTCTTCGTCGCAACTGCCTGCCGTCGCATCACCGGAGAAGCGTGTCACCACCGCAAGGGTCGCCGTCGCATCACCGGAGAAACGTGTCGCCGTCGCAGCTGCCTGCCGTTGCATCACTGGAGAAGCGTGCCGCAGGGCCTGTTGCGGCTCCAAAGGTACAGAGTTCGCCGCACGGCCGTTGGGCGTGCACGCATCATCTTCACATCGTCGCATCGCATCAAGGGGGCACTCTCATCACATCGCACCGGATCGTCGCATCGCATCGCATCGAGACGCCTGCTCGCCGCATCGCCCTCCCTGCGGACCCTTTGTTTGTTTTGTGTTACGCATCCAAGGTACTTTTGTGAGAAACGTGTCGCATTTATCATCAACTTGAACTAAGTTACTTCTACCATCTTTAAGTCTATTTTGAGTACAGATTGTGGATTTTTGTCGTTTGTGGTCTTGTGTTAAGTCTATATAAAGAATACTTATTTTTATAAAACCTGTGTGGTGTCAATCTGTAGTGTTTTCACTGTATTACTGTATGTGTTCACAAATGCTTAACACACTGCCTCTGAGATAAGCCTGTCTGCTCGTGCCAAGCTACCAAGGGGGTGAGCAGGGGTTATCCAGTAGTGTAATCCCCTTTCCCTGACTTAGAAGCAAGGGTCCCTATTTGGACAAAGGTGTATACCATTGCCAACTAGAGACCCCCAGTTCTAACAAGCTCCATTAAACACCAAGAAGGCATTTGATTCTCTCGAATGGCCGTTTCTCCATGCATTGCTCAGCAAGCTAGGTATACCTCGTGGATTTTCCTCATTGATAGATCTCCTATATGCTCATCCTACAAGCCACACCAACGGCTCACTTACTGCCCCCTTCTCCATTACACAGGGTATCTGTCAGGGCTGCCCATGTCCCCTTTCTTTTTTGTCATAGCCATGGACCGCCTGGTTTGACATCTCCAACTGTGTCATGTGCATTGTGTCTTACAAATCAAGCCATTCCCTCTTCTTATTTCACTCTATGCGGAAGATGTCCTCCTTTTCATACGACATCCGGAAGAGAATTTAGCCCCGATTCTTCATGAGGTGATCTAGTTTGGGGGCCATTCTGGGCTACAGATTAATTGGTCAAAATTTTAGCTTTTCCCCTTCACCCCTACCACAAAACCAGCATGATGTGAGCTTCCATTGAAACGGTGCGACGGGCCAGTTAAATACCTGGGTATCTTTCTCCACCAGGACAATGAACAGGTTGTGCGGCCCACTGTTGATGCACTATCCATGCAAGTGGATCCATGGATCAGTTTACCACAATCAATGGCTGGGAGGATTGCAATAATCAAAATGGTGGTCCTCCCACAGTTCTTATATTTCTTTTTAAATATCCCCATACCATTTACCAACTCATTTTTGTCAGGCTGCTCCTGAAACTCATCTGGCCCAGCAAGCAGCCCCGTGCAAACTGGGACATACTGGTGCTCCCTTAAGAGAGAGGCAGGTTCAGTGTGCCTCACTTCCATCTATACTACCTGGCGGCACAATCTCAGTATGCGCACCACTGGTATCATGCAGATGCCAGGCTCATGTACACCAAACTTGAGATGGACTTGGCTGCGCCGAATCCGTTACCTTCTCTCCTCCCTAGAGGACTTCCTCTTGATTCCTGAGATGTCCAAACTTTGTCCACCATGTGTTGGGCATGGCGGAAGCTACAGCGTATCATGGGGGCACCCTAATTTATTCTTCAGCCTCAACGCTCCGAGATTACCCCAAGCTCCCTATCACCTGAAACACTGTCCAAACGCTCATTTATGAATTATGGCCTACGCACATTTGAGGTTAATAAGCACAAGGGAACCCAAGAATCGATAGGGTCCAAGGGTAGTAAGTATTTTAAGGAACAACAGTCTCTCACTGTTGTGGTAAGAGGCTCTCGTCATCACATCACAGCATTGATACTTGCTGATGTCCCGACCCTGGGATTGAGGATTGCTCTTTGTTGGACCTTTCTCCGTGAAGGCTACATACTTCTCCGCATTGTGGATTGCCCTTATATTTACCTATGTAAATACTACCTTGAATTACTACCTCTGTTTGGTCATGTGTATTAAACCCCGTCATGTCATTCTTCTGACGCTATGAAAGGGGTTGTTAATTATACATAAGACGACATGTATTCTTTGCACACCAATAAATGTAATCAGGCATGTATTTTGAAGTCCTGTTGATGATCCTGCATTAATCACGGATCGAAAAGTCATCGACCTTAAACACTCTGACCCTTTAAATATGTGTATCGGACTTCCCGGGTGCAGTAGTGTTCTCCTTGATATAAATAAGTGACCCCCATTGTCGATACAACTGATGGTCATTTAATGTCTCATGCCTGTTTGTTTTCATGTTTTTAACACCCATTGAGGATTACCCCAGTGGGGTTAATCTTCCACACATATAAGTATGTTTGATTAAAAGTGTACTACTTATCCATTTTTGATTACTCCTGGGCATTATTCTAGTCTTCAGAGCATTGTTTTCTATTCATTGACTGTAGGGACTGTTTTCCTTAAAATACTACACACGTTTGGGGACATCTTCCCGGAGGGACGCCCTGATACATTCCACAGACACGCGCTTCATTGCGGCTACTGCTATGGACTGTTTCATTGTGCATCGCGTACACAGTGTAATGAGAGACAACATTTGGCATATCCATTGGCGCCTGAAGAAATTTTCTCCTTTAACCTTAATCATAAATTATTCTGACGGTAGACCCCTAGTTTCCAAATTGCATCATGTTAGTATACCCTTCTACCGGCCCAGGACATGCCCCCTGGGAGAAGGACCAGGGCCAATCCCTAACGGACAAGATGTGGACCACCAGTTGTGCACAAACTAGATTGGTCTAACCCAACCATCGTCATAAACGTATTCACTTCAAATTCTTGTGTCAAGACTACATTACCCCCACCAACCAACATAAATATGACCTCACACGATTTTCTGAATGTCCCAAATGCTGCTCTACCAGTGCAGACTTTCAACACATGATGTGAATATGCAAGCACATTGCGCACTTCTGGGGCAAAGTTTTCTCCCGATTGACACACATGGTAGAAGTCAACCTGGAGCCTGAACTAATCCTTGCCCTCTTGGGATATGTACTAGAGCTCCCGAAGGGCATCAGATGATTCACCGCCATGGCGCTGATGCTAGCCAAGTGCAAGAAAGCTTTACACTGGAGTACGCATCACCCTCCCACGGTTAATAATTGGCTTACCAGAATGACATTACGACACTACTAGTGAGCTGTATGACTCTCTTCAACTTCCAACCTCCAGATCAAAAGACTTCTGGCAACCTCTGCATGACTATTTGCCCCATCATGACCAATCACCTGATTCCTCACCACACGCCTGCCCACTCTGTGTACCGGCCCTATGTAGGGGACATGTACGCACTTGTTGATCCATCTCACTCAGGCATGTCCTCCACCCTCCCCCCCTTAACCTGTTACACTAGTATGTAGGCCTTGTACTTCCCTATTGTATTACGATTTGCTGAATTTTATGACTTCCTATGTTACTACAGTGAAAGCAGCTTGATGTTTTGTTCATCTTTTTATATATTGTTATTTTGATAGTTGATATTGATCACTAGGTGTACACGGATTGTCCACTATTCGAAAGTGAGTACAACGCTCCTTATGTATTACGATATCTGTCATCTTGCCACTTTCCGATCGCCAGCCCGGCTGTCGCATCCTGTTGGCAGTCCAACCGTCCGCCATCATAACAAGCCCCTTAGAGTGTGTCGATGTTTACTTTCAACCCAAAACTTAATTGGTATTAAGACCCATCAGGATGTGGGGGATGGGCAACCTGTGTGGTAATTGCAGGAATTAGTTAAAAGGGTGGCCATGTCTTGCGTGAGTTAAAAGACAAAATGGGTGCCTTATTCATGCAAAAGCTCACGTTGAATTGCATGAAACAACTTTTTCCAAGAAGAAGTTCTATTTGAGGTAGTGGGATGCCAAGCCAACTCATCGCATCAAATATAGGCATATAAAATGATATATCTCAACGTAAGGCTACCAACGTATAAGTCGAAGTATCGCGAGGAGAGCACATGGACCCAAACAGCGCGCTTGACAGATAGCCATTTCTGGGGAGTCCCGGTAGCCTTGATGAATTGTCGACGATTGTAGTTTGCAGCCGATAGGCAAGAGAAATTCAATCACGGGCAAATAAGTCAAGACAGCAGTTTCGGACTGGCAATAGCTCGAGTGCAGCTGGAGTTATCCATTGCGCAGACTATGCCACTGTTTATTCACTGTGCACAAAATACAGACGCATTGTGCTCTGATCTTTCAGATAGTTAGTACAGTACTGCATTTAGAAGTACAATTGGATCCTGCCAGACTAGGGAAGATAGGCCCTCAGATAGACCAAACATTCCAGGTGGTATGTGACCAATAGCTTCCACTGACACCAAGACATGTAGCCGGCTGGATCTCATCATTACAGAAGCACAAAGACATGTAGCCGAATGGATCTCATCAATACAGAAGCACAAAGACGTCACCGCATGGATCTCATCATTACAGAAGCACAAAGACATGTAGCTGAATGGATCTCATCATTACAGAAGCACAAAGACGTCACCGTATGGATCTCATCATTACAGAAGCACAAAGACGTCACCGTATGGATCTCATCATTACAGAAGCACAAAGACATGTAGCCGGTTGAATCTCATCATTACAGAAGCACAAAGACGTCACCGTATGGATCTCATCATTACAGAAGCACAAAGACATCACCGAATTGATCTCATCATTACAGAAGCACAAAGACATGTAGCCGAATGGATCTCATCATTATAGAAGCACAAAGACGTCACCGTATGGATCTCATCATTACAGAAGCACAAAGACGTCACCGTATGGATCTCATCATTACAGAAGCACAAAGACGTCACCGTATGGATCTCATCATTACAGAAGCACAAAGACGTCACTGTATGGATCTCATCACTACAGAAGCACAAAGACATGTAGCCGAATGGATCTCATCATTACAGAAGCACAAGACGTCACTGTATGGATCTCATCACTACAGAAGCACAAAGACATGTAGCCAAATGGATCTCATCATTACAGAAGCACAAGACGTCACTGTATGGATCTCATCACTACAGAAGCACAAAGACATGTAGCCGAATGGATCTCATCATTATAGAAGCACAAAGTATGTTTTGGAGACTGAGGCCACGATCCCAAGATAGGTGGAATTCAGATGATAATTAGTGCACACAATAATTACCGCTACCCTGATGTGGGAAGTGCAATGGGTAACCTAATATACATCTCCTGAGTTCCCCACCTCTGAATGTAGCCTAACAAGTAGAAATAGTGCTTATCACGTCAATTACTACACTTATGTTTGAGCATTTTATCCTGATAGATTTCACCAGAAATAGGGTGGGAAGTCTAGATGAGAAAGGACTAAATAGCAGAATGTGATATTTGGTGCAGAACACAGAATTCTGATGTGTGTGCAAACAGGATTGTATTTAAAACACAAGTTAGAATCTCTGGGTCTGAGTAAAGTCTGTAAACTTATAGTAAGCAGGGGTAGGTTACATCAATAGAGATTTGCCTAGCTCTGTGTTGCACTTATTGCGGCCTCACATTGCTGTCGGCTGGGAGTACGTCGTTTTGTGCTGTAATTAAGTGTATGGTGTAGGAAGGTGGAATCTGACTATATGGTTGCCCCCACTTTTTTTTATGGTGTTTTGCTGGTTTATGACTTAGTTGGACTGGGATCCTGCTATTCAGGGCCCCAGTCTATCTGCTTTCTCTGTAAAAAAGGTTTCCATGTGCCTTAGGCACATCTCTGATTGGAATCTGGAGTGCCCTTATAAGTCCCTAGTATATGGTATACTATGTACCAAGGGCATAGGTACCTCAGAGGCCTACCAGGGGCTGCAGCATGTATTATGCCACCCATGGAAGGCCATCCAAACTGACACCACAGGTCTGCTACTGCAGCCTGGGTAAGGTGGTGCATGCACCCCTTACTGTGATATAGGTTACCTATATCACTAAATACATACACACATATAAACCTATAAGTCATTCCTAAGGCAGGCCTTATCAATCCTGAAGGCAGAGTGCATGGTTCCTATGTGAGAGGGTGCCCCTGCATGAGCAGGGCCCCTCTGCAGCGTTCGGAGACCCTTCTCTGATGCTGTTTGTAGTGCAGCCTGACCATATACTCTTAAGCGCATTATAACCTTGCGTTAAATGCTAACTTTGGAATGGCTGCACCTAAACATGTCGTGTTTGGTGTCAAACATCTTGGAATACTACCCCCCGCCAATTCTGGTGGCGGGGGTAGCATTCCACCCTTCTAGAGGGAAAGACATGTTAACTCTGGCTAACCCGGTAACTTCTTTCCAAAGCCCTGGCATCACAAAATGGATGCTACTGCCACAGACACAAGTCTGGCCTCCTGCTGCTGGACGAAACTCCGGCAGGGGAGGCCTGGACAATAGGTTTCCTGTCCCAGGGAGGTGTGACCACCTCCCCAGACAGGATAATGTGTATTGGGGCTGGGCGGGAGCACTTTCGGGTGCTTTGAAGTCCTGCACTGGGGGCACACTTGGTGTCCCTGTGCATACCCCAGTTCAAACCGGATCAGGGGCTTGCAGCCCCTGCTTTGGTGTGAACTGGACAAAGGGAAAGGGGTGTAGCCACCCCTCTGCCCTGACCCACCCATAGGTGGGGCCACAGAGTAGTCCAACCCCTAAACTTGGTATAAGTATAGGAACCCAGTCCTTAGGACTTTAGATTATCCCTGGACGAAACTCTGAAACAGAATCCTGGACCTTCGATGCTCTACTCACGATTAGAGGACAGAAGAATCTCCCTTGGGGTCAAGGAGTGACTCCCCTGCTTGGCAGGCACCAAAGAAGCATCTGTCCAGTTCGCATTTCTGAAGCTCCCGTCGGACGCCGAAGTCATCGCATCACCAGAGGTGGATTCTCAGACTTCCCCGAGGCTACCCTGAGTCCCCAGCAAAGCTGAGGCCTGTAGCTATCGAGGGTGACTTGAGACTGTGACCCCTGGACACCGAGCACATTTGCAAGTGCATCCTCTTCTGGGTCTCCCACGAAGTCGTGCTTTGGGCTCCGAGTAGCCCTAGCCTCCAGCACCAACTGCACCGAAGTTCACTGGCCTCCACTCCACGAGTGTCCTGTGAGCCAGATCCACGTGCGACGTCTCAAGGCTCCTTCGCGGTCACTAGCCCGTTGGCTAGTAGCCCTTAACGAAGGCCAATCTTTTTCTTACTTGGCATCCTGGTTGCTGCAGGCCAGCCCTCATTTACCCTCGCTGGGTGAGTTCCCCAGACCTTGCTGGTCTGCACCATCGACGATCTTCTTCTGCATCGAGACTTGCCGTTGCCAAGGCTTGTTGGGTCCAATCTGGTCGCCGACACCTCAGCACTCGACAGACATTGTGTACCAGCCCGAATCCTGCTCCTGGTTGCCGACAACGCCTCCTGGACCTCGTGGCTGAAGAGTCAAGATGACTGTCAACACACCTGAAGCACTCGACATCGGTGGGCATCTGTCCATCGCCTTCCTGGTCACTGGCTAGTGACCCAGACTCTGTCCCCTCTGCTTTCAGGTTCTTCAGATCTCCGATCCACTCTTGGATCCACCCGGACACTTTCCACTTGGTCGCCAGCGGCACTTTGCAGCAGATCGCCATTCAAATCGACGACGAAACCCGACCCCGAAAGGCACCTATGCACCCGGCTTCCCTGGGTGAGGTCTACGAGTACTCCCGTGCTCCCGTGGGTAGAGACTAGAGGGGTGTGTTTAGCAATAAATACATATATTTTGAATATATACCTGGTGTGGTGCTCTTTCATTTGGTCACTCAAGAGATTATAGACTGGTAAAACAAGCTGCTTTACATTCCTTCAAGACTTAGCCTGAAGGCTGCTCTCCATAGCTACCACTAGGATAGCTTTCAATAAGGTTGTCTTTAACCTATCTCCAATAAGGGGTTGTTTGGACTGGTGCAAGGTGCCCACTATAATTAGTGGACAGCATATGCCAGGCCAACTTCTCACATTGGTGTGCAGCGTGTGGGATTCCAGCTTGCTATTGTTTTACCAGATAATCTCAATTGAATTGATCAACTGAAAACCACTAAAGGTACCTAAGGTACATATAATTTAAGCTTAGAATACACTAAGTTCTACTGAACTTAGAGTTGTGTGTTAAGGGATAGCACAACCCTTTCTACAACTCAAGAGAGTTTAGTAGGCCACACTAGAGTAGGTAGTGCATACACCACACCACACTAGTAATGTCTTTAAGGGTAGGATCTAAAGAATCCTTGCAGGAAGCCACTGAGCTTCCACCCTCCAAGTATGATACACTCCCATTCTTGGAATTGAGAGCATTATGTAACTTGAGAAAAATAAAGACAGGCCAAAGTCCCACCACCCAACACCTTAAAGAATTGTTGGTGGCTTATGACCTTAGTAAGCCCTTGGGGACTGAAGGGGTAGGAGCTGAGGGTGGGGCAGAAGAGGAGGATGGGACCAGGGGTAGAAATACCCCCAGCCCCCTCTGAAACTGGCCAGGAGGGTGACAATGACCCTGACCTGGATAACCCAATCCCTCCTGAGGAAGATGAAGAGGATGATCAGGATGATGCCCTCTTTGTCCCCCAGGAAGGATTATGAGTGTGCCCAGGAAGTCTAGATCTCCTTCTCAGGAGTCTAACCACTCTGGCACCTCAATAGGGAGCTCTGTCTCATCTCATAGGAGGGAATCCTCTCATGAGAGAAGAAAGAGGCTCATTCAATATGAGGAAGCTCAGCTTGAACTCAGAAGGAAGCAAGTAGCCTTAGACAGGGAGTCCCTAGATCTCTTTAGAGAGAAAGAAAGTTGGGACTAGAGTCCCATGGTGGCAGCAATATCCCTAGAGATAGGGAAAGGTCTTATGACCATAGAAACCTAAACAAGATTGTCCCTCCCTACCAGAGTGGGGATGACATCCACAAATGGATAACTGCACTGGAGAGGGCCTGTAAAGTTCAGAAGGTCCCCCAGAGGCAGTGGGCAGCAATCTTGTGGCTCTCCTTTGCAGACAAAGGTAGAGACAAGCTCCTCACTGTAAGAGAAGAGGATGCTGACAATTACACAGTCTTGAAGAGTGCTCTGATAGATGGGTTTGGCCTAACCACTGAACAGTATAGGTTGAAGTTCAGAGACACCCAAAAGCTCAGACTCAAGACTGGGTTGATTTTGTAGATTGTGCTACAAAGGCTCTGGAAGGTTGGATACATGGCAACAAAGTGCATGACTTTTTAGGATTGTACAATTTGATTATGAGGGAGCAGATCCTTAATAATTGTCAAAACCAGCTTTTGCACCAGTATCTGGTGGACTCTGATCTGACCTCTCCCCAAGAATTGGGAAAGAAGGCAGACAAATGGGTCAGAACCAGAGTAAAGACTAGAAATCAGGGTGGTGACCAGAAGAAAGATTCTACTAAGTCCCAAGAGAAAGGTGGGGATAAATCTAAGGATAAGTCCACTACAGGGCCCCAAAATTCCTCTTCTGGGGGTGGGTCCCAAACTCCTTCCTCTCCTGAAAAGAAACCATATTGCCATGTCTGTAAAAAGCCTGGGCACTGGAAATCTGAGCCCAGTTGCCCCAGGATTGGCAACAAAGAAAATGTTCCCCCAGCAACTACTACCCCCCTCCTGGTACTACCAGTAGTAATCCTCCAGTTGGGAGTAGTGCACCCAAAAAGTTAGGTGCTTTTGCAACAGGAACAGAGGTGGGCCCTGGTTCAGACAGGGACCCCTCAACAGACTCCTCTGACTCTGATGGTGGTGTAGGATTTGCCACCTTTACCATGGGTCCCTCAGCAATGGGCATGTACAGACTGGAGCCAATGATTAATGGTCAGAAAGCTGTGGCATTTAGGGACAGAGGGGCTAGTGTCACCATGGTGGCAGGGAAACTAGTCCCCCCTCACCAGCTTTTACCTGAGTTTAAATACCAGGTGACCAACATTGATGGTGTCAGAACAGATCACCCCATGGCCATAGTCAATCTCAGCTGGGAGGGGGTCACAGGCCCAAAGAGAGTGGCAGTGTCCCCCACCTTACCTGTAGATTGCCTGATGGGCAATGATCTGGAGATTTCAGCCTGGGCTGAAGTTGAACACCAAGCCCACCTTAGGATGTTGGGCGTCCCTGTAAAGGTTAGTGGGGCTGTGATGGCCACAGCCCCAGCCCAAGAATTTGGAGAGATGGAGCCTGAAAGAATGGAACACTCTCCCCCAAAAGAGAGCACAAGGGTTGAAGAAAAGTCTTCTTCCCTCCAGACAGTAGGTAAGGGTCAGCCTCCTCAGGGAACTGACCCTACCCCTAGTGAAGGAACTGCCCCAGAGGTAGTCAGGCCTGGCCTGGCCACACCCCTGAGGGCAGAGGACCCTTCCAAGGTGGTACCCAGTCTGGAGCAGGTAACCTGCCCCTCTCTACCCTGCCTCAGTCAGCCCAGGGCTGCAGAGGTCAGGGAGGTCAGTGGACCCCCCAGGGCCCCCTGTCCAGAGGAACCCCCCCATCAGCAGATTAGGGGCACCCAGTCTAGTAGCCCTAGCCAGGTGAAAACTCCTCTACACACTGAGGGATCCCCCATGCCTTTATGTAGGGACCTCCCCCAGAAGGACTCTGGTAGGCAAGGGCAAACCTGGGACCTGAAGGTTCCAAACCTGCCATGTCCCTCCAGTAATCCATCCAAAGGGACCCAACCCCCAGCTGTAGGCAGCCAAAGGTTGACCCTTAGAGCAAAGTGCAACTCAGTCATGGAAAGACAGGCATACATGGTGACCAGTGATCTGAGGAAGCTGAGGCCAACATTCCTAGGGCCTCACTTCCCTACTCAGACACCTCACCAGCCTTGTACTTTACCTAAGCACACCACAGGTAGTGATTCCCCATGGTGGAGACCCTCTCATACCCTTAGGGTGAAGGATTGCTTAGTGGACCATAAGACAGGGGGCAACCATGCTAGTGCAGGTGCTTCCTTATATGACCACTTAGTCAATGAAGGCTCAACTGGTCAAGGTTAGCCTTATCTCCTTTCGTTTGGGGGGTTATGTAGGAAGGTGGAATCTGACTATATGGTTGCCCCCACTTTTTTTATGGTGTTTTGCTGGTTTATGACTTAGTTGGACTGGGATCCTGCTATTCAGGGCCCCAGTCTATCTGCTTTCTCTG
The DNA here is from genome assembly GCA_963921515.1 of Calotriton arnoldi. NCBI lineage: Eukaryota > Metazoa > Chordata > Amphibia > Caudata > Salamandridae > Calotriton > Calotriton arnoldi. Next base: position 239,710 of record CAWUFW010008353.1, read on the forward strand.
TAAAAGGTTTCCATGTGCCTTAGGCACATCTCTGATTGGAATCTGGAGTGCCCTTATAAGTCCCTAGTATATGGTATACTATGTACCAAGGGCATAGGTACCTCAGAGGCCTACCAGGGGCTGCAGCATGTATTATGCCACCCTGGAAGGCCATCCAAACTGACACCACAGGTCTTCTACTGCAGCCTGGGTAAGGTGGTGCATGCACCCCTTACTGTGATATAGGTTACCTATATCACTAAATACATACACACATATAAACCTATAAGTCACTCCTAAGGCAGGCCTTATCAATCCTGAAGGCAGAGTGCGTGGTTCCTATGTGAGAGGGTGCCCCTGCATGAGCAGGGCCCCTCTGCAGCGTTCGGAGACCCTTCTCTGATGCTGTTTGTAGTGCAGCCTGACCATATACTCTTAAGCGCATTATAACCTCGCGTTAAATGCTAACTTTGGAATGGCTGCACCTAAACATGTCGTGTTTGGTGTCAACATCTTGGAATACTACCCCCCGCCAATTCTGGCGGCGGGGGTAGCATTCCACCCTTCTAGAGGGAAAGACATGTTAACTCTGGCTAGCCCGGTAACTTCTTTCCAAAGCCCTGGCATCACAAAATGGATGCTACTGCCACAGACACAAGTCTGGCCTCCTGCTGCTGGACGAAACTCCGGCAGGGGAGGCCTGGACAATAGGTTTCCTGTCCCAGGGAGGTGTGACCACCTCCCCAGACAGGATAATGTGTATTGGGGCTGGGCGGGAGCACTTTTGGGTGCTTTGAAGTCCTGCACTGGGGGCACACTTGGTGTCCCTATGCATACCCCAGTTCAAACCGGATCAGGGGCTTGCAGCCCCTGCTTTGGCGCGAACTGGACAAAGGGAAAGGGGTGTAGCCACCCCTCTGCCCTGACCCACCCATAGGTGGGGCCACAGAGTAGTCCAACCCCTAAACTTGTTATAAGTATAGGAACCCAGTCCTTAGGACTTTAGATTATCCCTGGACACCGAGCACATTTGCAAGTGCATCCTCTTCTGGGTCTCCCATGAAGTCGTGCTTTGGGCTCCGAGTAGCCCAAGCCTCCAGCACCAATTGCACCGAAGATCACTGGCCTCCACTCCACGAGTGTCCTGTGAGCCAGATCCACGTGCGACGTCTCGAGGCTCCTTCGCGGTCGCTAGCCCATTGGCTAGTAGCCCTTAACGAAGGCCAATCTTTTTCTTACTTGGCATCCTGGTTGCTGCAGACCTGCCCTCACTTACCCTCGCTGGGTGAGTTCCCCAGACCTTGCTGGTCTGCACCATGGACGATCTTCCTCTGCATCGAGACTTGCCGTTGCCAAGGCTTGTTGGGTCCAATCCGGTCGCCGACACCTCAGCACTCGACAGACATTGTGTACCAGACCGAATCCTGCTCCTGGTTGCCGACAACGCCTCCTGGACCTCGTGGCTGAAGAGTCAAGACGACAGTCAACGCACCTGAAGCACTCGACATCGGTGGGCATCTGTCCATCGCCTTCCTGGTCACTGGCTAGTGACCCAGACTGTGTCCCCTCTGCTTTCAGGTTCTTCAGATCTCCGATCCACTCTTGGATCCACCCGGACACTTTCCACTTGGTCGCCAGCGGCACTTTGCAGCAGATCGCCATTCAAATCGACGACGAAACCCGACCCCGAAAGGCACCTATGCACCCGGCTTCCCTGGGTGAGGTAACACGAGTACTCCCGTGCTCCCGTGGGTAGAGACTCTTCAAAGTACTAGATCTCAAAGGGTTTGCTCCAAGTCCTCCTTTAAGTGTCCCTTTTCTTTAATTTCCCGATCACGACTTTCTCCATAAAAGTCAACGGCGTATCGCGGTTGTGTATTTACACTGCACGCGTCCCCCGTGGGTCCCCTGTGTCACTACCTTGGGTGGTTCCTTGTGGTCCAAGCACTTCTAGAGGCTCTAGGCCTAGTGTCTAGTTCAGTCGTGGTTCTTATACCACTTTATTGGTATATGGTTTGGTACGCCCCTAGGGCCCAAACGTGTATTTGTGCTATTACTGTGTTTAAATAACTTCTAACTTATGTACTTCGAACTCTAGCCTCATAAAGAGACTAGAGGGGTGTGTTTAGCAATAAATACATATATTTTGAATATATACCTGGTGTGGTGCTCTTTCATTTGGTCACTCAAGAGATTATAGACTGGTAAAACAAGCTGCTTTACATTCCTTCAAGACTTAGCCTGAAGGCTGCTCTCCATAGCTACCACTAGGATAGCTTTCAATAAGGTTGTCTTTAACCTATCTCCAATAAGGGGTTGTTTGGACTGGTGCAAGGTGCCCACTATAATTAGTGGACAGCATATGCCAGGCCAACTTCTCACATATGGCACGCTTCATACTCCTAACGAAGCACCAAAGTGCACTTGCGGAGGGATAGCACGCTACTCCACGGAGTGCTGTAGATGGAACTGCAAGAATACAGTAAGAGAGAGAGCACTCCTTCCCTTATTTATCTTTCTTCATCATATTTTTTATCGTGTCTGTGTTGTGCGTGCTGACGGTGGCTGAGAACCGTCCCAAGTCCCGGCTATTACAAAATGTGTAGAAACGGGCACATAATTCATGAACCCCACCGTCGCACTGCCGAAACGGGAAATGATCCCTGATTAGTAAACCACTTGCTCCAAAGTTCGTCATTGGTTATCAAATGTATACCAAATTCTATTCCAATTCTTTTTGCCATTGTTCTTCCACTTATAATCACCACGGAGACAGAATGGTTGCACTTGAATGCTTTATTCACCCATTTCAGATGCCGCCTGCCGCCCATCCAAGCTATAAACAGTGGCTCGTGGAGTCAACCATATTTCGAAAGAAAGCTCTTTGTGTCATACCCAATGCATTTCGAGCCCTGTCGGCTCTTCGTCAGGGGTCACTGCAACACATAAAAAGGCCAGTTCAACTTACTGTTCAATGCAAGCATACTGCGCAAAATGAAATACTACATCCCCCAGTGTTTCACCCTAAACAACCCTCTTTTTCCTGCCCCATCCTTAGCTTTTAAACAATGCCCCCTTGCTCCAACTCGTCTAAGCTTATGCCCTCCACCCTTCCCGTGCTAAAAGTGCCTCACTTCCCCAAACGGTAAATCAGATACTCAACCCTCCTTTTATCACGCTAACACCATTTATCCAACCCCAATTTTCCGTAACAACCTAACTACCTGGTTTCCCCTCAAATTCCAAGTTCAAACATGTTACCTCTTTCAGAACCTCCTCGTATTTCACTCCTTCTTCAAAAACCAGTAATCCCTCCCTGTGACTCAAACCGTTATTTAGGGTGTGTCCTCCCACATCTAACCCTCCCTACATCCTGATTAGTTAATTGAAACTAACCCAATCGTCTATTCCGCCTACATCTGTGCCTGTATGCAAAAACCTAATAATGTGCACTCTAAGTCCCACAATGCACTTCACTAATGTCCCCAAACCAAAACTCCCGTATTCACCCCCGTGAATCCCCCCCTTTTTTTTTTAACAAAAACCATTAATATAAAAACATCAAAATTCAAAACAATCTGTGAAAACTCATGAAATCATTTCAGTGCGCAACAATAACACACTCGCAGTTCATGCTTGAAACTGATGCCGTTGAAATTCAGATTATTAACTGGAACCACGCGAGCAGTCCGCCTTCCACTATCGTGTTACTCTGATACTGTTAATCTCCTGAAGATTGTTCAATGCTCAAGAAACCACTCCAAGTCCTCTTTTTCCACTGACTCCGTGGTATTCGACTTTCTCTTAATAATTGAAAGGTCCATTTACAACTCTGTGGGGTGCTACTCTCTGCGGGACGATGAATTGCTCAGCAAGAATACAGTAAGAGAGAGAGCACTCCTTCCCTTATTTATCTTTCTTCATCATATTTTTTATCGTGTCTGTGTTGTGCGTGCTGACGGTGGCTGAGAACCGTTCCAAGTCCTGGCTATTACAAAATGTGTAGAAACGGGCACATAATTCATGAACCCCACCGTCGCACTGCCGAAACGGGAAATGATCCCTGATTAGTAAACCACTTGCTCCAAAGTTCGTCATTGGTTATCAACTGCGCCATTTTGTTGTACAGTCTATCTGGGGAATTTGGTCATGAGTCAGGACCAGAGTGATCCTCTTAAGTTCTCGTGCTATGCCTCTGCGTGAACTTGAAGAGACAGTGAGATAGACGGGTGATGTGAGCGTCCCAGTTCTAATCGATGAATTGAAATGTGTGACCGCAGTCTGTCCTTTGAAGGGTTTTGGTGTGTGGATATGGCTGAAAGGTTTCGTAAACAAGCATGTGGCTGCACTTACTCATGGGTGTAGGAGAGAAGTATGTGGATAAAAGTGGCCACACAAGTCACCTATAGAGTGGTCTGTGGATTTTCAGTTTGACCCTCATAGAATATGGGTCTAAGAAAGTGCACAGGGCAGAGGGGAGCTACACATGGGAGGTGCAGACTCCTGGACTCGGGCTGTTATAAGACCCAAGAGTGCATCGAATCAACTCAAAGCAGACGCATGCACCTCACAGTAAAACAAGGCCTGCAGCGCCCACAATACACTCTGCTGAAGGCAGTAGTTACCTGGCATTAGGGACTGGACCGCTTTGAACGGTTGGGACTTTAATTAGAATCATTAATAATGTGACAGAATATATATATATTTTCATTCGGTTTCTTTCAAATACTACCTGATGTTACAAAGGTGTTCAAAAGCCTAAGAAAATAAAAGAAATAGCCTTTCTTCCATATCTGCGCTTTTGGCCTGCCAAGGGTCAGGAAAGCACTGTACAAATGACAGTACTATATGGCTGCCTTTCTCCATCACATTCTTATGGCATCTTGCAGCACCACGTGACAGCCCACAGTATCCTGGAACCACTATTCTTTTCAATCAAAATAACAGACTAACATGTTTACTTTTCAAATTTCATATTTCACAATACTAATTTTCAACACTCATCCTTTATGGGTTCCGGAGTAGCGTGCTACTCGCCAATAAAGCGCTTCAACACCCCATCAGTGGTAACAAGCGCTATATAAATGCAAACCTTTTTCCCTTTTCTATCCCGCCGCTACCCTTCTCTATCCAAATAACTGAATAACATATCCACCACTCAAATTACTTTCATATTTCACTATACTAATTTTCAACACTAATCCTTTATGGGTTCCGGAGTAGCGTCCGACTCGCCAAAAAAGCTCTTCAACACCCCATCAGGGGTATCAAGCGCTATATAAATGCAAACCTTTTTTCCCTCTTCTATCCCTCCGCTATCCTTCTCATTCCAAATAACTGACTAATATCCACCACTCAAATTACTTTCATATTTCACTATACTAATTCACCACTAATCCTTTATGGGTTTCCGGAGTAGCGTGCTACTCGCCAAAAAAAGCGCTTAAACACCCCATCAGGGGTAACAAGCACTATATAAATACAAACCTTTTTTCCTCTTCTATCCTTCCGCTATCCTTCTGAATCCAAATAATTGACTAACCTATCCACCACTTAAATCACTTTCATATTTCACTATACTAATTCAACACTAATCCTTTATGTGTTCCGGAGTAGCATGCTACTCGCCGAAAAAGGGCTTTGACGCCTCGTCAGGGGGAGTAAGCGCTATATAAATGCAATTACAATACAATACAATACAATACAGTATGAGGCAAAAGGACCGGTCTGGAACAGTATTCAGATTGTACGCACTGACCTTATTAAAACTTTGGTTATTTATGTTTTGAGTACACACTTCTACCAGGGCTGTTTGGTGGTTCTGGTGAACTTGTGATCTCGAATCATGCGAGCCGCAGAGATGTATAGCAGGAGCACTGGTGGACAAGTAGGCCCGTGGGCCTTTACAGCTGCGGAGATTTATGGTGGCTTGGGCTGGGCTGGTGGTAGTAGAAGGCTGGGCTGGTGTCTGGGCACTGTAGCGGTTCAGCTTGACAACCATTCTGCAGTTCATCCTGACTCTCTAGATAGGCCTAAGAGCCTAACAGCCAAGCCCAAGGTCCAAGGCTTGACACTCATAAGAGGCCCAGGGAGCCCTGTGGAGTCTGTCGCACCAATGCACAAGCTCACTAATACAGGAGAGCAGAAACGCTAGAATCAGCTGTGAAATTGCAGTGAGAAGAGCAGGCATCCAAATACGTGCAGGCAGTGGTGATAACACCAAGTACAGTTGGCCAATATGGCCAATGCGGAACCACAGGCCTTTGGGTAAAATTGAGAAAAAGGATGGCGGCAGGCCTCTAGGATGGTAGGAGCGCCAGGTAAGTGAGCACTGCTGCGCGAGGCCTCTTGAGAAATATTTCAGGGTAATGGCTTACCGCATACATGCAGAGATTCTCTGTAGTCTGTAAACTTCAGACGAACAGATTAAAAACAAATAGTGGCTGGTTCCCTGAAAGGACGCAGGTAAGAATTGTAAGTCCTTTATTCAATTCAGAAGATGACAGGACGAGCCGGACCTCCGACTCCAAGATAAACCAACTCCCAACTGACTACAGTTCCGTTGCCCCAGTAACACAGAGATTCCACAGAGACTGAGATAGAACCCAACACATCTTCCCCCTTACATAACAAACACAGAATGAATACAATGTTATACAATGCATGAGAAACAAAATAAGAAAATCAAAAACAATTAAAAACTAGCAAAATATATACAAAATGTTATATACAAAATGTACAATGCATGTGCAACAAAAGGTGAAGATGAAAACAATTAAAGGCTTAACACATCTTCCCCCTTGCATAACAGAGAATATATACAAATGTACAATACCTGTAGGAACAATATAAAATGTAAGATATAAAACCGCTCCAGTTGCTAGGATAAAGAGATCCAATGGAATGACGTGACGTGAAAACGTGAACACACGTCTGGGAGGAAGAAAGAGACTCGCGTAGGGAGACTCGAGCATCTGTTGCCAGGATACCAGGGGCTCAATGGACTGACGCAGCGTGGAACCACTGAACACGTCAGCAAGGGAGTCGGAGGCTCGCGCAAGCAGGCTCGAAACGACAAACTCGAGACAAATTGCCTAAATTTAACAGTACTCACGGCAGATGAAAGAATGGAAATCCGGAGTAAGGATGACACCCGTGTACTCAGCACTGCAAGGTGAAGGCTCCAATTCCGCAAAACAATGTTCTTCTCGAAGACAGCAACAGCAGGAGACAAGATGTGGAAACCGGAACACCACATGGGGGACTTGTCCTGTCCCGGTAGCTCGTCGCCAGTGAAAGGACTCAGGTAAGAGATGTAAGTCCTTTATTCAATTCAGAAGATGACAGGACCAGCCGGACCTCCGACTCCAAGATAAACCAACTCCCAACTGACTACAGTTCCGTTGCCCCAGTAACACAGAGATTCCACAGAGAATGAAATAGAACGCAACACATAGTGAAAGGACGCAGGTAAGAGATGTAAGTCCTTTATTCAATTCAAAAGATGACAGGACGAGCCGGACCTCCGACTCCAAGATAAACCAACTCCCAACTGACTACAGTTCCGTTGCCCCAGTAACACAGAGATTCCACAGAGAATGAGATAGATAGAACCCAACACATCTTCCCCCTTACATAACAAACACAGAATGAATACAATGTTATACAATGCATGAGAAACAAAATAAGCAAATCAAAAACAATTAAAAACTGGCAAAATATATACAAAATGTACAATGCATGTGGAACAAAAGGTGAAGATGAAAACAATTGAAAACAATTAAAGGCTTAACACATCTTCCCCCTTGCATAACAGAGAATATATACAAATGTACAATACCTGTAGGAACAATATAAAATTTAAGATATAAAACCACAAAGTCTAGAAGAAGGAAATATGGTTCTGGTAGATACACATCTCTCACATTCAGGCATCAAAGAAGATGGAACGCTGACGCGGGTGGACACAGATTTCTTACCACCACCAACCATATTGCTGTGAATATCGTGAGCGATGGAAACCTTGTCCTTGTTCCACCACTTACCATTTTGTAACTTAACTACATTTTTTTTCACAACCACTACTTTTTGTGGAGCAGAAAACTTGGAATCCTTCATGGCAATGACCCTAGGTACCTTGATTCTGACAAAATCACCCACAGCAACCTTTGATTCCTTTCCCCGTACTCTCACATACTTATTCTGAGCAACAGTTCTTTTCTTAATCACATCCTCCACTTTCTGCCTAGAAGAAGAGGAACACCCCATCCAATATCTAATTAACTTGGATGCAGGTAATCTCCCTCGTAAAAGAGAAAAGGGAGAAAGATCAATATCAGCATTGGGGGTAGTGCGAACAGCCCACAACAACTTGCGCAACTCCTCCTTACTGTTCAAACCACTAGACTTGGCCAGCTGAACATTATCCTTGATGACTCTGTAAAAACATTCTACCAGTCCGTTACTCCTGGGGTGATATAAAGCAGTTCTGATGTGATTAAAGCCTAAAAAGGTGACAAAATCAGAAAATTGAGAGGAAGTGAACTGACAACCATTATCAGATAAAATCTCATCCGGAATACCTTCCCAAAGGAAAATAGACTCCAAAAATTCAATGATATTGTAGGTATTAGGAGATTTAACAAATTTAACCTCTGGCCAACGACTGTAAAAATCGACAACAACAATACCATACTCCTGTAAACCTCCAGAAAACACTATAGGACCAATAATATCAATTGCTATCTTGCCCCATGGTTTGTTGGGAACCTCAATAGCCTCAACAGGACTGGGAACAGTTACTTGACTCTTGTCGCTTCCAGCACAATAGATGCAATCTCTAACAAAATGCTCAACACTTCTATCAAGCCCCGGCCACCAAAAATGTTCCCTGATCCTCCTCTTCATGGCTCGCATACCAATGTGTCCCTCATGGGCTAAGATGAGGACTCTAGTCCTCATGCTTTCTGGCACAACTAGTAAACTAGAACGGTAAAGTAGACCATCAATGATAGAAAGTTCCCCAAAAACATGCTTGTAGACATCACTCTTAACACCATCAGACTTCCATTACGACCAACCTTGAAGAATACCATTTTTAACTTCTGTCATCTGGATATCAGTATCACAAGCTATGAGCCATTCACTTTCTAGTATGGCACCATTGCACCTCTGTTCCACTGCACACACCAAATCAGAATCTGAATTTTCAGGAAACTCAACTTCATCCACTCCATTGCAACTAGGCAAACGAGACATGCAATCCGCTAAGACATTTTTAGCACCTGGAACATACTCAACAGTATAATCATATTCCTGGAGCCTATACTGCCATTTGGCAATTCTAGGCGTAGCACGTTCCATGCCTTTGGTAGTAAATAGCTGTACTAAGGGCTTGTGATCAACACGAACAGTAAAATGTGAACCCTACAAATACATTTTGAAATGAACAATGCCCCACCAGCACGCCAAGGCTTCTCGTTCTATTACAGAATAGGATGATTCAGCACCCTTTAAACTTCTTGAATCGAAGGCTACAATTCATCCTTGCCTTCTCTGCGTTGCATGAGGACGGCACCTAAACCCATCTGGCTGGCATCAGTCATAATGATAGTTTCATCAGAGGTGTTGAAGGACTTGAGGGGTATAGCATGGGCGAGTTCCTTTTTGATAAGAGAAAACTCTTGACTACACAGAATACACCAACTAAAAGAAACATTTTTCTTAAGAAGATTTCTCATGTGAAAGGATTTTGCAGTACACTTAGGAATAAATCTAGAATAAAATTCAACTAAGCCTAAGAAAGACCTCAGTTGATCCTTATTTTTGGGGGTATCAAAATCATTGGTGGCTTTTACAAGACTGAGCTTAGGTTCAATGCCCTTTTCAGAAAGTTTGTAACCTAAATACTCAATTTCGGTAACACTAAATTTACATTTCTCTGTACTGAGAGTTACACCTTTGTTCTTCAAAATCGACAAAACATGACGCATTCTGTTGTCATGTTGGTCTTGATCATTACCGAACACTAAAACATCATCCTGAAAAGCAATAACGCCTTCAACATCCTTAAACATGCTTTCAACCACCCGTTGAAATACCGCGGAGGCTGAAGCTAACCCAAAAGGCATGCGCTTGAATTGAAATAATCCCTCAGGAGTAATAAAGGATGTTAAATTCCTGCAATCAGGATGAAGATTGATTTAATAGTAAGCTGAGGTCATATCAAGTAAACTGAACATTTTACCACCTTGCAAAATGGAAAGCATTTCAGTGATGTTAGGCAAGGGGTGACGATCAATCCAAATTTGTTTGTTTAAGTCACGCAAATCCACACACATGCGGATAGAACCATTAGATTTGCGCACCAAAACAATAGGGGCAACCCAATTAGAACATTCAATGGGTTCAATGACCCCTAGATCACAAAGTTTCTGTAACTCAGCTTTCAACTCGGAACGCAGGGCAAAGGGAACCCTTCTTACCTTGTGAGCAACTGGACATGATTCCTCAACCAGCTTGATTTTATGGGTAAAGCCTTTAAAAGTAGCTAACCCATTACGGATAACTTCAGGAAATTGTAATTCCCACATGTTGGAACTTTTAACAGGCATAACAGGTAAGTAACTGTCCCTTAACACAACCTGAGCTGGATTATTGGGGTCAAGTAAAATGCCTAAATTCTTCTGATCATACCAACCCAATAAACAGGAATCATCCTTGGCTATATAAACAACCCCATCGGAGGAATTGGATTGGAACTTGAGAGTGGCTGAAAATTCACCAACTACATCAATCGTTTTACCACCATAACCCACAGGACGCAACCTAGAATCAGTTAATTGGGTGTCGTTGAATTGATCATGCCAAACTTTCTCACTTAACAAGGTATAAGGTGAGCCTGAATCTGCCATAACTTTGACATCAATGCCATTAATACTAATTGTACAATATGGTCTTGTGAAATTATTCAAACCTATGCGATATATGGAATCATCAGCAGCAGGATCTTTGATCAAGAGTATTTCATCATCGTCACCTGAACTTTGATCTTCCTCAACACCATTGCTTGGACTTACTTCCAGCACTTTTTTCCTATATTGGGCTCTATTGGAGGCCCTACAAACCTCTTGAGAAATATTTCAGGGTAATGGCTTACCGCATACATGCAGAGATTCTCTGTAGTCTGTAAACTTCAGACGAACAGATTGAAAACAAATAGTGGCTGGTTCCCTCATCGGGCTGCAGAGTCATTCAGTGTATTATCAGGAGTCCCCAGTCATTGGCTGATCCGGCTGGAGCAGAGCTAAACTGGAGGGTGGAGGTGCCATTTTAGGTCATAGAAAGGGGTAGATCAAATTACTGCTTATGGCGCTAATTGAGTCAGAAAGCACCAAAAAGCACTTTTCCCCCGGTGACTTTAAGTCCGGCAGTTGATTAGACCCGAAGCACTCACTGCACGATATCGTTACTGTGCCGTTAATCCTTATTCTGTCCCCGGCGCGGTGGAGCTGCTGGATGCGGACATCTTGTCTGGGCTCAAGCCACGCCCCAATAAATAAACAGATTTTTTAAATAGTGATAAAAGTCCAGTTAACAACTGCACACAGTATGGTATTGACATTCAAATACAAGATGAAACTTAGATTTCAAGATAAATTCACAAGAGACAGAAGTTAAAATGCTCCCAATGTTCTCTCCAGAATACTTCCTCCAGATTTAAAACATACTGTGAATAAGGAGGTTTGGAATTTTACAGGAAAAGAAATTGGGGCAATTATAATTGCAGAGCCAGTGCAGATCACTGTAAAACCGAATGCAGTGTATCCCAATACTCATCAATACAGATTTACTCATAAAGCAGGGAAGGATATTTAGCTGTCATTGACAAAATGATTAAACGGGTCATTTTGCAATAAGTGCTTGTAAGGACAGTCAATATCTCTTTGCATTCATTCCTAAATAGCGTCCTTGTGTTGGGTAGGATTCAGAAGGGCATACAGAAAGCACTTCAATCTTTTCTCAAATGCTGAAGAAGGATTTGAAAGTTTACATTTGCCCTCTTGTTCAGTTCTGGTTCAGTATATTGATGCCCTGACGGTAGCAGCCAGAATGAAAGAAGGCAGTAGACTTGGTATAATTTGTCCATTAAATCATTTGACCGAAATGGGCATAAAGCATCTTCTGCCAAGGGACAACTAGGGGTGTGTGAAAGTATCGAAAATTGCAGTTGCGTAATACATTATCCAAACAGTCTGTTCAGTAAAAATTCAACTTGAAAATGTAATCTTGAGTTGATTTCCAGTTGCTCATTCTCAAAATACTGCTGCTCCCATGTGGGTTTGTAGTTTTGCTCTCAAGAATTACCTGAACAGTCCATATGGGCAAAAAATCTACCTGCAATGTTTGTTAACTGCTCACTGTATAGAAACTGCAGTTCATATTCGTAACACTCCAGCTCGCATTCGAATTTGTAGTTATGCTCTCAAAAATTACCCAAATGGTCTGCTCGTGTAAAATATCTACCTGAAAAGCCACTTGTGTTCAAAATTTACCTGAATGCTACATCATACTTTAAAATTTCTCCCCAAAATTACGCAATGCCGCCTAATGGCATACACTCTGTAATTTTGCATAAATTTTATTATGCTAAATTACCAATATTACACCAATTATGCCGACATGTTTAATTTTTTGTCCAGGCCTACCTACAAATCTGTCAAGGAAGTCATTTATTTGGGACACCAAATTCAAAAGGGAGTGAGAAAGGTGTGCAAACAAAAATGTTCTACCAATTTAACAATGATTTCACCAGTTACACAAGACAAATGAGGATTGTTTGGGAATGGTTCACAAATGTCTTCAGTGGATTTTAAACTTTTACTTGATTGCAAAACCTTGACAGAGGTTGACTCAAAATGATGCGAGGGACTCGGTGACCTGCAATGATGAATACATGCAAGTCTTCCTAGAGCTTGCCCAATTATGAGAAAGACTTATGCATTCTCTCACGAAAGAAAAGGGTGCTCACTGTTTTTTTTAGACTCAGCAACATGGAGAAGCAAAGCAGCCCACTGCATATTTTTATGCAGCACTGGATCAAGTAGCCACTGCTCTGCATGGTTGCATGAAAAATATGGCAGCAACGTCTTTGACAATTGTACAGAGTGAGGCAATTGTGTTGGGGTAAACACTCTTTGTGTTTGTTCCACATTCAGTAGAGACATTGCTGACTCTCACTCAGTGTCTAACAAATAGTGGTATGACTAGCATTCAGAATCTCACATATAGTTGTTTGACTAAGGGAGCAGCTAATCTTGGGAGCAGAGAATGATAACATATGCAAATATCAATGTATAAGAATCACATTCTGATGTATATGCAGCAAATATTGAGAAACATTTTCCCATGCATATCAGATACTTACATTGCATTTCAAATTATTTGTGGAATAAACTGTGTCAAAATATCGCTCACCAACCAGGGAGGCCGAAAGTACAGCATAACGAGCATTCCAATTCGCCCACTCTCACAACATCTTACCACAAGGATGAATTAGGATAGTGAATACCATACTTCCCTTCTACACCTATTGACAACCAAGTCATCAAGGACCAGCCCTTCTGCAGAGACTCTCAGTGCCAGGCTGGGGGCCACCTAAGGCCCTTGCTGTGGAGAGTAAGATATCACAGTCATACTGCATTGTGACGGACTACCATACATATAATCATTAATTTTTTTAATGATAGACTCGCAACATCCTCATGGTCTAATGTCATTTTTAAAGTGTTCTATATAATCATGCAGGATTTTGTCCCATTACGCTGCCAGAGGATGCTTGCAATAACCTCTCCTTTCCTCCCTGCAGAGGCCAGTACTTTTCTTCTGCGTCCACCTAAGGACCTCCTTTCTCCACTGCAAAATTAGGGAAGGGAGGGGGGAATTCCATTACGTCGTTATAGCCCTTTTAGCCAGCAGGAGAGACAGGTCTATGAATATTGTTGTGACCTTCTTGTTTTTAGGTCTAGGGAAGAACCCCAACAGGCAATGTTGGACATTTGTAATATCTGTTCGCTCAGTGACTTGCAAGAAATCATAAAGCACCTCCCTCCAAAATTGCTGTGATGAGCATCCCCAACACATATGCAGAAAATCTGCTTGAGGTGCCTCACATTTGGGGCAATGAAGCAGTGCCCAAGGACATTGCAGGTGCAACTTGTGTGGTGTTAGGTGGACTCAATGTACGATACGAAATTATATGCAATGGAATCGAGCATTCCTGAGGATTTTGCAGTGGTTCTCAAGGGTTCTTAACCAATCTGAGTCATTGAACACCTCTCCCAGAGATTCCAACCATTTAAATTTCTGCGGTGCTAGGAGACCACAGAGGAGGTCTCACTGGAATGTCTTATGAAGCCATGTAAAAAGGCTTCTGCCATATCCAATGGTGTGCAGAGTATAGATGAGCAGGTTAACAACCGGTTCCAGATCCACTATGTTCCAATGCTGGTTCCATATTGGGCCCGCAGGAGCTGAAAAGTCATTAGGGTTCCATTGGAGACAAATCACCCAGCATAATGACACCAGCAGTGCCCCATGGTGATAACATCCTATCTGTGAGTGCACCTTGCCCCACAGGGATGCCTTTGAGAGGGAGAAGAGGAGAGTAGGTATACAGCCTCACAGCATAGTTAAAGCGTCATTTCTGCCAGCTCCAGGCCGTATGTAGCAGAAGGGAGCGACGTCCCAAATAAGTGAAACCCTGTAATAATGCTCAATGCTTGGTGCTGTCTCATTTCTGAGAATGTGGCAGTCCCGTCTCCCATTGATGGTGCCCCTCCAAGTAGTACACCACCCACTGAAGTTGCGCTGCGAGGTTATAATTGAAAAAGTCTGGTTATCCATGCCCCCCTGCCAGCGGCATTTTCAGTTTACTTAGTGCAGCTCTACATCTACCTTGTACCCATATCAAATCCACCAATAGGGAATCGAGCTTTGGAAAACTTTGGGGGGAACTATTGCCAGGAGGTTTGTGAAGAAGCATAAGAGGCAAGGAAGCATCAACATCTTCAACAGGGCAACTTCCCCACCATTGACAGTCAGAAGGAGGTCCAGAACAGAGTCAATGAGTGGAGAAATCTCACAGTTCTACCCAAATTTCCCTCAGGATTTCTCTTTGTTCATGGTATAATTGGATACCGAGGTATGTAAAAGTGGGAGGGGCCTTTGTAATTT
Source organism: Calotriton arnoldi (assembly GCA_963921515.1). Classification (NCBI taxonomy): domain Eukaryota; kingdom Metazoa; phylum Chordata; class Amphibia; order Caudata; family Salamandridae; genus Calotriton; species Calotriton arnoldi. The sequence continues at coordinate 254,923 of CAWUFW010008353.1, forward strand.
GGCCCTCCCCCAGGTAAATCTCTCGCTCTGGTGTAGCTTTCCAGAGAGGAAATATAAAGGATTTATTATAAACAAGGCTTCCTTTTTTCCGTTTTTACAGATTTTTACAGATAAGTACAATCAGAAAACCATTTATTCTCTTGTCTGTATTTATTTTTAAATGTGGAAAAAACGGAAATTAGGTGTTTTTGAGTGATTCTAAATGCACTTTGCCATGACTGCCAGGCCAGTAACTGTGTGGATTGAGAGGTAAGGGGGTTTAAAAAAAGGAATTTTAGTAAACAGGCTTGAACTGCAGTAGACATGCACAATGCTGATACTGAAATGTGCATATTTTCATATAAGTACATTGATTTATCTTCTGCGGGTGTTCATATCATTGAAACCTGGCAGGCATTCAAGCATGACTGCATAAATATTGGTTAAATAAATGTGGAAATATACCAGTTTCAGCTTTTTTTTTCTCCAAAAAACCCATAATAAATATGGATCAATACAGATTAAGTTGACAAAAAATAAATATGGATGAATAAAGACGGAAATGTCAACAACAAAAAAATACCACACAACCGGGAGCCCTAATTATAATTAACCTTCAACCCAGGGAGTACACCAAATTCCTTCAGCACCTCTACGGTAGGAATCAGAAACGCTCGTACATCCCTTATGTAGATGAGCATGTCATTCGCATATAGGGAGATGGTGTTCAATCACCAAATGGTATGCCCCACTGGTGTTCCCAGTTTTGAATCTTATTTGCAAATGGTTCAAGAGCAGGGCTAAATAGTATTGGGGATAGGGGATACCCATGTCTTGTACCTCTGAGCACAGGGTATGAGTCAGCTATATATATATCTATATTTCCCATTTTTACTCTCATCTCTGGGTTGGAATAAAGGAATCTGATCCATCCCAAAAGTTGCAGTGCAAATTCGAAGCATCAGAGAATGTAGAACATGCAGTTACTGTTCAAAGGGTCAAGCACCTGGTCCAAATCAAGGGAGATGCAGGCGTATTGGGGCCAATTACCAGAAGCCTCATTCATAAAAGAATGGAAGTGTTCAATATTTAAAGATGTATTACCCCTCGAAATGAACCCATTTTGGTTTGGATATACAAAGTCTGGTAGCATGGGTAAGATGATTTCAGCAGCAATGTTGCTCAATATTTTATATTCTGTGGCTAGAAGAGAGTTTTTTAGTATATATTAGGATAAATAGGGAGGATCTCTGCCAGGCATTGCTACTGGTATGACTATAGCCTTAGCTGCAGAGGACGGTAGTGTCTGAAAATGCTAGGCCTCTGCAAATCCATAAAGTTTAGGGACAAAACCAGACCCAAATGTTGCATACAACTCCACGGGGAGACTGTCAGCCCTAGGCATTTGTCCTCTGTGGAGGGATCGAATTGCACTTCTGATTTCTGGGTCTGAAATTGGAGAAATTCTAGGAGGGATGCAGGCACCTACAGTAACTCATTACAACCAATAACTCCTATAGCCGTGTCTGTGGGGTCAACTCCACCTTCATATAAATAAGCATGAGCAAAAGGAAGAATTGATCTCCTCCTGTGTAAGGATATCCAAGTTGTTGTGGTCTATGATAGAATGGATAGCAACGTCCAGGTTTGAGAGCATGTAAGCCATGACAGAAGCCATGCTGATTTATTGATTAAATCAAGGGTTTTAGATGTGTGAGAAGACCAGTCAAGACACCTAAGACTATTCATTAGGCCAGGATGCTGGTCTTGGACCTGTATTAATCCATCTTTAGGTGCCCTCACAGTTAATGAATCTGCTTCGATTTTGGTTAAAGATTTCTCATGCACCTTGAGCTCTGAATCAAGAATCTGTTGAACCTCCACAGAGTGTTTAATGCAAACTCCCCTAATCACTACTTTAAAGGCTCCCCACTCCACAAGGGGGAAGGAGGCCGGGTTCTCATTTTAAGCAAATTCTTAATGACAGAGTCCTGCATATTATCCCAGAAGGGATGATCTTCTAACCATGAAGGTTGCAGGTGCTATGTAGGGATCGGGGTGGGCACTCCACTCCAGTGTATTTGCGCCTCCAGGGAATTATGGTCTGCAAGTATTTTACCCCAGTAAGAAGCAGTCTGAATGCAAGACAGAATAGGCAAGGTGCATACTATTTGACAGAATCTCATATGCAGTCCATGAGGGGAAGAGGAGAAGGAGTATTCTTTATGTTGCAGATGTTGAGATCGCCGGACACTAGAGAGGAACTAGTTATGCTCCCATGCCATCAAAGCTTTAGCATTGCAAAATGCTGGGGTACCTGGAAGGGGGGAATAGGATCTATCAAGGGAAACATTCAGGATTCAGTTGAATTTCCCGCCACCCCAACATCCATGAGAGTTGGACCCAGCCCACTAGTCTCAAAGTCTCTAAGCCCCTCATTAGCACAAATCTGCAAACCCGATATATACACCGCCTCCTCCACCACAAAATAAACACTGAGATGGACCCAGATGACAGCCCTCTTAGCATCCCTTGTCAAAACGAAGGTAGCCACTTATGCCGGAGTCAACACCTTTCAATGCATCAAGATGGGTTTCATGAATATTTACTGTTTGGTTTCCTACCCTCTCCAAGAATGCATGAATTCTACAGCATTGGTGGCAGATCCCATGCCTTTAATATTTCAAGCAATGAAAGTTTATTTACCCTGTGTCATCACACATTGGTAATAAGAAAATAATGAAGTCTATAGGGTGAGGGTCACATATATGACTGCACTGTCAGTTTCTGAATGACCTGGTAGATATTGTTGTGTGGTAAGATTCCTAGGTATTGAGAAAAACTACTCTTGGGACTGCACAGGGCAAAGACCAACGGGTCATCTGACCAAATAAAACAGTCAAACCTGTACCCAACGGTGTGTGTGGCACAAAGGATGTCTCCGAAACACACAATGGCCTCAAGTAAACCATGAGAGAACACAAAGAAGGAGGCACCCATAGTACCACTGAGGTTTGTGTGGCTTTCGCCAAGAGGGAGTGTTAGAAACTGGGTTTCTGGTTGGAAGAGGTATGCACCCTGTCCAAGCAGGAACCACAATCCTAGTGAGGGTAAGTAAGATACACACTAAAAGTTAACCTGTGCTCACCCTCTGGTAGCTTGGCACAGAGCAGTCAGGCTATGCTTAAGAGGCAATGTTTAAAGTACTTGTGCAACACAACACACATTAACACAATAAAAACACCACAAACAAACTCCACACCAGGTTAGACAAAGAAAACAATAATTTAAAAAATAAATCAAGACCAAAAAGATAAAAATACAATAAGTAGAAGCTGAGATATGAATTTTTTAAGAATAAAAGAGTTCTTTGGGCTGAGAAGTAATAAGCACCTCTGGGGGTTATCTGGTCAAGCTGGACAAGGCCAAAGTCAAAACTTCGGGCTGTCCATGATGGAGCAGAGGCCAGATACAGGAGTCACGCAGGCACGCTGTACATTGATCCTGGACACAACAGCGAGATGCGGGGTGCAGCAAAGTGATGCATCGGTGTGAGTGTCGATCCTGCAGTTGAGGTGATGCACCGATTTTCTTCATGCAGTGGAAGTGACCCGTAGGTTCCAAAGTCAAAGTTGAGATGCATTGGTTCCGGGTGTAATGCCCCAGGTTTCTCCGCGCAGCCCAGGGGATGCGTTAATCTTCTGATGTGGGGTTCTGATGCATCGGTTTCTGAAGATGATACGCTGGTTCCGAGTCCACACCTGCAACAGGGGCATGGCATTGGTTCTGCTCCATACAAGCACATGATGCGTTGGTTGCAATGGAGCAAGCACCTGGGTCCACTTCCAATGGACCAGGCACAGGAGCAGATGATGAGACTTTGATATCTTTGAATGCCAGAAAACAGGAGGCAACCCAACAAGCCCTTGGCGATCACTTTCAGTTCAAGGCAGAGTCCAGCTCTTCCTCAGTAGCTGCAGAGAGCAGCAGGCAGCAGGACAACACAGCAGAAAAGCAATCCTTCCAGGGCAGCAGTCCAGCAGAGTGACAGTCCTTGTAGCAACACAGCAGTCTTTCTGACAGAGGTTCTTTACAGGTCAAGAAGTGTCTGTTTTGATGGAGTCAGAGACACAGAACCTTTCCCTAGTTGTACCTTTGAAGTGGGGGTTGTTAGACCTGGCATCCTTGGCGTGGATTCCCTTGTCTTTTTGCCTCTACCCCCTGTAATTTTTATGCTATTCTGGACTTCGTTTTTGCTGGTTTATATACTCTGGGCACTTTACCACTGCTGATCAGTGCTAAAGTGCAAATGCACCCTGTGGAAACTATAATTCTGATGGATTCTTTATGATTGGCATATTTGATTTACTGGTAAGCCCCTAGTAAAGTGCACTTGGTGTGACCAGGGACTGTAAATCAAATGCTACTAGTGGACTTGCAGCACTGTTTTTTCCACCCACATGAGTAGCCCTGTAAACGTGACTCAGGCCTGCCATTGCAGTGTCTGTGAGTGCAGTTTTAAACTGCCATGTCGACCTGGCAAGTGTATCAACTTGCCAGGCCCTAACCTTCCCTTTTACAACATATACGGCACCCTAGTTAGGCCGAAGGTACACTCATGGGCAGGATGCAGGGTATGTGAAAGGTGGGACATGTACTGGTGTGTTTTACATGTCCTGATAGTGAAATACTGCCAATTTCATTTTTCACTGTTGCAAGGGCTAGCTCTCCCATAGGCTATTATTGGATCTGCCTTGTAACATTTTACTAGTGTAACTTTCAATTGGGAACAGCTAGAGATTTAGGGCCAGATGTATGACCATTCCATTTTACGGTTCGCAAATTGCGATTTTTTGCGACTAGCAAAACGGAATGTACTAAATGTCTGACACATTTAGCAATTCCCAATGGGGTCGCAAATGACCTGCCTCATCAATATTCATGAGGCAGATCACAATTTGCGACCCATTAGGAATGGGCTACAATCACAGGGATGGTGGCCTGCTGGGGACTGCAGACCACCATGTCTGAGTTTGCTTTTTAAATAAAGCAGCGTTTTTTTTTTCCAAATGCAGCCCGTTTTCTATAGAGGAAAACAGGATCCGTGGGACCATTACCTGCTCTTAAAAAATATTTCTAATGCCAAACACAAAGGGCATTCCGTTTGCGACTGGCTTACCACCAAATAGGAATTGGTGGTAACTGTGGTTGTTTTGTAACTGCATTTGTGGTTGCAAAACAATCGTACATTCCAGTGCAACTCAATCTTAGGAAGGGACCCCTTGACATGCCCCTTCCTAATAGCAACTTACAACCCCTATTTTGTAAGTTGGTAACAGTTTACCGACTCACAAAATAGGGTTTGTACATGCTACAACACTTTTTAGCAGTCGAAAACGGCCCAATTTTCCATTTCCGATCGCTAAAAATGGTCATACATCGGGCCCTTAGAGCTTGGGCTCTCTGAGCTCAGAATCTAAAAACACATCTTTTAGTAAAGCCGGTTTTTAAATTGTGTGTTTTAAAATGCCACGTTTACAACCCAGATCTGTGACTGGGGGTGAGTGTCTGAAAAGTTTCAGCGCTCCGTCCATCATCTCCTTGTGTTTGCTTTCTTCGCCCTAAGTTGGCAGGGTATGCCCAGACGTGGGCCCCTTGCTCACTTTGCCACTGGATTCAAGCTAGCCTGACTGATGAAGGGTGTTACCCAGAAACCGGTCCCAGGATGCTTGTTTCCGGTTCAGGGAAGGCCTGGCTTGGCAGTTTTGGGCTGGACTGTTCCCATGAGGCACAGGGTCAAGACTGATTTGCATATAGCTGGGTCTGAACTGAGGTGGCGAAGTGAGCTAAAGAATGATGATGGATTCAACCCAGATCTGTGACTGGGGGTGAGGGTCTGAAAAGTTTCAGCGCTCTGTCCATCATCTCCTTGTGTTTGCTTTGTTCGCCCTAAGTTGGCAGGGTATGCCCAGACGTGGGTCCCTTGCTCATTTTGCCACTGGATTCAAGCTAGCCTGGCTGATGAAGGGTGTTACCCAGAAACCGGTCCCAGGATGCTTGTTTCCGGTTCAGGGAAGACCTGGGTTGGAAGTTCGGGCTGGACTGTTCCCATGAGGCACAGGGTAAAGACTGATTTGCATATTGCTGGGTCTGAACTGAGGTGGCGAAGTGAGCTAAAGAATGATGATGGATTCAACCCAGATCTGTGACTGGGGGTGAGTGTCTGAAAAGTTTCAGCGCTCCGTCCATCATCTCCTTGTGTTTGCTATGTTTACAAAGTGGGCATTCTCTTGTTCAACCACCCTGTGCCTTTGCCTGCCTGTGGATCAACGTCTGGTTTAGACTGACAGGGGCCTGCTTATGCATTCACTCCAGACATTCACACAAATGGAGTTGAGGTGTGCCCTGCATATCCTGATGACCCATCACCAGGCTGATGGGCGTTCCTGAGCTAGAGGGGTGGGAAGAGTTGTCAATGACATCTGAATCGGGCTGTGCCTGACCTCTCACAATGCTGTCTCCACACCCCTGGAGTGTGTCTGGTGCCAAGACCAGGCAGGACAAGAACTTGTGCACTACAAAGACAATCCTTTGAAGAAAGCCTACTTCAAAGGCCAAAAGGGGTATATGTATTGGACCTAAAACCCCAGTTTTTAGAACACTTCTGGATCAAGAGGAGACTCTGCCAAGGAGAAGAGCTGAAGAGCCCCTCTGTTGTGTGTTACTTTGCTGGGTTGGCCTGCAGTTGCTGCTTCTGTTTTGGAGAGGAAAATGACTGGACTTTGCTGTACATCCTGCTTGTGAAGATTCTCCAAGGGCGTGTTTGGGCTTGCCTCCTGTTAAAAAGTCTCAGGGCCATCAAAGACATTACCTGCAGCATCCCTGAACTCCACTGCTGGGAATTCTGACTTGCAAAGTGGTGCCAATTCCAGTTCTCGCCCCTTAGAGGTGGTTCCTGCTGCAAAAAGCTACAAAAGACCTGAAAATTGACACTTTGCCCTTCCAGCGATTGTTTTTCTGACTTAGCACCGCCATGTGGGAAACGTTTCCAAGCACCGCCACCGTGTGGCCAAAGAAATCGACGCAGCGCCTGTCCGCGGTCAAAGAAACCGCCTCAGCCTGAGTTCAGCGCATTGTGTCTCCGAATTACGAGACCCCCACACTGACTCCTACACAGGTCCTGCTGTGCAGCTGAAAGAATCGACGCATCGTTGTCAGCAACTGAAAAAATCGATGCAGCACCCGTTTTGCCGCATCAACTTCCAGTGCATCCAGATTTCCATGCATCATACCTATGCACCACGTTTTCCACCGCATCACCCGCAGACCAGAACTGTCTTGGATTTCGATGCATCGCTTCCCATTACAGTCCGGATTCGACACAACACTTCCTATGCTTCCCTCTCTGCGGCTGTTTTTCCTTGTGCATTTTGATGCGTCTATGGTACTTTGTGTAAAATCACCGCATCCATAGAGTTCTATGGACGAATTGCTTGAAACCTTTAAAAGGCCATATTGTGAGTTCTATATGTTGAATTTGTGTTGTTTTGGTCTTGTTTGGTTTAGATAAAGATACTTTTTTTTTCTAAACTGGTATGGTGTCTATTAGTAGTGTTTTCACTTTTACTCTGTGTATTATGTACAAATACTTTACACATTGCCTCTAAGATAGGCCTGACTGCTCGAGCCAAGCTAGCAAGGGGGTAAGCAGGGGTTATCTTGGGTGTGTAACTCCCTTACCCTGACTAGAAGGAAGGGGCTCTATTTGGACAGAGTGCAAGCCATTGCCAACTAGAGACCCCAATTTCCAACATTGATGGTCAGCGGTGTTGATAGGACTTGTGTTTGTACTTTGACATACAGTGATTGGTGTACACTACTGCATAGTGCAGACCATTACGCAACCACATACTGCTTTTTGATTTTTCCTTGAAGTATCCATGGATCATGTCTCAGCATGGTGAGCCAGCAAGCGTGGTTGCAGATTTGGTGTTTGAGTTTGAGAAGTTGAAATCCTACACAGTGCCTCAGCTTAAACAGTTCTGCAAGGATTTTGAATGCCCATTAGAAGCTCTACTAGGAAGGAGGAGCTGCAAAAGGCTGAGGGCCTGGTGGGCAGAAAAAAAGAAGCTGGGGAGGCTGAGGATGAGAATGTGGATCTGGAGGTACAGAGCCAGCAAGGGGATTTTTAAGCTCAGGATCTCCCTGTGGGAGCATCTTTGAGGGGTGGCAGCAGTGTGTCATCCAGGAATCTGTCCCCAGAGGAGCTGGAGGACAGGCAATAGGACAGATAGCATGAGCATGAGCTTGAGAAGCTCAGGATGGAAAGCAAATGTTTGAACTGGAGTATAAGCAACAGGAGAAGAAGCAGTCCCTTGATCTGGAGGAAAAGAAATTGCTTCTAGCTAATGAGTTGTTTGAAGGAGCTGGACCTCAAGGCCAAGCAGGCAGAGTCTAGTTCAAATGGTGGCAGTGTGAAGCCAGTGCAGTCGGGGAGGAAGGTGCACATTCCTAATGATCTGGTAAAAGATTACAGGAGGGGGGATGACATACATGCTTGATTTTTGGCATATGAGGCAGGACTCCACACAAACCAGGTCCCTGACACACAGTGGGGGGCTGTGCTGTGGAAGCACTTTGAGATAGAGGGGAGGGACACTTTGACAGTCCTAGGGCCAACCACAGGTCTCACCTACCCTATCATGAAAGGTGCCTTGATTATCCATATGGTCTCACCCTAGAGCAGTATAAGGAAAAGTTTACGTCTTTTAAGAAAACTAATTCTCATACTTGGTTGGAATGTGTTGATTATTTTTGCAAAGCACTGGATGGTTGGATAAAGGGCAGCCAGGTAACTGACTACTAGGGCTTGTATAATTTGATTGCATGGGAACACTTGTATAGTCTTTGTTTTCCATAGCTGCATGAGCATCTGATTGACATCAAAGCTGACTGACCCAAGTAAGCTTGCTCAGGAGGCGGACTGCTCCATGAGTACCAGGGTCCAACAAGGGTATGTGAGAGACTCTGCCAAAGGTGGGCAGGGTCCCCAGCAGAAGAGTGGGGGGACAAGGGTAAACAGAGGGAGTTCTCTAAAGGGCCCCAATCTAGTTCCCAGGGTAAGGATTCCAGTCCTCCAGGTGAGAAAAAGCCTTGGATCTCTACAGGAAAGCCGTCAGAGAGGGGTCCCGGCAAGTGTTGTGCATGTTGTCAGGAGGGTCACATGAGAGGGAATCACAAGTAGACACTGACACTCACTGATGTACAGTCACAGAAGTTGGCCAGTGTAGCGCTTGGGGAGTAGTTGCTTCCAAGAGAATGGTGGGAGCCAGCTGAGATGATCCTTGTCTGCCTAGGGACAGTGAGATGGTCCAGAGGACCCTCGTGCCTGGGAACACTAAGAAGTACACGCAGCTGGTGACTATCAATGGACAGAAGGTGGATGCTCTAAAAGACACAGGAGCCAGTGTGACTCCGGTAAAGTGTTACCTGGTGTCTGAAGAGCAGGTAGTTCCCAATGTGACCACCAAGTAGTTGCTGTGGACAACTCAGAGCACCAGTACAAGTCAGTGCAGGTTCACTTTGAGTGGGGGGTTCAGGTTTGCTGAGAGTAGCTGTGAGCCCATCCATGTCTGTTGATTGTCTGCTGGATAAGGACCTGGAGCATTCCCATTGGGGTGAGGTGGAACACTGGTCACACTTGGAGATGGTGGGGTTGCCTGAGTAGACAAGTGTGACCACTCGGTCTATGGCAGCCAAAAAGTGTGCTCAGAAGGAGCTGGAACCTTAAAGCGTGGCCCTGGTCCCTGCCAGAAAGAGGATGGGCAGGGGTCATGGGAAAAGTGCTCCAGAATTTATCACGGTCAGGGAGGAGGCTGACCCTGAGGGGGATGCCCCAGAATCTACATGGGAGCAAGTATCCGAACTGGGAAACTTGCCTGAGCTGACTCATTGGTGGCAAAAAGGGGGTCCCACCAGGGAGGAATTCTGTAGGGAGCAGAAGGAATGCCCTAATCTCATTGGTCTGTAACAGCAGGAAGCAGGCTGCAGACCAGGCACCTGGCAAGGAGTCTAGATCGCAATGGATTTATTGGGAGAATGGTCTCCTGTATAGTGAACCTAAGATTTCTGGACCTGGGGCAGCCCGTGTGCTGATGGTTCCCCACCCAGTCAACTTCATATCCACAGATATGAAGTCTCTGTGGGAGGTGTGTGGTGTAACCTACAAGTTTACCACTCCTTACCACACCCAATTTAATGGGTTGGTTTAGAGATTTAACTGGACCCTGAAGGGCATCATTATGGGTCTGTCAGACTCCATGAGGCATAAGTGGGAAGTCCTCTGGCCATGCCTTCTCTTTCCATACAGGGAGGTACATCAGAAGGGACTGGGAGTCATCCCCTTTGAGCTGCTGTATGGGCATCCTGTACATGGACCTCTTAGTCTAGAGAAAGAAGGCTGGGAGAAAGCTCCCAGTAAGCCCCCCCCCAGGATGTATTTAGCTACATGCTGGCCTTCAGAAACCAGACAAGTGGACTGGGTCTTTTGAGGTGGTAGAGCACAAGAGGGAAGTCACCTATCTGGTGAACTTGCAGGCTCCCAGGAACCCTTTGAGGGTCCTACATGTGAACCGCCTCAAACCTCATTTTGAAAGGTCTAAAGTGACGATGCTCGTGGTGACAGATGATGGGATGGAGGAGGAAAGGGAGCCTCTTCCTGACCTCCTGTCTGTCAAGGAGCAGGATGGGTCTGTGGAGGTTGTGAACCTCTCCATAACACTGACCCTGGAACAGCAGAGCGACTTTTGCCAGTTGCTGGGGCAGTTTGCCTCTCTGTTATCCTTGAACCCAGGAGTCACCCATTGGTGTATCCATGATGTGGATATTGGGGATAGTCCACCTGTAATTTACAGTTTGACTGACAAGATCAAAGCCAGCATCAAGGAATCCACAGACTGTCTCCTGCGTGATTTGCCAACATCCCCGCGGGTCACTGAGTAATCACATCCTTGTTAGGGTCCCTACATTCCCTTCTGTCAGGAACAGGTGTTAACAGTCATGACTGTGTACAGCTGTGTCATCAGGATTTTTCAAGCTGACGTCCGACATCCTTCAGAGCTCGTGACTTCAGCTAAGTGAAGCGCACTCTCCAGTGGGCTTTTGCCCAAGAAATGTGCTTTCCATAGAACTGTTAGTGTGTGACTGGCATAGCTGTAAGCAAAGCGCGTTCCTTTGCAGTGTGATTATGTGATTTTTCACTTTCTGTTAGCATCAAACTTGGCCTCAAACTGTTAATATGTGACTGGGCAAATCTGTAAGCAAAGTGCTTTCCTTTAAAGTGTAATTGTGTGACTCTACATTATCTGTGAGCATCGTGCTTGGCTTCAAATTGTTTAAAAGATGCAAGTGCATTCTTGTTTTGGAAAATTCCTCTTTCTTACCCTTTCCATACACAGTGAACTTGGGCAAACGTGTAATCTTTACTGCCAAGTATTCAGAGCGGACATTGGTCTTTCTGGTTTCATTTCTCTTTGGATTAGCCCTGCGCAGGCTGGGTAAAAGACCAGTTTGCTCTGATGTATGTTCAGTTATTTTTGTTATTACTGTGCCATTACAAACAGTAGTATTCTGCTTTCCTCATCCTATTATCCCTCAGAAAGTGCAAAAATCTTCCATGTTAAATCATACAAGAGAGAACATGTGAAAAGACACCTCAAGTGTTTCTGTACTAAATTGTTATGGTGTACATTGTAGTATAAGGTTTCTTTGAGGGCAAGAATAGTGGTAGGGACTGTGACAACAGTTGGAAAGTACTGTAACCACATTCAGGAGCATTCCAGAAGCCTTCTAGTGTGCCTCCTTTCGCCACAAGGAAAAGAGAGTCAGCCTCCATGGAGTTTGAGAGCAAGGTGACTGAGAGTTTATCAGTGTTTATTATGTTTGTAGTATGTGACTGTAAAGCTACTCCGTGATTGCTCATGTCACTCATACCCTGTTCTCACCCCCTCACTCAGAACTCATATCCAACGGTGACACTGACAAAACAACCTGCATTCCCAAAGATATTGGGTGCCCGGCTGGACCTGGTGGCAAGACGTAGCAGTGTTTGTCTCTTTCTCTTCCAATCCCCCTAACCTTTTGGGACACCTGCTAAACCTCCTGTCTCATGTCAGCAGTGCTGAGAGGTGTTCCAGGAGGTTGGGGGGCATATCATTGCCCCTGCAGATGTCCCGCTTTTCAGGTGAGTGGCCTCGCCACGACACCAGATAGGAAGCTGCCAAGTGGAGCCCCTACAACCTGAGATTGACACCATCCTGGCCTGGGAGCCCCCCAAGACCCAGACTGAGGTGAGAGTCTTTTTAGGTATCACTGGCTACAACAGGCAGTGCTTTAAATGGGCTGGTACTGTCCGGTACTGAGTACCGGCACTTTTTTATTTTGAGAAGGAGAGTACCCGCACTTCTCAAAAGAAATGCAAAAACTTCTCAGAAACAAGCAGGTACTCTGATACAGAGTACCTGCACTTCTATCTTTCCATTTCAAGCACTGACTACAGGAGATTTGTCAAAGGGTATGGCACCATGGTTGCCCCCTTGACTGAGCAGACTTTTAGGAAGCAGCCCAGGAAAGGGATCTGGACTGAGGCTTGTCAGACTGCTTTTGTTGCACCTGAAGGCTGCCATGTGCACAGCGCCCGTGCTGAAGGCACCTGACTTCTCCAAAGAATTCATTGTGCAGACAGACGCTTCAGAACATTGTATGGGGGAAGTTCTAGCACAGCTAAAGGAAGAGGGCCTAGACCAAATTGTAGCTTTCATTAGCGGGAGGTTACTTCCCCAGGAACAGAGATGGAGCGCAATTGAGAGAGTAGCTTTTGCTGTGGTCTGGGCACTGAAGAAGCTAAGACCCTATTTGTTTGGGACTCACTTCTGGATTCAGACAGATCACAGGCCCCTCAGATGGTTTATGCAGATGAGGGGTGAGAACCCAAAACTGTTGAGGTGGTCCATTTCCCTACAGGGGATGGACTTTATGTTAGAGCACCACGCTAACCCAGATCACACCAAGGCTGATGGTCTGTCCAGATTCTTCCGCCTTAGTGATAAGAACTCCCAGGAGGTTGGGTAGTTCTCCTTACTTTCAGCCAGAGGTGACACGTGCTAGACCTGAAATCCTTGGTGTGGTTTCCCCTGTCTTTTTGACTCTACCTCCTGTTTTTTGTATGTTATGCTGGACTTCGTTTTTGCCGGTTTATGTAATCTGTGCACTTTACCACTCTTGATCAGTGCTAAAGTGCAAGTGCTCACTGTGTAAACTGTAATTCTGATTGGTTCTCCATGATTGGCATATTTGATTTACTGGTAAGTCCCTGGTGAAGTGCACTTTGTGTGCCCATGGCCTGTAAATCAAATGCTCCTATTGGGCCTGCAGCACTGGCTGTGACACCCACATGAGTAGCCCTGTAAACCTGTCTCAGGCCTGCCATTGCAGTGTCTGTGAGTGGAGTTGTAAACTGCTGCTTCGACCTGGTAAGTACACCCACTTGCCAGGCTCTAACCTTCCCTTCTTCTACATGTAAGGCACCCCTAAGGTAGGCCCAAGGTACCTCCATGGGCAGGGAGCAGTGTATTACATGTCCTCATAGAGAAATACTGCCAATTTCGTTTTTCACTATTGCAAGGACTAGCTTTCCAATAGGCTATCATTGGAGCTGGCTTATAACATTTTACAAGCGTAAATTTCAATTGGGTACAGCTAGAGATTTGGAGTTTGGACTCTTTGAGCTCAGAATTTAAAAACACATCTCTTAGTAAAGACGTTTTTCAAATTGTGTGTTTGAAAATGCTACTTTTAGAAAGTGTGCATTTTCTTGTTCATCCTTTGGCTCTGTCCGCCTGTGGAATCAATATCTGGTTTAGACTGACAGGGACCTGTTTGGGTATTCACTCTAGACAGTCACACAAAGGGAGGTGAGGTGTGCCCTGCATATCGTGATGGCCCATCAGCAGGCTGATGGGCCTTCCTGAGCTAGAGTGGTGGGAGGAGCTGTCACTGACACCTGAATAGGGCTGTGCCTGGCCTCTCACAATGCTGTCTCCACCCCCCTGGAGTGTGTCTGGAGCCAAGGCCAGGCAGGAGAAGAACTTGTGCACTACAAAAACAATTCTTTGAAGAATGTCTACTTCAAAGGTCAAAAAGGGTCTAAGTATTGGACCTAAGACCCCAGATTTTTAGAACACTTCTGGATCAAGAGGAGACTCTGACAAGGTGAAGAGCTGCAGAGCTGTATGGAGGAGTACTGCCCCTTTATTGCTGAGTTGGCCTGCAGTTACTGCTTCTGCTTTGGAGAGCAAAAGACTGGACTTTGCTGCGCATCCTGCTTGTGAAATTTCTCCAAGAGCTTGTGTGTGCTTGCTTCCTGTTAAGCAGTCTAAGGGCCATCAAAGACTTCACCTACAGCATCCCTAAACTCCACTGCAGGGAGTTCTGACCTGCCATGTGATGCCAATTCATGTTCTGGGCCCTTGGAGGTGGTTCCTGCTCCAAAAGACCTGAAAATCGATGCCTCACCCTTTCAGCGCCTGTTTTTCTGACTCAGCACTGCCATGTGGTAAATGTTTCCATGCACGGATGCCCTGCGTCCGAAGAAATTGATGCAGCGTCTGCCCATGGTTGAAAAAACCTCCACAATCCGAAGTCTGAGACCCCCGCACTGACACTGACGCATGCCCTGCTATGTGGCTGAAAGAATCAACGCAAAGTGGAACTGCTGCAGAAGAAATCGACTCAGTGCCTGTTTTGCCTCCAACACGTCCAAATTCCCAAACAGTGCACCTGTATACCAAGTTTTCCACCACATACATGCGTGCAGCAGATCTGATGCATCGCCTCCTCAGGGACTCAGGAATCAATGCATCGCTGTGTTTCCTGACACATTACTCCTCTGCAGCTGTTTTTTCTTGTGGATTTTGATGCATCTAAGGTACTTTGTGTAAAATCACTGCATCCGTAGAGCTCTACAGACAAAATTGCTTGAAACTTTTAAAAGGTCATATTTTGAGTTCTGAATGTTGGATTTTTGTCATTTTGGCCTTGTTTGGTTTAGATAAAGATACTTTATTTTTCAAAACTGGTGTAGTGTCCATTTGTAGTGTTTTCACTGTGTAACTGAGTGTGGTACAAATACTTTGTACATTGCCTAGGAGTTAGGCCTGACTGCTCATGCCAAGCTACAAAGGGGTTGAGCAGGGTTTACCTTGGGTGAGTAACTCCCTTACCCCGACTAGAAGGAAGGGCTCCTACTTGGACAAGGTGCAAGCCATTGACAACTAGAGACCCCATTTCTTACAGGGGTGACCTCAAAGAAGTGTAGAGAAGTCCTTTCTTCCCAGCCATCAGGATGCAGATGAGCACACAGACACATCTAACCTTCTTTTGTGTGTGGCTGTCTAGAGGGAATGCACAAAGTCAAGCTGTCATCCACCCCAAATGTGTGTTGGAGACATGCTGCAGGCACCCAGAGCTTTAAGAGCTGCAAAACATAAAAGTACATGCCCTTCCTTTTACTTACACAGCACCCTGCCCTATGGGCTACCTAGGGCCTACCTTTGGGGGTGACAGGCCTGAGACATGTTTGTAGGGCTACTTGTGTGGTTGGCACAATCAGTGCTGCAAGGCCACTAGTAGCATTTAATTTACAGGCCCTGGGTATTTGGTATACCACTCGACAAGGGACTTACAAGTAAATTGAATACACCAACTGTGGATAAACCAATGTTACCATATTTAGGGGGAAGCAAATGCACTTTAGCACTGGTCAGCATCGGTAAAGTGCTTACAGTTCTATGTGTAGCAAAAAGAATCAGCAAAAAGAGGAGATAAGCAGGCAAAAGTCTGAGGCAAGACCACCCTAAGGCTGACAGGTCTAACAAGGAGTAAAATCCAGTGCCCAAGGGATCTGTGATGATGCATCGGCCTGGAAATTCATATGAAAAATGAGGCAGTATCACAAATAGGAACCCTAATAAGATACGGGTAGATATGAGGGAGTTGAAACTCAACATGCCGGGGTACAGAGGCTTCATCATGGTCCTCTGGGTCACTGGGACCAAAACACACTGGACCCCTGTTTGAAGAGTTTACAGATTGAGCTGTTTTCAGATTACAGAAAGTCATCCGCTGTCTGGGGGCGGGGGAGGGTCACATGGAATTTGAACTATAATTGTGAAAATAAAAATAGGATGACCATAAAATGAAAGAGAGAAAATATCAAACTTGATGACATCAAAGCCAGAGTCTATGATGAAATGAAGGTCTTGGAGAAAACAAATCAAAGAATCTAGGAGGATTCATGAAGTGTTGTAGTGTAGTTTGGTGATGATTCAGACTTATCAGAGGGGTAATGTTACCATATTTTTATTAGATACAAAATAATGCTTAGTTTAAATGTGTTTTAGTTAGCATAACCAGGCTTTAGTTGACATGACCTAACTAAAGTTAGCATGCACTGACATTTGTTTTGCAGTGTCAGAGAAAATGTGGCTTTTAAAATTACATGAACGAGTTTCCTATGTGCGTGTATCTCTTTTGTGTTTTTCTGTTCCAAAAAATAAGTGAAATAGAATTAATCTTGTGGAGGTGTTTATTTTGCTGAGTGGAAACATATTAATTTGCATTCCTTGAGAAGGAAGCCATGTGCTGAATGTTCCTGCAATTGCAACATATTCAAGATTTTTGTCTGGGTTTGCTCTAAGAAGTTGCACTGTTGTTTTCACTTGTATAATTGTCACCTTATTTTTCTCATTTCCTATATACGCTTTGTTAGAATTCCTAAATGCTTCTTACTTGATATTTCACATTACCCTTTTTTACTATTGGTTTATGTGAAAGTTACTTAATTAGTACAACCTCATGATGTTAGAACTCACCATGTAGAGAGTGCGCCTTTCACTTGCTGAAACATATCAATGATACCCTTTTTTGGAGAAGTGTCAGACTTTTAATCACTTTCACAAAGGCAGACTCCACATTGATCAATCTGTTGATTTTTACTTAGGCTTTTCTAGTCTTTTAACTGTGCAGACTCTGCGCTAGTCTGTCTATTTGATTTATACTTAGAATTTCCTTGACTTTTGAACTGAGCAGATTAATGCTACTCCCCTTGATGATCTATATTTTGGTTCTAGCTATTTACATCTGTTGGAAAATGAGGCATTAGTTGTGAGGCCTGCACAAATAATGGATCTACATTTGTAATCACTGGGAGCTAAACACCCCATTGTAGTGCTTGACTCTCAGAGGGTAGCGTTGCAGAGCAGTCTAAGGCTTACTCAAGGGGAGGTAGTGTGGGCTAGTAATCACCATTTACAGGTACGCAGAAATAACACTCAATAATTGATTATCCATTCTGTACTTTTCTTTATAAAAAGGAAGAGTACATTTATTACACATACACTACTCAATACTGTGCATCAATTTACAAATATGCATAAGCTGTTGGAAATACTTCTTGACATTGTGTAACATTCCCACCCCTCCCTCAGGAGGGGGTGTAGTACGACCACTCACATGCATGATCATCATCTTGCCCCCAAATGCAACGGGTTGACCATAACCTGGAGTGAATGCCCTTCCCACTGGCACCACCCCAGTGGCCCCCCACCCCATTATTTCAACAAGCATTTATAATGGGAACTCCTGCCATAGTGACACATAACCCTGACAGAGAGCATCTCATACTGACCATACAGTATACACACTTAAATCACAGTGTCTGACAGTCTGGTTGTTCAACTAATGCAGTAGTAAGAATACATGTCTAAGCATACCTTGGAATGAGGGGTATTTATCATATCTGGTAACATGTATAATGCAAGTCAATCACAGCCCCTAAAAGGCATCACATTTATAATCACATGGCTA
This sequence comes from Calotriton arnoldi, assembly GCA_963921515.1. Lineage (NCBI taxonomy): Eukaryota > Metazoa > Chordata > Amphibia > Caudata > Salamandridae > Calotriton > Calotriton arnoldi. The sequence goes on from CAWUFW010008353.1 coordinate 272,824, forward strand.
TGCAATTACAGCCAGGTACCCTATCTAGGGGGCCTGGCAGCATATTTCCAATTTACTTATCACTTTACTTGTTACATGTGAGTTCCAGTCCCCACAAGGAACAGCATTACATAAATGTACCACCTGTGCAATAACACCTTTCCACCCCTGGAGGATGTCTCTCCAAAGACAATCCATGTTCAGCCCCTCACACCTCAGTGTAGTCCTAAACAACAGCATCCAGCTGAAGAACAAACATTCTAGAATTAGGCAGGCTTAAAACCATGAATGAACCCTTGAGGGGTTATTTCCTTTAAGTCCCCAGAGACTTAGGTGGGGGACTTTCCTTTTTTGTGCTGGGGGAGTCTGCATTGCTCCTGCAGCTCCCCCTGTACCTTTGCCAACAAATGGTGGTGACCCATTCTTCCTGGGGTCACCACACATTGAAAACGAGCAGGTTTTCACTTGCAGCATGATTATGCCCTGCAAGGCATTATGGGGCGCTTTTCCTACAGAGCTTGCATATTTGAGAAGCCGCTCTCCCGCTGCTCCGGGGTGAGCCTTGCTGCCTTCGTGGCGGCCTCACACCACATCTCCACTTTCTCGGGGGCTGGGTCCCACCTGGGAACCCGGCGTGCAGGTAAGGTGGAGAGCAGCTCAGAGAGCCCACCCCTGGCTGCTCTCGCCGGCTCCCCGCCTGGCCGGCACCCTTGCATGCTGCTGCAGGAGCTGGCCTGTCATTCTGGTCTGCCCACTCCTGCGGGCAGACACGGACTCTTCAGCCGGCCGGGCGGGGCCTCAGGCGAGTGCAACAGCACTCCCCCATCCTTCTTCCCACTACCGGGGAGTGCAACGGCACTCCCCCTTCTTTTATCCGTCGTCCATTACCCAGGAAAGGGTCCTGGGCCCCACCCACCTTCACGGGGAGTGCGACAACGCTCCCCGACTTCTTCCTCTGCGGGGCCCGGAGATGGTGTCTAGGGCCCCATGAACCACTGCATGGGGGGCGCGACAGCGCTTCCCAGCTTCCTCTTTGGCTGGGCCCGGAGATGGGGTCCCGGGCCCATGGAACCGCATCACGAGGGGCGTGACGGCGCTCCCAGGCTACATTCTTCATCGGGACCCATGGTGGGGTCCCGGGGCCCTGGGGGCCATTTCACAGAGGGCGCGACGGCGCTTCCCGACTTTACTTCGCAGGGGCCAAGGATTGAGAGCCTGGACCCCTTAGGTACCTTCACAGGGGCGTGACGGTGCTCCCCATCATCACCTTCTTCTAGGGGCAGTCCCCAGGACCTAATCCCCCCCAGGGGCACATCGGGGACCGGCGGCAGAGCCCCACGAGCATCGTCGTAGGTCCGATTAAATGTTAAAGGCCGCCTATCTTCTGGAGAGCATATCTCTGCCCCCTTGGGGCTGATTTCAACAATGCAATCCTGGTCTCTTCTTGCTCCTGGTGGCCAGCCCTAGCCATCGGGAGCACTCTTCACCACCCTCCTGGCCTCCACGAGGGTGAACTCAGCAAGGAGCTGTCTTCACTGGCTCTCTGTGCCAGCCTTTCACCTGGCTCTCCTTCTGGGCCTCTCTTCTCCTTGCGCAGAGGCCCGGGCTCCCACTTACTGGCCCTGGACTCCCTCAAAAGAGCAGTCCAGAGTCCTGGGGCAGTGAGGGGGTTCCTCCTCCCAACTACCCATGGCACCAGTCTCCGGCACCAGTCTCCCTCAGCAAGACCACACCACAGAGAGAGCTCATCTTCCTGTGCAAGACCTTTTAAGAGAAATTAGAGGGGGCTGGCAGGAAAGCACTTCTGCCCTATCCTGCAGCGACACATCACCTCTCTGCCTCTGATCCCTCCTTCCTGCACAGGCCTCTGGGATACTTCGAGATGGCATCGTCCAGTTGTCTCATGCCACATGGTATCTGAAAAGCCCCCTTCCCCCCTTGCTGCCTTCATGGCCCGGGCACAGAGCAGCCTGGTGCCTGGCACTGGGTGACAGCTGCTGATTGATACCCTGCAGCTTCACTCCATCTCTCCCTCCTGGAGAGAAGACCTTCGCGCTTGGGAATGCTTGCAGTGCTGGGCTAGGCCTCTGATGCTACAGCTTGGGGAGGAAGGTAATTAATCCAACCTGGCAGGGTCACAGGCTCTGGTTCTGAGCTGAGTCAGAGGAATATGACATTTCTGGATGACCCATAAGCAGTACAGATGTGGCTTTGGACTCAGCAGAATAATTCTTTTTACACAACTTACAGTGTACTTTGGTGCATGTCTGGAGTTTGTAGGCCCTAGGGAACTGAAACTACCCAATGTGGTCTCTGTCTCCATAGGAGAATATTGGAGTGTTCCTACAGTGAATAGTAAAGCACACTGACTAGCCCTTACATGTGTCTCCCCACATTATAAAGCCTATTCCATGTCACCAACCAACTCTGCATAATCCCTTCCACACCCGTTTCTCTGTACCAGCTCCTGTGCAGCGCACAACAGGAATCTCCCCCGCACAGCCCCTACACGGGTGGACACACTTGTGCACTCGTATCCACATGTAACCAGTCCGGTGCCCCTTGCCCTGGCTGCAGCGCAGCGGCCTTATCTCACAAGGCGGACACCGGTGAAATCCACACGCAGTCCATTTTATCTTGAGTTTACTGTGGGTGTCCCACCTTATGAGGCTCTCCCACAATAAAAGCTCAAAAATCAAGTGTTCAAAAAGCGAAAAATCCAGGCGGCTCAGATGGTCAAAACCACCTATTCACACTTGCTTTGGAGGTTTACCTTATTTTATTACTGCTCATGACTGGTATTATTTAATGCATTATTGATGCTGATTTGAGTTTGACTAACTAACCACTTTTTGCCTTCTGTAATGATTTTTGATTTGGTTGTAACTTAAAATTTTGTCCTGTGAAGATTTATTTAATGGTAAAGGATTGTCGTCTATTGAGACTCACATTGCCCCAATCCATCATCTTAACCCTTTTAATTAATTAGTTAAAAGTGTTGACCCCATAAAGAACAATTATTCCGACCTTCTCAGAATCTTTTTATTTGCCTCAAAACATTGCTCTAAGTGTAATTGAATTGCTATTCCCCATTACTCCCTTCCCAGTATATCACAGTTCTCCGATCCATACGGGCTTTACATGTTTAGAATTCCTGCAGTTGATATATTTCAACCCATCTCTGACACAATTTTCGGACGCTTTCTTTATATATTGGATGTTAGCCCCCCTTTCTCCCATAGTTTTCCTCCATAACACCACCATCACAATCAATACAGGGAGGCCACGGATTGAATGTGCACAATATTCTGTATACCATTCAAGTGCACACAGGCTGGCTATTGTAGACAATGAACACAATGCTATACCCCTTCCAAAATATGTAAGTTAGTGTCACACCTCCTCCTTTCTTTCCAAGTGAGCTTTCCACGTATCACTTAATGGAATAAAGGCCATGAGCCTTGTTTTCTCTGTTGAAGAGAAGGTATTGAGATACCTGACGAATAGCACAGAAGAGCGTACAGGCGGTGGTACAGTTACAGTAATTCATAGAACAATAGAAAACGGGGCAATAATCACAAATTCCTTCATGAAAACACCACACGTGCGGGAAAACCCCTTCCTTTTCTATATCTTGTGATAACACTTGTTGAAGTGTGAGGGTGATCTTTTTACTTATTAATTTTGGTTGGTGTATGACCAATTACAAATTAGGATTTATTATCCCATTCTATTCATTCCAATACATTTGTTTTTTCGTTACTTTGTTGCTATTGCACCTACATTGATGTGACCGAACCACATTTAGTTAGTTACACAGAAGAGGAAATAAATAGACTGTTAAATGAATCAATATTGGATGGGATTAGGACCCCAACACTGGAGTAATTAAACGGACTCTGATGTAATTAATTTGTGATATCTGTTCCTCCACCTTACGTTCATTGTTGAATTTGTTTATAGCCCATAAGGTGGAGGAGGATTTGGGCAAACCCCTTCTTTTTCCATATCGTGCATGCCATAGGCAAGGCGTCAGAGTGTGTGTATGTGTGTGTGTACGTGCGTGTGTGCGTGTGTCAGAGAGAGACATGAAAGGGAAAACAAGGTGGTGCGCAGTTGCAATAATGCAGAGAACAAGGCATTGAAGAACAGGGTAATAATCGCAAATCTCTAATGAAAATACCACACGCAGAAAGTGTGCGTGTGTGCACGCGCTGGGGAGTGCATCGGGGAGACGGCACAGAGTTACAGTATTTCAGAGAACAAGTAAATGGCAAACAAGGCTATAATAGGAACTTCCTCAAAAGAAACAGCATACGTTGACATGAGACATGATTAGGAACTTGATAACTGTTTTATTAGCAGCTCCACCACGTCAAGACATCCCGACTTTTCTTGGAGTGCATGGAGCCTCCTGTTTACTCGGCTGTAATATAGGTTTTGGATGAGATGCCGAATGTAAACAGAACTGATTTAAGAGCAAGCAATGAACCTCAGCTTTAATTTTTTATGCATTCGTGTTTGTACAGGTTTGCTGGATGTGAAGCATTAGCCAGATCTAGGCCCAGCTACCTGCCTTGCCGCGAGGACAGCAAACACTGCTTTAGAGCAGGCTGCCTTGATGTTCATCCGAGTGAGAGCAAACAACCGCAGACGGAAAAGGTCAAAAAGCTTGAGGCTGGCATTTCAGGAATAAAGAACTGGGCCAAAACAGATGAAAATGAAAAACATGCATTTATTTTCAGGGGAATCTCCAATTTTTATACTCATGATAACAGTGCACACAATAATTCTTGTATCTTGCTGAGGTTCAGACAAAATAATGTATTTTTTTTCCTGTGCTTCTCATAACTTGTCTGGGCAGGTACATTTTCATGCAACATAATTATAGCAGATCACATACGTTAAAATAGCTTTTTGCTTCTGCAACTTTAGTAAAGGTATCATCATCAATGTAGCACAATCTGTGCCATAAAGTTATGTATTTCCGATCTAAGATCTAAGAAAGAAGATCTCTGGTGAAATAGAGAGGAAAAATAAGAATTACAGGGGAAATCGATACCGGAATTACCAACCCTCCCCAAGCAATACCTCATTAATATTCCCCGATAGCTCTGCCCATGGAGTTATTAATGCCCCTGGTATTGGTAACCCTGTGGGGGCAGAGTTATCAGGGGAGACATCAGGGATCTGATTATGAGGTATACCTCAAAGTTAGCTTGTTCTTGGTTTAAATAACCTACAAGTGCATGCTAGCAGAAGGTTTTGGATGTTTATGTAGCAGAGCATTGTGATGCCAAAGCTCTTCAATTTATAACATATGGGATTCTGTAATCCTTGTATAAACGGCAGTCTCTGATTTCTTTATAATCATCCACTTGTGACCCACTCAGTCGCGGATTATAAAGAAAAGAAGTCAGAACTCGACTATTACAAGTTATTACAGTGGAGTTCTGACATCATAATGCCAGAGCCAGCAGCATAGGTGAAAGGCAGGTCAGGTCATAGAGCATATTTGAAGGAACTGTTGTTTTTATTTCTTCTGCTCTATTTTAATAGCTTACTATGACAAGCAGAGAGAATGTTTCTTTTTTACTCTGGTTAGATGGAGAAAAGCTAGAAGCTTTCTGCATGTTTCTACACATTTGGAGCTACTGCAGCTATTTTATTTTTATTTTAAATTGCCTTGTATTTGCTACAAATATCTAACATGTTTGATAGGTTTAATTATGCACTAGTGTTTTATTTTTATTCTTCATGTTTGCTAACATGCTCACTCTTTCATATGAAAGACCTATGCACCAAGGTTTAAGTGGTTTAAGTGAAATTTCTGACCATGTATAATATGGATAAAGTACCCCCTGGTATACATGATAAGGATATTGCAAGTCACCTCAGAGTTCCATAATCTTATAAAGGAACAGTGGCAGCTCGCCGAGGGAGTTCTGCGGGGCGGTGGGCGGGGCGGGGAGGGCAGGGTGGGGGTAGTGGACTCAGACTTACGACGGACAGACCCCCTCTGAGTTCTGTCCGTCGTATGTCCGAGTCCACTACCCCCCCACCCTGCCCCTCCCCCGCCACGCCTCACCGCCCCACAGCACTCCCTCGGCGAGCCGCCACTGTAAAGGAACTTGGCCTTCGGTCTCATTCCTCTATATGGTTATTGAACTCATCAGTGACTTGCAATATCCTTATAATGTACAGCCGGGGGTCCTTTATCCCTTATATTATGATATTGCTATGATGCTAAATGGCTCTATTTCTTTTTAAAAACTGTAAGTAAATATATCTCAAAATATGAGCAACTTTGGTTTATAAATGAAATAAAGGCACAAAGTGGTAGGAATCAGGTCGCAAAAAGTGGTAGCAAAAACATTTTACAGTCTCAAACAATGTGATTTTGTGGATCGCAGGTTTTGTGAACACAGAATGGCTTTCTGCATCCGTCCCTAACAGCGATAGCACATTAATAGAAAGCATTGCCTAACAGATAGATGGTATACATCACAAAAGTATCACTACAGTCCTTGTTTTGGATTATTGAGACAATGAATATGGATATCGCTTTATGAAATGATATGCAGACGGGCAACTTCTTTCAAGATCTTAAGTAGCTGTTGCTAGAGAATATATTATCCAGTTAGTGTTCATTAGATGGATATGATGATGAAAAGAGAGCAGTATCTTTTATTCACTGAGGTGTTACAAAAATGGCATTTGTTCGAGCATCCTTTACCTTTGTGCAATTAAGTATAAGGGGATGTATTCAAAGAAAATGTATCAGAGTCAGTATGAATTATCTTGTGACATTGGAGCTTAGTTTGTACCCCATCAGTGCTAGAATGATTCTTTGAAGTTCTAACTTAATTTAGGCTTATGATACTGCCTTTCTGTTGTCTCCATCACCGAAACTCTTATATTACAAGTGTGAGGACATTTTGATTATTGACATACGGTTGAAGCTTACTCCCATGCGTATACCTACTCTCCTGAAATGAGTGAGCCAGCTGTTCGAGTTCAAGGAAACTCTTCCACACCACATTGCTTTCTGAATAGCAGCAGTGCAGACTTTTTCTATTTGAACTGAAGAACCTCCCTGTGAACATTGTAGTACAAAGTAGGGCTCAGCAGTATGTGTTTTTTTCTGATCCTTGGTAGGAGTAAATAGACTGGGGTGGGGAAGAGATTTGAAAGCGAGGGAGATGAACAGAAGGGAACAAAGCACTGTGTGATAATGACTTTGGGATAAAGTTTGCTGGGCATATATATCCCTGGAATTGGAACTGAATTACTTTTCTGCAAATATTGGAAGCAGAAGGTTTGCTTAGGGGTCACACATTTGACATGTAAATTACTCTTATTGAACAAACTCTAGAAGAAACAACTAAGCAAAACGTATCTGCATGCTACACTGACACCATTTCTGGCTCTGCAAAGAAGGTTAGGGAGAGATTTGTCCCAATTTATGGTATAACCTTTATAGATTTTTAATTTAGGTATCTCCTTTTGCATTATTCATGTTCATTTAGTCAGATGCATGTTTTTAGATATAAATGCACAATTCCTAATGTTGATTAAATATGTGTTTAAGTAAAATGTGATAAATCAACTAGCTCGGATATATTGTTTAATGTTCTGTTCTAGCACAGCCTCATACCTTGATTTTCTTTTGATTCTTTTAAATAGTCAACAGAGTTTCATAGAATCTGATAATTTTATTTCTCCGTCATTGTTTCTAAATAGTAGACAATGTTTCATGGACCATAAGTAGACAAAAAGTCAGAAGGGCTTCTATAATGATTGTTTATTTTATAAAACTCAACAATGTTCAAGGTAAGGCATATAAGCTGCATTAAAACTTTGTTAATTATAGAGGAACTTTGATCCACAAACTCCAGGCTGAGGGTCATGCAAGAGCTAGGAATACCTTTCCTTGCTCAAAGCTAAAGAGAAAGTACATTGAGTACTCCACCAGGCTTATCTGCATACCCACAGGCAAACAAATTAGTCATTGATGCACAGAGACAGGCACAACGGCTGTCTCCTTTCTGAGCACTGCTTTTGTAGTTGGAAAATGTATGTGGGTATGAACAAGGCCAGTCATCTATGAAACTCATGGCCCTTTTAATGGTAAGGTTAGTTCGGTTAGCCAAGAGAAGGGAGCGGATGGCATTTCAATGTAGAGAAATCATAAATTATCATAATAATAGTGCAGTATTTTCTGTTCCTCTGTTTATTAAGAAACATCATCTCGTTTATTTTCATTGTAACAACTATTCATGCTGTGGGTATAGGATGTTTTTGTTTTTAATAAAACACAAAATACATTCCTAGTGTGAATTCTTCAGTGTGTCTATTGAGGATGAAAAAGGGTCTGGGGTCCACTAATTACTCCTGTGAGTCTCACAGGACTGATTATTACCTAATATACACCTTAATCTTGTAATGCTCAGTGGGTTGCAAGAGGATGCAGTCCTCTGAAGTTTCTATCTCATATTGACACAGTGACTAACGCTTATCACTGGCACTCCTAAACCCAACTGCAATCTTTGAGTAATCATGGAAAATACACACAAGGCTTCGCCAACTATTACTAATAGTGGAGATATTCATTGTAATATAGGTCTGCTCCCTCAGTTCAGATAGGTCTTCACTTTCTGTTGTGAGTTTTTCAGACGCTTGACTAATGAGAGACTATTCCCCATTTTTTATTTCAATTTTCAATCTCATGTTTTGAATCTGTTTTAAAATGCTGCACCAATCTGTTCAAAAAGGAGTACATTTCTAGGAACAACTTACATCACATCTCTTGGCAAGGGGTTTTCCTAGCACAGGGGGTGGAGCAACGTTTGTTGTAAATTCACATGCTGCATACCACTTTGAAATATTTTACTCATGTGTGGTGTTTCACCATGTAGATCTTGATGTGGAAAACTTTCATGCATATATAGTATGAGTGCATGTAACTCATGTAATTTGATGTAGCATAATTACATTAAATTACATCAAAATTATGTGACATTAAGAGGAATTGCCTGAGGAGCATAACCCAGCCTTTAGAGCTATTTTCTTAATACAACATGTACCCTCTTGTCCAAAATGGATGTTAGGATGCATTTTGCACTATAATAATAGTGGAGATATTCATTGTAATATAGGTCTGCTCCCTCAGTTCAGATAGGTCTTCACTTTCTGTTGTGAGTTTTTCAGACGCTTGACTAATGAGAGACTATTCCCCATTTTTTATTTCAATTTTCAATCTCATGTTTTGAATCTGTTTTAAAATGCTGCACCAATCTGTTAAAAAAGGAGTACATTTCTGGGAACAACTTACATCACATCTCTTGGCAAGGGGTTTTCCTAGCACAGGGGTGGAGCAACGTTTGTTGTAAATTCACATGCTGCATACCACTTTGAAATATTTTACTCATGTGTGGTGTTTCACCATGTAGATCTTGATGTGGAAAACTTTCATGCATATATAGTATGAGTGCATGTAACTCATGTAATTTGATGTAGCATAATTACATTAAATTACATCAAAATTATGTGACATTAAGAGGAATTGCCTGAGGAGCATAACCCAGCCTTTAGAGCTATTTTCTTAATACAACATGTACCCTCTTGTCCAAAATGGATGTTAGGATGCATTTTGCACCATAATAATAGTGCAAAAAGCAGCAGAACACGAACAGCAGCAGCCATCAGCCGCTCATGCTTGCTAAGTTTGTTGTTCCTATTCTCATGGAGTAGGATTTTTGTGCCATATTACTCATAATTATGCAATGGGGCATAATCACATAATTTTCAGTAATTTTACATTAAAAGAGTAATGTAAAATTACAGAAAATACTCCAATTACTTTGGTGTAATTAAAATTTCGTCCAGGCTTAATATAGAGCAGCTGCAATGTCTGCTATTATGAACCTTTTCGTGACATAGATGTCCAACTAGGACATCACAAGCTCCAAAAAAGGTTTTGTGGACAACTAGCTCATGTAATTGATAATATTCTTAATGGATGGGTTACCTGGCCTTTAATGAAGAGGCTACCTGTCCCGTATTAGTCAGTTTTACACCATATCCCAAAATCTAGCTACAGATTTGCAACATCTTACTAAGGCAGTTAGTAGCCATCTATAGGCAACATAAACAGTTTGTTTTACAATCGATTGTGACTAGACCATTCGTTCCTGGCCCTGCATGACAAGCACATTCCACCGTACAGGCAATTAGTACACAAACTGTTCATGCTGTCATGGGCAAAGCATCCACAAAACGAGACGAGATTCCATTTTGGATTGCTCAAAAAATTAACAAGCTAGAAATGGTCTAGCCTCATATAACACCCTAGGATAAGCATAGAATGCTAACCCTTTGTGTTCCACTTATTATGGTACTGTGCATAGAAGAGTGTACTACATGGAAAACAACATTAGTTTTTAATGATTCAAATTCCTTACATTTTATCGGTCACCTTGGATAACATCATCTCTTCTGGTCCTTTTGCAAGCGCATGAGATGTAAATGCTGCTAAACAATTAATGGCTGAACACAGTTCATATGTCTCAGTGGACAACCAAGTTATCACAGAAAATCATCAAGAACTGTTTTGCTTTCATCATGAACGCCATCACATCCATTGATCTAACAGTCCTAGAGTGATATATAATTATACAGAGTGGGGACATTGCCGGACTTCGCCCATAAGTAGTACTAGAAATTTCCAGACAATATTCCCTTATTTTATTAGTGATGACAGGTCTTATCCATCAGTATATTAATTATACTCAGGAACCAGAAAAGTTGTAAAAGATTCTGATTACAAACAGATTTACATATTCCACACAGTTTAGTGATTTATTTGCAAAACAAGATTATAACTATTGGAAAGTAAATGGTACTGATAATGAATAAAATCAAAAGACAAAGATTGAAACATACAATCGACACGGTATGATTAAGATGCTATAGTTTCAATAGCCAATAGACATTAATATATACATGTACAAATTTCTGTCTAAAGTTGCTAGTCCATTTGCCTAAGTACAACATATATTCTCCAGGCCTCAAAAAATCATAAAAATGTTACTAGACCTGCAGGTCTAATAACTTGAACAATCTACTCGACCTAACTTTAATGTACTTGACCCAGAAACTGGTCTCATTCATTTCATTCCGAGGAAAATATATATTTTGCAGAGCCAACTTTTTCTTCATTGTCACATATGCCCACAACGGCCAGCTAAACCATCATGCACACTTTAGTGCCCCAACCACTCCTCCCCCTGCTGGATGTGACGACAGCCCGCCCCACCCATAAAACTGCCTCAGAAAAAAAAATGATAATAACTATGTTTTTATCATTTTCTTTTTCTTTTTTCCACTGCTCAAAGAGCAGTGGGGCGGCGCTCCTCTGCCTAAGTGGACATTTTGACATGTTCAGCAGTAAGTTTTTACGCTGCTGCAGTCAAACTACTCATGGTAGGCATGAAGCAATGTGTTAGTTACCAGCTCTGTGGATGGCATAATAGGTGCTGCTCTTTACATGTGGCATTTAACTTCCGAGCCCTGGGTGCATTTTCCACACATATACCAGGGACTTGTAGGCAAGTGAAATATGTCATTCAAGGGTAAGCCAATTTAACTATATTTAAAGGCGAGGCTCAGGCACTTTACTACTATTTAGCAGGGGTAAAGTGCCCAGAGTTGTACGTCTGGGAAATGGAGGGGTTGGGATATCAATGCAGAGAAATCCTAAATTACCACAATATATAACAGTATTTTCTGTGTTTCTGTTTGTTAGCAAACATTGTAGCCACTATCTTCTTTATTTTCATATTAACAACTGTTCATATTCTGTGCACTAGGATACGTTTTGAATTTTGATGAAATACAAAATAAATTCTAGGTTTGAATTCTTGAGTGTGTCCATTCATGATGAAATTGGTTTTGGGGTCTACTAATTACTACTGTGGGTTTCACAGAACTGATCATTGAAGAATATGCACTTTACTCATGGTATGCTCAGTGGGTTTTGGAAGGTTGCAGTTCACAGGGTTCTCTGCCTCATATTGGCACATTGACTAGGTCCTTGGTGCCATATGGAAAGAATTAAAAAAATATATCATCTCTATCTTGAACACTACAACCACAATCCTTTAATGCAAGCTAATAATGGTATAATCTGGCTGACCCCAAGGACTGCGTCATCCAGCTCCTTCCAGTGATGCCTACTTGTTCTTGTTAATTTTTTTTATTGGGGCTAGTGAGTGAATATGATTCTGTAACAGAGAATGCTGTGAATTGCGAGAACAAAAATTAATGGAAAAGTATATATTGGACATTTCCTACCAGCTACTTGGACACCTTTGCACTGTGGAGTGCAGACAATCCTGTGGACAAAAGAACCTTATGCAACTGAAAAGAAATTCCAGTAATATGGGATTTATTGTAGCCCAAAAATGTAATTGTGACCAGCCTTCTATCTATTTGAATGTATGAACTGTTGACAAAGGGATTTTAATTCAGACCTTTGGTTGGAGCTAATAAAAGTTGATACTCTATTACATATGACTCTCCTTTGCGAGTCAGTTTTATATTTTTGGCAATGAATGCTTTAAAATATACTTGCCTGTTTTCAGTGTTCTGTGACTGGCTACTATAATGACTTTACTGCACTGGCAATGAATTTCTGAAAAACCCGATGATTGAAGGATCATAGAGGAAGGAAAATGGAGATTAGGTTATGAAGTCATGCTACATGAAGAATTGAAGGATAAGCAGTGAAACAGAATGTGCCCACCAGTGCCTTGTGTCCCCTAGCAGTTCTCCGGGAAGGATAGATCAGCACTTGGGAACTGAACAGGTTGGAAAAAGTACAGTGTGAAGAGACTGTGCCCAAAGAAGATGTGTTCAATGCAGAGGCTAGGGAAGATACTTTGCAGAGAAGTTGGGTTTAATGGAGGCGGTGAAGGCTGGGAAAGGCAAAGCATGGGGAGGCTGTGCCCAGAGGAGAATGAAAAACAGCCAGGCCAAAGAAATTACGAGGAAGTGCATAATGCTGTGATGCTTTATGTGTGCCTAATATTCTTGACTGTCATGCTGCATTTTCTTATACTGCAATCAAAGCGAGATGTCAAGCAGAAGCTTCCTGCTGATGTTTTCCTCTGACATAGAGCACCGTCTCACTGCCAGGCTGAGGTGAAGTTTGGAACAGGACATTTTGATACACTTGTGAGGATCTATAATCTTCATTGTCATGTGAATGTTAACCATCATTGCAGGAGGACGCAGTAACCTGCGTTTCAGTAGTGTGATCCTCAACGTGTTATGATGGGTGTTGGAAAGTGGATTATTAGTAGTGGTAAATATAAATTTACCACTGGCAATAAGGCCATTAACACAGTCTAGGGCTCAGAATAGGTCTCAGAAAATTATTTCCATGCTCAACCCCTGGTAGCTTGGCTGCGAGCAGGCAGGCTTAACTTCAGAAACAGGTATGTAAAGCATTTAAAAACACCAATTCAGTAAATAATTAAGACAAAACACTAAATAAAATTCCAACACCAATTTATAGAAACAGGAAATATTTGTATCTTTAAAATGACACCAAAACGAAAACAATCCAATGTAGGGAACAGGAGATATGAATTTTTAAAGATTTAGCACTATATAGCACAGAGACACCTTTAACACCTATAGCTATGGCCGCGCTAGACCGGGACAAAGTCAAAGTTTCAGGTCGACCGCGATGGAGCCCTGCACGGCTACCCCTCACGGTAGGCCTCAGTCAAAGTTTTACTTTCGGACTTAATAACTTTTCTGGAGCTTTTTTCTGCCGGGGTCCCTTGATGCTCTTCACCAGTCCGGGCTTTGTGAGGGTTTTCCTGCTGGCTTTCCAGGGAGCTCCTGGTTAAACTCTGGAAGTTGGACTTCTGGAGCTTTTCAGCGGGACGAACCAGCAGGGCAGGCCAGTTCGCGGTTGAAGGTCGCCGGCTTAGCTCTCGTAGTTGAGTCGGTCCCCTTCTGGAGATTTTTTCCAAAGTTGCTCCAAAGTTCTCCAAAGTTTGGAGCTTCTTACTGAAGGTCCTCTGGGGATCCCAAAGGCATCCAAAACACAACCCAAGGGTCTGTTTCCACAATCCATTTGGACATAACCCTTACAAATCCACTGGACGCACTCCAGGCTGTGGATTCTTGGTGGTGATGGTCCAGGTGATCTCTGTTAACCTATAGCTTGCAGGAAGTCCAATCTTTATTCCTCTTGAAGCAAGTTAGGTCCACAGGGCTGTAGTCCCGATTTTGCAGCAGGTGATGTCAGTCAGAGTGCAGGGCCTGGTTGGTGCAAGTCAAGATTCCAGCAATGAACCCTTTTTCTTCTCTTAGTTTCAAGCAGCAGATCTGAGAGACTCTGCCCCTCTCAGATACTTATTCAGTATTTTCTGGGGTCAAGCAGGAGGGCACTCCTGTTCAATGAGGTGCAGGGCAGCACCCCAGGTCACGACTACTTTCTTCAAAGTGTGGCACAATGGTCTCCCAGAATGCACTATTCCTTCAAAATCCAATATGGCAGAAATCTCAGCCAAGGAGCAAGAACTAGTTAAATCAACTGCCAGATTGGCTCATTTCCATAGCTCTCCTCCCCCTGATATCTGCAAATTCCTTCCTTAAACCTGCCACCTGGCTGGGTTCAGAGGGGATGCCTTTAAAGCTGATGTCTTACGACCCCTCTGCCTTGCTCTTGCAATCTTGTGTAGCAGAGCCCTATCCTACCAGATAGCATCTCTCCCCATGTGGCACTTATCACTTCATCAAAGCAGCCTGGCTAATCCTCTTAAGTCTCACCAACCAGTGGAGACCACAGGAAGGCTGAATTCTGGCTTACAGACAAGAAAGTCTTGTACCTTCTTTTCTCTATATTTCAGGATAAATTCAACAATAGCATATTGTTGGCTTTATCAATACAATTCTCCTAAGTGCTTGCATGATATTTGTTGTAATCCCTAGCGATAGTTATGGGTTCATAAACTATTGCAATATTAACCTATGTGGCTGGGGATCTACAATGGGGAAAATGAAATGTCTAATTTCTCCAGCACTAGGGCCTATAAATCACCTTTTATAAGGACCCTGCTTATAGCTACTTGACCCCCCACCCCATGGACACCCAGGGGAGACTTTAGGGGTCCTGAATATGCAGAAATTATGTAGCTCCTCACTCCACAGTGCTCCTAGAACAAAGTAGATTTTGGGAAGCACTTTACTACAATGGGGGAAGTGAAATGTGCAATTTCTCTATCCCCAGGGCATATAAAACATATTTTAATAGGATCCTCCTTCTAAGTACCTGACCCCTCACCCCTGGGACACCTAGGGGAGACCTGGGTGTACCTAATATGTCACAATAATATATGTTATCAATTTCTAAGTGCCCCTACCACCAAAGTCGAGTTTAGGCACAATTTACATTTAAAAGCAGTGCAACAACAAAGGGCTGCTGTTAAACTGACCTCAGGCTCTCAGCAGTACACACATGCAAGTACAGAAAGGGTTGCTGGCCTCTAAACTGCCATGCCTTATTATATACTAGGGACTTAAAGGTAGTTTTAATCCCCCTGCACTGTTAAGTACTGGGGACTTATATGGTAGGTCATGTCAATCATAGGGGTAACCTAACACTTATGGGTCGATTCCGATCCGGGTCGGACAGCCCTCCGAGAGCTGTTCGTAGCCTTACCTTGCGACCGACACGTCCTGGGAGCCGGTCCGTCCGGGCAATGAAGTACGATGCGCATAACTGACACAATTCCATCCGACACGTAGGCTGCGATTCCAGCAGCATTTTCCGCACGAGCCGTACCTCCTTCCCACAGCAGTTTCCGGCCGGACAAGTACGATGCGTAAATCATACGCGGCGGACGGGTCGCCACTAGCAGCATGTCACAGCATCCGGGAGAGCTGCATATCAGGTCCGATTCGCGCCACAACACGATCCACGGCTACGAGACGGACCAATTTTCAACGTGTACGAGACGGAGCAACGAGCAGCAAGTACGAGACGAACCAACAATGAATCCCATCGCGCAGGTCATCCCAGTACTGTACATTTATGACCGGATCAGGAACAGACGCGCACAACGCAGACGGTCAGTCAGACACCCCCACAAATAAACATCACGAACATGCAAAATGCTACACACACATAGGGGGGGTCAAATCCCTTACACCAGCAAACACAAAACCACAGGGGTAGCATGGTCCCCACTACCAGCAGTCACCACATCTAGGGGGGGTGCCCATCACCACTACCCTCCCCACTCATAGGGGGCTGTATGCCCTGCACCACTACCCTCCCCACTCATTGGGGGATGTATGCCCAGCACCACTACCCTCCCCACTCATTGGGGGATGTATGCCCTGCACCACTACCCACAACTCATACAGTGCTGTATGCCCTGCACCACTACCCTCCTCACTCATAGGGGGATGTATGCCCTGCACCACTACCCTCCCCACTCATTGGGGGATGTATGCCCTGCACCACTACCCACAACTCATACAGTGCTGTATGCCCTGCACCACTACCCTACCAACTCATAGGGGGATGTATGCCCTGCACCACTACCCTCCCCACTCATAGGGGGATGTATGCCCTGCACCACTACCCTCCCCACTCATTGGGGGATGTATGCCCTGCACCACTATCCTCCCCACTCATAGGGGGATGTATGCCCTGCACCACTACCCTCCCCACTCATAGGGGGATGTATGCCCTGCACCACTACCCTCCCCACTCATTGGGGGATGTATGCCCTGCACCACTACCCTCCCCACTCATTGGGGGATGAATGCCCTGCACCACTACCCACAACTCATACAGTGCTGTATGCCCTGCACCACTACCCTCCCCACTCATTGGGGGATGTATGCCCTGCACCACTACCCTCCCCACTCATAGGGGGATGTATGCCCTGCACCACTACCCTCCCCAGTCATAGGGGGATGTATGCCCTGCACCACTACCCTCCCCACTCATTGGGGGATGTATGCCCTGCACCACTACCCTCCCCACTCATAGGGGGATGTATGCCCTGCACCACTACCCTCCCCACTCATTGGGGGATGTATGCCCTGCACCACTACCCTCCCCACTCATAGGGGGATGTATGCCCTGCACCACTACCCTCCCCAGTCATAGGGGGATGTATGCCCTGCACCACTACCCTCCCCACTCATTGGGGGATGTATGCCCTGCACCACTACCCTCCCCACTCATTGGGGGATGTATGCCCTGCACCACTACCCACAACTCATACAGTGCTGTATGCCCTGCACCACTACCCTCCCCACTCATAGGGGGTGTATGCCCTGCACCACTACCCTCCCCACTCATTGGGGGATGTATGCCCTGCACCACTACCCACAACTCATACAGTGCTGTATGCCCTGCACCACTACCCTCCCCACTCATAGGGGGATGTATGCCCTGCACCACTACCCTCCCCACTCATTGGGGGATGTATGCCCTGCACCACTACCCTCCCCACTCATTGGGGGATGTATGCCCTGCACCACTACCCACAACTCATACAGTGCTGTATGCCCTGCACCACTACCCTCCCCACTCATAGGGGGATGTATGCCCTGCACCACTACCCTCCCCACTCATAGGGGGATGTATGCCCTGCACCACTACCCTCCCCACTCATTGGGGGATGTATGCCCTGCACCACTACCCTCCCCACTCATTGGGGGATGTATGCCCTGCACCACTACCCACAACTCATACAGTGCTCTATGCCCTGCACCACTACCCTCCCCAGTAATAGGGGGATGTATGCCCTGCACCACTACCCTCCCCACTCATAGGGGGATGTATGCCCTGCACCACTACCCTCCCCACTCATAGGGGGATGTATGCCCTGCACCACTACCCTCCCCACTCATTGGGGGATGTATGCCCTGCACCACTACCCACTACTCATAGGGGGTAGTATCACCAGACCAGCATTTGTGACTACTGCACCCAACACCACAACCAATGTTTTGGTAATGTGGTGGTTGTGCCACTAACAAACATAGACATTAGAGGCAAAGAATGCTGTGTATCACAAGAACTCCCTCTGCCATGTGCAGACAAGCATTGGCCATGACCCCTGACAATGCCAACAGCGTACAATTACACTGTGTGAGAAGGGAGCATCAAGATGCATACACAAATCTCCACAAACAGACACACAAACTGTGGTATCCTGTGGAGACTGTCGATGTTAGGTGACAAAGTCACATACCATGGAAGCAATGGGACATACCAAACATGATCAATGTGCAGGATGATGACCTACAAGACGCTTGGACAATCGGGAAAATCACACAAACAACATCCCCCCCAATGGAACGCAGAAGCCACACCAATGCAGAGGCACAGATGCACAAACACAGACAGGCTGCCACACACTGCATATCATACACAACATGTGTGTGTGTCACAGTCGCCCCAGGCTACTGCACAACGCATGACGGTGGGCTGAACTACAATGACACACATGTGTGCACTGTGCCATACAAAAGTAAGTCTTTGACTGGGCACACCTGGGGGGACAAGCAGGCATTGTCAGGTAAGCGGGATGACAAAGGATTCATGTGACACAAGGTGGGTGGAACAGCTACCAACACAGCAAGAGACAGACCCAACACAGCACTACCCCCTAGTCCCCTATCTTTGTGGTGACATTAGCCTGTACGCCAATCCCACTGTGATGATAAAGCTAGTTTTTCCCCAACTGCGTAGCACAGTCAGATGTGTGTCCTGGGTCATGTGTCCGGGCCCACAAACTCACATCACACCTCCATAAACACAAATCACTGGCCATGGCTTGCAAACAATGGGCCAAAAGTAGTTATGGGCCTAGACATTAAACAACTCACATTTAGCCAACATCAACAGCACACACCTTGATCTGCAAGAATGTGCATCAGCTAGGCACACAGGGACCGGTGATATTGCTCATGCACACATGACAATCCCAGGGGTGGTGGGGGGATCAAAGCTACACATAAATCCCCACACATGGGCTGACAACAACACCTGTGAAGGTCTGCCACACTGCACAGCATGCGGCACATCGACATTACGTGAAAACTGCACAAGTCATTCGGAACCCTGCCAGACACCTACACCAATGTTGAACCACAGGAGAGCCACAACGCACAAATGTCGACACCTTCCAACATAGCAGCAATGACCCTGATGATAGGGAGTCGTCACACACACACACAAGTGAGCTTGCCAATGACAGGTACCACATAGGGAAAAACACATGATGTTGCTAACACATAAGTGCCAATGGTAATCCAGAATGTGTCCCACGTGCATTGGATAACAACCCTGGAAATTACTAATGAAACAGCCAGGGATGACAGCCTAATTACCAGTAGTGTGTCATGCCCAGAAAAGGCAGGGCAAAGAAGTTACATGAACACAGGCCAAGTCAGCCAGTCCACAAAACAGGTACATCTGTCTGGAACACAGGCTGCGTCCAGAAAAGGGAACTGAACACACACAGACATGCTCACACAACACACACCATGTGCCCAGGCAATGTCATGGAAGGACACAATGCCATGATGGGACTGCACTCCTGGGGAAGGTCAGCTGTGCCACATGTTGTCTGTGCAGGCTCCTGTCATGCCAGCACAAGACTTGCCCAGTGATACAACTATTACAACTCAAGAAAAGCAATGGTCACAGAAGCTTGTGTACAGGAGTCCTCCCTCAGTCATCTGCACATATGCAATACACATGTAGACCAAGTTGGACAGATGACACAGATGACTTGTGTAACATGGATGCACAAACATGCCTGTCCAGTGGAGATTGTCCAATCAGGGAATCTTTCCATGTGCCCGAATGTAAGCACAACCTATGTGCAACAGTGTCTGGCAAAGATGTCAAGTAGCAAACCCAAAGATAAAACCCTGGTCACAACATTTTGCCATCATTACACCCTGAAATTGCAGCTAAGGATGTCATGGATACATAGCAGAAAAGTACACATACCCCATAGACCACATGGAGTACATCACATCAACAACTCATTCTGTTATACCTTTAAAACACCTGTACAACAGCAAGTCCATGACACCCATCATCAACATCATGTACATTTGAAGCAACATATATGGATAACTCAAATTGGCTTTATTAAGCACATAACTCATTGAAACTGTTAAGTCCACAATGTCAAAAGGCCAATGGCCAGTCCATGTCAGGAGTCCTCCCAGGGTGAAATGTGACAAGTTGTCACCCATTGCTTGCCTGCACTGCTACGGGCAGGGGACATCTCCCCTTGGAGGGGCATTCACAGGGGCAGGCCAGGCACCGCAGGGACAGGATCAGGGAACAGCAGAATGGGTCAGGGGAGGGCTGGTGGGTGCAGGAGTGTCACTGGCAACTGCAGCGGAGGCGTCTGACACTGTGTGCGCCGTCACCATGGCAGGGCCCAGGTCCAATGGGGTGTGTGCTGACATCAATGCAGGGCCCAAGTCAGACAGGGTTGTTACCGGCACCACTGCAGCGGGCAGGTGAGATGGTTGGGACGGGGCCTCCACTGCAGTGCAAAACTCCAAGGGAGTGTCATGGGGCCCAGGTGAGGTTGGCAGGACAGAGGGGGGGGACACGGTCCCCACATCAGTGGCAGGAACAGGCTGATCATGTGAGGTGGGGGTAGAAGTGCATGTGGTAGGAGGGGATGGCCTAATCATTTTGGGGATGCGGTATTGGTGTGTGGGGGAACCTGGGGCAGGGTGTGGCGGGGGACCTGTGGAGTGGTGGCCTGGGGGCTGCAGGAAGGAGAATGTGACTTTGACCTGCGGGATTGGGGGGTCTTACTCTTCCTGCTCCGGGGGGACTTGCGGCTGGGGGCTCAGTGTCCGGGTGCTTGGGGGAGGGTGTTTGTGTGGCAGGGGAACTCCCCCCTGTGCGTGGTGATTTCCTCTTCCCCTTGTGCGTCTGAGCAGATGGATCGGTGGGGAAGAGGCCAAGATCACAGAGGAAGAGCTGCTTGGAAGGGGGGTTGCAGGTGAGGCAGGGGAAGTGCTTTTGGAGGGAGAGGCATCTGAGGTCTGCGGAGTGCTCGTGGATGCCTGTTTGTGCGTCTGTGACCCATCCCCTGTGTGTGTGCCATCAGTCCCTGGAGTGTGCGTGCCTGTGGATTTTGTTTTGGACTTGCGTGATTGTGTGCTGCCTGGGTCTGTTGTGGTGCGTGCCGGTGCCGGTGTGTGTGTGCGTTGGTCAGGTAGGGTAGTGGGGACTGTGGGTAGTGCAGAGGTAGGAGGGGTGAGGGACTGTTGGAGGTGGGACACTGCTACCATCTGTGTGGAGGCCATGGACTGAATGGTCCGATGTAGGGCAGACAGGTTGGATGAGATGCCCTCCATGAAGGACACCAGTTGAGTCAACAGAGGGGTGTGGGAATGGAGGACACTCAGCATCCCTGTCTGCCCTACATGGAGCTGCTTCAGTAAGTCCACAGACTCCACACTGAGGGCAGCAGGGGAGACAGGGGCAGGGGGTGCAGTGCCTGGACCAAAGGAGACATGTTCCCTCACATGGGGGCCTCCACGGACATCTGGGATGGCAGCAGATGGGAGGGTGGAGATGGTGGTGGTGGCGGGGACAGACTCACTAGGTGTTGTCTGGGGTCTGCTGACACCCGCCTCCACAAGGGAGTCCTCACTGGAGATGCTGTGTTCCTCAGCAGAGGTGTTTGTAGCTGAGGTCCCCTCTGTGTGGCTCTCCTCACCCTCTGTGCCACTGGGTCCCTCCAACTCCTCTGAAGCTGACCCAGTCTGGCTCTGCGGATCCTCTTGGTCTGTGGAGCTGTCTCCTCCAGTAGCTGTCGATGTATCTGCAATCAATCGGGATAAACAGATCCACATCAGTCACCAGTTTCACCTGACACATCACAGTCAGTACAGCACATCACAGAGTACGGCTTTGCCTCAAGTGCCAGATATTGCGAACAGTGGAGACATCATTTGGAAATGACACATGTCAGTCTGCAAGTCAACCATGCCCCTCAGATCCTGCCCCTCCATGGACCCATCTGCCTGGGACATGTTGTCTGCCACTTTTCATATGTGTGCACAAGCACCACATAGACATATCTCTGAACTGCAGGACTTGTGATTTAAATCTGCCTGGACTAACACATGCCATCTCCTGCCACTGACTCAGTACATGTGTCATGAGAAGGGATGGCAAAAATCATTGTCAGTAAAATTGATAGGCTTCACTCACAAGACACCATGATGTGCACATGTCTTGATGGTCAATGCCACAATAGAGTGCATGCTGTACAACTGACATCACTGCGGGATACTCATCAGCAAGTGGGATACCATGCTACGGCCCAGTATGGCTGAGCAGCCAGCACTGGCTTCAGTCTCAGGGGTAGTGCATCCAAAATTATACACTCTGCACTGTGTCACAACCATTAACATGTATGAGAATGTAAGCCCTGCAGATGTCAAGTGCACAGGGACACCCAATGCTAACCACATCTTCAGGCATCTGATGATCACACGTAATAAAAATGCAACAGATGACTGACTGCAAGCACCAATCTGTAAGCATGATGACATCACAGCATGATGGCAATGAATTGAGACTGCCTGCACTGTGATGTACTATACAACATAATGCACCGTCAAGTGATTCAACACCTATGCATGAACCCATTCTGATGATCCATTTCCCACACCCCAGCTAGCTACACAAACCTAAATGACCAACACCACAGGAGTCTAAGAGGCTAGGCCACCTCACAATGACACCGATGCAGACACCATATAGCACACTTCACAATGCACTAATGTTAGGCTGACACACAGGAGTAGAAGAACAGAGTGTACTTCATGTCCGGAGTAGGGATACCTGCCCAGGAACATGTGCAACATGGGATTACCCTGGACACCAGGCATGTGTCCATGCATGTATGAAACACATGATGTACATTTTTCTGAGGCCCATAAATTTTCGTTGCTGCTACATGGCTGTGTGTCAAATACCCCTGGCATATATGGTGTGCCAAAACATCAATTGGAACACATATCAATTGCCCACACAGAGTACATGTCTTTTTTCCATGCAATGTGCAGACACATGGAAATCATGTGCTTCAGTCATGAAGACAAAACAATGCACCGGTCGCAGATGCTGTTCACAACATTAAGTTTGTACAACAGCAGGGACACACAACCCAAGTTACACAAGTCACAGCCTGAAAGGGGCACACCTGTGTATCAGATGAGGATGGGACATGACGTAGTTTTGCCACATGACTCCTGTACAAGCAGACAGGAGATCTGTGGAAGTGTAACCAGGATGTGGGCGTGCAAAGAGCATGTGATACATTGGACACAGAGAATGCCTGCACTTACCCCCTCCTTGCTGCTGTCTGGCCTTTAACTGCCCATCCAGGTCCGGGAAGACCACCGCCATAATCCTGAGCATGTAGGGGGTCAGTGTCCGTCGTCCGCCCCTTCTGCGAGGAGGCGACAGCTTCAGCTGGACTCTGGCAATCCTCCGGGTCCAGCCACGAAGGTCCTGCCACCTCTTCTGGCAGTTGCGGATGCGGCGTCTGTGGACCCCCACAGCACGAACAGCCCGGGCAATGGTCAGCCAGATCTCCTGCTTCTGGTGGGCATCAACCTGTGAGGATGACAAGGGTAGAAAAAGTCCTTTACCACACAAGCCACATGTTTGTGCATCACACATTTGGATATACATGTCTTTCTCGCAAGGGAATATGATGGACACAGGTAGTGCAGATATGGTGATTGACAGTTGTCCTGAGTTTTCAACAGGGAAACATTAACTGAGTATTACAACCGTGTGAAAATGCACTTTTAATGCACAGTACCTGTCCACTACAGGGACCTACACACCATGGGGGTATGAACTACTCAGTGACCATGCTTGACACTGTTGCACACAATTTCAGTGGTGCCAGTCAGACAACATACACAATGAATTAGGGATGTGGAGTGCACACTCACCTGCTCCCCTGGTGTCCCATACAGCTTGCTGTACTGTGGAAGGAGGCTGTCCAGCAGGGCCTTGTTCTCCTCCTCTGTGAAGGCTGGGGCCCTATCCACAGTATGTGCCATTCTTGGAGCCAGAGGATGCAGAGACAGCAGCAGTGTTAGCAGAGATGTCGATCCGGAGCATGTAGTGCAGGCAAGTGAGCTCACAGTTGAACAGACAGACTTATATCTGTGCTGCAGAGGCAGATTCAGACCCATGTGTCAAAAGCGATAGGTCCGACACGTTTGCATCCTATGAATCTGGCCAATCCATCGCATTGCACGTCTCGTACATGCCTTTCGCATCGTTTGAAATATTCAAAAGCATTGCAGTGATGAGTCTGAAACACTGTTGCAGGTAGCCAACGAATTTTCAAGGAACCGAATCGTACCAGGCTCAAATCCGCGTCTGTTCCTATTGAAGAAATTGTGCAAGGCGTGCGTGCAAGGCGTGCGTGCGGCTCGGTCCACCCGCGTCAGTCCACATTGGTGACATTGTGCAAGGCGTGCGTGCGGATCGGTCCACCCACGTCAGTCCACATTGGTGACATTGTGCAAGGCGTGCGAGCAGATCGGACCACCCGCGTCAGTCCACATTGGTGACATTGTGCAAGTCGTGCGTGCGGATCGGACCACCCGCGTCAGTCCACATTGGTGACATTGTGCAAGGCGTGCGTGCGGCTCGGTCCACCCGCGTCAGTCCACATTGGTGACATTGTGAAGGCGTGCGTGAGGTTCGACCACCCGCGTCAGTGCACATTGGTGACATCGTGCAAGGCGTGCGTGCGGATCGGTCCACCCGCGTCAGTCCACATTGGTGACATTGTGCAAGGCGTGCGTGCCGCTCCTTCCCTAGGTGTTCAACGCATCTTTTGCATTGGTCACCTGCGTCAGTCACCATATAAGTAACTGTTTAAGGTGTGCAACACACCATTGCTTGCCATTGACCCATGGGCACAACAACAGTACACTCTGTGACACAGTCACTCAAAGTGCATGTCAGGATGCATTACCTGTGTGTGTTTGTGGGTAGACATGTGAATTTGTATGTTTCACTTAGTGGCACCCACTCCCAGGCAGGGCAGGTTGCCATGGGGACAGATCCAATTGTTGGCTGGACACATAACCACTGTGTTTGACGACAGTACATTTCAGTGCATGAGGCATGTACACAGTTCCCGGTGTACATTGTGTATTTAATGTGACATACACCCTGACTCTTCAGTGGAATGGTAGGTGCCTCACAGGGTGTCACAGTGCCACATATGTGATGTTCCTCCACAGTATGTGTGCATTGCCATGCAGAGATGACTCAGATTTCATGTGCACAATGTCAAATGTTCACAACATCCCAGTCTATTGTCAATGTGAGTGGATGTTGCGTCTGTGTATCACAGACATCCATGTGTGAGCTGGCATGAAATCAGAGGGCACTTCATGTGTGTGTCATGTGTGCGTTGTGTTGTGCACATGGTATGCCACATCATGATGGTGTCCATGTTGCAACACAAGGTCCCTGTGTGTGTCTGTCAGGAACATGTGCTGTGGGGTAGACATCTGTCCTCACTAGTCACTGTGGTGTGTGTCTGGTATGTGACACTCGTACTGATGTACTGTGACGGGGCACATTGATTGCTCACAGCACAACAGGGACCTTGTTGTGTGACCCTGTAGAGCTGAGATGTCAGATGATGGGCATGTATCTGATATGTGTGTCCATACCCAACAGCACACACATCATGTTATTGTGTCCTGTAATGTGGTATCATGTGCTATTTGTCATGTACACTGGCACATAGATAGGGTGAATGACAAACTGTCTTTGCTCTCCTATGTACTGCAGGAGACCAAATGTCCACAGACCGTTCCCAGACCTGGAGACCATGGTTGAACGTGACTGCATGCGACGGTACCGCTTCACCAGGCCACTGATCGAAGAATTGGCGGAGCAGTTGGCTCCACATCTGCAACCTGGCCGGACATACCCTACAGCGCTGACCACCAAGGTGAAGGTGATGGCAGCCCTACACTTTTTGCCACCGGTACTTTCCAGCACACTGTTGCTACTGCTGGTGGGATGTCACAGACTATGTTCAGCCGTGTGCTTCGGGATGTGTTGGAGGCAATGTTGCTTTTCCTGGACCAGTACATCCATTTCCCAAAAGCACAACAACTAGCTGACTTCAAGGGGGACTTCTATGCCCTGGGCAGGATGGCACGTGTCATTGGCTCCATCGATGGGACACATGTGGCTTTGATACCACCGCAGGCACATGAGCAGACGTACCGGAACAGGAAGAATTTCCACTCTATAAATGCTCTTGTGGTTTGTTTTGCCGACATGACCATTTCCCATGTGTGTGCAAGGTTCCCGGGCTCAGCGCACGACACCTACATAATGAGGAGTAGTCGCATCCCAACGATGATGGCACAGATGCAGTACCAGCATTCCTGGCTTGTCGGTGTGTACTGACTGCTTAGCATTGTGTGTGTTTGCTAAAGTTGATTCGCACCCTATTTTCACGCTCAACTAATGTGCAATTGTCTCCCTGTAGGTGACTCCGGATACCCCAACATGCCATGGTTGCTGACACCCCTCAGGAACCCTGTGACACCAACGGATATGCGCTACAATGAGGCACATGGTCGTACCAGGAGAGTGATTGAGCGGACATTTGGCCTCCTGAAAAGCAGATTCCGCTGCCTGGACAAGACAGGAGGGGCCCTCCCATATGCACCTGCGAAGGTGTGCAGGATCATCATTATGTGCTGCATGCTACACAACCTGGCACTGCGGAAGTGGTTGCCTCTCATCCTGGATGACGATGACCAACCTCCGCCAGCCGTGGAGGATCCTGGTCTTGGGCATGATGCCAGTGATGATGAGGGTGATGGTGATGTTCGGAGCCAGCTGATCCAGAACTTATTCTCATGAATGTCAGTATACAGGTATGTGTTGTCCAAGTACTGTGTCGGCATGACCTATGTTGGTGGTGCACTGGTGCTGATTGAGTGTGGCAGTATGCTACTTGTCAGTATGCTTGCTGTGATGTGTCCTTTCTGGTAGTCTGTACTCCCAGTGTTTACCTGATTGTTAGGTTGTGTCTGGGTAGTTAGTGTTTTGTTTTGGGCATGTATATTGTTGTTGTTTGCTGTGAATCTGTGTTTTTGATAGTGTTTTCTGTCTGTCCTTCACAGGGTACTTTGGATGCTGTGTGGTGCAGTCTGAACCCCAAGTCACAGATCCTTGTTCCAGAGTGCAAGTAATCATTGTCCCAAACAATGATGTGCCACACACCCGTGGACTTTCATCGTTCACCACATGTTTATTTTTCGGATAACTGTCACTTGAGTTTAACGTGCATCAGTTGTAGTATTCTCACAATGTGAATATTTAATAAAACAGCCCTTCACTTTGAGATGTGCTCCGTGTGTCCACACATCCAACAGTAATTCGCATCCTGTACCTGTGTGCTGCTTGCCAATGACCCAGGATGGGTGTTGTGTGTGCTTTCCACTGTATCTCCTGTTGACATCAGTGTTGACGATGAGTTAGGGGCCATGGTGAGTATGTGTTGTGTTGTGCTAGTGGTGTATCTCCCTCATATGTGTCACATTCACATGACTCACAGTACGTTGTTCGCATTGCTGTAATAGTTTGCATGCACAGTGTTCCTTAGCAGCTCATCATCGCCATGGCACAAAGCAAGTAGGAATCACGACAGAGGCAAGTATTGTATGATTGTGATTTTATTTACAAACATGTGTAAGGATGGTGAACGGATTTTGCAGTGCTGTACAATGTGATGGTAATCCAAAGTTAACAGGTGAGTTGGTAGTCTTGGTAATTGAAATATCTAGGGTAGAATCCACAGTCATTTGGTGCATTGTCACAACTTTGACCCTCCATGTCAAGTGGGTGATTTTGATGTAGGTCGACACGGTCAACTGGTTTGCACACAAAGGACGTTAACAGGAGCAGGTGTTGGGTGCCTGGGGGATATGCATGGCCATCAGTGTCTCAATTGCCCTTCTTCGGGCGACCCCTCTTCTTTCTCGGGGGACCCTCATGTGCAGGGTGCTGCGGTGCCGAGGACTCTCCGCCAGAGTCCTCCTCCCTCCCTGTGGCTGTTGTGGCAACCGATGTTGTGGGAGTACAGGGAGGCGTGGTCAGGTTGGTGCTGATCTGGCAGAGGCATGTCAGTATGTCCCTATGCACCGCTGTTCGTTCATCCAATTTGTCTCACTCAGACTCCACCCGGGCCATGTGGGAGTTCAAGCGGGCATGATGGGCAGCCTGCTGTTCTTTGAGTTCCTTGAGGATCCCCACGACCTGTCCAAACCCTCCGGTACTTTCCTGGTACGCATCTATGATGCGTTCCAGGTGTGGCTCATCATGTAGTCCATCCCCCTGTGCAGGCCGTGTCCTCTGCCTGCCCACCCTCCCACCAGCCCGACCCACACGGGCAGGCCCTGCCGTGGCCGGCCCAGCCGACACTGGGCTCCCTTGATTGTTAGCGCCGGTGGTGTTGGCCCTTGCTTCCGGGGTGCCCTGTGTACCTGGTCCGTTGTTGTTCTGGGGCCTGGGCCTGTCCGTGTCGGCATGGGGACTCTGTCTGGTGTCCGATGTGGCAGGAGTGGTTGAGGGGGGTGCTGATGTTACTGCTGCTGGGGTTGCACGATGGCTCACGCCGGAGGGGCCAGGTCGGTCAAGGTCGTCTTCCGAAGAGGACGTAGAGTGATCCACACCGGGGAGCTCAGGGTCCGCCAGAGTCTGGGACTGGGACTGTTCCTCAGGACCTGCTGTGTCCCCAGCATCACCTGTGTTTGGAGGAGACACACAAAGTATGTTATGTTTCTACAGACCTCAATGTTTCACACACATGACATTTGACACTGAACATCATTATGAGGGTCTGTACATTGCATTGTCATAAGTTGTGACAGACAGAGGTTGATATTGTTGGAGCACTTTGTAATGGCAACCTGGAGCCTTTCGATGTGCACGTCAAGCTGTGTGCATGACCAGCTCATGTATTGATCAATTGTCTGTAGATGCCAATTGCCACTCAGGTCCCATCACATGCCTGACACTGCTGTATTATCCCTGTCCACATTTGTGCTTTAACAATGACATACGTACTATTACACTTGGGGTATGTTGCGAGGTTGGGGCATGTGTTGTGTGATTCTTTTATTTCCTCTGTGCGTCACATTTGTGTGTCTGTGCAACATGGTTGCAGTACGGTATGCCTGCGATCCATTGTGAGATACTAATTAGTTGTCTGTGTTCCTAGTTCACATCTCTCATCTTACAAGTCATGGGGTTAGCATAGCTAATGAAGTTGGTGCTGAGTCTTGTATGTGCTAACACCTTCTATCTTGTCAAATTCATCAACAGTGAGAGGGATTGGGCACAGGTGCTCTCTTGCTTTTCAATGCTCATTACAGTGATGGGCAGAGGTGTATGTGTTACAGTTCAGCTGCTGTGAGTTGCTTGCCTCCTCAGATGCAGTCGAGGTTAGTCATTGTGTTTGGGGTCTCCATGACAGTGACTGATGTGTTGTATGAATGATGCGTACAACGCAGGCCGATGTGGGATTGAACTGCATCTCACAACTGCACATTTTTTGGATGACACCATGCTACAGTGTCAGCTATGTGTGTGTCCATTCTAGTTACCGTCAGGTGTCCACTGTCAATGATGTATGGGTGACATTGTGTCGGCTTGTTGCTATGTGCTAAGTCTACATCTCCCCAATTGTCATCTACAAGACACACCTTTACAGCCAGGTCAGGGGACACCCCAGGGACACTGCATCTCCAGAGGGTGGGAGGATACCTACAGTTCCAATGGCTGTGAGTGTAAATGTGTTTGAGTTGGCCAGTGCGTAGGTGTGACTTGCAGCCAATTCATACATCATGACCATGTGTCAGCCATTTTGCCAAGGCATTTACTTTTGGAGTGACTGGTCCCAAGGGTGCACTTTGTTCTGGCTGAGAAGGTGTGTTTTGAGGCGGCCTTGATGGCATTTTGAGTCATTGCAGGACCTCCTTCACCCACAGAGGCCAGGTAATCCCCCATGTGGCATGCTTCCATTGCAGGGAGTCACAATTTACGTTCAGGCTGTCTGGAATTGGTGTCCTGTTGTTTGTTTGGGCCCAAGTCCCAGCAGGGCCTTGTGCTCCACACAGCAGGGCCTAGTGTCAGCCATCTTGGCAGTACTTTTGCACTCCCTGTGAGTTGAGCATGGTTCATTGTGAGCTTGCAGAGACATGTGGGTGGGGGACTGGTGGCTGTGACTGCAACTCCCATCATGCTTTTGGCTCCACCCACCTTCCCACAATACCTGAGCTTCCTTCCTGTGATTCTTTTTCCCTATGTGGTGGTGTGCCTGTGCTGACAAGTTGGCAGGCAGTGGTGTCCTGGTGTTTGTTTGCACACAAGTCCCAACAATCCCATGTCCTTCATACAGCAGAACCCAGTGTGGTAAATCTTTGTGGGATATTTAAATGGATTCTTATTGAATACATTATACCAGGTGGGTTGTGTGGAGTTTGTGTTAAGGGGGGGGGGTGCAAGTTCCTGATGGTAGATGTAGTCAGAGCTGGCAGACCTCCTCCCCCAGTCCAGATACCCCACCATGCTGCATGCTTCCATTGCAGGGTGTGGAAGTTACCTTTCAGGCTGTCTGGCATTGGTGTCCTGTTGTTTTTTTGGGGCCAAGTCCCAGCAGGGCCTTGTGCTCCCCACAGCAGGGCCTAGTGTCAGCCATCTTGGCAGTACTTTTGCACTCCCTGTGAGATGAGCATGGTTCAGTGTGAGCTTGTAGGGACATGTGGGTGGGGGACTGGTGGCTGTGACTGCAACTCCCATCATGCTTTTGGCTCCACCCACCTTCCCACAATACCTGACCTTCCTTCCTGTGACTCTGCTACCATGTGAGTGATTGAGACAGCAATAGCAAGATGACTGACAGTGGTATCCAGTTGTTTGTTTGTGCACAATTTCAAGGCAGGGCCTTGTGCTCCCCACAGCGGAGAACATTGTCAGGATTCTTGGTAGAGACTTTTCACTGACTCTCTTGTGGAGCATGGTCCCAGGTGTGTATTTTGGTGTAGGTGGGAGGGGTGTGTGTGACAGGGGCTGCTGGTAGATGTAGTCAGAGCTGGCAGTCCTCCTCCCCCAGTCCAGACATCCCACCATGCTGCATGCTTCCATTGCAGGGTATGGAAGTTACCTTTTAGGCTGTCTGCCATTGGTGTCCTGTTGTTTGTTTGGGCCCAAGTCCCAGCAGGGCCTTGTGCTCCACACAGCAGGGCCTAGTGTCAGCCATCTTGGCAGTACTTTTGCACTCCCTGTGAGGTGAGCATGGTTCATTGTGAGCTTGCAGGGACATGTGGGTGGGGGACTGGTGGCTGTGACTGCAACTCCCATCATGCTTTCTGCTACATGCACATTCCCATCAGCCCAACCTTCCTTCATTTTGACTGAGCTTTCCTGTGAGGTGGTGTGACGTTGTTGGCGAAATGGATGACTGTGTTTGTTGTGGATTTATGCTAATGCCTTGCAGTATTTGTCGTTAGGTTTGTACATGTTATGTCGTAGTTCCATTTTACTATGGGATAGCAGGTATTGTGTTTGGGTAACTGGCATGCACATCACAGGAGACTTGCCTTTATGTTGCTATGGCTTTGCTGGCAGGAATTGGTTTAACAGTCCCCTTGAGAGTGATATATGTGTATTGCCGCACAAAATTGAGTATATTGTTTGTGTACTCACCAGGCTCTGGTATTCCTGTTAATCCATGGATGCTCTCCGGTGGTAGGATGGCCCGCACCTTCTCCTCCCAGGTCCTGAAGTGCGTTGGTCTGGCCGGAGGGCCACCGCCAGTGTCTGTGCTCAAGGCCTGGTCCCTGTTGATGAACTTCTTGACCCTCCTGCGCACATCATAGTACCTGCTCTGTATGTCGTCCTTTGTGCGCTGACAAGGAGCTTGTGCGTTGACCTTGTCAACAATCCTCTCCCACATCTTGGTTTTCTGTGACATGGGGGTCTGTTGGACCAATGTGCCAAACAACTGTGGCTCTACCCTGAGTATTTCGTCAATCATGACTTCCAACTCACTATCTGTGAACTTTGGGTTCTTCTTGGGGGGCATGGTGCTGGGTGGTTGTGGGGATTGATGAGAGGGGTGTATGTGTGTGTGGTGGGTGTGAGTTTGTCAGTGAATATGTGATTTAGTTTTTAAGTGGTGCAAATGGTGTAGTTGTTGTGTGTTGTGTGAGTTGTGGTGTGTCTCTGCAATGTGGTGGTGGTGTCTGCTGTCCTATGCCTGTAGTTTGCAAAGGATCATGGTAGGGCTTTCCTGCCATTATATAGGTGGAGTTGTGGGTGTGTCTTTGTTCTTCCATTTTTTTATTTTTTATTTATTTGCTTTGTCATGGGTCTTTTGGGCTATTTTTGTGACTTTTCCTTTGCTTTTGTTGTGCATGATGGAGACGTTTGTTTGACCGTGTCGGACGCTGGATGTGGCTCGCGCGGGCTAACACGAGTCTGTCACACTGACATTCTGCTGTTTTCGACGTTGTCGTACGCGTCGGACGCAGAGGGGTCTGTTATTTGCTAGTCACTATTTGCTGTGCGTCTCGGTTTTCATATTCGTGCTCCGTGCGAGTCGGTCTCAATTCACACATTTGGCATCGTACTGCGCGGCACATGGATCGCGGGTACGTTTCGGTCACGTCTATTCGTGGTGCGTGTCGGTCGGTAGGATTCCCGGACATTTTACGGGCGACTCACTGATTTTCGTACGGGTCGGTCATTCGGCTCGTGTTCCGTGCGAGTGGGTTGTAATTCACATGCGTTGCATCGTACTGCACGGGTCGTACGGCGCCGGTCCGTGTCGGTCGGTCTCCGTCCCAGGTCCATGTAGGTCGGTATGTTTTACGGCCGGAATCGGCCCCATAGTGTACCCTAATGTGTGTGTGTGTGTGTGTTTTCACCTATAGCACTGGCCCTGGGCCTGGTTAGGCGGAGCCCAGGGACAGTCAGAGTCAGTTACTACCAGTACCAGTCATCAAAAAATAGGGGTGCCAGGGCACAGGATGACTTTGCAACAATGGAAAATTTGAAGAATGTTTGCAGCCATTCTCAAGGCGATTGATGTACAAAACATATGGGGCCCAATTCACAAAGGGCCTCCTCACTCGTGGCAGAGGCCACACAGTCATGGCAGGCCCCAGCTTGGCGCAGAGCAGGCAAGCTTTACTTAAGAGGCAATGTGTAAATTATTTGTCCAACACTTCAAACAGTAAAGCAGTGAAAACACCACAAAAAGCCTCCATAAGAGTTTAGAAAAATAGCTTAATATTTTATAAATAAAACAAGACCAAAAGGACAAAATCCAATAAGTAGGAGTCAAGATATAAATGTTTAAAGATTAAAAGTGTAAAGCAGTGCTTAGAAGCAATAAGCACCTATGCAGGGTTCGGGTCGTGCTGGACCGGGGCAAAGTGAAGAGTTCAGGGTTGAGTTGATGTCGATTCTGCTGTTGAGGTGATGCGTTGATTTTCTCCATGCAACAATAGCGATGCGTTGGTTCAGAAGACGCAGTGCCGGTCCCGCGATGCGTTGGTTCCGATTGCGATTTGCCAGGTTTCTCTATGCAGTCTTAGGGATGCGTCAATCGTCTCTCACTGCAGTGGCAGTGATGCAGAGGTCCTGATGCGTTGGTTCTGATGGCGATACTATGGTTCCAAGTGCGATGCGCTGGTTCTGTTCTGGCAACAGCGGCAATGCATCACTTCTGTTCAGGCAGCAGAGATGCGTCAGTTCCATTGGAGCAAGCATCTGGGTCCACTTCCAATGGACCAGGCACAGGAGCAGGGGGTAAGTTTATGTTATCCCTGAGTCCTAAAATAGGAGACAAGCCAGCATGCCCTTGGAGATCACTCTGGGTTCAAGTAAGATAGTCCAGTTCTTCCTCAGCAGGGCAGAGGGCATCAGGGCAGCACAGCAGAAAATCAGTTCTTCCAGAGCAGCAGTCCAGCAGAATGACAGTCCTTGTAGCAGCACAGCAGTCCTTCCTCCTGGTAGAGTTTCTTCACAGGTCCAGGAGTTTCTGATTTTGTGGGGTCAGAGGCCCAGTAATTATACCCAGTTGTGCCTTTGAAGTGGAGGTGACTTCAAAGAGGGGCTTTAAGTGCACAGAGGTGCCCCCTCCTGGCTCTGAATCCAGACTCACTACAGGGTGATATGAAGCCCTTTGTGTCAGGACAGGACACTGCCTATTCAGGTGTATGTGTCAGCTCCACCCTCCCATCCTGCCCAGGATGGCCCATCAGGATGTGGATGGCAACTCAGTCACACCTAAATTCCCTTTGTGTAAGGCTGTCTAGAAAGAATGCACAAAGTGCAGCTGTCACGCACCCCAGACGAGCATTGTAGATTGGCTGCAGGCACACAGAGTTAAGAGCAGAAAAAATTTAATCTTTCTAAAAGTGGCATTTATAGAAGGGTAGTGATAAATTCATCTTTACCAGTAAATATGATTTATCCTTACCATTCCATTGATATGAAACATGACAGATCTACTTCGTCTCAATCAGGAACTGCAGCTTATAAAGTGTAATAACAAATTCCCAATGTTAACCTATGATGGCCAATCAATTAGGAAAATTATGATCACAATACCTCACTCCGAAGCTGCCAGTCCCGTGGAAAACCCGCAGGCGAGCGCGTTAACTATGAACCACGGAGCTGCATGAACAAAAGTACGCAAAGATATCAAAAAAGCCCAGGGCTGCAAGATCTGCTCATGGAAAGTAATTGGTTAAAGTGCAAAATTCGAAGACGCCAACTTCGTAGAGTTCATCCTACAACATGACATACTTCTATTCCAAGAAACCTGGCAGATCACAAATTCACCAATAGTAGGCTCCAATGAATGCCTCAACACAGCCACAACAGGCGCAAAGTACGGAAGGGCAAAAGGTGGCCTATCGACTTTCATCTCAACAGACATTCCCTGGAAAGACGTAGTCATCGACCTCAACTCCCCTTGGATGCAATGCACCAAACTTGAACCTTCGCCCTCGACCAGCTTGTTAATTCTGAACATCAATATCCATCCAGCCGACAAGCAAATGGGACACAGAATCAAGCAACTTATCGCCACACTTGAAGCTCTAAAACTCACTCATCCACAGGCCAACATAAAACTGACCGGTGATTTCAACATGAACCTATTGTTAGGGGAGGGAAAAAAAGTATAAGGCCTTATAAAGGCAAGACAGGGCAACAGTAGCAGACGGGACACCCTGGGTAAGAGATGCTCGGCTTTTCTGAGCGAACTTCATTGTTCACGTTAAACGGCCAATGCCATTTGGACTGTCGCACAGCATTCACTAGAGTTATGATCAAAACAAGCTCAACCATCGATTTCACCTTGACGGACCTCGATCTCTTTCCTTTAATTTCCGACTTCCAAATAAAGGAAAGAGCAGAAAGTGATGACTATTCTCAAACCTTTACACTAAGCACCATTCGAAAAAGGTCCAGGCAAGTTAAGGCTGTCTCATTATCAACTCAATCTTATAATCTACAACGACTCACATGGAACAAAAGCAATATAGATTCCATCATGGGGACTTGTTCCTCATTATTTGCATCACCGGAAGCAGAGATACATCATATTGAGGCCTTGGAGTCGTTTGTCGACAATTTAAATAAAAGAAATTCCGACCGAGGTAACAGCCACAAAGACCCTAGAACCTCCGGGGCAGCCTGGTACTCATACAATCTGAGGTAAAAAAAGTCCTAAATAAATACCTAAGATCACTGCAAACTCAGGGCTCAGAACTGACACAACAGACCCTTACCTTAATAGTAAAAATGAAAAGAGACTTAAAAAAAGATATCAAGGCGGCAAAGCAAGCATACAATGGACAATCTTGGATGAAACTACTCCACGCCAGCAAGCAAAAAAACTCCAAACTTTTCTGGGCAAACATCAACTTCTTACTAAATGGCAAAAACCGCCATTTCAATTCGGAAATAACAGAACATACATGGAGAGCTCACATTGAAGCCACATATAATACGACCTCACTCACCGGTGAGTAAAATACTTCCAAACCTTCAAAAGCGATGGGGACGGACTCCAGCCAGATAACAAGTCCTAAGGCTCAAAAACCTAGAACCATCCAGGAAACATATACCAAAACTTGTATATCACTCCATCCTACCACCCAAAAAATCAAATAAAGGACAAATTCCACCCAGAAGCTTGGGAAACAACAAGGTTTGAACCATCTGTACACTACCCACAGATGACACAAAAGCAGGTACTGAATACAATAAAACACCTGAGACCTGAGGGGGCCCTAGGGCCAAATGGCTTGCCTAACGCATTATTTAAAAAAGATCCATCCTTTTGGTCCGGCCACCTTACGCCCCTGTATACACACATCTTAGAGTCTTGCACCATTCCTGTTTCCTGGCGAGGAAGTATTTTACAACCCATATACAAATCGGGGCGCGATCCGATCCATCCAATTACAGATTGATAGCGTTCATTGATGTCGAGGCAACAATCTATGCATCAAACTTGTTGACAGACCTTGAGGATTGGGTCAGCAGTAAAAACCTCATTCCGAACACACAAACAGGTTTTTGTGCAGGGATGGGCAACTTAACGAACATATCCGCAGTCACTCTCCTGGCCAATCAAGCCATCGCCAAATCAAATATTCTCTACGCGTGCCTTGTAGACCTTAAAGCAGCCTTCAATAAAGTGCCCAGATCCAATCTTGGGGAGCTCCTTCTAAATTATTAGAGGCAATCATTAATCTCTATTCAAAAACATGGGTCCAAATAAAAAAAGGGAAAGGGCGAAGTCTGACTAATAAAATCTCAACCATCAACAACCATCAAAACAGGGGTGCATGCTGGCTCCCTGCTTATTTAACATCTACACAGCTGACTTAGAGAACAACCTTCGTTCATCACAAGGCAACCCTCCAAAATTGGGCAGCGTCCCAATAGTAAGTCTCCAATACGCGGACGACATTGTCTTACTTTCTTAAACGCCTCGAGGCCAGCAGCGGTTGATTATCCAATTAGCAAAATATACCACCTCAGCTCAATTGGTGATCAGCCTACAAAAATCGAAGGTCGTATGCTTTTCCAGCACCCACAAAAAATGCCCATAATTCATCTGGATGTTAAGCAACAACCCTTTGTCCCAGGTGGACTCATACAAATACTTGGGGGTACATCTAGATCATCAGCTCAGCTACAAGCTACATTTGGACCAAGGGCAAGCAAAAGCCAAACAACCACTATTCGCATTTAAAATCTTGCAGAAAAAACTCAGCAGTTGTTCAACAAACCATCTACTAAAGGTCATAGCAGCAAAATTCCTGCCATCCATTTCATATGGATCAGAACTGATAAACACAAAGGACTCAGCAGTTTTAAATACAGCACAATCTAGTCTCTTCAAGAACTTGTTTTAAATTCCATGTCATATTTCACAAGCACAGATAAGACTAGAATGCGGATTAAAAAAACAGATAC
This sequence comes from Calotriton arnoldi, assembly GCA_963921515.1. Classification (NCBI taxonomy): domain Eukaryota; kingdom Metazoa; phylum Chordata; class Amphibia; order Caudata; family Salamandridae; genus Calotriton; species Calotriton arnoldi. The sequence continues at coordinate 310,475 of CAWUFW010008353.1, forward strand.
CAGCAAGACAAGGAGCCCTGGTCAAATATTATTGGAGAATGAGGGCAGCAGAGGATAACACTCTAGCCCACCACTGTTGGCAGGAAGTCGAAAAACAATCCAGGCTAAGTAAGTCAGTACTCCCAGTTCTAAAAGAATCCCTTTCGGCACTAAAGCTAGATGTGGCCTGGCTCACATTAACAACCTACTCTGAGTTCAAGCATATAGTTAACAAAGCCATTAAGCAACAATTGCTATTAACAGACAAAGACGCCTTGGCCCACAAAACACATGCCTGGGTGGTGAGGCCATCTTATAAATTGTTGAAAGCTCAACCGTATTTGTCAGAACACTTCTCAAAACAATATAAGCAGAACTTGACCCTATTGAGACTGAGATCCTTCCCCTCGAAAGACCTCACTCCAAAATGGAAACAGACATGGTTGACAAAGTAATGCCGTCTTTGTGGTCATGGAGATGAGTCATTACTTTACCTACTATGCATCTGTCCAGCACTCTTAAACACTCGGAAAACTCTCCTTCAGGATATACTGAGGAGAGAACAAATAAGGACCTGCAGAGTGGCTGTTATAACATGTCTTGGAGGCTCGTCTGTCCAATTGTCTTGCAAGGCAATAAAATTCAGGAACCTAGTGGCAAAAGAATTAGACAAGAACGACTGATGAACTACACTTGACTATACTATCGCATCTATTTTAAACTCCGCAGTCCACAACCTCCCAGCACTTGCACTTTATTATACCTCGGTGAAACATGTATGTTTGTGTACAGTTTTAATTAAGTTTGCTTCCCCAACAGGACGGGACTTCATATATAAATAGCCCTAACAAATGTGCTTATTGCATTTTTAACCTAGAACAAATGTCTGACAGCTCATATACCAGGTGGTTCGCTCCACCCTTTTATGATTTTAAAGAAATCAAATAAAAGTATATTTCAGTGTTAACCTATGAAAGGGGTAGACCTCACAGTAGTGAAAAACAAATTTGGGTGGTTTTTACTACCAGAACATGTAAAACGTAAAAGTACATGTCCTACCTTTTGATTACACAGCACCCTGCCCTATGGGCTATCTAGGGCCTACCTTAGGAGTGACTTATACATAATAAAAGGGAGAGTTTAAGGCTTGAAAAGGGGTTTTCAATAACAAGTGTAGTGGTGGTGTAAACTGCACACACAGGCTCTGCAGTGGCAGCCCTGAGACAGGTTTAAAGTGCTACTTGTGTGGGTGGCACAATCAGTGTTGCAGGCCCACTAGTAGCATTTATTTTATAGGCCCTGGGCACACGTTGTGTACTCTACCAGCGAGTAATAGATAAATTAAATATGCCAGTTGTGGGTAAATCAATCAATCCATGTTTTAGTGGAGATGCACATGCACTTTAGCACTGGCTGGCAGTGGTAAAGTGCTCAAATTCATAAGGCCAACAAAAATTATTCAGCAAAATTAGAGGCAAGCAGGCAAAACGTTTGGGGGAAGACCACCCTAAGACCCTAAGACTGTCAGGTCTAACTGGAGGTATGATAGCAGGATATGTGTCAAAGATCAGGTTGTTTCTGTCGGTGATTGGGCCAAGGTGAGAGCTTCTATTGGAACCATACCAAGTTCCAAATGTACTTATCCCATGAAGGTGGTTCAAGTGTATCATAATGCTGTGAAAACCTTGGATGGGGAAATTCGGAATTTAGCCAGAGTTGCTAGGTTTGAATAAAATAAACATACAGAGGGCTCAAATGATGTGGTAGTTCATAAAGATGTGGATGCATTTAAGGATGCAATTTTCTGATCAAAAAGGTTAATTAGGGGTAATCATATCTGCATAACCATGTGTAGCTCTGGTATCTTTAAGAGACTGTCATATCTGCATTGTAAGTGTAAGCAGTTTATCAAATAGCGTTCAACTCTTATATTGTCTGTTTTATCTTATATTTTACTGTTGTATTTTGCGTGTTTAAGTGGGAAGGTGTATGATGTCTTGGAGTTCTCTTTGCTCTTTCATCTCTTTAGAATGTTGAGTTATGAATGAGGAGATTTCAAGAAAAGGGCTTGAGCTGAAACAACATGCTATTGCTGGGGTTTCTTTCTCACATAATAAACTTACCTTTAACTTGAAGTTGTGGTGGCCTCGCATTGTTTTCACGATTTCACAACTGCTATTTCTGAATATATGGCTCTCTGAGCATTGAATGGAAACAGAGGTTGGACTTCTCTTTCCAATCTTGCACTGGTATGTAAATATTATATTTATTTGCATTTGTGAATAGTGGAAACGATTTAAGAGATATGATTGTCAATATTTACCTAATGTCTTACAATCGACTTCCTTTATGATTGTTTTTCTGTTAGGGTGGGGAATGCTGGATTTCAACAAGTAATGTGATAATTTATAAAATATCCCAAACAAAATGTTATGTATGATGTTGCAAGTTGGTACTAAGGCCAGCTTTTATCCATAATGTTGTTTTTTTGTTAAAGGCTGCCTGTTGGAAATTTGGTTATGGCTCTTCAAGCAGCAACTGCAATTCTTGTCAGGGTGAAGTCACAAGCAAACCTCTAATTAACCTCAACCCTCTGGTAGCTTGCTACAGAGCAGTCAGGCTTAACTTACAGGCAATGTGTAAAGTATGTATGCAGCACTTCAGACAGTAATAAAGTGGAAACACCACACAAGAAGAATCCCACACCAATTTAGAAAAATAGACAGGGGCAGCTCCTCCATGTGGGCGGAGGAGCATTGCCCCACTGCTTTCTCGCAGTGCATAACATTTTATAAATAATTTGACACCGAGACGACAAAAATCCAATCAGTAGAACCAGAGATATGCAGTATGAAAGCTTTCAGTGAACATAGAGCCAAAAAGCGCAAAGTGCCAACTTATCTGGTTGTGCTGGACAGTGATAAAGTCACAAGTTCAAGCCGTCCATGATGGAGCAAGGGTCAGCTACAGGGACCCAGTTAGGCCCCCTGAAGAACAGTACCTTAAATCCTGGATGAAGGGTGAGTCGAAGTCCTGGCATTGAGTTACGCTGGCCAGCGTAGAGAAACTGCTGACATGGAGCTTGCGATGCGAGATTCTGCGCAAAGATATGTCACGCAGCTAAGTCAGTGATGATTGATGGGAGCTTGCGAAAAGAGGTTGTGCTTATTGGTCGATGAAGCCACTGGGCTTACGAAGAGGTGCATAGTGATGAGTCAGTGCTGAAGTCAAGGTGCGTTACACTGGGCCATTGCTGGAGCAGCCGCTGGGGCTTTTGAAGACCTGCGTCAAGATGCGTCATGCTGCGCCGAGCGGGGCCAGTTGTCGGCGTCGAGATGCATTGCACTGCGTGAGGCTGGCAGGGCTGCTGAGGCGATGCTAGTCCTGTGTCGGAGCTTTGAGGAGCTGGATGACACTGTACCAGTTGTCAGCATTGAGATGTATCACGCTGGATTATGCTTGTGTAGCTGTCAAGGTGATGAATGCTCCTGCGTCGAAGATGCATGGTGCAGAGAAGACTGTTGCATCCCTGTGGCTTGAGAACAGGAGGTCAGTCAATTGACCATTTATAATCTTGGAGTTCTGGGACACACAGGCAGGCTGGTTTCAGCAGGGCAGCGCACAGGAGAAGAGTCCAGGTGATGCAACAGCAATCCTTGGGCAGCAGAGCCGTCCTTGTGCAGCAAAGACAGTCAGCAATGCAGACTTCACACCTGGGCAGTCCTTCTTCCTGGTGGAGCCCATAGGTAAGGGAAGCAATCACAAGAGTTGGGGTGTGAAGTCCGATATAAATACCTGGTGTCCACTTTGAATTAGAGGAAGCTTCTAGAGTTTCCGCCCAACTGAGGTGTCAGGCATTGTCTTTCTCCCTGCTCTGGCGCTACCTTGTCTGTGGTCACAAAAGACTAGCGACCAGCCCTTTGTGAGAGTGCTCAGGCAGAGACTTTGTGATGTGCAAGTGTGGTGGGTGACAGCTCTACTCCCTTGTTACCTCAGAGTGACCCATCTTGCCAGCTTCTATGTTCTGTTTGTCGCACTGTCTGGGAGCAATACACAAAAGGCCAACTGACATCTACACCTAGTTATTTGACACAAGATTATTATTATTCAGGCAGCAGACACCAAATGGTTGTGACAGGAAAATGCCTACTTTCTAAAAGTAACATTTTCAGAATTCTGATTATCAATCTGACTTGAACATTATAGAGGGCTAATAATTACAATTATATGGACACCAAACTCGACATTTCTACCTGCCCCCAATTGAAAGTTATTACTTATTAACGCCTTCGATGCTTATGACGAGCTGGACTCGTCATGGCACACAGTGGTCGTGTACTCATGACGAGTCCAGCTCGTCATAAGACCACGCACGGGGAAGCGCTGGCGCTCCCCGTGGGAATCCGATTGTTGTTTTTTTGGGGGAGGCAGGGGAAGGGCTTCCCTGCCTCCCCCGCCCCCATCAATGACGTCAGCGCGCAGGCGCGCTGACGTCATTGAGGGTTTCCCTTCTTCCCCGACGCGCTGCAAGCCATTTGCTTCCAGCGAGTCAGGGAAATCAGGTGAGTTTTGGCTCCGGGGAGGGGGGGTTTGAATCAAAAGAGACATTGAGGGAAAGGAAAGGGATTTCCTTTCCCCCGATGCCTCTTTTGTGCATTCCTGCTGCACGATCATGCAATCGTGCAGCAGGAATGCCCACTAGGCACCAGGGATTTTTTTTTTTTTGTAATGCGCATCAAAATACTGTTTGGGGAGCGGCCCTTGGGCAAGGGTCGCTCCCCTTTTGGGGCCATATGTTTTTGTGCTTTGCCCCCTGGGGGGCAGTTTTTCGTATTGTGCCCACTAGACCACCAGGGAGAAACGGTGGGGAGTGGCCCCTTGGGCAAGGGTCACTCCCCTTGGGGGCTTTGTTTGTGGCCGATCGGCCAAAGGATAGTGCCCTTTATTTATTTATTTTATTTATGTATTTTAATTAATGCCTGCGTGGACTGTACCCGAAGGTGTCAGAGCGCTTCACAGTAGGACAGTAACATTACATGAGGAGAAGGTTACAAGTGAGCATAATACAAAAGGAAACGTTACATTACATGAGGAAAAAGTGACAATAACAAAACAACCAAGGTACAAAAAGAGGTATGCGTTACAAGAGGAAAAAGTGACACGTGTGCATACATGAGATAGAAAATACAAATAGAGGTATAATACTGCAATAAGTGTCAGTCACACTGGGAAGGCACTTCTATAGGCATGGAGTACAGATTTTCCTATAGTGGAAGAACTTCTTTGAGGGAGTAGAGAGGGCGTGAATTAAACAGGAGACTTAAAATGAAGGGTACACAAACATAAAATCCAACACAGCACGCAAGGGTGAGGAATGTCCAGGAAAAAGTACAAATTTACAATGAAGAGCGAACTTCCTAGAGGGGCTGAGAGTGAAAGTATTAGTTCTGAAAGTGTCTTTGGAAGAGAAGAGATTTGAGGTCAGCTTTGAAGATCCGGGTAGAGGAGGTGGCACGGAGCAATGGGGGAAGCGAGTTCCAGATTCTCACCGCATTTCCTGAGAAGGATTGCGCCATCGATCTTTCCCTTTTTGAAGACGGGGGGGGCTCAAGCAGAAGCTTTTCCGCATTGCGAGAAGGGCGAGAGCCACCGGACAATTTCAATTTATTTGCCAGGTAACGAGGGGAGGAGGTGTGTAAGGCTTTGTGTGTGATGCAGGCAGTTTTGTAAATAGATCTTGCCTCGATCGGAAGCCATCGAAAGAGGATAGGAGTGACGTGGTCGCTCCGTTTAGACCCTGAAATGAAGTGAGCTGCTGAATGGAGGATGGATTTGAGAGGGGAGAGGTGGGATTTGGGTAGGCCCGTCAGAAGAGAATTGCAATAATCCAGTCTTGAGAGAACCAGAGATTGTACCAAGGGTTTTAAGTCTTTCTCCGGGAAGAACCGATGGATCCCCCGTAGAAGGCGCAACTGGTAACGTGCGTTCTTAGCAATAGAGTTGATGTGGGAGATTAGGTTGAGTCTTTTGTCAAGAATGACACCTAGGGATTTAGCGCTGTCGACAATGATGGGTTTGTTGTTGAGTAGGTTAGCTGATCCATCCAAGATTGAACAGGAGGAGGTGAGAGAGAGGTAGAGAGGAGGAGGAATTCAGTTTTGGCGGGATTCAGAATGAGTTGGTGATCTAACATCCAGTTGTGAATAGAGTTGAGAGTAGAGTTGAGTAGTGAGAGATCATGTGCAGAAGATACCTTAAGGTATCTTCCCACTAGTCCACCAGGCATTTATTTGTGGAGAGTGACCCCTTGGGCAAGGGTCACTCTCCTTTGAGGGCAATATTTGTGGCTGTGTCTGCCCACCAGGAGGGCAGATCGCCATGTTTTTAAAAAATTGGGCCCACTAGAGCACCAGGGATTTGTTTGAGGGGAGTGGCCCCTTGGGCAAGGGTTGCTCCACTTTGGGGAGCATTAATTTGGCTGTTTCTGCCATCCTGAGGAGCAGATTGGCTGATTTGTTTTTTTGTAGGTCCACTAGGCCACCAGGGTTTTTATGTTGGGGAGCGGCCCCTTGGGCAAGGGTCGCTCCCTTTATGGGAGGATGATTGTGGCCATTTCTGCCCTCTTTGGGTGGCAGAATAGCAGTATGTTTTTAGGCCCATCTGCCCCCAAGGAGGGCAGAAGCCAGTAGTCACCAGGGTTTTTTAATTTTTGTGTTGGGGAGTGGCCAAAATGGCAAGGGTTGCTCCCCTTTTACGGGGGTGAATATTGTATTTATATTCTTTGGCCCACCTACCCCTTAGCTTGGCTGGTGGATTGTGTGTGGACTGGTGCATTATTTGCATTTTATGATTGTAATGTTTTTTTCTCCTTTTTATTCTAGTGTAAAGCTTTTGATTCCTGTTTGCGGTTACGGCAGTGGTTGTTCTGCAGTTTTGCGTAATTGCATTTATTTGGTAAGAAAAATATTTTTGTTGTGTGTACTCCAAATGAGTATTATTGTCATGCATGAATGAATTTTTTGTAAGTGGTGTCATAATGGCAGCATATTTGTTAGTGTTCAGAGCATGAAATTCTTTGCGATGTTTTGCATTGTCTTATGTGTAATTTTTTTTTCTTCTTTTTTAGTGGGATATTGTTGATCTTCACTGTGTCTGTGCAGAGTAGGTGGTGGTGAGTCTAGCTGCTTCTGTCACGTGAGTGGTATAGTGTTGGAGTATATAGGTCTTTGTGATAAAACTACATTTTGTTTATTTCTTTTTACAAAGGGTTTGTTGTTGTTGACTTGTTTGACAAGTAACCTTTATTAATAAGCATTATGGCTAGCCGTAGAATGACTGCTCAGCAGGTGGTTGGTTTGCTTCTTGAATCTTCCTCTGAGCAGGATTATGAGACTGACAGTGCGTCTGAGGGAGAGGAGGGAGGGAAGTTTCAGGCAGTGAGTTTTCTCTCCACATGGAATCATCGGATGATGAAGGTACTCTCAGTGCAGATGAAGGTACTCTCGGTGTGGATGAATCTACTCTCAGTGCGGATGAAGTGCCTGTTTTAGAGGAGGATACTACTGTGCCGATGGTGCAAGAGGCATCTGGATTGCAGCGTGGGGCTGCTAGGCTTCCTACTGGAAGTGCTGGACTCTGGGTTGATCCAAACATGGTGCAGCCGGTGTTGCCTGCCTTTAGTGGTTATGCAGGGTGTAGAGTGGATTGTGAACATTATTTGCCTATACAGTATTTTCAGTTGTTTATGGATGATGTATTTTTGGGTGAGATTGTTGAGCAGACTAATTTGTATGCTGAACAGTTTTTGAGGGACAACTGTGCCAGACTTAGGCCCCATTCTAGAGCTACCCGGTGGAGTCCCACAAATCTGGAAGAAATGAAGAAGTTTTTGGGTTTGACTTTTTTGATGGGTTTGATAAGGAAGCCGTCCATGGGTTCATATTGGTCTACCAGTCCCTTGATGGCAACGGCCATATTTCCTGCAGTTATGACTCGTGATCGGTATTTACTTTTGCTTCGGATGCTGCATTTTGTTGATAATGGTTTGGCGTTGCCACGAGATCACCCTGAATGTGACCGTCTTTTTAAGATTCAGCCTGTTCTTGATCACTTTGTAGATCGATTTTCAGAGATCTATACTCCAGGGAAAGAAATATCTATTGATGAGTCTTTGGTCCTGTTCAAGGGCCGTTTGGTTTTTAGGCAGTACATTCCTAGCAAGAGGGCACGCTATGGAATTAAGCAGTATATGTTGTCTGAGAGTAGGACAGGATATGTTTTTAATTTGCGTGTGTACACTGGTAGGGATTCCACTATTGACCCCCTGGTTGTCCGTCCACTTTTGGAGTTTCAGAGAAAATTGTGTGGGATCTTGCTAGAGGACTGTTTAACAGAGGCCACCATTTGTACCTTGATAACTTCTACACTGCTGTGCAATTGTTTAAGGAATTGTTCAAAGTGGACACTTTTGCTTGTGGCACAATCCGCTCTAACCGTAAAGGTTATCCAAAAGAGCTTGTTTGCAAAAAACTTCAGAGGGGACAGTGCAGTTCCTTGCGTAGTGATGAACTACTAGCTGTGAAATTTGTGGACAGGAGGGATGTGTACATGCTGACTACCATCCATGATGAGAGTACTTCACCTGTGGCTGTTTGGGGTCAGATTGCTGAAGTGCGCAAACCTGTGTGCATTTTAGACTACAATAAGCACATGGGTGGTGTTGATAGAGTAGATCAGAGGTTGGAACCTTACACTGCTATTCGTAAGGCTTACATTTGGTATAAGAAGTTGGCCATCCATCTCTTCAATTTAGCAACTTTCAATGCTTTTGTTGTGTTCAAGGAGTGTTCTCCTGCATCAAAGTTGACTTTTGTTCAGTTTCAGGAGTCTGTCATAGGCACCCTTGTTGTTGTGGAACAGGCAAGTGTTCCTAGAGTTGGAGTGGTGGAGGATGTGGCTCGATTGAAAGATCGCCACTTTCCTGATCACATTCCTCCTACACCCTCCAAAGACTTTCCCACTAGGAGATGTAGAGTCTGTTGGCGAAGAGGAACGCGGAAGGAGACTCGTATGTACTGCCCTGAGTGTCCTTCTAACCCTGGGCTGTGTGTGTCTGCTTGTTATAGAGCGTACCACAAGCAAAAGAATTATTGGGAGCAACCATGAGTGGTAAAGTGGACTGCCTGGTCTGTAATGTTTAAGAATTGTTGTTCAGTTTCAAGGTTGGCATTAGTGCAATGTATTTAGTTTCTGATTTTGTGTTAGTAGATTTGTATCTATTTGCAATTTGTTTGTGTTTTCTTTTTTGTATAAAAAAATCCTAAATGTGATGGTGGTGTGTGTAGGCCGGTGCTTGGCTGGCGGTGTGCGTGGAGTGGCGCTTGGCTGGCGGTGTGCGTGGAGTGGCTCTTGGCTGGCGGTGTGCGTGGAGTGGCGCTTGGCTGGCGGTGTGCGTGGAGTGGCGCTTGGCTGGCGGTGTGCGTGGAGTGGCGCTTGGCTGGCGGTGTGCGTGGACTGGCGCTCGGCTGGCGGTGTGTGAGTAGTGACTTGCTGCTGGTCACTACACCCACTGCTAGCCGAGCGACACTCCACGCAATCCATCAGCTTGTGTGGTTGCTGTGTTAGGAATGTGGGCGTGTGAAAGTGATGGGCCCTTGAATGGCGCTGTCTGCTGGTGTGAGTGTTGTAATGTGATGGGCCCGCGGCTGGTGGTGTGAATGGTTTTGTATGTGTCACACGTATGAAAGGTGTATGAATGGCCTGTAAAGAGGTTGGTGCCTTGTCGTGGCTTTACAGCTCACGAGCTGTGAGTCAATGGTTCAGTTTCTCGTCCTTTCAATTATTAACAGTGCATTTAATTTTTGTGAAATCTCTTGTTAATAAAATTGTATATACTGAACCATCACTTGCCCTCGTGCCAAATCCAACCAGTATGTGTGTGTGCTTGAGGAATAGATGGCTGTGCAGTAATCTTTGTCTTTTTAGTCTGTCTGCCAAGGTGTACATTCCGTCTAAGAATAACCTACCAACTGTAGATATTGTCGTAACACCCATGGGAGTACATGGTGATATCTCTCTTGTGGATCATAACAAGTTATGTTACCCAAAATGCCCTGCAAACCTCAAAATGTCTGTCACATTTTCCTTGCAATATTGTGCCAAAATTTTCACGCTGCAGAAATAACACATTATCTCAAAACGACCTGGTTTTGCAAGGGGGGTCACCTGGGTTTTTGGCCCGGGGCTCGGCAGCCACATAGGGAAACCTACCAAACCCACACATTTCTGTAAAGTAGACTCCCGGGGGATTCCAGCGAGGTATGGCTTGCATGGATCCCCCAACGTTTTCTTACCCAGAATCCCTTGCAAACCTCAATTTTAGCTGAAAGAAAATCACTTTTTCACACATTTTTGTGTGGGAAAGTGTAGCATCACTGGGCTCACACAAATTTCCTACCACCCAGCGTTCCCCCAGGTCTCCCGATAAAAATGGTGCCTCACTTGTGTGGGAGGCCCAAGTACCCGCGACAGACAAGGGCCCAAAACGTAGTGAGGCGACATCAAAATTGCCTATCTCAAAACCACCTGGTTTTGCAAGGGAGTCACCTGGGTTTTGGCCCCGTGCTCGGCGGAATCTAGGAAACCTACCAAACCACACATTTCTGAAAACTAGACACCCGGGGGCTTCCAAGGAGGTATGGCTTGCGTGGATCCCCCAACGTTTCCTTACCCAGAAAGTGATTTTTTCAGCTAAAATTGAAGTTTGCAAGGGATTCTGGGTAAGAAAGCGTTGGGGGATACACTAAGCCATACCTCCTTGAAGCCCCGGGTGTCTAGTTTTCAGAAATGTGTGGGTTTGGTAGGTTTCCTAGATGGCCGCCGAGCACAGGGACAAAACCCAGGTGATCTCCTGCAAAACCAGGTGGTTTGAGATAGGCAATTTTGATGTACGCCTCACTACGTTTTGGGCCCTTGCCTGTCGTGGTACTGGGCCTCCACACAAGTGAGGCACCATTTTATTGGGAGACCTGGAGGAACGCTGAGTGTTAGGACATTTGTGTGAGCCTGGTGATGCCACACTTTCCCACACAAAATGTGTGAAAAAGTGATTTTTCAGCTAAAATTGAGGTTTGCAAGGGATTCTGGGTGGAAACGTTGGGAGATCCATGCAAGCTATACCTCCTTGGAAGCCCCGGTGTCTAGTTTTCAGAAATGTGTGGGTTTGGTAGGTTTCCCTAGATGGCCGCCGAGCACGGGGCCAAAACCCAGGTGACTACTTGCAAAACCAGGTGGTTTTGAGATAGGCAATTTTGATGTCGCCTCACTACGTTTTGGGCCCTTGCATGTCGCGGGTACTTGGGCCTCCCACACAAGTGAGGCACCATTTTTATCGGACGACCTGGGGGAACACTGGGTGGTAGGAAATTTGTGTGAGCCCGGTGATGCCACACTTTCCCACACAAAAATGTGTGAAAAAAGTGATTTTTTCAGCTAAAATTGAAGTTTGCAGGGGATTCTGGGTAAGGAAACGTTGGGGGATCCACGCAAGCCATACCTCCCTGGAAGCCCCCGGGTCTCTACTTTTCAGAAATGTGTGTGTTTGGTAGGTTTCCTAGGTGCCGGCAGAGCTAGGGTTCACAAACTACAGCTAGGCACTTTGCCCAAAAGGGTCATTTTTCACTGCGAAATTGAGGTGTGACCACGTTGCGTTTTGCGCCGTTTCCTGTTGCGGGCACTAGGCCGACCCACACAAGTGAGGTACCATTTTTCTCGTAAGACTTTGGGGAACGTGGGGTGGGTGGAAATTTGTGGATCCACGCAGATTCCAGAACTTTCCACCACAGAAATGTGGGGAAAATATGTTTTTTTTGACAATTTTTTAGGTTTGCAAGGGATTCTGGGTAACAGAACCTGGTGGGAGGCAGTCAAGTCACCCCATCCTGGATTCCCCTGGGTGTCTAGTTTTCAAAAATGTATAGGCTTGCTAGTTTTCCCTAGGTGCCGGCAGAGCTGGCTCTTCGATCAGTAGCAGCACCACCCCCCTCTTCCCACAGCGCCTTGAGAACCTCGCGGGTATGTAGTGCGCTTTATAAGTGACATGATTGATTGATTGATTGAGAGCTAGGGTTCAAAAACTACAGCTAGGCACTTTGCCAAAAAAGGGTCATTTTTCACTGCGAAATTGAGGTGTGACCACGTTGCGTTTTGCGCCGTTTCCTGTCGCGGGCACTAGGCCGACCCACACACGTGAGGTACCATTTTTCTCGGAAGACTTTGGGGAGCAGCGGGTGGGTGCAAATTTGTGGATCCACGCAGATTCCAGAACTTTCCACCACTGAAATGTGGGGAAAATGTGTTTTTTTTTATAATTGCTTAGGTTTGCAAGGGATTCTGGGTAACAGAACCTAGTGGGAGGCAGTCAGGTCATCCCATCCTGGATTCCCCTGGGTGTCTAGTTTTCAAAAATGTATAGGTTTGCTAGGTTTCCCTAGGTGCCGGCAGAGCTAGGGTTCAAAAACTACAGCTAGGCACTTTGCCAAAAAAGGGTGATTTTTCACTGCGAAATTGAGGTGTGACCACGTTGCGTTTTGCTCCGTTTCCTGTTGCAGGCACTAGGCCGACCCACACAAGTGAGGTACCATTTTTCTCGTAAGACTTTGGGGAACGTGGGGTGGTCGGAAATTTGTGGATCCCCACAGATTCCAGAACTTTCCACCACAGAAATGTGGGGAAAATGTGGGTTTTTTGACAATTTTTTAGGTTTGCAAGGGATTCTGGGTAACAGAACCTGGTGGGAGGCAGTCAAGTCACCCCATCCTGGATTCCACTGCGTGTCTAGTTTTCAAAAATGTATAGGTTTGCTAGGTTTCCGTAGGTGCCGGCAGAGGTAGGGTTCAAAAACTACAGCTAGGCACTTTGCAAAAAAAGGGTGATTTTTCACTGCGAAATTGAGGTGTGACCACGTTGCGTTTTGCGCCGTTTCCTGTCGCAGGCACTAGGCCGACCCACACAAGTGAGGTACCATTTTTCTCATAAGACTTTGGGGAACGCGGGGTGGGCGGAAATTTGTGTATCCCCACAGATTCCAGAACTTTCCACCACAGAAATGTGGGGAAAATGTGGTTTTTTTGACAATTTTTTAGGTGTGCAAGGGATTCTGGGTAACAGAACCTGGTGGGAGGCAGTCAAGTCACCCCATCCTGGATTTCCCTGGGTGTCTAGTTTTCAAAAATGTATAGGTTTGCTAGGTTTCCATAGGTGCCGGCAGAGGTAGGGTTCAAAAACTACAGCTAGGCACTTTGCAAAAAAAGGGTCATTTTTCACTGCGAAATTGAGGTGTGACCACGTTGCGTTTTGCGCCGTTTCCTGTTGTGGGCACTACGCCGACCCACCCAAGTGAGGTACCATTTTTCTCGGAAGACTTTGGGGAAAGCGATGTGGGTGGAAATTTGTGGATCCACGCATATTCCAGAACTTTCCATCACAGAAATGTGGGGAAAATGTGTTTTTTTTGACAATTTTTTAGGTTTGCGAGGGATTCTGGGTAACAGAATCTGGTGGGAGGCAGTCAAGTCACCCCATCCTGGATTCCCCTAGGTGTCTAGTTTTAAAAATGTATAGGTTTGCTAGGTTTCCCTAGGTGCCGGCAGAGCTAGGGTTCAAAAACTACAGCTAGGCACTTTGCCAAAAAATGGTCATTTTTCACTGCGAAATTGAGGTGTGACCACGTTGCGTTTTGCGCCGTTTCCTGTCGCAGGCACTAGGCCGACCCACACAAGTGAGGTACCATTTTTCTCGTAAGACTTTGGGGAACGCGGGTGGGTGGAAATTTGTGGATCCACGCAGATTCCAGAACTTTCCACCACAGAAATATGGGGAAAATGTGGTTTTTTCACAATTTTTAGGTTTGCAAGGGATTCTGGGTAACAGAACCTGGTGGGAGGCAGTCAAGTCACCCCATCATGGATTCCCCTGGGTGTCTAGTTTTCAAAAATGTATAGGTTTGCTAGGTTTCCCTAGGTGCCGGCAGAGCTAGGGTTCAAAAACTACACCTAGGCACTTTGCCAAAAAAGGGTCATTTTTCACTGCGAAATTGAAGTGTGACCACGTTGCGTTTTGCGTCGTTTCCTGTCGCAGGCACTAAGCCGACCCACACAAGTGAGGTACCATTTTTCTCATAAGACTTTGGGGAACACGGGATGGGTGGAAATTTGTGGATCCACGCAGATTCCAGAACTTTCCACCACAGAAATGTGGCGAAAATGTGTTTTTTTGGCAATGTTTTAGGTTTGCAAGGGATTCTGGGTAACAGAAGCTGGTGGGAGGCAGTCAAGTCACCCCATCCTGGATTCCCCTGGATGTCTAGTTTTCAAAAATGTATAGGTTTGCTAGGTTTCCCTAGGTGCCCGCAGAGCTAGGGTTCAAAAACTACAGCTAGGCACTTTGCCAACAAAGGGTCATTTTTCACAGTGAAAGTGAGGTGTGACCACGTTGCGTTTTGCGCCGTTTCCTGTCGCAGGCACTAGGCCGACCCACACAAGTGAAGTACCATTTTTCTCGTAAGACTTTGGGGAACGCGGGTTGAGTGGAAAATTGTGGATCCACGCAGATTCCAGAACTTTCCACCACAGAAATGTGGGGAAAATCTGTTTTTTTTGGACAATTGTTTAGGTTTGCTAGGGATTCTGGTTAACAGAACCTAGTGGGAGGCAGTCAAGTCACCCCATTCTGGATTCCCCTGGGTGTCTAGTTTTCAAAAATGTATAGGTTTGCTAGGTTTCCCTAGGTGCCGGCAGAGCTAGGGTTAAAAAACTACAGCTAGGCACTTTGCCAAAAAAGGGTCATTTTTCACTGCGAAATTGAGGTGTGACCACATTGCGTTTTGTGCCGTTTCCTGTCGCAGGCACTAGGCCGACCCACACAAGTGAGGTACCATTTTTCTTGTAAGACTTTGGGGAATGCGGGGTGGGTGGAAATTTCTGGATCCACGCAGATTCCAGAACTTTCCACCACGGAAATGTGGGGAAAATGTGTTTTTTTTGACAATTTTTTAGGTTTGCGAGGGATTCTGGGTAACAGAATCTGGTGGGAGGCAGTCAAGTCACCCCATCCTGGATTCCCCTAGGTGTCTAGTTTTAAAAAATGTATAGGTTTGCAAGGTTTCCCTAGGTGCCGGCAGAGCTAGGGTTCAAAAACTACAGCTAGGCACTTTGCCAAAAAATGGTCATTTTTCACAGCGAAATTGAGGTGTGACCACGTTGCGTTTTGCGCCGTTTCCTGTCGCAGGCACTAGGCCGACCCACACAAGTGAGGTACCATTTTTCTCGTAAGACTTTGGGGAACGCGGGGTGGGTGGAAATTTGTGGATCCACGCCGATTCCAGAACTTTCCACCACAGAAATGTGGGGAAAATGTTGTTTTTTTGACAATTTTGTAGGTTTGTGAGGGATTCTGGGTAACAGAACCTGGTGGGAGGCAGTCAAGTCACCCCATCCTGGATTCCCCTGGGTGTCTAGTTTTCAAAAATGTATAGGTTTGCTAGGTTTCCCTAGGTGCCGGCAGAGCTAGGGTTCAAAACTACAGCTAGGCACTTTGCCAAAAAGGGTCATTTTTCACTGCGAAATTGAGGTGTGACCACGTTGCGTTTTGCACCGTTTCCTGTCGCAGGCACTAGGCCGATCCACACAAGTGAGGTACCATTTTTCTCGTAAGACTTAGGGGAATGCGGGGTGGGTGGAAATTTGTGGATCCACGCAGATTACAGAACTTTCCACCACGGAAATGTGGGGAAAATGTGTTTTTTTTGACAATTTTTTAGGTTTGTGGGGGATTCTGGGTAACAGAACCTGGTGGGAGGCAGTCAAGTCACCCCATTATGAATTCCCCCTGGTGTCTAGTTTCCAAAAATGTATAGGTTTGCTAGGTTTCCCTAAGTGCCCGCAGAGCTAGGGTTCAAAAACTACAGCTAGGCACTTTGCAAAAAAAGGGTAATTTTTCATTGTGAAAATGTGGTACGTCCACGTTGCATTTTGAGCCATTTCCTGTTGTGGGCACAAGGCCTACCCACACAAGTGAGGTACCATTTTTATCGGGAGACTTAGGCTAACACAGAATTGTAGAGCAACTGTTATTACCTATTGACTTTCGATGCATTTCTGCCTTCCAAATGAAAGACAATGTCTAAAAAATAAGTCATTTTGAAAAATGACCTATAATTCTCATGCTAGTATGGGTACTCCCAATTTCGGAAATGTGCAAATATCTACTGTTTCTAAAATCTACATTTTGTTCCCATTTCAGAAATACATAGGTGTCTTTCATAACAATTTTTCCATGTATACATTTTCCCAAAATAATTGCTATATACCCGGTACATAATAAAAAACCATTGCAAGATGCTGCTCAGTTATTGGCTCTGGGTTCGTCGGGTTCTTGGTGATCCTACAAGTCCAATATATCCCCACAACCAGAAAGGTCCAGCGGATATAACGGTATATTGCTTTCAAATAGCTGTCATAATTAGAAGAAGTTACAGGTGAAAACGTTGACACAAATGGCTGTTTTTTTCAACTAAGTTTCAATTTTTCCTTCATTTAACTGTTAGTTTCTATAAGGAAAACTTTAAGGATCTACACAAATGACCCCTTGCTGAATTCAGAATATTGTCTACTTTTCAGAAATGTATGGCTTTTTAGGATCCATTATTGGTTTCATACCCATTTCTACCATTAACTGGAAGGAGGTTGAAAGCACAAAAAATAGCACAAATAGGCTATGTCCCAGAAAAATGCCAAAACTGTGTAAAAAAAGTTGGTTTTCTGACAAAAGTCTGCTTGTCCTTGAAAGCTGGGAAGATGGCGATTTCAGCAGCACAACCCCTTTTTGATGCCATTTGCAGGGAAAAACAAGATGCTTTCATCCGTAGCCCTTTTTCGCATTTTTCCCAAAAAAACAAAATGTTGCTGTATTTTGGCTAATTTCTGGGTCCCCTCCAGGGGAATCCACAAACCCTGGGTACCTTTACAATCCCCATGATGTTAGAAAAAAGGACGCAAATTTGGCGTGGATACCTTATGTGGTCAAAAAGTTACAGGGGCCTAAGCGCGCACTACCCCAAATAGCCAAAAAAAGGCTTAGCACAGGGGGGGAAAGGCCTAGCAGCGAAGGGGTTAAATGTAACCCATGTTATCCTATAGGAGAGGTAGGCCTTGCAGTAGAGAAAAACAACTGTAAGAGTTTTTCACTTCCAAGACGTAAAACTTAAAAGTACATTCCTATGTTTTCAATATACTGCATCTTGCATTCTGGGCTGTTCAGGGCCTACCCTAGGGTGATTTATATGTCTTAAAAAGGAAGGTTGGGCCTGGCAAATGATTTGTTCTGCCAGGTCGAAATGGCAGTTTAAAACTGAACATACAGGCTGCAATGGCAGTCCTGAGAAATGATTTAAAGGGCTACTTAAGTGGGTAGAACACTCAGTGCTGCAGGCCCACTATTAGCATTTACTTTACAGGCCCTGGGCATGTGTAGTAGCACTTTACCAGGGACTTAAAAGTAACTTAAATGCGTCAATTGGGTACAGCCAATTTTACCATTATTAGAGAAGAGAGCACAAGCACTTTAGCACTGGTTAGCAGAGGTAAAGTGCACAAGACAAGGACCACAACACAAGATCAGCAAAAAAATGGAGGCGGAAGGCAAAAAGTATGGGAGAAGACCACCCTAAGGCTGACAGGTCTAACATTGACATATTAAACAAACTACTTATGTTAAGTTGACATGCTTGAACATTGTTAAGTGGGTAACAATTATCAATGTAATAAGCAGTATATCTTGTAAATCAGATCCTTAAATTTGGAGTGTAATTCACAAAATTATTTGTTAAATGGTGTGTTATTTAATGGTACAATCCAGGTGAAAGCTGACCTGAAGCATAACTGCTGAACTGGTTTTAGTGTTAAGACTCCAAGTTTTTTTCCAGTGAAATGCCATGGTTTAATGCCTGTGTTTTTTAGGTCACAAATAGAAACAAATGACAAGAATTAGCATAATCAATATCATGGGCAGTGATGTGAAAATGCGTGGAAACAATGTTTGTGCATTACCTTATATGCAAATGTTAGTTTATTAATGACAGACCTATAGGTTTTGGCAAAGTTTGTTTTTTATGGAAGAACAGTGGGGGAACAGCAACAGCGAAGAGTCTGGGAAAACTTGGGAAAAAACAACAGCAAGTAAACTACAGGGAAAGTCAACAGGAAAGTGTAAGGTCCTGAAGATGTCGACCCACTGAAAACTCCTGCCACCCAAGAATATTTGTACCGGTGGGCAGAAAGGAATGTGCCACCAGCAATAGGAATCTATAGAGAAATGGGGAAAGGAAGTGAAAGAGAAATAGTGGACTGGAGCTCACTTTCTTAAGAGTCACATCTGTTGGATGAGACTCTTAAGAATCTGAATCTGAATATTGCAAAGTCTGCTAGATTTAAATCAGCTAAATGAAAGAAAACAGAAGGGAAGTGACAAAAGCTGTTTAACCAATAATAAGTGCCGAACTAAACCATCAAAAATTATTGGTGAAACAGAATTTCCAGCAGTGGATGTTGCTCTGATGAGCCTTGAGCCAACCAGGAATTCAGCGAAAGGCCCCAGGACACAGCTGTAAACACTCCGGTCAGACTCTACAGATGAACAGGACAAGAAACAACACAACAAAAGGACAATAATGGGAAGAATTAACTATGGAACCGGGATGGAGTAAAACAAATGCAACTGAATGAGTCATTGCGAGAAGACTAGAACACTAAAGAAGTCTTAAATAGGGCTGTACCACTCTACACCCACATATTACTCCAAACACAGGAAGTAAAGTCCATGTCTAAAGTCAGTTTGGTGGTCTAGTGTTCCAGCCCTTTTACGTTTTCACTGGCTCATTTTCCAGGGCCTTCAGCCCCTCTGTGCCTGATGCCTTGCCTAAATCCTCACAGTACCCCTCCAAAGTATGCTCCCTCAGCACAATGAACAAAGTATGCTGGCTCACATAATCTTTTGGATTCATCGTATTGCTTCCAGGCCACCAGCTATTGTAAATGTCCTCAGATGAAATGAGAATAAATAATCTCTTTGGCTTCATATTCTGGTGAGCAATCGACCAAAACTGGTGGTGGTTTACTGGCTACTTAAGAGACTGTAGGTTTAACTTGAAACACGCAAATACAGGATATATGTGTCAAAGAGAAGGGATTGCTAACTGCAAGGCAGATTGTCCTACTTTTCCTGTGATTGCGAATGACCCCAGATATCAAGACGTGAACTTAATGTGTGACACAGGAATAGTCAAGCATTTGATGGCTAACCAAATCTTGTTCCCTTTCTGATAATTGGGTGATTTTCTAAATGCCTGTCAGCAATGTGTAAGCTGCTTTAGCCTTTTAGAAAATATTACTAAGTTCTTTTTTGTATGACTCTAAGAGATTACAGAGGGAACAACTGACGTCCAGACCTTCAGGGGAATCATCTATGGGTGGTAACCATAGGAAGAGAAGTTGTTCTTCCCAAAGACAAGTGTAAAGAGTTGTTGTATGTGAATTCAGCTATCCAATCTATTGGTACTAGGTGGTTAAGTGATCCATGAATAAACATTGCAGATATTGCTCCAATGACTGATTCAACCATTCTGTCTGTCCATCAGTTTGTGTATAATATTTGGTTGATTAAAAGTGCTTGGTAACAGCCTTTTACATCAATTCAGCCCAAAATAGATATGTGAATTCTATAATGATGACCTCAGGCAGACCAAGGAGGAAGAAAATATGAATAATAAAAATTCCATATACAAAAGGGGGGGAACAGGGAGCTGATGAAGGTCCAGTACCCACATTCCTAAACCATTATCAGAAAATCAAGATACTGTTGTATAGAAGAAGGAAAAAAGCTAGGCTGGAAGTGGATAATCCCAGGAAATCCTTGAGGTTATTCCCTGGTGCCTTCACACATCCAAATGTTTTTCATGCTTCATCATAGGGAGTACTCCTCATCGGGCCGGTATTGCAATGCCCTACCGACCCAGCAAGAGTGCTTTTTATCAGAGATCTTTTTATTATTTAGCCATAATGATGAAGGTGTGTGTTATGATGCGGTATGTGTAGGGTGGAATGAGTGCAAATAAAGTGTTAAACAAATTAAAACTGTCTAAGGGATAGCAGATTAATTTTAATATTAATTAAATATATATATATATATATAAAACATTACATAAATTATATATATATATATATATATATATATATAACACTATACTGAGACTTCACAAGCAACAATAACTTCTTGCTTTTTTCTTTCAAATTTCTTTTATTCTTTCTTTAGATGTTCCATTTCAATACAGCAAACAGCCTTCAATACAGCATACAGCTAACCCTGGGCAAAGCACTACGCTACGCTCGCGTAGTTTGCGAAGTTTGCGCTACTTCGCACAACGCGAATTTCACGTAGCACAGTACAAACACGCGTAGCGTAGCGCAGCGGTTATTTTTTGCTTGCTCGCGGTCCTCAACGTCAAGTTGGCGACCGCGAGCAAGCAAAATGACATCCCGGCGAGACTTTTTCCTCGTTCGCGATCAGCAACATCAAGTTGCCGATCGCGAGCGTGGAAAATAAACCTCCCGGCGAGATTCTCAACGCGGGAGGTCAGGTTTCTCATTGCGAGTGGTCGCGCATGCTCGCGACCGCTCGCGATGAGAAACTACCAGTCCGCGTTGAGAAAGCTGCCGCTCGAGTAAAAATCTACTCGAGCGGCAGTAAGAGACAGCTCGCACTGTGCAAGATGCCGTTTTCAATGATTGCACAGTGCGGACAAGCATCCGGCACTGTGCAATCATTGCGAACAGTGCACTACGCAGTTCGCATAGTGCTACGCGTAGCTCGCATAGTGCGAACTGCACTTAGCGTAGCTTCGCGTAGCGCTACTTCGCGAACTACGCCCAGGCTTACATAAAGCCAACACATGTTTTGCGCCCAACTGCCCGTCTTCAGGGCTCTCAGATCTATATCTTTAGGTCTTCCTGGTATTATACCGGCTCCCAGTTCTCTCTTGCTGGTTCACATATTTGATAGTCTCTCCATAGTTTTTTGGCATTGTGTCTTGTCTGCGTTAATCCACTTTTTTAATTATTCAAATGATATTTTGCTCAATATTGAGTTCCCCTTGATATAGATCTGAGAGCCCTGAAGAAGCGCAGTTGGGCGTGAAACTTTTTAGAAACACTCACCGGATGATGTCATCAGTGATGTCATTTGAGATGTCATCAGTGATGTCACTGACCATGCCATGAGTGGTGTAATATGTGACGTCATCAGCAGTGCATTGCAGGGGCGCGAGTTATAGTTAGCTCAGCTAACTATAACGGCTGAATTTCTCTTGCTTTGTACGAGTGAAATGTCATCCTAACTATAGCGTCTCTGTAACCTTTGTTTTTTTCTGTGAATTTCTAAGGTTTTTTAAATGCTAATTCCTAACTATAACGTCCATGAAACCTGTGTTTTTCAGGGAATTTCTAAGGTTTTGTACGTGCTAATTTCTAATTATAACGTTCATGATTCCTTTGCTTTTTTAACTCTCTCTCGCTCTTTATTTATATATATCTTTATATATATTCCATGGAGAACTTACAGCCAGCAGGAAGACTTTTAAAGGTTAAAATAGTGTTTCCATTTTGCTGCTAGATTCTAAAGACATACGTATTAATAATAATGACTGCATGTGTTGGTTCAAACAAAACTTTATTGAAAGACTGAAAAATACGAAGTATACGGGAGCATTCAGAAACTCCTCTATGTTTATGTAATGAGCAACACCTGTGAGAAGGATTTAAATGAAGTGAACATTTCGAGCATTTTATGGTTGACAAAGGCTGACTTATCAGCCGAAACGCGTTCCAAGCTTTACGAGCCCTGCCTATTAAATAAATGGATGTATACCAGAGATTTGAGTGCAGGTCCTTTCTTGAAGTAAGGAATGGTATGGTGAATATATATATATATATATATATATATATATATATATATATATATATATATATATATATGTATATATATATATATATATATATATACATACATATTTATATATTTATATATATGTTTATAAAATATATATATATATATACATATATAAAAATATTTTTTTATATATCTAAATATTTTTTCTATAAGTATCTTTTTTATATATGTATATAACAATATATACATATTTATATAAATATATGTATCAAAAAGCTTTTTTTATTTTCTTAATATAAAAATGGAGTTGCGTACTAGTGTAAAATATAGTGAAATTAATACTTTATGTATATCTTAAGGGTAGTAGTTTACAACTAGAGTAATAAAATGAATATGTAGTTATGCTAAAGGCAATTTGAAAGTGAAATGCATGTATTTTGTGGGTTCGCAAAACCATTGCGCACACTACCATGCCTCACATCCGGAACCGCGTAGGAATCGCGGCTCCAGCGTGATTTCTAAAAGTCATATTTATGATAGTGCACAATTTAGATTTGAATATTACTTTAATATTTTGGTTTAAAATATGTTGTCTCTCCTTGTTTGTTTCCAAGATGTAAGTGCGGAATCGTGGTCCGGACGCGACTATGTTTTATATTTGTGATATTAATACATATATATAGACAATAATAAGCTTAGGTTCATGGTTACAGTTTTGCTAAGATAATAAAGAAACTTGTACATTAGTAAGAAAAAGTTATTAAAACGTTGTTTTACTAATAATTTCAGGAGTCGCGGTACATCCGCGTAAATCGCATGTACTTCCAGATTCGTGTAGGGGACGCAAATCTAAAGATTATTTTACAATAATATTATATATAGATTCATTTACTTTATTTTAAATGAAGAGGTACAGTTATTTGTAAATCAAATATTATAAGATACAACCAAATATCATTCAAATGTAAAATTAAAAGGAGTTGCAGAATTGCGTTGGGTACGCGGTGACACCGTGTAGGGGTCGCGCACCCCATCTGACACAAAAAAAGAGATTTGATTGGGTAAACATCCTGTCATCATTAACCTAGGTAGATCCCACCCTCTTTCTTCTACTACTGGTTGCCAACAGACACACTCTTTCTTGAAGAATCTATTTTGCAGGTGGTTTGGTGTTTTTTTATTTTTGAAAGAAAATGTAAAATGGCAACCTCTGCTGATTTTCAAGAAGAAGAGGAGCAGAATCTTTTAGAGGAAGAAGAGGAGCCACCCAGAAAGATGAAGGAGAAGGAGATGAAGATGAGTGTGGTCTGGGAGTTCATTTCTATTCCTGAGGGGCAGAAGAATGTGAACTCCCAGAAGGTCACTTGCAATATTTGCAGAAAAGGTGCTGTCTCGGGGATCCGAGAAGAAATACCTCAAGATGAGATGAGAACCGGTGTGCTCAGGCGGAACTCACCAGGCTCAAGGAGAAGGAAGGTGGTCAAGATGCGCAGCCAGGAACATCACGGCAGGGCGACAGGCTGCAGAACATTCACCCACACTGCCTGATTTTGCCAAGGCAGGACTTTTTTGCCCCAAATGTACAATAGTTCTGAGTGTGGGGGAACAGGTTGTCCAAATCATGTTGGACACCATTAACAACCAAGTTGTTGATTTTTTTTCCCCAATTAGGTACACTGTTTTTTTGCTTGTTTTTTTGTTTACATTTTCATTTTAAAAAATAAAAAAACACCCAAAAACTACAAAATAGTTGGAAAAAACAAGAAAATATAAAATAGTTTTTTTTAAAAACTGTTCTTACGGAACCACTTATTCTGGTTTAAAAAGGGAAAAGTATATGTTGTGTGAATGGATGAGTGCATGGGTAGTGCC
The DNA here is from genome assembly GCA_963921515.1 of Calotriton arnoldi. NCBI lineage: Eukaryota > Metazoa > Chordata > Amphibia > Caudata > Salamandridae > Calotriton > Calotriton arnoldi. The sequence goes on from CAWUFW010008353.1 coordinate 334,322, forward strand.
TGAGAGAATGGATGAGTGTATGCGTAGGGCCTGAGTGAATGGTTGAGTGCAAGGGTAGGGCCTGGGTGATTGGATGAGTGCATGGGTAGTGTCGGGGTGATTGGATGAGTGCATGGGTAGTGCCTGAGTGAATGGATGACTGCAAGGGTAGTGCCTGGGTCACTGCATGGGTAGTGCCTATGAGAATGGAAGAGTGTATGTGTAGTGCCTGAGCGAATGGCTGAGTGCAAGGGTAGTGCCTGAGTGATTGGATGAGTGCATGGGTAGTGCTTGGGTGATTAGATGAGTGCATGGGTAATGCCTAGGTGATTGGATGAGTGCATGGATAGTGCCTAAGTGAATGGTTGAGTGCAAGGTGTAGTGCCTTAGTGATTGGACGGGTGCATGGGTAGTGCCTGAGTGAATGGATGATTGCAAGGGTAGTGCCTGGGTCATTGGATGAGTGCATGGGTAGTGCCTAAGAGAATGAATGAGTGTATGTATAGTGCCTGAGTGAATAGTTGAGTGCAAGAGTAGTGCCTTGGTGATTGGATGAGTGCATGGGTGGTGCCTGGGTGATTGGATGAGTGCATAGGTAGTGCCTGGGTGACTGGATGAGTGCAAGGGTACTGCCTGAGTCATTTATCAAGTGCATGGGAAATGCCTGAGAGAATGCAGGAGTGTATGCGTAGTGCCTGAGTGAATGGTTGACTGCAAGGTTAGTGCCTGAGTGATTGAATGAGTGCATGGAAAGTGCCTGAGTGATTGGATAAGTGTATGGGTAGTGCCTTGTTGATTGGATGAGTGCATTGGTAGTGCCTGAGTGAATGGATGAGTGCAAGGGTAGTTCCTGGGTCATTGGATGAGTGCATATGTAGTGCCTGAGAGAATGGATTAGTGTATGCGTAGTGCCTGAGAGAATGGATGAGTGTATGCGTAGTGCTTGAGTAAATGGATGAGTGCAAGGGTAGTGCCTGGGTCATTGGATGAGTGCATGGGTAGTGTGTAAGAGAATGGATGTGTGTATGCATAGTGCCTGAGTGAATGGTTGAGTGCAAGAGTAGTACCTGAGTGATTGGATGAGTGCATGGGTACTGCCTGGGTAACTGGATGAGAGCAAGGGTAGTGCCTGGGTCATTGGATAAGTGCATGGGTAGTGCCTGAGAGAATGGATGAGTATATGCGTAGTGCCTGAGGGAATGGTTGAGTGCAAGGATAGTGCCTGATTGATTGGATGAGTGCATGGGTAGTGCCTGGGTGATTGGATGAGTGCATGAGTAGTGTCTGGGTGATTGGATGAGTGCACGGGTAGTGCCTGGGTGATTGGATGAGTGCATGAGTAGTGCCTGAGTGAATGGATGAGTGCATAGGTAGTGCATGAACAAATAGATAAGTGCAAGGATTAGTGTATAATTGTTAAGATGAGTGCAAATGTACTCCTTGGATGAATGTGTAAGTGCATGGATAGTGCTTGAGTCAACGAATGAGTACATAGGTACTGCCTGAGTAAATGGATGAGTGCAAAGCTAGTCGCTATGTGATTCATAAGTGTACAAGTAGTGGTTGGATAAGTGAATGAGTACATGGGTTGTGCCATATACAGTAGATTCTATTGTTTACAACTTAGGCCTATTAGCTATATGATATCTGTTAAAATACTTGTTCAAATGAGATGATACATCAAACTTCAAAACTGTCAATTTTTCAAATATAATAAAAAGCACTTTCAATACCCACCTGTCCTGTATAAGGAGGAGAAAGTAATACATACTCCTTCTTGTACACAAATTTAGAGAGCATGTGGTGTGAAACAGAGGTATTCTGGTATGTGTAGGCTTGCTTTGATTTATCATGTCACCACAAAGAGGCACAGACACACACATTGAGGTTTTGGAAAGCATGGTGAGACTTACAACAGTGACATGAGTAGAGTTGGCCTTTCGTTTTTGCTTAGGTCTATCTTTGTGAGCTGTTAGTCAATAATAAAGCTACAAGAGACAAGTGAGGTTTAAAACATGAAGGCAGATGGATTAGTGTTTATGCTAGTACATATGAGTGTCTGAAAAGGTACACTTAAAGTAGGCCACATTAATTTAGGTGTCTGCTTTAAATGGAAAGTGCACTCTGTCAAGTTTGAATATCTTCGTGCTATCATGACTGAGGTATGTATCTACTTCTACTTGTATTCTGACACGTGTTGTGCATCTGATGACCCTAAGTCAAAAACTATGTAGCTTATCATACAGGTGCACAAATCTTATCAGTTCTACTAGAGTATTCAGTTGCAGAAGCAGACTTCTGTTACCTATGTAGGCATCACAGAAGTCATTGAATAGAGAGTTAGTTCAATACCCACCTGCCCTGTATAATGAGGAGAAAGTAATACATACACTTTCTTGTACACAAATTTAGAGAGCATGTGGTGTGAAACAGAGGTATTCTGGTATTCGTAGGCTTCTTCTGATGCATCATGTCACCATAAAGAGGCACAGACACACACATTGACAGCTTGAGAAACATGGTGAGACTTACAACAGTGACATGAGAAGAGTTGGTCTTTCATATTTGCCTAGGCCTAAGTTTGTGAGCTGTCAATGAATAATGGAGCTGTAAGAGAAAAGTGAGGTGTAAAACATGGTTGCAGATGGATTTGTGTTTATGCTAGTTGATATGAGTGTCTGGAAAGGTACTCTTAAAGTAGGCCGCATTAATTTACGTGTCTGCTTTAAATGGAAAGTGCACTCTGTCAAGTTTGAATATCTGCGTGCTGTCTTGACTGAGGTGTCTACTTCTACATGTATTCTGACACGTATTGTGCATCTGATGACCCCAACTTAAAAACTATGTAGCTTATCATACAGGTGCACAAATCTTATCAGTTCTCCTAGAGCATTCAGTTGCAGAAGCAGACATCTGTTACCTATGTAGGCGTTAGAGAAGTCCTCGAATAGGAGAGTTCAATACCCACCTGCCCTGTATAATGAGGAGAAAGTAACTCTAAATAAAAGGCCAACTATTATTATAGCACTTTTATTGGTGTATGCACTTTTGCAAAAAGTGAGTGTGATACTGTTCCTCAAGAATAGGATGATACTTTTCAAATAGTCTAAAAGTTGTAGATTATTTATATTAGAAACAAATAACATATAAATATATTTTTAAAATTTCTCTAGTTTATCATGAATATTGTATTATTTTTTCTTATGTTTCAAGTAATTTAGATACATCATTCAGTAAATCTGTTTTAGAGTGGTATTATCTTAAACAGCATTAAAACTGTTTTCAATCTTGAACAGTACCCACTATAAAGAAGAAAAAGAAAAACTGTTATTTAATGATAATATATTAGAGAAATTATAATAATACATTTTTGAGAACATAACATTAATTTATAATTAGATAACATTTTCAGTTTCCCTTTTTTGCTGTTCTCAGATTACACATAACTTCACCATACAAAGTGTTTTGAATGTAGCATCCTCATTGAACATCGGGGAAAAAACAATCACATTTCTTGTACTAAAAAACCCCAAATCAGTATAGTACATCATTATCAATATGTGTAACTATGAGTTTTCCTATCTACACTTTGTTAATCACTTCTTTCACCTACATTAACTCTATTCTTTATCACAAATACTTTAAAAAAGTACAATGCTACAATATTGACAACAAATATGTAAACTATATGCTTTTAAACACAATTTACAAAATATTATAGCTATTAGGCAAAATAATAATGAAAACACTAAATATGAACACTAATAGATTGCAGTGTTTTCTATTTTCTGTTAACTTCTTCCCCAATAGGCCGAATGATGTTCTCAAAACCTTGGCTGGAGAAATAATATGTAAGAATTTGGTAACTGAAAAGGCAATCTAAGTTTGAAATCCAGGTGGGTATCATTGCAATGCATCCATCCTTTATTACACTTTAAATAAACAGTATAGTGTCCAGATGTTGTAATAGGTCCATCATGGAAAATAATAGCCACTGTTGTATAAGTTCTTCCTGAAATAGAAATGTGACTTCCTATAAAATTTTAATTTTTGTTTTCAATTTTCTTCCATTTGCTCTACAACGTTGTAACATTAAAATGACATGTTTTCCAAATCTTTCTTTATGTAATGTAGACAGCATCTCTGATCTATGATCTGAACTGTCGTATTCTGATTTGCTGTTTTAATCAATTTGTTAAAAGGTACTGATATGCAGTCTGGTATTGTTAAGTATAGGAATCGTTCTGTTTGTATTTGAGGGGTAGAAGTAAACGAACACTCTTCACAGTTATGGTCCTGTGTGAATACAATCTATTACCGCTAAGGGACCCCGACCCAACATCCACAATCAGCCCTCACTTACCTCTTTCGTCCCAGCACGGAGTGCTGCTCCAACATCTCTTTCCCTGGAAAAAAGAAGAGGAAGGGGTTAATTCTTTCACTGAGGATCCACTGACGACAGAAGGAGGTGGGCCTACAAATGCTAAGAGCCAATTACAGAGAATTGGAGGACAGAGAGAGGAGGCTGAACCCAGATAACGCCGAAGGGAACAGCGTGGACTCAAGATGCTGTCCGAAAGAGGAGATCCCGACCCGTTCTACCGAGTTGGAGGACGTCGGAGACACTGCACGGGGAATCGAAGGAGAGAGGCCACCTTCCACTGCACCGGGACAGAGGACAGCATGCGAAGACAATGAGACTCCAGAAACCTGGAGCGAAGAGTGGTGGTCGCCCTGGGAAGTGTGACTCCCCGCCGCAACACAGGAGAGTTGCTGCTTCCCTGGTACATGTTTGGGAAGGGAGAGGAGGTGTAACGGAAGGTTCAGTGAGAATGAACCAAGACAGGCAGGGTATTGAGAAAAGGGGGAGGGGGAGGCCAAGAAGCGGCACTACCCTAACGCTGGAACAGCGGTGCCCAGTGAGGAGTACTATCCTGCCCTCCGATTCTTTTATTTTTATCTTGAATGTTTGTTCATTGTTTGCGTTTGAATGTTGGTAAAGAGCAGAAAGGGATGTCACTCTCTAGCGAGATTTGAGCCTGATACTGGGCCTGAGTGAAAGGCCAATAAACTGGTGTACTTGTGGTTACTCAAAAGAAGAAATGAAGAGACCTATATAAAAGAAAACTCCTAGCGACATTATAAAAACAGCAAGAGGGGAGCAGTCAGTATTAAACCACCAAGATAAGAAGGAAGAGTAGACTGAGCACAATTTCACTTGTTTTTCTTGCACACTTTCCCTTCCCTAAATCCTAGTGGTCACAACAGGAGCTCAAGAAAACAAATAACCTAATAGAGAAAGGGGGTAAATGATCGACAACCTTCACCAGAAAAGAGGTCTCTCTAGCACCCCTGGGTGTGGTGATGGTCCCTGTCCCTTACAAACAGCAAACCTTTAGGCCATTATACTTACCTCGTTCTCCTTGTCTTCTTTCATGCCAACCTGGGACAACCCACCACGGAAGCGCAGACCTAAAACAAAGAGAAGAAGGAGAAAAATACAGCTGAAAGAGGAGAAGAACTAAGGGCCAGATGTACGATCTACCAATTTGCAACTCGCAAATTGCGTCGCATTTGCGACTCCTAATTTGCAACTCGCAAATTGGGATGTATAACAGTGTCTAAGACACTGTTAGCGATTCCTTATGGGGTCGCAAATTGCATGCTTCATTAATATTAATGAGGCTGTCGCAATTTTTGACCCCATTAGGAATGGCTAGCACTCCCAGGGATGGTGGCCTGCTGGGGTCAGCAGACCACCATGTCTGGGACTGCCTTTAAATAAAGCAGTCTTTATACTTTTTAAATGCAGCCCATATTCCTTAAAGGAAAATGGGATGCATTTCAAAAAGAAAAATGAAACATTTCAGTTTAATTTTTTTAAGGGCAGGTAGTGGTCCCTGGGACCACTGCCTGCTCTTAAAAATATTTTCTCACATACTCACAAAGTGGAAGGGGTCCCTTGAAGTAGGTGGTAAACTGCGAGTGTTTTGCCGCCGCAAATGCGGTCACAAAACACTTGTACATGGCATGGTGACTCGCTATTAGGAAGCTATTTTGCAAGTCAGTGACTCGCAAAATAGCATCTGTACATGCCAATACCCTTTTTTGTAGTCACAAACTGGAGGATCTCCCGTTTGCGGCTGCAAAAAAGGGTCGTACATCTGGCCCTAAGGGTCCATTTCAACAACCTCAAATATTTATTTTTTTACTTTCTCCTTTGTTTTTCTGTTTGCATTTGTTTCTTTGGTCGGGGGTGAGTGCTTGCAATGTTCAACACTCCGTCCATCATCCCCTTTGGTTTTGTATTGTTCGCCCTAAGTTGGCAGGGTATGCCCAGACGTGGGTCCCTTGCTCACTTTGCCACTTGATTCAAGCTAGCCTGGCTGATGAGGGCTGTTAGCCCGAAACCAGTTCCAGGGTGCTTGTTTCCGGTCCAGGGAAGACATGGCTTGGCAGTTCGGGCTGGACTGTTCCCATGAGGCACAGGGTCAAGACTGATTTGCATATAGCTGTGTCTGAACTGGGGTGGCGAAGTGAGCTAAAGAACGATGATGGATTCAACCCAGATCTGTGACTGGGGGTGAGTGTCTGAAAAGTTTCAGTGCTCCGTCCATCATCTCCTTGTGTTTGCTTTGTTCACCCTAAGTTGGCAGGGTATGCCCAGACGTGGGTCCCTTGTTCACTTTGCCACTGGATTCAAGCTAGCCTGGCTGATGAGGGCTGTTAGCCCGAAACCGGTTCCAGGATGCTTGTTTCCGGTCCAGGGAAGACATGGCTTGGCAGTTCGGGCTGGACTGTTCCCATGAGGCACAGGGTCAAGACTGATTTGCATATAGCTGTGTCTGAACTGGGGTGGCGAAGTGAGCTAAAGAACGATGATGGATTCAACCTAGATCTGTGACTGGGGGTGAGTGTCTGAAAAGTTTCAGTGCTCCGTCCATCATCTCCTTGTGTTTGCTTTGTTCGCCCTAATTTGGCAGGGTATGCCCAGAAGTGGGTCCCTTGCTCAGTTTGCCACTGGATTCAAGCTAGCCTGGCTGATGAGGGCTGTTAGCCCGAAACCGGTTCCAGGATGCTTGTTTCCGGTCCAGGGAAGACATGGCTTGGCAGTTCGGGCTGGACTGTTCCCAAGAGGCACAGGGTCAAGACTGATTTGCATATAGCTCTGTCTGAACTGGGGTGGCGAAGTGAGCTAAAGAACGATGATGGATTCAACCCAGATCTCTGACTGGGGGTGAGTGTCTGAAAAGTTTCAGTGCTCCGTCCATCATCTCCTTGTGTTTGCTTTGTTCGCCCTAAGTTGGCAGGGTATGCCCAGACGTGGGTCCCTTGCTCAGTTTGCCACTGGATTCAAGCTAGCCTGGCTGATGAGGGCTGTTAGCCCGAAACCGGTTCCAGGATGCTTGTTTCCGGTCCAGGGAAGACATGGCTTGGCAGTTCGGGCTGGACTGTTCCCAAGAGGCACAGGGTCAAGACTGATTTGCATATAGCTGTGTCTGAACTGGGGTGGCGAATTGAGCTAAAGAACGATGATGGATTCAACCCAGATCTGTGACTGGGGGTGAGTGTCTGAAAAGTTTCAGTGCTCCGTCCATCATCTCCTTGTGTTTGCTATTTCGTGTGGAGGCTAGACCTAGAACTATCCAAATGATTCCTCTTGACTTTGAATATAAACTGGCTGAGCTCACACGAGCTGAACATTCGTAGGATCCAATCTCTCTATGGGAAAGCATATTCAAGCTGAATCTGTACAATTTCTTGCTAATACTCTTTTCTGCTGAAAGTTCTTCCCACATTTCTTTCATCTCTGACTTTTCAGATTTTGTATTTTATGATGTAACATAATGAGCAACAGCAATTGAATTATCTACAAAATACTGAATATCCATGTTTACATTCGACATTTTCAAAATAACTGGATTGTAGTCTTTAATGTACTTTCAAGATTTTGTTCTTTTTAAGTCGTATGTATTCTTGGGAGATTTTTGAGTTATTATATGTCTTACTGCTTGGAGAAAACTATTTACTCTTCCTTTAGAAATTATAGGACATGGGAATCCAAAACGACATTTTGTATAAAATTTTCATTTACATTTATATTTCCTTCTGCAGTATTTCCCATATCTATCACTTTGAAAGCGTAAAACTTGTTGTCTCAAGCTCTTTTCTCCTCCTTCTCTTGGAATGGCACATGTAGCATACTGTTCGATGAAAGCCAAAACAGTTTAATCGCTATCTGTTCCAAATTTTGGTGCATTCTTTATCCATAATAGCATGTGTATATGAGGCGCACCTCTGGCTTGGTACTCTTTTCGCCAAAAGCAATCAGTTACCTCTCCAAGCGGTGGCACACTTTTATTACAGATAAATGACATCATAGCTTGAAACCTATGGTTAAAACATCTGCAGACATTTACAGGATCCAAACAACAGAGTTCTCCAGCTGTCTTCAGTTCAATGTTTTTCACATTTGAATTTGCTCCTCAAAGGAATTCAAGTAAAACATCCCACCCATATTTAGCACAGCTAAGTGTTAGAAACCATGTAGGTGTACCTGGGTTTCTTAACATCCATTTAAGTTCACCATGACGTCAATACCAATATTCATTGGTGCCACGTTGGCATGCCATAAAATTCATTAACTGAGATTCGAAATTTTCATCTTTTTCTTGAACTTTGGCCATGAACTCTTTTTCAGAAACATGTTAAAGATGAACTCCTGTTTTTAATATATGGTTTACTGCATATGAAAGTGCAGACAAATAACTTTCAAACAGATGCTAAAATATATATGGAATGCACTGCCGAAATCTTGGATCTTCATAATACAATCTCGTTGATCGGTACTCTGATGCTGGAATCCGTACAGCTCGCTCATCAAATCGTCCACCTTCTCCAGTGGGGAATAGCTGTGGAAAACAATGAGCTTCTAAACCTTTTCCCCATACACTCATGGGAGTTCCCTTTGCTTCTTTCATTTGAAATAATTCAATACTGTTTCCTATGATTTCTTTTGAATGCAGAGGATGTATAGTATAATGTTCATAAATCTCTTCACTCCTAGACTTGTCCACTTTTTCAATTTGGCCACTTGAGGTTAGTGTTTCATCTTGTAAGCATATTATTTGTTCATCAACATTTACATTCTTATAATAAATATTATTCTGTACTAGGTATAATGTAGACTTTCGAAGTTTATTAACATCTACAAACTCTTGCCAGATTTTTCTACTCTTTGTTGGTACACCATTTACTAGAACAACTACTGGCTCATTTTCCTCTCTCTCTACACCAAAGGTTTCAATGTTTTTCTTAAAATCTAAAGGTAAGTATACAACTCTTCCTTTGAGACCAATTTGCAAATCTGTTGGTGGCAGCTTACCTGTTTTAGACTCCATACGAACTATGGCCTTAAATGGGTGTACAGATTAAAAAAGAATAGACTCATATACATTTAAATCTGCTAGTTCCCGAGGAATAGGTACCAACTCCAAGTTGTTATGTACTGCTCTAGCTAGCATTTTGTTTTCTTCTAATTTTCACATTTTAAATACGTTCCTAGTTTGACTTCTATGGTGAGTATGTCGACAACAAATACAAATATAGTTTGGTTTTTCAGATGAAACTGTGTTAAACTTTGTAATTTATTCTGCAAAATCATCAATACTAATCTCTTTCTCCTGTTCTTCAACACACTTCACTTATCAAACTCTCAGTTTCTCTACACTCCTCTCCAGAACCAAAAAACAAAACTGTTTATCATCACAAACTTTCTGTACATCTGATACAGAACCATGCAAAAGAGCTGTATTCATCTCACTTAAACATATTTTACATAGTAAAGTCTCCTTACTAACTTCCGCATTTCAGAGTGGTGTACAGCTAACATTCTTAAATGATGAAAAGTAGTTTGGCACACTTTTCTTGAAATACAAGCCAGAGAATGACCCTGCAACTTAGTATATCTTCTTATTTTACATAGATCTAGTACTTGTAACATCGTAATCTTCTGTTTAACACCTTTTTGCATATTCTCGTAAAACAAATCGTAATATGTCAATAGACTCCTGTCGAATACTGCAAATACTGCTACAATTCCACTTATATACAGGAGCTTGTATACGCTTTCGTTGAACTTCTTCAGCTATTACTTCTTCTACATTCCTAGAAACCATTTTTTCCTTTGGAATGGGAGAGCCATCTTTTAACTCATAACATTGACCACTAGTATCAACTGCATGTTCTAATGTATTCTCTTGAAAATAACTTTCGTCATTAAAGAAAGGCTCAGTACTGGAAGTGTGCGTTCTATTCACCAGTAAAAGTTTTACAAAAGTTACTTCTATTAACAAGTCTTTTTCTTTTGCTTTTGTCCTTCATAAACACCATTGTTTTATCCAATGTTCTCATTCTCTTCAATATTAATATAAATAATTTTTGTTTCAATTCAAAAGCTCTATCTACTACACTTTCAATCTGTTGCTTTTTCCTGTAAGCTGCTGATCCTTCTTCTATATTTTTAAAAATGTTTTTAATACAGTAGCCGCTGTAGCCATTACCTACCTGCTGTTGTTCGTGGGCTCATTTGGCCTGGAGCTGCGTGGGGCTTCATTCCTCTGCGCTTTTGCTTGCCTGCCTCGGGCTCAGAAAGCGCCAGGAGCTGGGATTGGGACCCGGAAGTACCAGCAGGGACTACACTTCCCAGAGCCCCTAGCGCAGAGGGAGCGCTAAAAGGAAGGTGCCGGCCCACGGCGCACTGTAGCCGCTGTAGCCATTACCTACCTGCTGTTGTTCGTGGGCTCATTCGGCCTGGAGCTGCGTGGGGCTTCATTCCGCTGCACTTTTGCTCGCCTGCCTCTGGCTCAGAAAGCACCAGGAGCTGGGATTGGGACCCGGAAGTACCAGCAGTGACTACACTTCCCAGAGCCCCTAACGCAGAGGGAGCGCAAAATGGAAGGTGATGGCCCACGGCGCACTGTAGCCGCTGTAGCCATTACCTACCTGCTGTTGTTCGTGGGCTCATTCGGCCTGGTGCTGCGTGAGGCTTCATTCCTCTGCACTTTTGCTCGCCTGCCTCGGTCTCAGAAAGCGCCAGGAGCCGGGATTGGGACCCGCGAGTACCAGCAGGGACTACACTTCCCAGAGCCCCTAGCGCAGAGGGAACGCTAAAAGGAAGGCGCCGGCCTGCGGCGCACTGTAGCCGCTGTAGCCATTACCTACCTGCTGTTGTTCGTGGGCTCATTCGGCCTGGAGCTGCATGGTGCTTCATTCCTCTGCACTTTTGCTCGCCTGCCTCGGGCTCAGAAAGCGCCAGGAGCCGGGATTGGGACCCGCGAGTACCAGCAGGGACTACACTTCCCAGAGCCCCTAGCGCAGAGGGAACGCTAAACGGAAGGCGCCGGCCGGCGGCGCACTGTAGCCGCTGTAGCCATTGCCTACCTGCTGTTGTTCGTGGGCTCATTCGGCCTGGAGCTGCATGGTGCATCATTCCTCTGCACTTTTGCTCGCCTGCCTCGGGCTCAGAAAGCAGAAGGAGCCGGGATTGGGACCCGGAAGTACCAGCAGGGATTACAGTTCCCAGAGCCCCTAGCGCAGAGGGAGCGCAAAAAGGAAGGCGCCGGCCCGCGGCGCGGAACGCGCCCGGGCCGTGCCCGGGCAAAGCCCGGGCCAAGGGCGGACCCGTCCACGCCTGCCGGATCCCGGAGGAGGCTGGGCTGGGCCCCCACATTTACATCTGCAACTGAAAGTAAGAAAGGGTCTAATGGAAAAGACTGGAAGTGGGGCGGTAGCTACCCTGGACTCATTTCTGGTGATAGGGGCTAGTGTCTTGTCACATGAGATAGAGCTGACCGAAAGGCGACTATCCCTGGAACCGAATATTCCTCCATCGGGTCTGACCACAGGGAACATCCCTCACAAGCAGCAATTACTACTGTTAAACTCATCCGATTCTGCGCACGGCCAAGATGGATTTTCACCTCCTAACGCACCCACAGTGCCTCCTCTAAGAAGGGGGATAGATCTTTCCCCTCAGCATCTTTCCCCAAAGGAACCATCGCCGAAACCACCGGCTAAGCGTACTAGAGCAGGGGCCGCAATTAACTTGAAGCCAAAACATCCCAAGACATCTCGCCACTCTAAACTTAAGGGTCCACAGACAAGGCTGCTTCCAACGAATCTTGAAACATTAGCACCCTTGGGGTCTCCAAACATCTTGTTGCCCCAGGTGGCCCCAGAAGACTCTATCTGGCCTGAAATGACAGTTAGGATAAACAACATAATGGCCCCTATCTTAGCCAAGCTGACTCAAATCGAATCTCGCCTGACAGACTTAGAGACACAGAACCAGCTATTACTAGCACGATTGGTCCCTCCAACTGATTTTCTTTTGGAGGCACCTACAACTATAGTCCCTGTGCAATCAAGGGAACCACGGGTGCCATCCGTTCCTTTGACACTGACAACATCAAGGACGTCCCAAACACATACCTCTTCCAGTGCTCCAAAACAGTCCCCAAATGCTATGTTTAATTCAAATCCACGGGATGACTGGGTTCGTCAAGAGAGGAGTATAAGGAGTACAAGGGACCCACTGGGGCAGCCACCATCAATACAAGAGGAAAGAAGGGGGGCCCATCACTTAACAGGGGCAATTGAAATCCCCCTGAAAGGGAACTGCATCAATACATCCCCCTCCCACCTCCCACCTGCCGCTGCCCCACTGGTACTGGTTTTGGCAAATGTTCCTCCCCTTCGAGCTGACCAGAGCGAATCTACGAGACAGTTGATGGATAAAAGTCTCCACTGGTTATCAAATAATCTTAAGGTCTCAGGAATTGGGAGGGTTCAACTGGCGTATGAAATTATTATGGCCAGGAAAGTAGGGTGGGTGGGTGAAACAAGAAAGTTCTATCCTGGTGACTGCGTAATCATTAATTTTAACAATGCCCACACGGGTCTCTCCCTTTTAAATAACCTTCATTGATATTCTCAAAGGAAATCACAGATTATACCCCTTCCATTGGAGCAATTTTATAATGCTCAGTGTGCAATTCGGGGAAGTGTTTATAGGGTCAACAAAACTCCAGTCTTTTCAGGCCTGAGAGGAAATGAGGGCTCTAATACTCACTTTGGGATTAGACTGCAAAATAGATTTACAGCCCTTTCGAACTTGGATGGGTGTGATTGACTAACTCCTCCAGTTCTTCTACCACTAGCGAAGGCAACCATTGCGGCCCCTACTGAGTTTAGCCCACCAGAGTCATCAGCCACAATAACATCTCCCAATAGCCCCCTTATAGTAGTACCTCCTATCATGATCCCGCAGGAGAATAGGTACTCAACCCCCTTTGCCTGACATAGAGGAAATTAGGCCCAATATGATATCATGGAATGTGGCAGGTATATCCTCTAAAATGGGAAACACCCATTGGCTAAATAAATGGCATTCTATGGAAATAGTATTTTTTCAGGAGACCTGGGCTAAAGACCCAGTCTATTTCTCCAGGTTCCGCACTTTCTTCTGTCCGGCAATTCCATCACCTTCCGGAAGGGCGAAAGGGGGCCTACTAACCCTAATTTCTAACACTATATCCTCTGAAGTTAGGCAGGTGGGCCCCTTAAATAGTAATTTCCAGATTATTCAGCTAGGCCACAGGAAGCAAGAAATGTGGACACTGGTTAATTATTATAATAATGAGTTTGGGGGAAACATGAAGGCTGTGGTAGACGTCTTAGTGGACGAGATCGAGATACTCAATAAGGTTGGAAAAAGGGACTCTTTAAATCTTATTTGGGTGGGGGATTTTAATATCCATCTTTGCAGGTTTAACGGGACTGGGGTCTGTGAAGTGGTTGACCCTTATGATAATCCCCTTCAACATTTCGCACACACTGGGTATGGTGAAACCCTAAATAGCTCATTATACAAGTGGAACTTGGGGATAATAAATGAAGTGAAAGAGGGTGAGAAAGGGAGTACTTTCAGAAGGGGAATCCAAGAGTCTACCATTGATTTTATTCTAGTGTCGGAACACTTACATGGGAAAGTGCTCCATACGGGCACCCGTTTTTCGACTCATAGCGATCATGCCATTATATTTATCCACTTTAGCAGCCTGCTTAAGGCTAAAGACCACAAGCAGACAGTTGAGGATCTGAACCTGACTAGGAGAAATGGCTATCAATTGAAATGGTCACAGGCCCACAAGTTAAACCTAGTCCCTGATATTATAGCTCAGGTCAAGGAAGAAATTATATTATGCCTGGGAGAGCATTCATCGCCTTCATTCCTTGTTACCCAGTTCTGTGCCCTTTTGGTAAAAATAAAAACAGCACTCACTCGTCCACAGTCATCAAATGCCACTGCAATTAATGGATGGTTTGATACTGCCTGTTCTTCAGCAAAGAAAGCCCTTGTAAGTGCATTAAAAACATATCCTAGAGACCCTAACAAGATTCGGGCTTTACTTAAGGACTATAAAATAGTGAGGAGGGTTAGAGAAAAGAACCTTAGGATGGAGGCCTGGGAAGACCTGGAAAAAGGAGCTATCTTAGGAAATAGCAGGGATTTCTGGAAAATCGTGAACGCCCCCCCACTTTAAAGAGCCCACCGATTCATCGCTTGATACACATATAGATGAAGAGGTATGGGTGGACTTCTTTGAGAAAGTCTTTGGTTTAACACCCTCATCAAATCTTCCACTAATTGCCTCAGAATCCACATCTCAGGATGGGTTAAGGTTCTCTGTTTCTGAGGTCAGAAAGGCATTGGAAGCCTGTGTCCCTGGTAAAGCGCCAGGGCCGGACGGCGTTCCAATAGATCTCTTTCAGTACAATTATGACATGTGGCTCCCCCTTTTAACAAATGTTTTCAATAACATTCAGTTAGTGGGCCCCTCTTCATCTTGAAGTCAGAGCATAATTATCCCTATTTATAAAAAGGGGGATAGGGGGTCCCCAAGTAATTATCACCCTATTTCTCTCCTTGACACAACAGCTAAACACATGGGACGGGTTCTTTTAGCAAGATTAGAAGAGTGGGCTGAAACCCATGGTATTTTTATGAAAGCACAATATGGCTTTAGAAGAGGAATGGGGATGGTGGATCACTGCCTAAACCTCTATTTATCCATAGGGAAATACACCAAGGCTAAGAATGGAAAGCTCTATATGGCCTTTATGGACTTGACTGCAGCCTTTGACTGTGTCTCTCACCAGAGGCTGTGGTCAATGTTGGGGGCGATGGGCATTGACCCGCCGATAATCGGCTTTATCCGCCAGCTGTACGCCAATGCCACTGCCTGTATGCGGTATGGCAGGAAGGGGGAGTGCACACGTCCTTTTAAAATCGAAAAGGGAGTCAGACAGGGGTGTGTTCTCGCCCCGTTTCTTTTTTCACTCTATACAAACGGGGTTGAGGCCGCCCTGTCTGCTCCACCTTTGGACGTGCCTAAATTTGATTATACCCCCCTTCCACTTCTGGCGTACGCTGACGATGCAGTATTAATGGCCAGATCAGGGCTCACCTTACAATCCCTAATTACAGCCTACTCCACTTTTATGACCTCCCTTGACCTAAAAGTAAATGAATCTAAATCTTTTAGAATTGTGGTAGGAGCCGCTAGAGGTGAGAAACATCCTCATTTTCAGTTGGCAGGAAAGAAAATTGAGGTGGTTGACTCCTTTTCATACCTTGGGGTTCTTTTTGACAAAGATTATTCATGGTCTAAATTGGTGCTGGGAAGGGCCCAGGGTATGGAAAGAAGTCTCCAAGCTATTAAAAGGTTTGCAAAAAAGTTAGGAGGCAGCCCCCCAGAAATAATTAAAAACATCTATTCTGCCAAAACTAAGTCCGTGGCAATATATGGGGCAGGAGCCTGGGGGATGGTTGACGCCAAGCCCCTCCAGCAAGCGGAAGATAGATTTTTAAAAAACCGAGTATCCTTACCTCAATCTGCTCCTAATCATATTTTACATCAAGAATTAGGGCTTCCTCACCTGACCGACTGTATTAGATTGGCACCAATTTTACTGTGGAAATCTATATGGTGGAGGACCACAGTTGGCCTGACCCAAAGTATTATCAAGGATTGCTGTAAGCTGGACCACTACAAGCGGATTGGATGGTTAAAATATGTTGAGGCCCAACTGAATAAGTTAGGGATGGGTGAATTATTTCTGGATCCCGAATCCTGTAAGAAGGTCACAAAGAGTAGGATAACGGAACTATTTATGCAGAGAGCAAACTATGCACGACGGGTAATGAATCATTTCCAAAATTCAACCACTGCCTATGACCTGATCCCACCAAGACCCGGGGAAGGCTTTTTCTATCTTTCTTGCATTAATAATGCGCAACATAGATTTATTCTACTCCGCTTTCGTTTGAATATGATTTTGTTACTACTAGGGTATCCTAGAAAATGCTAGAAATTAGCAGATCTGTCACCCTGCCCTTGTAACAATCACTCACCGCAGTCAGACCTCCATATAATACTTTTTGTAAGAAGTATACTGCAGAAAGGAAAACATTTATCCTCCCAATTCTGAGGCACCATAGATTCATGCAGTGTCGGGTGGCACTTTACTTTTTAAAATCCCTACCGGATTTATTTGTATGTTTTTCCGTAGCTTCATTTTTGTGGGCTTGTTTGAAAAAGAGGAAACAGGGGATGTTAGTTAGGCTGCAATAATCAATATGAATTTTTTTATTTAATTGTTTTTAATTCGTTTTTAACTTCTTTTTTTAACTTGTTTTTAACTTGCTCACTGTGTAATAGGTAAATTGGTCACATCGGTCTTTTCTCTCTTCTTTCTTAGTTTTTGAATACATGGCTACATATCAGTGTTGAGATTTTAGGATGAATTTGTACTTTTATGGTCTGTTTATACAAAAGATTGAATAAAGTTGTGAATTGAATTGAATTGAATTAATACATTTTGAATTACTCTACTTCTAAACATTCTTCTTCTTATATCCTTATGCTCGTTCTACCTTCTTGTGATATGCGTTGTTTTTCCATAATTTGATGTTGTTTTACCATGACAATTTTTGTTTTGCTTCTGATTTGTGGTCAAACTTTTCTTTTTCTTTTCAACATTCTTGACATTTTTCAATCTCTGTAAAATTGTTTTAAGAAACTGTTTAGTTCTCTTACCAGAAGAGTGTTTTTCCTGTATAACCTTCTGCGCATTATCTAATTTCTTCTTTTCACTCTTCTTTAAGTAGTACTGTTTTTTTTGTTCTCTTCCATTTTCATGTTTTCTTGCCATCTTCAATTTGTGTTCCAAATAAAAAAAATCTAAAAAACAAAGAACAGTTTCAATAGTTTGCTACATCAATTAATAATTTTAAATTAATTATATATTAATTATATATTAATATTCATAATAATCAATTAGCAGTTGCTTACTATTACATTGTCATTCTCTGCATAACAAATAAATATGTAGGATACCTAACTATGCACATTAGCAAAGCTGTAAATGGTTGAAAGTCGGGAGAAAACATTTATAAATTACTGTACACTTTTATTTTCTAAATTTGTGTAGAAGAAGAATTATGCATTACTTTTTCCTCATTATTCAGGGCAGCCAGATTTTTAATTTATATTCCAGTGCTTCTATGATCGCTACCTAGGTAAATGATCTAGACTTTAGTGACTAAATGCTGTAGTGGGACTAAGAACATTTGTTCAGCTGTATGATAACCTACATAGTTTTTAAGTTAGGGTCATCAGCTGTACAACACATATCAGAATACATGTAGAAGTAGACGCGTACCTCAGTCATGATAGCACGCACATATTCACTCTTGACAGAGTGCACCTTCCATTTAAACACATAAATTATTGCGGCCTACTTTAAGTGTACCTTTCCAGACACTCATATGACCTAGCATAAACACTAATCCATCTGCAAACATGTTTTAAACCTCACTTTTCTCTTGCAGCTTTATTATTCACTGACAGCTCACAAACTTAGGCCTAGGCAAATATAAGAGGCCAACTCTTCTCATGTCTCTGTTGTAAGTCTCACCATGTTTCTCAAGCCGTCAATGTGTGTGTCCGTGCCTCTTTGTGGTGACATGATACATCAAAAGAAGCCTACGAATACCAGAATACCTCTGTTTCACACCACATGCTCTCTACATTTGTGTACAAGAAAGTGTATGTATTACTTTCTCCTCATTATACAGGGCAGGTGGGTATTGAACTCTCTATTCAAGGACTTCTCTGACGCCTACATAGGTAACAGATGTCTGCTTCTGTGAATGAATGCTGTAGTAGAACTGATAAGATTTGTGCACCTGTATGATAAGCTACATAGTTTTTTAATTAGGGTCATCAGATGCACAACAAGTGTCAGAATACATGTAGAAGTAGGCACATACCTCCGCCATGATAGCATGCAGATATTCAAACTTGACAAAGTGCACTTTCCATTTAAAGCAGACACCTAAATTTATGTGGCCTACTTCAAGTGTAACTTTCCAGAAACTCATGTGAACTAGCATAAACACTAATCCATCTGCCATCATGTTTTAAACCTCACTTTTCTCTTGCGCCTTCATTGTTCACTGACACCTCACAAACTTAGGCCTAGGTAATTCTGAAAGATACATTGTAAGTCTCTTTCTTTTAAACTTATTTCAAGTGTATATGATATTACAACGCAAACTATAACAAAGCATACTTTTACAACATGATTTTTACAACGCAGCTTCCATTACAATGCATACTATTGCAATACAAGCCATTACAACACAAGTAACATTGTAATGCCTGCGTCGTAATGAATGATTTGCACACAGAGAGTTATATTGACTGGGATACAGTTTAATACATATGCCAACATGTTTTAAACCTCAGTTTTCTCTACTACTTTCATTGCAGACGCAGGAAGCGAACATATTAGAATTCACAACCTATTTCCATCTTCATTTCAGTACAATAAAACAAACTACAATACACATTCCTACATTTGGTAACATATTTCAAACATCACATTTCTCTAATGCTCTGCAAGCTTTATAAAAAATGCATTACAAAGTTAAAAATATCATTACAACCACTGAAGCACTCCTACACAATACATAACACACCTTATACATTTGTAACTCACCTCTTAAATACTATTGCAGAATATGAAAATATCAGAAACTCCTAAAAGATTTTCTTTACCACACAATAAATGTGATGCACCACTCTCAACAAGGTAAAACCAGTAATGGCAAACGTTCCCTCTCTTTCTGCACACACATGAATGTAAGTAGCAAATCAAAATGCTCCCTTCATTTTTTCCAATTCTAAAACCCATTTCTATTGGATACACATATTAACCCTTTATTACTCCCTTCTAAAATTGCCCAATCTGGTTCTGTAATTTACTGGAGTTGGGACTCCGCCACGGTGCCGCAGTGTAGCATCGTGAAGGAGTCACGATCCCTGACGGGAGTTCAAAAACCTATTTCCAACAATACTAGTATTATTTTTTAAGATCACACCACTTCTAAACATAGTACTGATTTGGGAAAACTTACTTTTGAAGCATATCACATATATATAACTTACCATTTCATATTTTAAAACCACAGTTAACTTTCAACCCTTCCCCCATTCTTCTTAATCCTAGTTTCCATAGTAACAGATTCTGCAACATTCAACTGTACCAGCAGGCCAGAATATTTTCAAATTCAGCACACTAGCTTACAAATGCAAATAGCAGATGTGGTTGACTTTTGCATAATATTACCTTATCCTGTCTACTGTACATTTCAAACTTTTTGTATAACCAATCAGAAAGATGCTTGTTCTGCAAAGTAACATGCATCCTATTTTTGAGAACACAATGTTTATGAACAACCAATCAGTTATCTGCTTTTTCTAAAACAGCATCTTCTCCATCATATTAGATACCTCACACGCTACCAACTGAATTACTCTGGATTGTAGGACATAGCTATGTTTTCAGGGGCAAAAGGTATGCTGAACACGGAGGTATTGACAAAGACCTAGGTTTGCAAAATGTGGATATTAAATGGTTTGTGCAGAGTGCATTAAAGTGGCACCAATTGATGTTTTTGGCTAAAAACATTTTGCATTAACCCCCTGACCTCATGATTGTGCACTGTGGTGGCAATGACCTAGGCACACTGACTAGGGTAAGATTGGAAATCCTAATGAAGGATACCTTTGCACAACTGATGTTGCTTTTCCCTCACACTGTCTTTGTATACTCTAATATATGCCAAAGACAGAAATGGAAGTGGTCAAATCAATTCTGTCCACAGATTGACAAAGCTAGGAAGCATGTTAAAAAAGCTGTTTCTGCTTACCTCAGAGACCATAACATGGGGTCTATCTATAACAACAATCTACGTTTTGACATGCATAATATCTACAGAAGTGATGGAGTTCACTTCACAGATGAAGGGAACAGAGTGTTTCTCAACAACCTTAAGCTGTGCATCCGGACTTACTTGTAGCTCCAACAAAGTCATAATGAACACAACGGCTCTTCTTAGAGCCAACCTATAACCCAACAGTGAAAGTTAAATATTTTTTAACATATATACTCTATATATTTTCCGGATTCGCAAACCTTCCGCGAATCCGCAAAACAAAAACACAAATTCAATGTACTACAACAAATTTCACTTTTCAACTTTAACTTTTAATTAATATTTGTAATATTATTTCTAACTCTGTCAATTTTAATGTGAATATGAAGTTCAATCTCACTAGTTCTATAAAAAAGTTCACAACTGTAACACTACCTCTGGAATTGTATAGTATTTAATTATTTATTTAAGGTGGATCCGCAAATCCACTTTGACATTACACTGGGTGGCTGTGCGGAGCGCCGCAATAGGGTCCCAACTCCCACCACGTGAAAATTTTTGTTTTTTATTTAATGCCCCCCACTTCTCTAGGCTGATTTTGGCCTCGGTGACCCCTTCCCCTGGCGCTTGCCCATTTTTTTCATTTTGTGTTCTTAAGGAAGGTGGGACGCGTGGCCCCCCTTCCCTGGGCCCGAAATTAATTTTTAAAAATTTGGAGGAGGACGGAGTGGCCCCCCACCTGAGGCCAATTTCGGCCCCGGGGACCCCATCCCCGGGACCAGGCCATATGCTTTTTTTTAAATAAATAAATAAATAAATGGGTAGGGGGCCTGCGAGGCCCCCCTACCCGGGCCGATATTACTCCGGGGACCCCATGCCCAGGTCAAGACCCCACGGTCCCTGCCGGCTCCCCACCTCCTGCGGAAACCTGCATTGCTTTTAGGCAGAGGGAGCTGCAAACATGCAGCTCCCTCTGCCCAAAAGCAATTCTGCTTCGCTTCGTGGAAGCAAGAGCATTTTTCAATGCTCTCGCTTCCATGAGGCGAACCAGAGTTTGCTATGGCATGGCAGGAGCAGTGCTCCCGCCATGCCATATCAAACTGCAATGTCCCAGGGTGGGCACCAGGAGGGGGGCCATGAGGCCCCCCTCCCTTCTTCTACAGAGCCCCGGGACAGTCCCCAGGGCTGCATGGGGGGCTTGAGCCTCCCCACGCACTCAATTTAAATAAAGCCCCGGTAAGGTGGTGGTCCCCAGGGCTGCGGGGTGGCAGCGTGCCCCCACATTTAAGATAATTAGCCCCGGGGTGGTGGCAGTCCCTGGGGCTGTGTGGGGGGGAAGGAGCATTTTTTGGAACTAAGCCCCGGGGAGATGGCGGTCCCCGGGGCATGCGGGCCCCCGTATCATTATTTTTGCTTGCCCCCGGACCTGGCACACACAGGGGCTTAAAGAAAACCTAGGGCGGGAGCCCACGCTTCGTTTTTCTTTTTACTTTTTAGATGGATTCACGGATCCAGCGTGAATCCTGCCAAAATTTTAATGAAAATAATATTTTTTTGGCCCTTGGGGTCCCCAAGGGAACCCCTGAGCAGGCCTAGGGGGTCAGTGTGTTTCTACCCGGACCCCTTTTCTTGATTTGTAACATTTTTTGACCTTTTTTCTTGTGACTCGCTTCAACAGAGTCACAAGATGGCTGCCAACACTTCCTGGGCATTGTCGATCGGCATTTTAGACGCGCTCGAATACGCGGCAACAGTTGAGCATCGAAGCACGAACACCCCATCTATATCGGCACAATGCGGGATTAATTGCTGAACTTGATGGCATTGACATGGGGAATCTTAAGGCATCCCCTTGCATACTACTAGTGGCGTGGGGAGTGTGCGTAAATTGGGAAGATATTTACAACCATAGAAAGGACTGGGAACGAAAATAGGGACCGGGTTCCCTTTCATTCCCATTTTTTGCTTACTGTAATGTGCACATATTTATCCACAGGTGCATGCTCTTGGCTGCATTGAGCTGTGTGAGGGGTAGTCACCCTTTGGGTCCCTCCCCAGTGAGTTGCTGGTAGGCGTCCACCAGGCAACCACCCGATAACTATCCTTCATCATTAAAATATTATTAAAGTATGATATAAACTCGAGGCTTGTCAAAACTTGAGGCTGTTAACTTATTTCAAGTTTAAAAAAAATAAATATATTTTTCTTTTGTCTCTGGCACTATCCTTCCTTCTCTTATTTTTATCAACCATTGCAGGTCCAGTGTACTACTGAGGTGGAGATGTGTCCTCGTGCCCTGATGAATTTGCCGCAAAACTTAAGGGCAATTAAACATGTCAGCCGTTCAGGTTAAAATGGTCTAAACATGCCGCTTTTTTAATTGGGTGTGAACACCAGTCAAAAATTAAAACATATGGGATAGTTGTTCACAACCCTATTTTAATGGGGTGTCTGGTTTACTCTTTTTTTTACATTAGGGGGCTTAGATGGTAGATAGATGACACCATTACTTACACCTTACTCTTTCACTGTTTAAGTTTCCACATGAGTTTGAGTTAGGTCACATTTCTTTGTTTCTTTCAAGAAAGTGCTGATGATGACAGAGTGAGCAAACTGGTGAGTACCAACCAGTATCTCCATGGATGTTGCTTACGTGAGGCACTTTCTGACCCACCTCACATTATTCTATTTATTCCTTTGTGAGCCCATCTCTGAGATCTGTGGCTAATGGGGTGCGACCTGCAATGAGGTGGTTGATGAATTTTTAACAATAATTAACACAAACGGGGGGCATGACTAGATAAGTAAGCGTATCCTCTTCTAGGAGTAATACATGATACCCATTTGATAAAGATTGTTGAAAGTTGTCTTGTGTTTTCTATAACCAGGTCTTGTTGTTTTGTGAATATTTAAATTTCACTGAAAGAGTGCACTCTGGACCAAGAGCTACCTTTCTGGCAAATTTGGTATAATTTCATTCAGCAGTTCGGGCTGTAGCTGCGTCAACAGATTCCTATGGAAATTAACATGGAGAAAAAGCATTTTGGGACCCCCCTTTTTCTCTGCTCCCTCTTGATGAATCACCCGACACTTTAAACACAGCAGCTGAAGTCAGTGGGCCATTAGTTTTGAAAATTTTGCGAAGATTAGTCAAATGGTGCCAAAGAGTGCCTTTTTCTGATTTGTTGTAAATTTGTTCAGTAGTTGAAGAGTTGATAAAAGAAATTCAAATTTGTATATATAGGGACACGAAGGCTCCGCAAATTCTCCAGATCTTGTGCTGAGATCTGATTGGCTGCCAATACTTCAAACTAGGAAGTGTTGTCAGCCATCTTGGGACTCAGCTTGAGCCGAGTCCCACAATAAAATGTAAACAAATAAGAGAAGGGACAGAGTAGTTATACCCTGACACCCTAGACCTCTTAGGGGGTCCAAAGGGTCTCCCGTCAGGGCAAAAATAAATTGTTTTTTTCCAATTTTCGGCGGGAGCCATGTTGGAGCCACAGCTCCCAATAAAAAATGAAAAAAAAGAAGCGCTGTCTCCCCGGGGACCATCACCACCTCAGGTCTCATATATTAACTGTTGGAGGGGGGAGCATGGACCCCCGGGCCCCGGTGACTACTACCTCCCCAGGCTATTATAAAATTGAGATGTGGGCTAAGTGGACCCCCCTGGCCCCGGGGACCACAACCTTCCTGGGGTTTTCTGTATTTTAAAAAGGAGGGGGACCGCGCAGCCCGCCTCCCCGACTGTTGTTAGCCCTAGGGACCACCACCTCCCCGGGGCAACCCATTCTGAAGAAATTGCCCTGGGGACCATCACCCCCTAGGGCCGGCTCTGGCTATGTCCAGGGGTGCCAACCCCCAGGACATAGCTGTTTGCTATGGCTTGGTGGGAACTTTAACTGCTCCCGCCAAGCCACAGCAAACACTCAGCCTCCAGGAAGCGAGAGCAGAGAAATGCTCTTGCTCGCTGGAAGCAGAGCATGATTAGCAGCTGTCTGTGTGTGAAAGCAATGCTGGCTCACGAATGGAGGCAGGGAGTTGACAGGGACTGCGGGGGCCTTGAGCAGAAAGAGGCTAAATAAAGGTCAGAAACAAACAGAAAGAGGCAAAATAAAGGTGAGGAATGAGCAGAAAGAGGCAGAATAAAGATCAGAAATGAGCAGCAAGAGGCTGAATAAAGGTCAAAAATGAGCAAACACAGGCAGAAGAAAGGTCATAAATGAGCAGAAAGAGGCAGAATAGAGGTCAGAAATGTGCAGCAAGAGGCAGAATAGAGGTCAGAAACAAGCTGAAAGTCGCAAAATGTCAGAAGCAAACAGAAAAAGACAAAATAGAGATCAGAAATGAGCAGAAAGGGGCAAAATAAAGGTGAGAAATGAGCACAAAGAGCGAAAATAAAGGACAGAAATGAGCAGCAAGAAGCAAGGTCATGAACGAGAAAACAAAGGCAGAATAAAGTTCAGAAACTAGCAGAAAGAGTCACAATAGAGGTCAGAAACTAGCAGTGTGAGTCAGAATAAAGGCCAGAAACTAGCAGAAAGAGCCAGAGTAAAGATCAGAAATTAGCAGAAAGAGGCTAAATAAAGGTTAGAAATGAGCAGAAAGCGGCAGAATAAAGGTTGGGAATGAACAGAAAGAGGCAAAATAAAGATCAGAAATTAGCTTGCTGAGAATTGCTAAGACATCGTCAGAGGCCCTGCCCCCATTCTCAACCACTCTGGTCAAGGGCCTCCTGGCATACTACTGGCTGGGAGATGAACTCCCCTTGGCTGCTGAGGGTCGTTGGGAGCTAAGAACCCCTATTGTTGCAACAAGTAAGTCTTCCACTGCTGAATTGTTGACACCTCGTTGGATCCCCCGCCCCCTTTCTCAACCACTTGCAAAGGGTCCTCCTGGTGCACTATTGGTTGGGGGATGAACTCCACTTGGCTGCTGAGGGTTGCCAGACTGCTGGTGAGCACCCGTCAAGTCTCATCGCGCTCCCTATTCATGTGAAATGATGTGATGAGCGCACCAACAGAAAAAACAAATTCCACTCCAATGCTGAGTGCGGAGATTATCAGTAACTCCGGATTCTCCGCAGAGTTGCCAAATTCGGCAAACTCCGCGAGCAGAGTGTAATTTTACACCCAGGCCTAAAAAAAAGCAAAGGTTACAAGGATGTTATAGGTAGGAAATAGAATTTAAAACACCTTAGAAATTAACTGAAAAAATCAAAGGTTACAGGGACATTATAGTTTATAAATACAAAAAAAATACCTTAGAAATTCACTGAAAAAAAATCAAAAGGCGTTAAAGTTAGGTTCACATTTCTCTTGTAAAAAACCAGTGGAATTCAGTAGTTATAGTTACTTGAGCTAACTATAACTTATACCCCCGCAATGCACTGCTTATGACCTCACATATTACATCACTCATGACATGGTCAGTTACTTGAGCTAACTATACCTCACTCCTGAGTCCCTATCAGGGTGAAAATGGTTTAGGTATTTAGTGTTCCTCTCTGGAAAGGACCTTGCCCAGCCGTTCAGACTAGACTGT
Source organism: Calotriton arnoldi (assembly GCA_963921515.1). NCBI lineage: Eukaryota > Metazoa > Chordata > Amphibia > Caudata > Salamandridae > Calotriton > Calotriton arnoldi. The sequence goes on from CAWUFW010008353.1 coordinate 360,195, forward strand.
TCCTATTAGAGCAGGACCATGACTCATATTCATTTGTCCAATCTGTTTCGAGTTGTTTTGTGGGTGAAAAACCATGGGCTGGGATGCAGCCTGAATGACTGCTTGCCATTGGCTGATATGCATATGACTGGTTTCTGTCTAGAGTGGCATAGTTAGTGAAATGCAATGGACTTGGATGCCGTCTTGAGTGATTGCCAGTGGCTGAGATTAGTTCATGCATTCCAGCAATCATTTTTTTCTTGTTTATGTAGGGACCCTAAGTGTGACAGATATGCACTGGTGTGCATCCCATATTCACTGTACTACAGGAGTCAAGTTATACCACACTGATGAGGCTTAATTAGGCCAAAACTGGTCTGGGGTTACTAGTATTCCTGTCTGGAAAGGACCTGGCCGGGCAGGGCAGACTGATCTGTTTCTATCAGAGCAGAACCACAACGGATTTTCATATGACTGATATTTTTAGAGTTGCCTTGTGGGTGAAAAACCATGGACTGGGATGGAGTCTGAATGACTGACAGTGCCAGAGCTCAATGTATGAAAAACACCCTTAGGCAGTCTATGTTTCACTTTACAATTCATGTTAAGTAAACATAAATATGAAAGCCAAGCAACACATAATTATAGAAAAAGAAGAAAAACTTTTCAAATATAGAATGAATACAAACATAAATATAATAAATATGAGGACAGACTACTATCCTATAAGTAATCTAAGACAAAGTATCCATCATCAATTTATGGTCTAGTCATCCATGTAAAGCCAATGTCAAAAAAGGTTGTTACAGTTGTACACAAAACAGTAACAATATTAGTGGCTTAGATCATAATCAATTCTTGGAGGGTTGAGTCTACGCGTGTTTAGGCAACCCTTGTGCCTTCATCAGGAAAGCCACAGATGGACCCTGGTGATACCATAGGGAAAAAACAACAGCTAAGAAGTTGTATATGATGACTTCAGGTGCTTACATAAACTGTTCTTGAAGGAGCGTGCTCCCACGAGAAAAAGAATTGATCGTAATTGGATTTTGAGACCAGTTGCTTACATTATTCTTACTTCAATCATGTTTAGGTGTACACATGGATAAGTTGCATGATTGATAGCAATCATAGGACGAAGTTCAATCTGATAAATATCGCAGGAATTCCCAAGTCGATGTAGCAACTTTGATGAATCCTTGAGGTTGATGATCGGAATTATAGCAAAAGATTCCGCTGTAAAATTCAGCTAATGATGGCAGACTTATGACGATAAAAGATGGTGTCACTGCAAGCAATCAATCCGGAATTTGTAAAGTGCGAACTAATCACCCCAAAGGGTCTCAAGGGGCTGGGGGCCGTCGGGGAGATTAAGTGAGCTATAGCCCAGAGTCTCATGGTGCTGAGCGGAGCAGGCACCGGAGATCGAACCGAGCCCAGAGATCCAGAGTCAGACGCTCTGGCCGCTGCGCCACACCTCTCTACTGCAGGTGGGTGTTCTTTGTACCGTCTAGCAGCAATCAAGAGTGCCGGAGATAAATTCAAGCATTTTATCCATCTTGATCTACTCTGGGTCACCTCAAGATGTTCCCATCTTTTCAGCCAACAACACTAAATATAATGGGATTTGTAGGTTTCATTTTTGCATTATTATCATGCTTTGTTAAGTCCTTGTTGGCTTAAGGTTGTTGGCTGTCAAACATGTGACTGTCATGATTACATTCAAACCCAAAAACTAAGCAAAGTTTATTTTAAATTGTCAGTAGACTTGACTGCCACCCTTCCTGTGACACATAAATAAAGACCTCCCATAAAAGAAGTCCTGATCTACAAGGAGCCCAGCTGTCAAGCTATCACTGTGGTTACCCCCAAAAAGGGCAGACAGGAAGGGCCCCTAGCAATATCACATGGAAGACTAGGATTCAGAGTAATGAAGATTACCGGTAAGCACGCTGGACATTTGTTCCTCATCCACATTTATAGTCCCAGTCCTAAGTATGCGAGGACGTACCAAAACATACCATACAACCAGAGGAAGCCTAGAAACATTGATGGAAAACGGAATTAGCAGACCACAGAGGCTACCACCTGATAAATAATTAGCTGAGAGAACACAAAACAGTCAGAAAAGATGCACATAGACACCCAACATGGCCACATCGGTAACAGCAGAAAACTGAGCAAAAACCATGGTCCAGCCCAAGACAGCATCCTCATGCTTCACTGCACAAGCAAAAACCCATTGAAACCTCTGGAAGGCTAGGGAGGCAATGTCCCAAGAGGGAACTAGAGATCCAGTGGGTGCTGCTCAGAATATACCACAGAAGCTGAGAGGCCGGCTTTCCAACATGCTGGTTCGCCATAGTCTTGAATGCATGATCGCAATCCATTGATTCCCCATGGTGGGTACAGTTATGCCCTAAAGAATCTATCGGGCAGAAAAACAGAGCCCCTGACAAGAGCGCAAACAGAGGATTTGTTTGGGTGGCGACATGAAAGTGGAGAAGACACGGCTAAAAACCATGTACAACTTTTATTTTATGTGTATTTTTTCGTTTGGATACATGGGGCCAATCACACGTACTTACTTTCACCTTTGCTTTAAAGAAAATAAATCTTTCAGCCTAACAGGATTTACGCTCTTTTTAAAACTAAAAGAAAATGCAAAAACAATTTTCTCTCTAAACATAAGCGTTCTTTCCGGCTGTCCTAGCACAGGTGTTGCGTGGCATCCTCCCTACACACTTGATTGCAAGTGGACAAGTTATCATTCCAAGGTCACGGAGGTGGATTGCCTTCAGAGACTTGATTGACAGAAATTGATAAGAGCTTAATTATTCTTCACTTTCCCATTCTTTTTGCCTCTCCTCAAGCTATTACAACATGGAGACATGCTTAATTAGTAGGGGCTGATTTTCCTCCTCTTTCATTTTAAGCCTTCAAGAGACTTGGGTCTGACACCAACTGATTAATGCAGTGAGGCACACATTCAGTTCACCTTCATGCATATATACATCTAGTGCAGGATATGCCTATTAAGGGCCAATTTACTTGTATCTGATTAAGAAGCTATAGCGTGCATTACTTTGCCAGCAAACACCGCCTCGGCTAAGACCAGCGTGTCCAGTTTATAATGAGAAATAAAAGTTCATGCCTTTCGCGCATTACAGATTTCACTCACCGAGCTCTCCTCTCCCGCACAACAAAAATTATTACTGACCCCTGTGGAACTAGCACATACACCAGCAGAATGGGTTTTCTCGATATTGAAAGTTTTTAAGTAGAAAAACATCGTTTAGTGATATAAAAAGGGGAGGAGTTCTGCCTTTCTGTTTTTTGTTAAGAAAATACAATTGCGACAGTGAACGTGTTGGGCTCTATCCCAAAGTGACAGTTTAAATTAAGACCAGATTTAGGATTACAAAACATTTTTGTCTGGCGCTATTTCATGTGTTTGGTGGTTAAGGCAGTCCCTGGTGCAAACACTTTTACCACTGCATTATGAAAACAGGATTTTGGAGGTGGGTCTGTGTGAAAGAAACGTTTCTGCATATTCGTTGTGTGGCAATTTGTTGTGGTGGTGAACTGTTCATTTTTTTGTGCTGCTCTGTATTTGTGCTGCATTATTGCAATGTGAATTTGTTGTGTTGTGCTGTGTTGCGTTCTATTTCGACTGTTTTGAGGGTGATTTTCCCTGTTGTGTTTTACATGTGTCTTTATGCTGCTTTGTGTTTGCTACGATGTTATGTTCTCTTGTTTATTGTAGATATACTAACAATTGCTTCTACATTGTCAGCTAAAAGTAACACATGCATTGAAAGTACCTGTGGAACCAATTACTTCTCTTTAAGGTGGTAAAATAGTGCTGCTCCAGCTCCTCAACAAATTCAGACATCAGTCAGCCCACAACTGTGGCAGACTTTCTTAGCACTCATAGTACTCACTTTATGTGATACAGCCCACAGTCTCTTCCACAGTTTATGGCTGACTGGTGTCTTAAATCGATGAAAATTCGGACCACCCTATTTTACCACCTTAGACAATGAGTGAATGGGTTCTTCTCAAAGGAGCTTTAAATGAATGTACTGATTTTGGCTGGAAATGCAGCAGCAATTGAGGCATGCCTAAACCATAACATAAGACAATAACATATGCAAAGCAACATGGCAATACAAAACATAAGAGGACACCAAGCAGGCAAAGAGAATGCAACACAACAGCCACAGTACAACACTACACCACATTGCATTAATGCAGCATAAAAACTTAGTCATATAAAAATCAAACAGAACACATCGCCACCATAATAAAATGCCCAAAATAAATATGCCCAAACGGTCTTTTCACACATTATCACCTCCAGAAATTGCAGTGGTAAAACATATTTTCTTCAAGCACTGCTTTAACTCACCACCAAAGACATTAACATTGTCAACAAAAATGTTTTGTGAACTGTCCCCTGGTCTTTGTCTGTTTTAGGCTCACTACTGTGTTAAATAGTTGAAGAATTGAAGCAGTTTTATATTACCACCTTAGAATGTGGGAAATGGTGTTTGTTTATTGTTGAACTAGGCTCTTTTTGCAGGGTCATCCTAGAACTTTTTTGCCTTCCTCCTGTATTTTTTCTGACCTCTTTTTGTTGGTTTTATGACTCTACCACTGCTGATCACTGCTAAAGTGCATGTGCTGTCTCTCGTAAACTTGGTAAGATTGATCTACACCTGTTCGGCATATTTAATTTACCTGTAAGTCCCTTGTAAAGTGGTATCCCATATACCCAGGGCCAAAATGGTATATACCAATCTTGCCAAGTTTACAAGAGAGAGCACATGCACTTTAGCACTGATTGGCAGTTGTAAAGTGCCAGGAGTCATAAAACCATCAAAAACAGGTTAGAAGAACTACAGGAGAAAGGCAAAAGATTTTGGAATGACCCTGCAAAAAAGGGCCAAGTCCAGCACAACCCCCTTCCAGACTAAAGCCAGGGTAGACTAATCAATGCCTTGATGGGCTTCCCTGCTTGGGGCGATAGAACACGGACCCTGGCACTCAACTGCAGGGGCACATTCCAGGTCTACGCGAATCTGAACCCAAGTGGATTCCTCTGTCTAGGCTATCAGGACCAAGTAAGCTAACCCATGGGGACTCCTGAGCTATCCACGGCCAGAACCAGGCACCAGGCCATCCAGTGGTTTCTGGTTTCTGCCATCTCACAGAGTGGGGGTGGTAGCCCCAGGTACATAGTATCCTTGCTCCACTCTACCTCCCACCAGTGTAGGAGTTCTACTCTGCCACCAGTCCCTCAACCTAGGGTTTGCACCCTCAGGCTGACCAGAGGTCACGGGTGATTCTTCCCTCCCCCTACCCCTCCGTCTGGGGTTCTGCACACTCCTTCTAGGAGAGGTACCTCCAGAACCTACAACTGTCAGGGCGCTGGTATCAGCCCTCCCACACGATTCTTCCACCAGTTCAGAGCCTCCACCCTGCAACTGGTCTCCCAACCCAGGGACCAAACCCTGTGGTTGAACCAGTTCCAGGGGTGACTACTCCCTCCCCCTGAACCCCCTTCCAGAGTTCAGCACCCTCCCACCTGGAGTGGCACCCCCAGAAGAGAAAATGGTAGGGACACTGCTAGCAGTTGCCCCTCCCTCCAGGTCAGGTGTTACAGTCTGAACCTGGCCTCACAACCCAGGGACTAGACCCTGTGGCTGAGCCTGTACCTGGCAAGCCAGGACTTTCTGGGGAGAACACCTGCCCCCCAAGGGTAACACATACCTCATGGGTTGCGTGACAGTTTGCCTGGCACTGATCTCCCCACCCCTGCCCATCTGACAGTGCGCGAAGACCCCCCAAACCAGAAGCGGTGTCACAAGGGTCATTCCGAGGGAGCGCTACCCTCAGAGCTGGCCCCTGACCGACTGGTTCTCCCATTCAGGACTGCCTCCCCCCTCACCCCTCCATCTGGGCTTCAGCACCCTCCACTCAGGAGCGGTGCTGCCAGACACCAGAACTGGTGGAACGCTGCTTACAGACGCCCCCCCTCCCCAAGTTCTCCTGATACTAGGAGATCCCACTCAGCGGATAGCCTCCCAGTACAGACTAGGCTCCCCTCCTGGCGTCAACTTATGGAACCAACCAGGCTCTGGGACTGGGCTTTGGGTAACCTGGGACTTTGCCCACTCCCACCCCTCCTCCTCACCTGAGACGGGACTTGGGACTCTCTACCCATCCCACTACACTGAGACCTATCTGGGCTACCATGTACCTTTCCCACCACCCTTGGTTGGGAAATACCTGAGCCACTCCCTTTAGGAATACTCCCAAATACATTTCCAGACTATATGGCACTCACCCAGAGGTCTGCCTCCTGTGTGAGTTCCCTGGGAACAGAGAACTTACACTCCAACAAGTGTAGGCGTACCCCTGGAAAACAACAACAGAAGATCACATTGAACAGCACTTCAAAATTGTTTGCTGTGCTACTCTTCACCCAACCCTCCAGTGCATCACAACGTTCTTCCACAAACTCCCCCCAAGACTGGTGAGACAGTTTCCTACTGCCCCTGAACCTCAACCTATACCCTTCAGGTGTGACACCCTCCTAGGAACTAGGTACCACGCTCTGGGATCTCAGGGCCAGATGTACGACCCTATTTTGCATGCGCAAACGGGTTTGCGACCCGTTTGCGCATGCAAAATCTAATAGGGCCATGTACAATCCCTATTTAGCGAGTCACAATTTTTTTGCGACTCGCTAAATAGGAATTGCGAGTTGCTGATAGGAAGGGGCATTCCAAGGGCGTCCCTTCCTAATAGCGAGTCAGAGGCCTATGTAAGAATGTTTTGCGACCGCAATTGCGGTCACAAAAAACACTCGCGATTTACCGCCTTCTTCAAGAGGGTAAAGCACTCGCAAATAGGAAGGGGTCCCCCTGCAAATGCAGGGGTAAATAATTTTAGGGGCAGGCAGTGGTCCCAGGTACCACTACCTACCCTTAAAAAATGAAACGAAAATGTTTCATGTATCTATTTTTTAAATGCATCCCGTTTTCCTTTAAGGAAAATGGGCTGCATTTTAAAACAAGCATTTGCAATGCAATCGGTCTCGCCTTTGGGACCTTCTAAGTATTTAGCGATGCAGCACATTATCGCACATTATTGCAACATAGGGTGACTTTTCTGATATGTGTACAGAGGAGCTAGTTTCGGACGTCAGTGTTTTTCTTTTGATAAACACATGCAATGTCTCCCCTGAGTCGCTCCCAACTCAGCCCTGCACAACCTGCAGCCGACAGAAGCCCCTTGGATAAAGCCTTTACCTTGTACTTTGACCCTGCCTTATCTTTAAGTGTGCAGATCATCAAGTAGACAGCAGCACTCCTGCCCTTAGACTTCCTCTAGAGATGCTGTCTGCCGATGGACAGCATGGCACTGGTCACTTTGCCTCGGTTCCTTATGCCAGATGTTGAAAGCATGCAGTTAACAACCTCCACCTCATACTGCAGATGTCTCCCCTGAGTCGCCCCTATGTTAGCCCCGCACAACCTGCAGCCAACACAAGCCCCTTGGACAAAGCCCTTACCTTGTACTTGGACCCCGCCTTATCTTTAAGTGTGCAGATCATCAAGTAGACAGCAGCACTCCTGCCCTCAGACTTGCTCTGGAGACGCTGTCTGCAGATGGACAGCACGGCATGGGTCCCTTTGCCTCGGTTCCTTATGCCGAATGTCAGAAGCATGCGGTTAACAACCTCCACCTCACACTGCAGCTTCATGTCGTCTCTATGCACACAGCGGCACTGTCAGCTAAATCCCACCATTAACTCAACTCCACAACGCTCTAGAAAGTGAGCCACAGGAACAAAATAGTTTTTAAAGTAAAGGGGCTGATAGCCATGGAAGTATACGAATGACGACATGGCCGTCAGGAGGAGGGACTAACAAGCCGAAAACCAATCAGAATTAACCCTGGGCGCAGTACTACGCTATGCTCGCGTAGTTTGCGTAGTTCGCGCTACGCGAATTGCACGTAGCACTGTGCAAAAACGCGTAGCGTAGCGGGCATTTTTTGCTTGCTCGCGGTCCTCAACGTCAAGTTGGCGACCGCGAGCGAGCAAAATGACATCCTGGCGAGACTTTTTCCTCTTTCGCGATCAGCAACATCAAGTTGCCGATCGCGAGTGTGGAAAATAAACCTCCCGGCGAGATTCTCAACGCGGGGAGGTCAGGTTTCTCATTGCGAGTGGTCGCGTATGCTCACGTCCGCTCGCGATGAGAAACTACCAGTCCGCGTTGAGAAAACTGCTGCTCGAGTACAAATCTACTCGAGCGGCAGAAAGCGACCGCTTGCACTGTGCAAGATGCCGTTTGCAATGATTGCACAGTGCGGACAAGCGTCCGGCACTGTGCAATCAGTGCGAACATCATTTTCCCTACCGCACTACACAGCTCGCGTAGCTTGCGAAGTGCAATTCGCTTAGCGTAGCGCCACTACGCAAACTACGCCCAGGGTTAATCAGAATGCAGCATTTACGATGTAAGCCAATCAAACAGAAGGGCGGAAAGTGGGCGGAGCTTCCACAAAGCTTCCCCGCTATAGTGTATACTGCATGCCTCGCAAAGCGAGCAGTGCATGCGCTGCAACGCTAGGTGAGACCTAAAAACTAAGCAGCAATTTGACAGAAAACATAACCTGACATTTGACCTCACAGCACATGTGGCAAAATGAAAACAAAACATTTAAAGGCTTCTTTATTGCTCATTCACCTTCCGAACTTCATTATGATTACTTTGTGGCGCTGCAGCACCTCCTGCACCCCTACTTCCAGGGACTATGTATCAATAGGACTATTAACATACTTGACATTTCTGCCATTAGTCAGCTGGTGCTCAGGAAGCATACATTCTGTTATCGGTCTTCCAACACACTGACAGAAATGACACTTTTCTGAAGTTCTTTAAACCCATCAGGCACAGAGTGCGTTAAGTTTATATCTTCAGGCAGTTCTAACATGAAGCAATGCTTTCTAGGGTGACCAACTGGCATGGTTGTAAATTCAGGACGGTGAGTGTAAAAATTCAGGACAAAGGGTCAAAATTCAGGACAAAAATTCAGGACGGAAGGTCAAAATTCATGACAAAAATTCGGGACAAAGGATGTGCAATAGTATAATACAGGCAGGGCACCAAAAGGGCATGCATTCCGACCACTCAGCCCTACAGTGTCTCATTTGTGCAAGCTTAAAAGACTCTCCATTCTTAAGAACTGTTGTCTGGCTCTACTGTACTCTGGTGTCCTCATCTCTGCACATAATTAGATCAGATAGTGGAGAACGGAGAATACGTATTCTTTATATGTTCTGTGGGACTGTCATTTTTCTGTGGGTAGCCACCTCCCAGAGAGTTCTGACTGTCTTGGCCCACAGTTCTCAACCAGAAACACAACCTTATTTGAGTTGCACCCAGCCTAAATGATAAAACGGTGATGTTGTTGAGGAAAATAGCCATTAGATCAACACTCCCACCCATAGTACTTGGAAACCTGGAGCGCAAAACCTTGACTTAAAATCTCCCACAGAAGTGTTCTTGAACTTTCAAGATTTTGTCATGGGCATCATTTAAGAGCGCAACAGGTCTCAGCGGAGTAAGGGCGGTGTCAGAAACAGGAATGATACAAAGCTCTCATGAGCCTTGTTTACTTTCTGTACCTTTGAGCTACATCATTTGAAAGTAAAGTCATGAAACTTCTAACCAGTAGCCTGTTGTAAGCTAAGCTACACAGTTGCAAAACATTTATTTCTGAAAGTGGAACCAACCCTAGTAAAAGGTAGTCTCTGTCACTCTTCCACCTCCTGAGCGCGTGAAGGGAGCAAGAAATAAGAAGTACAGCAGAGGGGGAGAAATGGGTAAAAGAGAAAAACTATGAAGGGATATGAGAGGAAAATAAGGAAGGAAGAGCATGAAGAGGACACTAAAGAGAGACAGGTGAGAGACACAAAGATAGGGGTGTGATAGAGAGAGGGATTAAATACATAAGAGACGGGCGACAATTGTAAGTGAAATATAGACATGTGAAAAAGAATGAGACAGGTGACAGCGATAGGTGATATACACATAGACAGGTGACAAAGAGACAGCCAAGAATCAGAGAGAGAGGAAAACTGGTGATATGGGATGACAGTATGAGAGTTGTGATATAAATAGAGGCAGATGCCAAAGAGAGACAAGAAGAGAGGAGAGACAGATGTGAGATGCGATAAAGAGACAGGGTATAAAGACTGCTGAAAGGGTGGGGTGGTAGAAATTTGAGAAAGTACAGATGAAAGAAGGGAGACAATTGAGAGTGTGGTGATAAAGTGACAGACCGGTTATGTCGTTTATAGTGAGAGAGAGAAAGAAAGAGAGAAACTGGTGATAAGAAGACAGATACAGGTTAGAAAAAAACAGCTGGGGGAGAGGCAGGAAGGAGGAAAGGTGAGAGGTATGGACCTGATATTAAGACTAGTGCGAAAGAGACAGACAAGGGGTTATAAGAGGTGGAAGACAGGCGAAAGAGGTGAAAAAGTGACAGAACAGGTAAGAAAGTCAGTTGAGACTCCTACAGATACAGATCTGCAAAACGGCAACAAATATTTTTGCCCAACCACATCCAAGTGGCAGGGAATTCTACTAGAGCCGAGTGGTGCCCACCGGAACAGGTTTTTTCAAATATTGATTTTATATCCAGGAAATCTATCATCTGCTCAATAGCTGATAAATGACAAACTGAGACAGGATGAGCATGCAACATTTATTCACAGCTAGGCTGAACATCTTCACCTTTAAAGACAAAACCATTGATGAGGTTTCTTGAATCATAAACAACATGTTCCAAAAAACACACTAGGATATTGATATGATATTTTGCTCCTGCTCTCAGGAAGACTAAGAGGCCCATTTCATGTTGGACGTGATATTGTTCTCCAGATTCCAGCTTTATTGGGTGCAGAAATGCAAACAGTAAAAACAAATGTGTTTCTGTTGAATGTGCAGGCACAAGGCCTCGAATCGGGAAACACATGTACAATTGAACTTGGTATGATTTCCCCGATTTGGGCCCAATAACTCGTGACTCACTGTAATTGGGGAAGACAGTGACTGAAGTCATTAACTTTGGCCCAGTATCCCCTCATCTTGTTAACAAGTGTTTAACAAGCGTTCCTCTTATCTAGAGTGAGGCATAGTTTGAAGAGGAAGAGGGCGAGAGAAAGCTAGAGAGAGCCTAGGAACTAATACACTAGAGGAATACTGAAAACAGCAGACAAACTTTGATGATTTGGAAATAAACGCACAGACATGTAAAAGAACGACGAAAAGCACATTTATTCAACTTACAGACTGTTTGAGAAGTAATGGAGCCTATGGCTGACTCTGTAGTCCAGAGACTGGGGCTGGGAGAGTCTGCTGGCCTGGCAAAGGACGTCACTCTCCCACAAATGCAGGCGTCATACCCTCTAAACACCAAACCAAAACCGAAAGCGGTTGGTCACCCTAATGCTTTCCCATCTCACAACATCAGTTTGCGGCCTGCTTTCCTTAGCTCTATAAACAGGAACTATGATGTGAGCAGCTTTTTCCTACAGCTTTGCACCAGCCCCCGAAGCTATCCCGGGTAAGGTGTCTATAATAGCTGCTTGGTTAATTATGTGCCCGAACTCGTCCTGACATAAAATAAATCAAATACAGCTCGTCAGGCAGGGTGCTGGATTCTCGCACAGGGGCTGGCTTGCTCGGGTCGAGCACACATACTCAAACCTTCAGCCCAGAAAGGCATTCTTTCCTGAGAATGCAGAGCTCACATTCCAGGCATGAATCCGCGCTCGTTCTAACCCCCACAGAAACCAAGAGGAGAAAGCCTGCCAAACAACACGAAAGCAAATAAAAGGTATACAGCAAACATTTACCGTGGCGTTCCACCAACTCGCGTAAGCCATAGTCCCCGCTCTTTTTTGTATTCGAAGCTCTATGTACCAGAAGGCCAGGCGCTATGTCTGTGGTGTGCACCGGTGCTGGGAGGTGTGTGCGCTGCAGACGGTGCTGCCCACCGCTCCCCGCCTGTTATCTACACTAGGGTGGAGAGGACCACAGCCTGCTGAGGCTGTCACTCCCTTAATTGTCTGGAACGGAATTCCTCAGAGCGTCCTCACTGTCTCTTGTGAAACTAGCAGTCAGCCTGGGAGCCCGTGCCTGGCCTCATGCCAGGGGTGGCCCTGACAGGTATGGTGAGTCTAGGTCAGTGAGTGGCTGCCCACGCCCCGACTCAACTCCTGCCCTATCTCCACCCTGCCTGGCCTGCACTCGTAGCATAGTCCGGCGCAGCTCCGGACCCGCTCGCATCTTAAGTTTGCTGCGATTTCCCTTCGCTCAAGTCCGGCAGTGTTCTAGTGACTCACAGCGCATGTACCGTGATTACTGCCCTGCAAGCCGCGCACACACCACCATTTAAAAGCAATGACATCTATTGCGCAGTTCAAGCACAGGCATCTACGCAGGTCGATAGCAAGAGCATAAATCACTACAGCAGTCACTAGTTTCGTTGGACTACAGACACCCTCACCATTGTTCCCTCGGCTCTGAGAAGGCTGCAGGAAACCGCTTTGCTGCTTGTGCTGTCTCTGCCTCCCGATGTGAAGTGTGAAAACGCCACTGCTTTGTCACGCATGCGTACGATGTAAGGCATCGCACGCATGCGAGACAAAGAGTGCGAACTGACCCACCAATCACACGTCAAACAAGCATTTCTTAATGCAATAGGACGCGTTTTTACGCGAAACCTATTGCATTGGAAATTGGAGGGTGGGGGTCCAGGAAGGCACGAACGGGAGTGGGGGGGCTGAGAGGGGGTGGCAAAAAGTCACGGACTGTGGGAGGGGGCGGGGGGGGGGGACACGGGCAAAAATTGTTTTGGAGTAAAGGGGCCAATAGCCAGGGAAGGATATAAATGACAACATGGCCGTCAGGAGGAGGGACTAACAACCCGAAAACGAATCAAAATGCAGCATTTATGATTGAAGCCAATGAAAAACATAGACGGAAGTGGGCGGAGCTTCCCCCCACAATACTGTATACAGCATCTCTCGACGAGACAGCGCATGCGCTGCCTAGCCGAGACCTAAAAACTGCTTTATTTAAAAGCAGTCCCAGACATGGAGGTCTGCTGAGCCCAGCAGGCCACCATATCTGGGAGGGCCAGCCATTCCTAATGGGGTCGCAAATTGCGAGTGCCTCATTAATATGCATGAGGCATGCAATTTGCGACCCCATTAGGAATCGCTAACAGTGTCTCAGACACTGTTGTACATGTCATTTAGCGAGTCGCAAATTGCAATTCGCAATTGAGCGCAATTTGCGAGTCGCTAAATGACATGGTCGTACATCTGGCCCTCAGAGTGGAAGTTTCTACACTGGATGCAGCATTGCTGCCACCACTGGACTCCACACTCAGAGGAAAAACCTATCCTCAAGAACTAATTTCTCTCTGGCGAAGGCCCTCTCTGCCTCCGCCATCCTCTCCTGCACTAAGGCTCTCTCAACAATAGCCTCTCTCTCCTCAATGGCGAGCTCCCCGAGACTTAACTTCTGAGCAAACAAGGCCTTTTTCTCCTGTAAGGCTCTCTCAGACTCTCTCCGCTCCGCAGCTCCTTGGCATGCTCCGATTTTAGCTTTTCCAGTGCCTGCTGGTGCTTCCTTTCCTCCCACCTGTCTACCAACTCCTCTGGGGACAGAGAAAGGGATGGGACACTACTCTTGGCACTGGACCCAGCAAGGGACTCCCTCTCCATGGGGTCCTCATTACCTACTGGCGCCCCTGCCCAGTCATTTTCTCTGTCCTGTTCAGACTTTTTAGGGCCACCGCCCTCAAGGGGTATGAACTGGGAACACTCCCACTCAGAGTCCTCCCAGACCTCAGGGTCCTCCTCAGAACCACCACCCTCCCAGATCTCTTTTAAGGCTGCTTTCCTGTGGTTCAATTCAAAGTGGAACAGGGCTCTGCAAAAGATGCCCTCCACTGGTAGTCCCCTTTCTCTGCAGAGACCCTTTACCTCCTCCACAGTGTACTCCCATAGGTCATCTTCAATATAGACTAACCCCATTCTGGCAAAATGCACAACCCCAAGTGCAGCAGCAAGATTCCTAGGCGTAAGAGCTGAAGCAGGAGTGCACAATAATAAAACCATGACGAATGAGAGAAAATCAGGAGAAAAACAAAACACGTGATTGTCTAAGTGCAGAGTTTGTAGTGCAACAATGAGTCACTGTGGTACTGCGCAAACGCAAGTCATTTCCTCACAGCTTACAGCCAATGTTAGAAATGGGGTTTCTGGAGGGCTAGGGTCTGCACCTAAGCCAGGCAGAACCCACCACTCTAGTCAAGGCAAGGGAGTTACACACCTAAGATAACCCCTGCTCACCCCCTGGGTAGCTTGGCAGAGCAGTCAGGCTTATCGCAGAGGCAATATGTAATGCGTTTGCGCAACATGCACACACACTAGTGTCACACTAGGCACACCACAAAAAGAGACTCCACACAAGGCTATGTAAAAATATCCTTTGTATTATTCATCAAAAACATTCGAACAATCACATAAATTACTGTGCCACTAGGCACTTGTCATGACGTCACACAGATCATAAAATCACATTGCCAATGGGCAAGGTGCTGTGTAGGTAAAAGGTAGGACATGTGCCTTAACTGTGTGGCATGTCCTGGTAGTGACAAACAGCCTATTTGGTTTCTCACTGCTATGAGGCTGCCCTTTCTTAGGTTTGCATTATGAAATCCCTGATATGTGTTTTGGTGGTAATTTCTGATATGAAAGGAGTAGCGTGACCATGTGTGGTATGTTTGGAATAGTAGTGATAAATCCTGCTTATTGGTGAAAGCAGATTTGTCTGATTTTTGACTACTTTAGAAATGCCACTTTTAGAAGTGGGCTTTTCTGTGTGCTTATGAGTCTTTGTGCCCTGCCTGGATGTGTATTCACCGTCTGGTTTTGACTGACAGGAGAAAGGGGATGTGCTTTCACTCTAGATAGTCACCAGGGGGGTTGAGGTGTGTCCTGCCTTTCCTGGGTGACTCAGCACTAGGCTGAAGAGACCTTGGCTGCATTTGGAATAGCGGGAGGAGTTTCCCTTGTACCTGAATAGGCCTTGTCTGCATTTAGAGTGGTGGGAAAGGTTGCACCTGCACCTGAATAGGGCTGTGCATGCCTTGTACAATGCTGTCTCCGCCTCCCTGTAGTGTGTCTGGGTCCAGGGTATGGGATATGAATGGGAGTGTTATGCACTTCTCAATAGTGTTTGAAGTCTTCCCCAGAACAAAGACTTTTGAACTATAAGTACAGGGGCTGTGACCCCAAGATTTCAGATTACTTCAAGGAACAAGAGGACCCTGCCAAGAGGAAGAGTGGAAGGACTGTGTGAGGAGCACCACCTCTTCTGTGTGAGGGGTGGGTTGGCCTACAGTTGCTGCTTCTGTCTGTGATGGAGGAAAAGGACTGACTCTTTTTACCATGCTGTGGTTTCCTACTTGTCTAGGACTCTCCAAGGGCTTGTGTGTGCTGGCCCCCTGTCTTTGGAAACTCAGGGACATCAAAGTTTCCATGTGCTGAGCTTGCCAGCTTTCCTTTTCTACAGAGCTCCTTGTGCGAAGCTTGCCAGCTTTCCTTTTAGACAGCAGCTCTGTGTTTGGTCTGCATTATGAGCTTGCTCGTGTACCAAGCTTGTTGGGTGGGTCATTGCAACCTTCACTCAGACAGCACACGTTGTGCTCTGATTTGTGAAGAGCCCTGTGTTTAAAACTGCTTCAGCACTGTGGGCTCTACGTGGTGCGCCTGGAACAAGTCAAAGCTCGCTGGGAGTGCCGCTCCTAACACCACCTGGGGCCCAAGTCCATGGCCGGGACAACGATGTCGATTAAGACATCCCGAGATCTCCGTGTGGCACTCCCCACATCTCTGCAGGACACTTGGCGTTGCTTAGCAACTTTCTGATGTGAGGGCAAGCAACCCTGACTCAGCAGGATGCCAGGACACCCCAGCAGAGGGACGCGCTCCGATCTGCAGGAGCTCCGCTGCCGGCACAGCCAGTAGAAACCCCTCACGCTGCTCACACAGTGAAGCAGAGGGGGCGCCTGACTGGGGAATCTGCTGACTCCAGCCCGGCGACTGGGTGAGTGCAATTCTCCCTCCTGCCTGCAGCGTTCGACCCTCTTAGTTGTGCCGCAGGAGCACGAGCAGCCGCCGGTGAGAGCTGCAGGGGAGGGATGGACCGACCGGCATTCCGCCGGGCTGTGCATTGAAGGGCAGGCAGGTCCTTTGCAGGCCCAACCGTGTTAGCGGACCCCGTGGGCAAGAGCGAGAAAAGTGGTATTAGTGCTTCCCTGAGAGTGAAGCTATGTCTCGCCACAGTGCCTGGTACCCGCATTTACGAAGAATACTGCTAATGCTTCACTTGCAGTGAAGCTGTGTCTGCCTACACGGCAGCTTGATTTATGTGCAAATTGTATGCTTTGGAGCACCAATGGTGTTCGTGATGCGTGCCTAGTGGCACAGTGATTATGGGATTATAGTCTGGAGTGATTTTCCCGACCTATGATTTTTTTGTGACAAATGCCTAGTGGCACCATGTCTTATGTGATCGAGGCCTAAATGTGCAACCTATAAGGTGTTCACTTTAGTGCACTACTGGTGTTGTTATGACCATTGATTTTATGATCTGTGTGACGTCATGACAAGTGCCTAGTGGCACAGTAATTTTTGTGATTGTGGTCTAATGTATTCGATGATTAATACAAAATATAATTATATATAGCCTTGCGTGGAGTCTCTTTTTGTGGTGTGCCTAGTGTGTCACTAGTGTGTGTGTGTGTTGCTCAAACGCTTTACACATTGCCTCTGGGATAAGCCTGACTGCTCTGCCAAGCTACCAAGGGGGTGAGCAGGGGTTATCTTAGGTGTGTAACTCCCTTGCCCTGACAAGAGTGGTGGGTTCTGCCTGACTTAGCTGCATACCCTAGCCAACGAGAAACCCCATTTCTAACAGTTATCATTTGAGCTTTGAATGAAAGTAAAGAAGCCTGGTGCCAAAGGGAGGACAGTATTTCCAAAGAGCGACAGGCGCCATAGTTGGAGGATGCTCCACTGAACAAGAACTGAACTGAGGTAAAGAGAACAAATAAAAAAGCAATATGGAGGGCTTGAGCTTGAAAATCCCTTTTCTTCATTGATGCATGAGCTCCATTTCAGATTCCATAAAGAGGACACTTTCACTAATGAAGATCGCAGAGATAAAGATGTCTCACTGGGGAGGTTGATTTGAAAGCATCAAAAGTGTCTTGGGGACTGATTCAGGACTTATAAATTACTGCTATGACCCTAAGTTAAAGGATCAATCATCAATTTAAACATGGTATAAGCACCCCAAAAAGGGACTAAAAGACGTTGATGGAGTGATGGAAAACACTGTTTGAAAAGTGACTAATCCATCAGTATTTTTGATAAAGTGTAATGTGTTGGTTTTATGGGCCTGTTGGTAACATTAACACTAAGATTGCACATGGATGGTGGACACAAAATGCGTTACACTTGCTGAAACATTGCTAATGTCTTGTTACCAGCTATGTCAGCAGAATCTGGTGAAAGTGTTTATAGGATATGGTTTAATTGCCGTAAGGAATGAATGTTGCTGTATACAACTGACACAAGAAGGAAGCCCAAGCCTTAGTGGCATATGTGCCAAGGACAATTGAATTATGGCCGAGTGGTAAAATGTTCTTTTGCAATGTTAAAACAAATGAAGGTGGGGGCGTGGCTTAGCAAGCCAACATGGTGGACGTGAGCTAAGCGGGCTCCGTCCAGCCCGATCATAATCCTGCAAATATCCTGTCTCCCCCAGGTCCTCGAGTGATCCAGGAGTGGGGCTGCACCGGCCTACCCCCTGCGCCACGAACGGTGGGGTTGCGGAGTCCCACCGGCGCCCGGAGGGGCCTGATTGCACCGGGAGCTGTGCGCGGCCTAGCTGCCGGCGGAAGAGCCGGGGGCTTGCGTAGGGCCCGCCCGGGGAGGAGACGACTCTGGCGACGAGAAGAGGTGCGCTGTGGTAGAGGCCCCGTAGCTGTTGAGGGGCAGAAGCGGTGACGCTGCGGCCGACGGGGCATGGTGAAGCGGCAGCCGGATCGGGCCGCGCAGATCAACACTCTGAGCTGGGAGAGGCCTGGGGGCTGGAGGCGGCGCTCCCGGACTGCTGCGGCACTTGCTGTTCCGGGGTCCTCAAGTTTGGACGGGCCCGAGACGCGGGCGTAGCTGAGGAGGCCTGAGCACCCCCCCATGTCCGTGGTGGGGGTAGGAGACCGGCGGCGTGGTCGGGCCATGTGAGGGCCCCGTGAGACCCGCACTTATCCTCTTTCCTGGCTGGATGCTTGAGGGAAGCATGGTGGCTCCCGGTGGCGACCCCCTCTGAACCTGAGTGACGGTGGTGGTGGCGGAGCTGACGCCGCGGGGGCTGCAGCATACAGAAGTGGCACGGCGGCCGTATCGGGCCGCGCTGGTAAGGAGTGAGGGGCCGGTGTGGTGCTATGAGCGAGTGGCCCACGGACCGGGGGTTGGTGGTGCCCCGTGGCGCTAGAAGCTGCCTGCTTGTGCTGGAAGTTGGGTGCGGCCTGCGGCTGAGATCCTTCCCCCCGGCTGGACGATGGTGGGTGGCGTGACGGCTCCCGGCGGCGGCCCCCCCTGAGCCCAAGAGACGGTGGTGGCGTCGGAGCAAAAGCTGCGGGGGCTACAGCGCACAAGTGTTGCACGCCGGCCGGATCGGGTCACACCGGTGAGGAGTGAGGGGCCGGAGAGGGGCTGGGGGCCGGCGGTTGGGCCCCCCACCGGAAGCGGAGCTCGTAGCCAGTGGGCCCATCAGCGGAGATAGCCCAGGGTAGAGTGGGGGACTCGGCGGCACGATCGGGCCGCAGCCAGAGCAGGAGCAAGCGTTGACCCCGTGTGGCCTAGGCCGTGTAGCTATCAGTGGGACCCCCCTGGCTTGGGGTGGTGTGGGAAGTTCGGCGGCGCAGTCGGACCGCAGGAGGAGGAGGGGACTGCCCTGAATCTGCTCCACTCGCCTGCCACAGACGCCCGCAGGTGAAGCAAGCCGGCCTCGGGAGGCCGATATAATGCGGGATAAGGGCGGTGGCGGTGCGGTCAAGCAGGGCCCCATCGACAAATTTACCGGCCCGGGGGCGATGGCCGGAGCAGCTGGGGGACAGCAGGAGGTCATGCCGGACAATGCGGCCTTGATGGCGGCGATTACCCAATCTAGGGACATGCTGGATGCCAAAATCGGGGCGGTGGGCTCCGACGTTATGCTGCTGCGGCAGGACTTGCGCAACGCAGTGTCTCGCATCACTGAGGCAGAGACCCGCATCTCAAGAGTGGAGGATGAGGTCGCGGCCCTGAAGCGACAGGTGGCAAAGATGGAGTCAGTACAGAAGGGTCTGGCGCTTCGGGCCGAGGACGCGGAGGGGCAGGCCCGGAGGAACAACCTGCGATTCGTGGGTCTTCCCGAGGGGTGCGAGGAGGGCAATATGGAACTCTTCCTAACGCGCTGGCTGGAAAGTTGGCTTCCTCCTGACTCCTTATCCCGGTGTTTTGTTATAGAACGGGCCCACAGAGCCCTGATGCAAAAACCCCTTGTGGGGGCACGCCCCCGGCCGGTGATCGCAAAGATTTTGAACTACCATGACCGGGATGTCATACTGAAGCAGGCTCGGGCTAAAGAACCTCTGCTCTATGAAAACACACGCATCTTGATCTTCCCGGATTACACACGCCTGGTGCAACAACAACGGCAATTGTTCATGGTGGCGAAGGCCCACCTGCGGGACCTCAAGCTCCTGTACGCTCTGCTGTATCCGGCCCGCCTGCGGGTGGTATATCGCTCCCGCACCCACTTCTTCGACACCCCGGAGGCGGTGTTCCAATGGACGGATGAAACAGTACGACTTAGGGCACATACGCCCCCGTGGAGGGTATCGGACTCCTCCTTGAGCGAGACGGCGGCAAAGGGATCCCGACGACATCGGCAGAAGAGCAGTAGACGGTCACGGCGGCGCTCCCAATCCTGTGGGGCTCCGGCCCGGGGGGACTCCGTGCAACGGTCACAGACACTGGAATCTTAATATGGGCATGTAATGGGGTGCGGTGGTGGTGATTTCCCCTAGTGGGCTGGTGCACGCCTACGTGAATAACTGAGGGGGGAGTATTAGCGTGGGCTGGCCCATACCAGTCGGGTACTGGTGAAGTCGGCGCCCAGATGAAAGGGGCTGTTAGTTGGGGATCCATTGGCTGGAGCGGCCCTTGTCCCCCGGTTGGGGATCGGGAGCTAGCCCAGCCGCGACAGATACTTCAGCATTCTATTGAGGTATGGGGTGGGGGGTTTGTTCTTGGTTTGGGGGGAAGGGGGTGGGGGGAGGTCAGTCGCGCATATGCCAGAAGGTCAATGACCACTCATCCATTCGGATATGCTTATCCGTGTGCAGGGAGACGCCCTTGGTCTCGCCATGGCCAGTCCACCCACTAGAGGGTCGGTAACCCCGGGTTCCCTCTGCATTACCAGTTGGAACGTGCGTGGAGCGCTGGACAAGATTAAACGGGGGGCTATCCTCCATCAGGCCAAGAGGGCTGGGACTGATATCCTTATGCTGCAAGAAACCCATCTCATGGGCACAAAGGCCCTCTGTCTACAGCGCTATGGATTCCAGCAAGTCTTCCACACGGGGTTCACGCGGGGGTCGAGGGGGTGGCGATCTTAGTGCATCGCAGGGTCCCATATGTGCTCGCCCAACAATGGCCGGATCCGCAGGGGCGTTATTTGTTCCTCAGGGGTACGGTGGGGGAAGACCCCATAGTCATGGGATGTGTATATGCTCCCCCGGGCGCTGGTGGAGAGAGTGTTTACTATCTGGGCAGATATGCCAGAGGGGGTGTCCGTAGTGGGGGGGGACTGGAATGATGTGATGGATATGGTGAAGGACAGAAGCGGGGCTGGTGGCCCTCTGAGTGGTTGCCGCCCCACGAAACTACACTCCCTAGTGACAGGCCTCGATTGGGTTGATACATGGCGCCATGTCCATGGGGACAAACGGGAATACACGTATCTCTCGGCGGTACATAAATCCTTTTCCCGACTGGATTACATTTTTGTTCCCCGAGCGGAGGCGGGTAGGGTGGTATCGGCCGCAATTCTGCCTCGTGGTCTCTCCGACCACTCTCCGGTGTCCCTGGAACTCCAGATCGGCCGGAGGCGACAGCCGTTCCGTTGGCGCCTCTCGGTGTGGCACTTACAGAAGGAGGAATATGTGTTGCATATGGGCGAGGCCATTGAACAATATTTTGCTACAAATGATGGCTCCGTCTCTGCCGCCGGGACTCTTTGGGAGGCGCTGAAACCTACCCTGCGGGGCATAGATATCTCTTGGTGCGCGGCGGCATGCAAGAAACGAAGGGAGGATTTGATCCGTGTAGAGGCGGAGGTAGAGGCGCTTGAGCGTCGGGGACGGGAGGGGAGGGAAAGCGTGGTGAGACAGCAGCTCCTTGCCCAGCAGACTTATGCGGCCCTTCTGATGGACGAAGCCCGGCAGGCATGGCTGGCGACGCGTAGCAGGGTGTGTCAATGGGGGATAAGTCAGGTAAGATGCTGCACCGGCTATGCCAGGGCGCGTTTCATTATCAGGCCCTCCCGGGTCTCCTGGATGAGGTGGGGTCACAGATCACAGATTCCGTCCAATTAGCCGAAAGCTTTGCAACATATTATGCTCAGATGTATGCGCCTCGGGAGAGCCTGCCTGCGTCGGTCATTGCTAAATTTATTACAGACTTGCCGCCTAGGACGGTGTCGGATGCGGTCCGCGACCAGCTGGATCTGCCATTGACAGATGAGGAACTGGGCGCGGCCTTGGGCGAGCTTAACTCTGGGAAGGTGCCGGGCCCCAATGGGTTCCCGATCGAGTTCTTCAGACGCTATAACACACAGCTAGCCCCTTACTACAGGGCGGTGGTAGAGGAGGCTAGAGAGGAGGGCCGGCTCCCCCCTGACTGGAGACATGCTGAGGTGGTGGTGTTCCACAAGTCCGTCCGACCCCCGGAACAGCACGCCTCCTATCGCCCCATCTCTCTTCTGAATGTGGAGGCCAAGGTCTTGGCAAAGGCCTTGGCCAACCGCCTCCTGCCCCATATCTTAACGCTTGTACACCCAGACCAGGCCGGGTTTATGCCCCAGAGGGCGACCAGACACAACATACGGCGGGCGCACGTGGCGGTAGCGGCCATCCAACAGACGGGGAGGTCGGCGGCACTCTTGTTGGCCGATATGGACAGGGCCTTCGACTCACTTAGCTGGACGTATCTGTTTGCACTGCTGCATAGGCTTAACCTAGGTCCCCGCTTTCTCTCATATCTGATGCTCCTCTATACGGAGCTGACGGCTTCGGTGCGAGTGGCTGGCGCGGTCTCCTCCACTTTCTCTCTTGGACGGGGTACGCGGCAGGGTTGCCCCCTGTCGCCGTATCTCTTTGCCCTGGCAATGGAGCCGCTAGCGGCGTGGGTGCGCATGGATGCGCAGATTCAGGGCTTTGAGTGGGCGCCGGGCCTGTCCGACAGAATCGCATTATATGCAGACGATGTCCTCTTTTTTCTTACGGACATGGACAGGACGGGGCCACGGCTCCTCCGGATTCTACAGATTTTTGGGGAGTCGTCAGGGCTATATATAAACCCCCGTAAGTCCACGTTATGGGTGGTTGGGGAGCGGGTGGGGGTAGGTGAATGGGCGTCTCTGCTTCAAGAAGCAGTGGGTGGCCTGAAGTACTTAGGGGTGTTCCTGACGGACGTGCCTGCCATTTCGTGGGAGCGTAACTTGGCCCCAGTCTGGGAGAGGGTCTGCACGGATCTTAGGTCCTAGTCGCGTATGCCTTTGACTATATATGGCAGATCGGCAATTTTTAAAATGGTGGCACTCCCCCGGCTGCTCTATCAGCTACAGAATCATCCCTATCCGATCTCCCTCTCATGGTTCCGAAAGGTAAATTCGGCGCTTTGGCGATTCCTGTGGGGAGGGGGAACAATACGCGTGGCCCTGCGCACCTGCTTCATATCCACATACTGTGGCGGGCTGGCAGCTGCGGACCTCCTCTCATATTATCAGGCCTCGCATCTGTTGGTCCTCAATGAATGGTGGTACGGGGACAGGGGGATCCGGCGTACGCTTTGGAACGCAGACTTATGGGGACCCACACGTTGCACTCTATTCTCTACTCAGCGCCGCTATGGCGCGCTCTGCCGCCGGCTACGTGAGTGGTATTTCAGATCTGGAGGCAGGCGCTGCGGCGCATGGGTTGGTGGAATACTCTGACGCGAGAGACCCCCCTCTGGCATAATGGGCGAATACCGGGGCTGGCGGCATTGCAGGGGTTTTGGGGCTGGGATGCCATAGGGATATCTACCCTGGGAGATGTTATGAGGGGCACAACACTTAAATCCTTTCAGGATTTGCAGAGAGAGTTCGCCATGCCCCAGTCCCAGTTCTACCGGTACCTTCAATTTCGCCACGCCCTGTCCCCTAGCCTCGTGGGCCTGGACTCCCTCCCCGACTTTAGCCCGCTGGAAGCGAAAGTCTTCATGGGGGATCTCGGGGAAAAGAAGATTTCCCGGATATATCTGTCACTAGTAACACACAGCGCCCCTACACTCCAGAAGCTTCGTAGGGACTGGGAGGCGGATGTGGGCACGATGGAGGAGGAGGATTGGAGGGAGGCGTTGGCGGCCCCACGGGGTGCCGCCATAGCGGTGCGCCTCCGCCTCATCCAATTTAAGTATCTGCATAGGGTCTACTTTACACGGGCTCGATTGTGGCGGGCGGGGTTGATAGCCTCCCCGGAGTGCCTTCGGTGCGGTCGGGAGGAAGGTAAATTCATGCACACGGTCTGGCAGTGTTCTTCCCTGGACAGATTCTGGAGGGGGGTGTGAACCTGCCTTTCGGAGGTCCTGGGGTGGGGGCTCCCCCATACGCCGCGGCTGGCCCTGCTTCATGTTATGGAGGGCATAGGGGGCAATATTTATAAACGTCATCTCTTGCTATTGGGACTGGTATTGGCAAAGCGTGATATCGCTAGGGCGTGGAAGGCCCCGCTGGCCCCCTCGGTAGCCGCCTGGAAGAACGCCCTGGACTTTGGTATGGGGCTCGAGCAGCCCATCTTCACGGCTAGGGGCTGTCCGAGTAAGCACTATAAAATATGGAAGCGTTGGGCAGACTACCGGGGCATATGGTTGGCACCGCCGGCGACACAGGAGCTACACATACTGGGGTAATGACAGCATTGGCGGGACATCGGTGGGCGGGGGGTGGGCCCTGGGGAGCTGTATACTATCAAACTATGATCTGTTTCAGTTGCACGCGGGTGGTGGGTAGGGCTTTGAGGCTATTGCGCGACTACTGGGGGGGTGGGGAGGGAGTGGGGAGGAGGGGTGTTGTTTGGTATATGTTTGATTGTTATATTGTCGCTACATAAAAGTGTCCATGGTGTATGTACAATATATGTTTTGCTCCTGCAGAGGCCTCTGGGGTACAGAGCCCTGCAAGGTATGTGCCACCTGACCAATAAAGTCTGTTTTAAAAAAAAAAAAAAAATGAAGGTATATTTAATGCAATAAACTATCATTTATCTTCAATAGGTAATTCTCATTACAAAAGGGCATAAAGCACAGTAGCTTTTTTGAACTGTAATATTGTTCGTTGTTTATAGTCAGCACTTATCAACTATAAGCTTGCATTTATGGTGAAATGCTAATGTAAGGTATTTTAGCAGTGCAGATAACACTCAATTTGGAAACAGAGAGCTCCACAAAAAACATTTACTATATTAGGTTTCAGACGTTAAAACATAACCTGGTTGTATAACGAATGAGTATTAAAACAATCAGACGTGTCTCTGCCCTAGAAGTTTGCAATACTAAGATAACGTCATCTAAGGCGCTCAGGGGTGACATGCTTTTTAGGGGTATTCTAATCCGCTCGTTTGCTTGGCTCCAGCTCCACAGCACAGTCATTTTGTAGCCTATTAGGGTACAAATCCATACTGAATTGTATCAGGAGTGGATATCGAGTAGGACGAGGCACAGACTATAAACGTTTAATCATTAGCAAGAAATGTGACCGAGATATTGCAAAAGAAGAGACAGTCAGCTTGACTGACCCTTAAAATGGAAGTCTATATTAAACAATGGTGGGAATGGTGCTAATTCAAAAAAACTATTTGCAGCTATGAACTTTTTTTCTGGCAGGTCTTGGCCAATGTTAGGCTTGCTCATGAGAACAGAGAGGCATGCAGGGCGTTGGGAGTTTTGGTCCCTGGACAATATGACCTTTGCCATAAAGGACTGATCGACTAATGGTTGGGTCGCAAAGTGGTCAGTGTTTTTGCTCACTGACAGCTTGGTAAACCGGCCTGCATTTTGAACGGTGATGGGTGAACTATTCTGTTGCGAAGCAAAATGGGTGTCTGGAAATCCTACTCAATGAGATATGAATGCAGTGATAGAGGCCTGTGAGATAGGCAGTCCTTCGTCTCTGCTTTTGCATTAACAGGATGTCAACTGTTTTAAGTGCTGCCGCTGTGACAATGTTTGGAATCAAAACATGAAATTGGTATTCAGGAAAAGTCATTGGTGGAAGCAGCAGGCAGACGTCACCGAGTACACTGCTCGTATGCATGCAAAGCCTATTATTGTGCAAATCACAGCCACTGAAACTGGAAAACCACTCAGTACATTGGGTCCTTAGTTATTGAGACAAAACTTACAATGTACAAGCAGAGAGGGTCTTAAGGTGTTATCTATTTAAGGTCTACAAGATTGGATATCCTGGTCCACTCACTGCAACGAAGACGTTTGAAGGCCAATACACAGGTCCCTATTGAGAAAGGTGCCTGTCCATGCTGTTTCTAGATGCAAGGTTGTTGGACATTCTGAGTGTCTGCACTCTGCCAGTTGTTTTCCAGGGAGTGTAGAGCTTTCCTCTTATTAGTAAGCAGAAGCCACAGGTGCAGGACAAACATGGCTGCATCAAGCATCTGGAAGCTCACAGTGAGAATATGTGCAGGGATAAGAAATGCTTTCAGGTGGACGCGATTGGGGATCTTCCTTCTTTCCCAAACTGTTTCTGGTGCTAGCATTGGATCCGATGGGTTTCTAGAAAGGGTTTTTGAGGGCAAAGTTTACTGCTATGTAGTGCTGAATATTATCTATTGGAAATTCAAAAAGACAATATGACCCAACTTGATTTTTTCGGGTGGCCCGATCTCTGTACATTTAAATCTTTAACCTACTAATGCAGCAATCCTAAACTTTCCCTAAAATGTATGATCCCCCACACCCCAGATACTGGTCCCATTCAATCTGGACACCTTCACGTTCTGACCCCACTGCTGCCTACTGTGTGAGACCCTATCAGATATTGGTTCTGTTGCCACTCATCACCCAAATACTCAGCTGCTGATGCCCCTCTCCACATCAGGATTCCCCGCTGGACGATTTTACTGCTGGCAGGAATGAGCCCTCAGTCTCACTAAACAAAGTGCACAAGAATGCATGAGGATAGGGTTAACAACACACCAGATCTTGCTCTGTTGTCGGTGGTTACCTAGATACTCTGATCTATCCCTAAATCTCACTGCCTGCACCCACTGGCAGGCTTTTTTTTTTACTGTGGACTGGTATTTGTGTAACCCCGAGGCAACCTGATCATGTGCACACTAAGAGGGGCCTATTTCTTACTCTTCTTAGGGCTGCACATCATTAAAAGCAGTTACTGTCTGAACCAAAGTACAGGTATGACTCAGTCACTCTGTCATATTTCTTTCACCTTTCCATCTGAACTTGCCATCATTACCGAGTTTTGACTCTTTTCACTTCTATCTTGACCACCATGGATGCTTTTGGTCTTCACTTCCCCCCAAAAGCCGTCTAACCCTGGCTCAAAGCTGTCATTCATATTGTGTGGACTAATCATCACAATTTGGAGCATAAATGAAAGAAGTGTTGTCTACATGTAATCTTGAAAAATGATCCACCCTCCGTTTCTCATGTTGATCAGAGTTTTGCAAGCTCACAATTAATACTAGTACCTGAGTACTTGCCCTACATCATCGCCCTTTCTTTCTTCTCAACCCTCTTGCTCCTTCCATCCCTGACCCCACAATCTTTTCCTCAATCAGAAGATCAGCTCTCGCTTCAACTTCAATCAACAAAAAGAGCTCATATGGGAAGGCATTGTTTTCAGTTCCTTGCCGACAAACTCTGGACCCAATTCCATCTGTAGGCGGGCGAGGTTTTCAGGTCATTAGTCCACTGAGGTCTGAAACTCGGTTGCCACCATTGATTCTTCTTTCTTCTGTCATATTTCTTTCATAAACATATATATGCTGATTACAGCCCTGTAACATATTTAAAATTATTCAGCTTTTGCTGATGTTGTACACTACTGAGAGAGTCATCTCAACTCTTGACCCTTCTCAGCGGTGCTACTGTCCTGTTATTTCCAAATGCTCTGCTTATCAATCGGTTCCTCCTCAGTCTTTCTTTAAATCGTGCATGCTTTTGAAGACATCTCTCCCCATGTGCCCATCCTTTATTGACTCCCATTACTCTGGTGCTTTTCTACTGCTTCCCTGTTCATGGATCTGCTCCCACTGTGCCACTGTCTTCAATCTACACTCTCTGCTTTGTGTTCAGGCCAGCTGTTGTCTCTTTTCTCTTCAAGCAGTGGAATCCTCTCCCAGCCTCTTCTCAGCCTCACCTAAGCTACACTCCTTTTACCCTTTTCTCAATGGACGCCCTCTTCTGGTACTTCTTGCTCGCACGGAAAACAGCCCTTTCTCCGAAATTTTTCCTTCGTTTTACATTTTCCACGCTTTTTTTTTACATCATAAAGACTGTTGCTACACAAATATTTACAACACAAGACAAAACCACGCATTTGAGGGTAATTAAAAAGGGGGATGTGGGGGGTTCCCATAAAAAATATGACATTTTCAAAGACTACCAAACCTGTAAAAGACAAATGTCATTAATTAAATATATTAAGAATTTATGTCTAAAGCTTGAGCACTAAATACAACAAAAGAAGTACTATAGTTGTAGTAGGAATGTGTGCAAAAGACGTAGCACAGCACCAGTCATAGAAGCAACAGCAATGCCAAAAGTACTGAATGCACTGCTACTACTATTAGAGCCATGCTAGCTCTACTACTAATTACAGTAATAGAATATAGAATATGTGGGCTTAGACCAGGTAGTACTGGATGTACCACTACGAGTAAATGTACCAGTAGACGTCCTGAAATTACTGAACGTAGTAGGTTTGGTAGCTGTAGTAGATTTATTAGAGGATTACAATTGTTTTTGGATAAAGACGTAATACCAGTAGTAGATGAAAAAGTAGTGTCAATAGTAGAACTAGACAGACTATGGGTTTGAGTAGTAACAGGAGAACACTTTAAGGTGAAAAAACCTCTTGTGTTGTGTGTATTAAAATAAATAATGCATATTATTTTCCATGTTCGTTTAAATAGCAGAAGAAAATGAATGGCATCAAACTAACATGATGCAGTGGACCTAATAATGTTGATTCAGGTTTTAGATGAAAAGTTAGTACATTATGGGGCCGATTCCGATCTCGGCCGGTAGGGCTCCTAATCGGATTCGGCATAACCGGATCCGATTCGGAGCCCTATTTCCCGACCGATTCGTACGCGCGTCCGGACGAGCGAGTACGATGCGAAATCGCCGACCGACTCGTTCGGGCGTCCCAACCGCTCCGACGGACTCGTTCCCGGGTCGAACCGCACCGACCGACTTGCTCGGACACGACTCGCACCGCGCAATGGAGACGTTCCCCGGCCGGGTAAGTACGATGCGCGCCGCGAGCAGTCCGACCGACACGCGCCGCCCGGCTCGAAAGAGCAGTCGGAGCCGTACTTTGGGGGTCCGTGTCGGACCCCCTGTACGCGTAGCCACGCGAGTCGCACACAGGGGGACCCATGGGTCCCCCTACCTGTGCGTGTACGGCGCGAGTCGCTTCACCACGTACCCGCTGTAGGGGCGCCCTTGTTCACCTCGCACCCATTGAGGCAATGGGAGCCCGCGTACGCGTTGTACGACCGGCTCCCATTGACTTCAATGGGAGTCCGACCGACTCAAGTCCGATAGCATACGGACGCATCGTACTCGTTCGGTCGGGCTGCATGGGTCCGATTCGGTCGGAAATCTCTCCGGGTCCGGCTCGGTCGGAGAGATTTCCGGCCCGAATCGGAATCGGCCCCAAAGTGTTTGGCAGTTGATGAATTTCAGCTAAAGTAAATAAATCTAGTTAGACAGCGCAGTGAGTTTAGGATTGGCTGTGTAAAATATAAGGCAAGTCAGAGTTTCTAAGTAACAAATGGTCTGGCCCAGGAGTGGCTGGTTTTAAGGGGCAAAGTGAATGTTGCTCCACCAACAAAAACAGAAAAAAAATCCACTGAGCTGTTTTAACGTAAGGCTCAGATATGCTCAGTCTCAGGCAGTCACCTGGAACTGGAAGGGATGCAGCTGCGCATGTGCCTGGCCAGGTGAAGGTTTACTTGCCATGGAGGTACAAGGCAGTGTTGTGACGTCAGAGTGGTGGGTGCAGCATTTAATGGCAGTGTATTTGCTTGTTTTGGGGTGTTTAATTCTGTGATCCAGGGTGGGGTCAACACAGCAACATGAACAGGAGCGTAAAAGTATGACCCCCACCTTCACCCTATGCTTGTATGTTTTTTAACTTTAGTTTGAAAGAGGCTAGGCTGGGGAGAAGAAGAGAACAGAGCTCTTCAAAAAACTGAGTAGGGGGCGTGGCCAAGATGGCGGTGTGAGCGGAGGCGTCCTCCTTGAGCTCTGCTCCTGCCGGGCCCAAAAGCATTATCTATGGCGCATCTGAGACTCTAATCCCCCATCGGAGGCTCCTGGGCGGTTGGCCGTTGGTGGCGGAGACTCACGGTCTGCTTTGTTTGCCCCCGGCCGCCTGCTGGGGCGATCTCGACTGACCTACGGCCCCGGTGCCAGGGATGAGGAGAGACTGGGCCTGTGGCGTGGCTTGCCGGGGATCCATGGAGGACGACGGCACTGCATCGCTTCCACTAACGGGCCCTTGGTGGGTACCCCTGTGCCGGCGCTTCCTGTGGGCTCTGGAGTATGCTCCGGCGCCCTGCCCTCGTCACCGGCTGGGCCTTGCTCTGGACTTGAGGCGTGGTTGGCCCGGCCCGGGAACCTACACAATTCCGGGGATTTGCTGGGCCTCCGGACGCGGTCCACAGAGGTGAGGAGAGCGCTCCAGGGGGCCGCGTGCAGTGGGGTGCCTGGATGGATGACGGCGGCGGAGAAGGGGACCGCTGATCACACCGAGACATCGGCGGTGGGAGCGAGGGTGCACCAGACCTGCGGCACGGCCTTCTGGTGGTCCCCATTAGTGCTTCGGACACCCACGGTTATTGCTGACGGGCCACCGGGGGACGCCTACATCCAGCATGGATACGGGACTGTGGGTGCTCCCTATCGCTACCGCATCTTCCCCTGACGCCTGCCAGCGGGTGGCTTCCCAGCCACACAACCGAGCTTGCTGTGTGGCCTGTGTCGGCCGGGACGTCCACGCGTGCCTGGGACCCGCGAGGTGAGCTGGGGGCGTCCCCCCACAAGGCGCGCGAGGCCTGCCCTGATGCCCCGTGACGGGTGGTGAGTGCCCCCGGAGCCGGCTGTTGTTCTCCGCCCCTGGTCCCGGGCCGGCCGTGGTCCCTGCTGGGCCTGACCTTTGTCGACGGCCTACTCGAGGCCTGAGGGGCCGTACACATTCCAGAAGCGACAGGAGTGGTGGTTGTCGCTCTCCCGGGGGCTTGTTGGGAGCCCCTGCCCGGCCCCCAGGGGCGACCAGGGGCGACCAGGGCCTTCACAGCAGCAACGCAGCATGAGGGGGAGCCCGAGGAGTGGTGAGTTCTCCCAGATTTGGTCTCCGGGCCTATTGGGGCCTTTGACGTGCCCACATTTGGATAGTGGCCTGCCTGGGGCCTGCGGAGCGTGACTGTGCCTGGGAGCTCTGACAGCAGTGCAGCTCAGCACACCTGGAGGCGAGCTTGACCTGGCCCCTTGATTCTGGTTGGACACTAGTTGGAGCAGGGGCCACCTGGATAGCATTACTCTCACGCGGGGTGATGGATGACAGGGAGTCTGGTTGAAGGCTGCGCCAGTGCCCCGTGAAGTCTACTCTTTGCTATCATTAGTGCACGGGCCACCCCTGGGGGGTGTGTGGGACTGACCGGTTTCTGTTGCCGCCTGCAGTGACAATTGCTGAGTGGGCCCCCCCCGTGGAGAGAACGAAGCACGGCCCCCGCACAGCACGGAGGCACTGCAATCATTCTCTTTGGAGTCGAGGCGTCTCTCCACCTCACTGGCGGCCGCCTGATGACGGCGTCTCCCCTCTTCGGTGGCCCTACACATCGCTTGGACAGCTGGACCTGCTTCCTCCACGATGGCTACGGCCAAAAACAAGAAGGACAGATCAGTGAGGGACCTCCTAATGAAGGCACAGGGGGAGGGCCCAGGCACTGGCATGATGCCCGCTGGGGAAGGACCGGATAGTGCAGTCACCAGGGAGTTTTTGGAGTCTCTGTTTGCCTCGCAAAGGGAGGATATTCTGGCTATTAAATCAGATCTGCAGGCAGACCTCCGGGAAGTTCGGAGAGATGTGGACGCGGTGGGGGAGCGGGTTGCCGCCCTGGAGGATTCTGCGACTGCGAGGGATGAAGAGATAGCCGTCCTCCAACAAAAAGTCCTGTGACTACGGGATCAGCAGCTAGACCTCCAAACACACTGCGAAGACCTAGAGAATAGGTTTCGGAGAAACAATATTTGTGTTCGAGCGGTTCCCACGGGGACAGAAGGTGAAGATCTTGTGGGTTATGTGCAGGACCTTTTTCGCGCGATCTTGGGCACCTCGGCGGAGTCTGCAGTTAAGATAGACCACTGCCACCGGGGTGGGCCCACCCCGACCCCGGCAGTCGAATCGCCCCCCGGCGGACATCTTGATCTGCGTCCATAATTACACGGTGAAGGAAGAGATCCTTAAAGCTGCCCGCTCCAGCCAGCCCCTCCACTTCAGGGATCACAGCCCTCAGCTCTTCCAGGACCTAGGGGCCAGCACCCTCCAGAAGAGACAAGACTTTCGCCCCATTACAAGTCATCTTCGTTCACAAAATATTTCTTATGCCTGGGGTCACCCCTTTCGCCTCATCTTCCGTCTCGATGGGAAGTTACACCAGGTCCCTTCCCTGTCCGACGCCTGTAAGGTGCTGAAACTGTCCCTCGATGATCTGTCTTCTCCTCAAGATGCCTCGGAGCGGGCCCCACAGAGGCCCACCGGGCGTGGGCCCTGAGGCGGCCAGAACCTAGATCGCCTTCGTCCTGACACGGCCACCATCATAAAAGAACGGTCTGCTGTACTCCGGACTCTGACAGGCGCAGAAGGGGGGACTTTGGACACAAACGATTGAAGGTAAAGCGCCTTTGAGGTTACAGCATCTTCTGTGGGTCCGGCGGGAGCGGAGGGATTGCCTTGTTTCTCTTTGGGGATGTCCCTCATCCCTTTGGTGGTCCCCTACGACTACTATCCAGCTTTCGAGATGGACTTTGTGTTGTTTCGTTGTTACAGGGTTTGTTTGTTTTGTTTTAGGGTGGGGTGGGTCCTCTCTCCGGTGAGCCTCTCAGCCTGGGTCCCTTTGATTGGGCCTGATCATCTACACGCACATACTCTGTCTTCTATGAGATTCGCCCCCCTTTACAGGACCAGTCGCCTTAGTCATAGCGTCTGGTGGCCTTCCTCCCAATGATGGCAGTCCGGGTAGTCAGTTTTAATGTCAAAGGCCTCAACAACCCCACCAAATGGAAAGCGGTGCTCTCCATGCTTGAAGACACACAGGGGGATGTGTGCCCACTCCAAGAAACTCATCTACTTCACAGCGATACACACCGCATGCAACATAGGGGGTTTCCTGTGCAGTTTTGGTCCTCGGGGAAACAGAAGAAGGGGGGGTGGCCATCCTGCTCTCCAAACACTTTAGAGGCTCTGTGGTGGGTATGGTGGCGGAGATTAAGGGGCGTCTTCTCGCGCTGCGACTGCGTATAGGGTCCACCTGCATCACAATTGCTTCACTTTACGCCCCCAATGAACACCAAGAGGAGTTCCTGTTAAATGCCACAGCCGAGGTGCTGCATACGGATCAGTGACTAAATATCGAGGGACAGAATATCGACTGTCCAGAATATCGATGCCAAAATATCGAGGGACAGAATATCGAGTCTCTATCTACAAACAGGTAAGTACTAAAATATTGAGTACAAAATATCGATGTTTAAAATATAGTTAACTAAAATATCGAATTTTTTAAATGTATTAAAAATAATATAAAAGTAATTAAATAATAAACACAATTAAATAAAACATAGTTAAAATAATGTAAAAAAGCTCAAAATGTAAAAATAATAAATGTAATGTAAAAAAAAAAATTATTAATTATTTTTTAACATATATATATTTACTTAATAATATTATAAAATAATTATTAATCTTAATTATAAAATATTTAAAACATTATTAAAAATATATTTACATATATATATAAATAAACATATTATATAAAGATAAAAATAAATTATATATAATAATTTAAATAATTAAAGTAATTTTTTTATGTTAATTAATAATTTACACTACATTAAATATAACAAAATTAAAAACGTTGCATAGCTAAGGGAATAAAATTAGTATTCACACTCCAACAACTACTAAAGTAGGGAATTTGTTGGATAGCGGGTGGGTACAAATTACTATTCCCACTTAAGTGAGTGGAACAGTAGGGAAAGTGTTGGATAGCGGGTGGATAAAAATTACTATTCCTACTCCAGCGAGTGGAACAGTAGGGAAAGTGGGGGATAGCGGGTGGGTACAAATTACTATTCCGACTCCAGCGAGTGGAACAGTAGGGAAAGTGTTGGATAGCGGGTGGGTAAAAATTACTATTCCTACTCCAGCGAGTGGAACAGTAGGGAAAGTGTTGGATAGCGGGAGGGTAAAAATTTCTATTCCCACTCCAGTGAGTGGAACAGTAGGAAAAGTGTTGGATAGCGGGAGGGTAAACATTACTATTCCCACTCCAGTGAGTGGAACAGTAGGGAAAGTGTTGGATAGCGGGAGGGTAAAAATTACTATTCCCACTCCAGTGAGTGGAACAGTAGGGAAAGTGTTGGATAGCGGGAGTCTAAAAATTACTATTCCCACTCCAGTGAGTGGAACAAAAGTGAAAGTGTTGGATAGCGGGAGTCTAAAAATTACTATTCCCACTCCATCGAGTGGAACAGTAGGAAAAGTGTTGGATAGCGGGAGGGTAAAAATTACTATTCCCACTCCAGCGAGTGGAACAGTAGGGAAAGTGTTGGATAGCGGGAGGGTAAAAATTACTATTCCCACTCCAGCGAGTGGAACAGTAGGGAAAGTGGGGGATAGCGGGTGGGTACAAATTACTATTCCGACTCCAGCGAGTGGAACAGTAGGGAAAGTGTTGGATAGCGGGTGGGTAAAATTACTATTCCTACTCCAGCGAGTGGAACAGTAGGGAAAGTGTTGGATAGCGGGAGGGTAAAAATTACTATTCCCACTCCAGCGAGTGGAACAGTAGGAAAAGTGTTGGATAGCGGGTTGGTAAAAATTACTATTCCCACTCCAGCGAGTGGAACAGTAGGGAAAGTGTTGGATAGCGGGAGGGTAAAAATTACTATTCCCACTCCAGTGAGTAGAACAGTAGGGAAAGTGTTGGATAGCGGGAGTCTAAAAATTACTATTCCCACTCCAGTGAGTGGAACAGAAGTGAAAGTGTTGGATAGCGGGAGTCTAAAAATTACTATTCCCACTCCAGTGAGTGGAATAGTAGGGAAAGTGTTGGATAGCGGGAGGGTAAAAATTACTATTCCCACTCCAGCGAGTGGAACAGTAGGAAAAGTGTTGGATAGCGGGAGGGTAAAAATTACTATTCCCACTCCAGCGAGTGGAACAGTAGGGAAAGTGTTGGATAGCGGGAGTCTAAAATTACTATTCCCACTCCAGCGAGTGGAACAGTAGGGAAAGTGTTGGATAGCGGGAGTGTAAAAATAACTATTCCCACTCCAGTGAGTGCAACAGTAGGGAAAGTGTTGGGTAGCGTAGGGGAATAATTGAGTAGACCCACTCCTACAATATAATTAAAATTAATTAACAAATAATTAATTAATAAAAATATATTTACCTTCCAACATTTTCCCCTATAAATGTCACCTCCAATAGTGTAAAATATTAATGAATAAACATAATTAATTAACATTTAATTAATTAGCTAATTACAATTAACAATCAAATTAATAGCGATCATATCTAAATTAATTAACACAATTAACACTATAAAATAACTTTGAATAAATAATATTTAAAAATTATAAAAATTTGAAGTAAATTTAACTTAATTCCCACCCTACTCCCCTATCA
The DNA here is from genome assembly GCA_963921515.1 of Calotriton arnoldi. NCBI lineage: Eukaryota > Metazoa > Chordata > Amphibia > Caudata > Salamandridae > Calotriton > Calotriton arnoldi. The sequence continues at coordinate 395,825 of CAWUFW010008353.1, forward strand.
ACACTCAACACTACTATTTTTTTTTACATAATTAAGGGGCACATTACGATACTTGGCGTAAATAATTCCGCCAGGCATGGAAGCGGCAAAAATCCGCCCGCACACACCGCCTGAACACCGACCACGCCATTACGATTACACAAACCGAATACCGCCATCGGCGGAAAAAGCACACAAAATACCGCCCGCCAACGTCCGAGTCGGAGACAAACCGCCCGCCACGGACGGAAACACGCACGACAACACAAAACCGCCCGCCCTCACGGCCGACACACCGCACGTGAAATTACGATGGCACCGACATGAGCGTGGAAAAACCACAAATATACCGCCCGCCAGCGCAAACAACGCCGATGAGAATCGACACGGCAGAAGCCATGGCGCCCACGTACCTGCACAGAAACCATCCGCACACAAAACCAATAGCACACAACATGGCCAACAAGTCCACACAGCAAGGCACGCACAAATACACAAGCACAGTACATATCCCGAAAACACCCCCCGGACAAACAAAAAATACAAAGGCCAGAACCCCAGACACAACACACCTGAAAACAACAGACCATGAGGACACACCCACATAGGTGAGTACAAAAGCAGCACTCCCACAGACCACAACCCCTTGCTACATTGCAAACCAGAGAGGAGAGGAGAGGACACAGTGACACAGCAAGGACAGCAGCACACCACAGAAACGCACACATCACAACCACCACCACCACCACCAAACACCACCACCACCACCACCACCACCACCAAACACCGGCACCACAAACCCCCTGCACATTACACAACACACACCGCACCAGCACCACAAACACCATGGCACCACAAAGGATGCCCAAGTTCACGCCCATGGAGCTGACGGTCATGGTCGACGAGATCATCAAGGTGTACCCACAAATCTATGGGAACATGGTCCAGCACACACCACTAGCCACCAGAAACAGAATGTGGAACCGGATCGTAGACCAGGTCAATGCAGTCGGGACCCTGCCCAGGAACAGAGTCGAGATTAACAAACGTTGGAATGACGTCAAGAGCCTGGTCAAGAAGAAGGAGGGCAAAAACAGAGAGCTGGCTGCCGTCACTGGCGGAGGGAATCCCGCGCTCTTTAAGACCTTCAAAGCGTGGGAGGAGAAGGTGCGAGTCGTAATCCATCCGGAGATCCTCGCCGGATTAGCAGGGGAGTGGAGGCTGGTAAGTACAAACTAATGTATACCAGCACACCGCTATGTACTCACATGCACTACCACCATGCCACAGCTCCCAGGGACAAACACCCCCATGTCCAGCACACAATACACAACACATCACACACACATGCAACAGACACCACCACACACAGCCCAAACCGAACAACTGCAAGATGCGTGGGGACATGTGTACACTAAGCCAGCCACGTAACCACCAACAGGTCCCCAAATATGCCAGAAGCGCCACAACGAGCACCCACCACACCCATGTGTCCGCCACAGCTGCACCAACCGACAAGTAACAGGTAAGTGGCAGGAACACAAAGTGCAGTGGGTGGGACGGTGGACAGCCCAAGTACAACACACACCAGGCCCCAGTCCCACAGCACAGCAAGGAGGAGCATCCCCCACACCCCACACCCACGTGTCAGCCACCGCAGTGCACAACGACAGCCGAAAGGCAGACATCACGGTCCACAGCAATCGGTGTCAGTGGGTATCCAGCCACCCCCACGACCCACAACACCCTCCCACCCCCACAGACCTGCAACATGGAGCACCCCCGCTTAGAGCCATGTGGCATCCAGTACAGTGCACGCACGAACAACTTGCAGGTGGGAAACTGGACAGGGCCGGATTACTGGAGGCATGAGGACCGTAACACGACCAACACATGGGACATGTCACGTAGCAGACGAACACGCAGCACCGCCCACCGTCACGAACAAGTGAACAATGTGCACACGGACATGAACAACAGACTCACACCCCACATGACCCATCACAGACATAGCAACACCCAAGGAGCCACGTCTGCATGCACAAGCCACACTGAATATAGTACCACACGGCAGCCACTGTGCAACTCATCACACACAACCGAAACACCATTGAAGTCCTGTCCATGTAGCCCCAACTGCCTGTCAACCACACACCCCACAACTACGCCTATGTAAGACAAACAACACTAGACGCAACAGAGCGGAACAACATAAATGCACACGAACACCACTGAACCCATCAAACACACAGACACACCATGCACAAATAACATACCATCCATCCCATCCGTCAGCCCCAGTCTCATGAAAGGCATGTCATCCGCACAGCTGCCACACATACAGCAGTCACGCTAAGATACATGCCCATTACCAACCATGTGCCAGAAGTCAATGAAGTGCACGACACACTGTGAGCAACAACACACAACATGGGCCACATCCCCCTGAGCACTGCAGTGATGCACATGGCACAGGGCAGCACGCACACCAAGGAGATGGGACAACTGCAATACGTTGGCTGGCACACAACCATCACTCACTCATAACGATGCGTCCAATGCCATGTCCAGTAATCACAACAGACAGCAAATATGCAGGCCATGTCAAGCATGCACACACCTCAAACCATGCACTGTCATGCTGCCACAACACATGTCACGTTCGGCACCCATGGCTCACAGCATGTACCCCAAAAGCATATTCCCTCCCAAATGCGAATCCGGGGCATGGCCCCCATGTTGCCATATGCGTTCCTAAGCGTTCCATTTGAACCCCAAAAGCATATTCCCTCCCAAATGCGAATCTGGGGCATGGCCCCCATGTTGCCATATGCGTTCCTAAGCGTTCCATTTGAACCCCAAAAGCATATTCCCTCCCAAATGCGAATCTGGGGCATGGCCCCCATGTTGCCATATGCGTTCCTAAGCGTTCCATTTGAACCCCAAAAGCAAAGTACAAACCAGACCCAGGATGGGCCAGGAGCCCGCATACACCAGAGTCACAATAAGTAGGGGCACAGCAACACACCCATCGGCATGGCCAATCCGTCCCATGCCACATGTGCACAGCACACAGTCCCATTGCCAAGCACACACAACTACAGATGCTACAGTCACACACACGCCTCCGGGAAACCCATGTACGAGATTGCACGAACTGTCAATGTCAGACGACAAATACATACTTCGCCAGGTGCAACACAATAACTAATCTCATTCTCTCCACAGGTGACGAACTGCTGGATGCTGGGGATGGAGACAGCAGCCAGCACAGCCAGCCTACAAGCCCCCAACGAGGACACACGGATCTGGAGGATCTGTCCTCCTCTTCGGACACGGACAACCAAGCAGGCCCATCTGGTGTGGCAGGGCCCAGCCGCTCCCCAGGACCCCTCCTACCCACCAACCCATCATCCAGGGCTGCTGAACATTCACAGCCCCCTGCTGCCACTGTCGTTGCGGCCACACCCACGGTCATTGTGGCCACTACCACTGCCGCAACCGCCACCATCGCCGCACCGACCACCACCGCCGCCACCACCGCCACGTCTCCGCTGGCACCTGCCCCAGCGCAGGTGGTGGCCCGGACGACTGGATCCACCCTGGGAGCCACAGCGAGGACCGTGGTGAGCAATGTGGCTAGTGGGCAGGCCGGTGGCAGCAGGACTGGTAGGAGGAGCAGGGTCAGGAAACGCCAGCCTCCCCTGGGAGCCATGCCCTGCCTCACATGGCCAGAGTCCTTGGGGCCTATGAAGAGGCCCAAGGACAATGGGTCCGGTCTGCCTCAGACACGCGTGAGGTGCTGGGGGTGTTGAGGTCCATGGACGCCCGTATGGGCCAAATCGTGGACCTCATGGGACAGCTGGTGGTGGCGGTGAGGTCACAGCCAGGGACAGCAGCTCCCCCTCCGCCACCACCTGCCGGGGCGCAGGGTGGAGCAGCAGTGTCCAGTTCCCCTGCGTCCACAGCCAGTGATCACACCTCAACCACCAGCATGTCGCAAGCAGGCACCCCCCTCGCAAACGTGGAAGGGGCCGTCCGAAGAGGAAACAGATCTCCCGGGAGGACTTCGCACGCTCCAGTCGCAAGTGAGGCAGCCAGCCAGCCTTCCGCCAGCCTTCCTTGACCAGCCACTGCATTGACTTGGACTACGATCCCACTCCACACAGCCATCTGGATGGCATGTGTGTGTTGGACTATGGACATAGAACCAGTGGGTACACCCTGATCATCACGCAGCCATGACCGACAGCTCATTGTCACTGCACGCACCACTTTTGTCATCATCTTACACACAATCACATGTCACAGTTTGTAATAAATGCACCTTTTTCACTAACTGCTGTTTGTGCCCTGTGTCTTATTTGTACGGAATACAACGGCCACCTTGGGCGGAAAGGCACCTGATGCGTGGCATGGCATTTGAATCCGGAGGGCCTGTAGGAACCTAGGGGTGAGAGACAGAACAGGAGCACATTCAATGAGTGTGTCACACACCCATCACACAGTACATGTCAACAACTACAAGCAATGTACACACATCGCACAGAGCTATAGGGCACAATGCCACAGCCACCAACAGTGGCATACTACCCTGGCCATGGAGCGTTGACACACAGCACGCAGTGAACAAACGGCCACCCTGACACAGCACACACACACCTGCACAGATACAGCCACATCAGCCGTCGTACATGGACACTCACCGTCAAGTGAAGTAGCGGGCGATGAGCTGCTGCCGCACATTACCAGCTTCCTCCTCTCCGCTGTCCTCCTCACTCGAGCTGTCCTGGTCTGCGGGCTGGGGCCCTGGTTGGTCTCCGTCATCCACGATGAGGGGGATCTGCTTCCGAATGGCCAGATTGTGCAGCATGCAGCACGCCACCACTATCCGGCACACCTTCTGTGGGGAGTACGCCAGCGCACCCCCGGTGCGGTCCAGGCACCTGAACCTGGACTTGAGGAGGCCAAAGGTACGCTCGACCACACGTCTGGTCCTCCCATGTGCCTCATTGTAGCGATCGTCTGCTGGGGTGCGAGGATTCCTCAATGGACTGAGCAGCCATGCCCCATTCGGATACGCAGGGTCACCTGGGTGTGAGGGACACAGAGAACCGTTGCTAATCCAACTGGACAGGGGACAGCATCGCACAGCCAGCACGCTACACCACTCCACATACTCACCGACAATACAGGCACGATCCTGTTGCATATTGGACATCAGTCGTGGCAAGATGCTGTTGCGCATTATGTGTGCGTCATGGGCCGAGCCTGGGAACTTTGCACACACGTGGGTGATCACCATGTCCGCAAGGCACACCACTTGCACATTCAGGGAGTGCGTGTGCTTCCTGTTGCGGTACAGGTGCTCAGTGGCCTGTGGTTGAACAAGGCCGACATGTGGGCAGTCAATGGCTCCAACGACGTGTGGGATTCTGCCAAGGGCATAGAATGCACCCTTCACTGCCGCCAATTCACGAGCCCTGGGGAAGCGGATGTACCTGTTCCGGTACAGCATCATGGCTGCCACTACATCCCTCAGCACCTTGCTGAACATGGGCTGGGACATCCCTCCTCCACTGCCCACTGTGTGCTGGAATGACCCAGTGGCGAAGAAATGCATGGCGGCCATCACCTTAGCCGTGGGGGTGACAGCAGTCGGATACACCCTGCGGGGACGGAGATGGGGTTCTAACATGGCACACAGTCGATGCAGGGTTGGCCTGTCCAGCCGAAACTTCCTAATGACCTCCGTATCCTCCATGTCTGCCAGCAATTGGTATGGGCGGTCAATGTTCGGTCTCCGCCTAGGGACAATGGCAGAGGACACATGTCAAAGCAACACGACACATAGCAATTTCGCATACACATCACTGACATGACTGAGCAAGCACATGAGCCACAGCCCAGCTGTCAAGCTGGGACGGCACGGCCACAATACACTTACACAGGTCTCCCACCAATGGCAATGGCTAGTGATACAAACCACTGCCATGTGCATGCACATGGGGATCTAGGCCCCAATGACTTGCGGGGCGTGCTGATGGGGACTGACTGCATATCCGTCAAGCGGCAACGCCACGGCAACATGAATGTCTGCTGAGCATGGAACTGCTTCCGCGGCTGGATGAGTATGGCACACGACAACGACGATGTGGGCACAGGCTGAGCGGCCAAAACAAGTGGGACCTGTGGCACGAGGGGATATGAGACAGTAGTAGGTGCAGCACTGCACCCTATGTACAGCACTGTACGGATCACACCTCCCGAAACATTGACAGGTGTCCACATTGACAGCCCCATGCCAAGACGGCTGTGTGCTTGCAGTCACACGTCACAGGTGAGAGGTTACATTGCACGTGCCAGGTGGCAGACGTACACAGTGGGAGCTGGCATGTGTGTGCATGTGTCTCCTGTTCAGGATCCACCACATGGGCGCTGACTCTGTACTGACCATTGGACACAGCATGTTCCGTGGAAGGCTTGTGTGTGTGGGATGGTGGCACTGGATGTGCCTCCGTTGGGTGGGGGGCCATGCACAGGGCGGGTACGTCGATGATTGCGCATTGTTGGTCACGGTGGGTGCACCAACTAAGATGTGTTGCCCTGTGTTCAATTCCTATGTCCGCATGATGATGGACTGTAGATGTGGGCAGACTACACATTGGTCGATGTGCTGTCTATATGCATGTGCCTTCACACCAGGCACAGCTGCCCCTGCACATGTGACCCCTGCTGGACTCGCTGCTGGGTCTGTGGAGCTGATGCACCTTCTGCGCGTGGGGCGGACAGCTCTCCTCACTTCCCTCATTGCGCATGTCATGACTTTGCCGCAGGTGACATGGATCATGGAGGGTCCACATGTACGCGTGGGTAGGCTACACATGATTGTACACTGGTCGCCACCCCCAGTCAGTGTTTCGAATGGGAAGGTTGTCGTGCTGGTGGTATGTTCGATGTGGCGGATGGGCGGGCCTAGGTGAGGCTTACATTCCGGACATGGGGGGGTAGTTGGATTGGTGACTAGTTGCAGTACACACGGGACACGTCTCTTCCTTTCCACATCTGGGTCATCCCTTGTACTAACTGACAGTGATACAGTCATCTTCGCCCCAGCCCTCATGTCCTCCCCTCGCTCCCCCAATATGCATGCTCACCTGCGAGGCTAGCGCTTGCACAGGCAGCCCCAAGCTCGCACCAGAGAGGGCAAGGAGTGTATGTGTGGGTCCAGTTGCACGAGTGGGCTGTCTCAGGGTATGATGTGTCGCGGGACGCCGTCCACCTGCGTGGTGCCCCAAATGGAGACCCGGCCTGCATGGACTATGCATCACAGTCTTCGCCTTCCGGATCCGCCACCTGCGACACCCAGTGGCTGTGGCTGCCCTTGCGGCCAGGCCGCGTCCGTCTGTGGCTGATGGCCCACACATTCACTCTTTGGCCTCTCTGGGGAGGGCTCGGGGGTGGTGGCGCACGCGCTTGCACTTAGTCGCAATGGCATGTGGCGTGGTTGGTATGATGGGCAATGGATGGGATGGTGCGAGCCACCTCCCGTGACGTCAGTGCTGCTCGTGCTGTGGTGCGTCCCCCTACACTTCCATCTGACTTGTGCCATGCTAGACGTTGAGGTTCTATTGCCTGCGTGATATGACCAGGAGGAGCGCGAGGAGACCTCTCACACACCATGCTCCACTGCCATCCCGTGCCCTGTATCGCCTGTGCGGATTGACTATGTTGGGGTTACACCTGGTCGACTGGGGCTGTGTGTGCCTTGTCAGGGGCATGGCGGGCGCACAACAGGATCCAGCTTGTCCACAGAGGGTGGGCTGAGGTGCGCCTGGTACCGCTTTGTACGTGTGCCCGGCTGCTATGCACACACGTGTTCACTCCCCCGACAGGTGTCCTCTCACGATGCCCAGGGAAGTGGTGGTGTACTGTTCATGACCCCTCCCAACACGGCGTGCTCCAACTTGGCATGTGCGCATCTACCCGTCGCACCCACCCACCTGAGCACTGCGTCCATACGACTTCACACGACACATGTGTGTCTTCCACAGTAGTGCTACTCATTTGCGTTGACATCCAATACCAGTGGACTACATGGTCATGTCACAACTGCCGTGTACTTCACATACTCTCATCCTCTCTCATTCGTACTTGTGAAATGAGTCAGCGGAGACAGTTTTGGTTTCAAACATTATATTGAGTCTTCTGTCCTCTGTGATGCAGTATAGTGGACACTACTGGCAGCGGAATACATGTTGAGGATATACTGAGCATGATTGCAAATGGGATAGGGAGTGGGGTTACATGTGATTGGCTGTTGCATGTGGGATGTGGGCTTCAGAGTGACATCTGCTTGGTCAAGGCTGTGCTAATGTACATTTACGTATAGCTGCGGAGCTGCGGACTTTGACACAGACGGTATACATGTAGCCTACCAGACCGCTTGGCATCATGGGCACAGTCCATCTCAGTTCCATGTGACAGGTTTGCTGCGGTTGTTCCTCATGCACGCGTGCATGTGAGATGACATCAGGGCATGTGCTTGCGTGCATGCAGCGGCGTGCCACTTGTTGTTGCACTGTGGTGGTTACTGGACATGTCACAGTCACTGGGGTCGTGTTGTTGTTGTATGCACTTGTCGTCCATGCAAAGGTCCTGGTATGGGATTCCCGGGGCGGGGGTGGGAGGGGTGCAGCACCCACAGACTCCAGGCGACCTATTCATGTCCACTGAGCGGTGTGTGTGTCCATGTGCGCTGGATCCATGTCGTGTCCTGGTTGTTCGTGCAGTTCCGTCCATGTGGGTGCGATACACAGAGCCCATGCCACTGCCTCCCACGATGCATGCGGTGTTCCTGGATGTGATGGGGAACAGTGTGCATGTCCCGGTCATATCCGATGTCATGGCGATGTCGTTGATGGTGTGGTTACAGTTGCCGGTCGTTTGGTATGGCTGTTGTGGTGGTGACTGGCCAGTCCGTGCGGAAGCTAAGCATGGGTGCGGGGTTTGACATCATAGGTCACTCGGGGAACCTGCGTTGTGGTCCGACGTATTTACAGGTTGTCAGGTATGCGATGCCGTCCAGCAGGGCTTCCATGTCATTGGTGGTGTACATGTTTGCCAGCCAATGAAGCGGATGGTGGCTGTCAAGGTGTTGTTCGTAGGTTGTCCCTTGGAGGACCATGATGGGGCATGCTGGGTGACATTCGATGTAGCTGTTATCGATGATCCGTCGTGTGGAGGCACAGTGGTCCCATTTCAGTGCGGGTGCGATGTTGGCCACATACGCCATGCCCCCATAGGCAGAGCAGGCCCTGTCGTGTGCGTCCAGAGGGAGGAGTAGTGGTAGCAGGTCCGCCTTCAGACATGCCGGGTTGGAGAGGCATATCTCGACGGGATGCTGGTAGGGACACCTCCGACAGTAGAAGACGGGCATGACGCAGCTGAACAATGTGATGCGGTAAGTCAGTCGGTAACTTACGTTCAGCAGGGACAGGAGATCGCATCCCAATGTATGGCACAGGTTGGTTTTGTACAGCTTGAGCTGTTCGGCGTAGTTGGGTAGGTGTATTGCGGTTGCCATTTCGCAGCGGTTCGTTGAGGTGGCGTGCTCCGGCTGTGTGTGCAGTCTGCAATGTGCACGCTCCGGGGTTGCTGTGAGCTCTGTGTAGTCGTAGGGAGACAGGACTTGTGTTCTGTTGGCTTGTTTGGAGGACACGGGCCCTCTTCCCACATGCTTCTCAGACAGTTCAAGGTCAGTGCTGTGTGACTCCTTCCAATTAACTTGCATGTGGCCGACATGGGGGAGTGTTTTCTTCTTTCTTCCCCGTCCGTTGTGTGCTTCTGTGATATGCGCTATCTGCCGTGTGGTCGGTCTCCTCGGCATGCCTGTGTTGGTCTATTCTTGGACAATGGCTGTATTCACCGGCTTCTGTCGTAGGGCTGTGGTTTCGGAGTTGGAATGGAAGGTCATTCAGTGCTGTCTGCTCTCCCTTGTGTGGGCGGCAGGCTGCCTTTCCGCTCTGCGTTGGGCCTTGTGTGTGGATGTTATTCTTGGGCCACCTGTTGTCGGTCCCCGGGCACTTTGGTGTTCCGTTTTATATGTCTTGTTCATATGTGCAGGGTGGTATTGGTGTTTCAGTGTGGTACTGGCGTTCCTCTTCCCGAAGGGGCCCTGCTTCTCCTAGTTTGTGTTGCCGCCGCTGTGTGCTACGCCATGTTTGTTACACTGGGGTGTGTCCTGCTGTTGCGTGTCTTCACTGACATGTGTGCGTCGGTTGTGTGGCGTTGGGTGTTGTCCGTGAATTGGGCGTTGGGGACATGTCTGTGGCCGGCCTGTCACGTGTCATGTGCGTTCGGGGTGGGGCTGATGTGTGTGCTGCTTGGTTGTGTCCCTGTGTCTGTGTGCGACGCATGCATGGCGCTGCGGTTGGCCTCTGCGTTGTGCGCATGTGTGGCGGCGTCATCGGCGCTTTGGGGCCGTGACGGCGTGGTTGGTTCCTAGTCCCAGGTAGTGTGTACACATGTGTTCTGCGATGTTACGATTTGGCCTGTGTGTCATATGTGGATGCGATGGTGGATGTGTTGTGTACACGCGCTGGTGGGGGGTTGTCCGCTTTTCCGCCCTTGCACTGTGTGCGCTGTTTGCGTGCACTTGTTGTGTGTGTGCCTACCTGCGTCTCCGCGGTACGTTGCGTCCTTGGTGGTGCATCAGCAGGAGCATGGGGACGGCCTGCAGTGCTGGATTCATGCTCGGGGAGCCGCTTTTCGTTGTCCGTGCTCGGCGTCCGTGTTACCGCTTCGGTTTGTCGTACGGTATCTCTTGCCCGTGGGAGCCGTTTGTTTGCGGCATCGTAATTTATGCGCCGGGCGGGACGTGTTTCGTCGGACGGTGTGTGTCAGTTGGGCTGCGCCGCTGCGTGTACGGGCGCACTTTGATGGCGGACGGTGTTGCTGGCTTGCCGGCGGTGTTTGGCCTGCTTTTCGCATCGTAATTGGGCGGGCGTGTGGACTGCTGCGTGCCGGCGGTAACTGGTGCTTTTTGCATCCGCCAGCACGGCGGTTGTGCTTCCGCCCGCCATCGTAATGGGCCCCTAACATATTAATAAATTAATTTTTAATAATTAATATGTAATTAATTACTAATTAATACAAAAATAAACAATTTACATAATTATCAATTAATTAAAAAAGATTATTCACTTTTTATATATTTAATAATAAATTAATTAACTTAATTAACAATAGTAATTATTAAACAATAAATTATTAATTAATAAATTATTAATTTTTATAATTTAAATTAAATTACTTCCCACCCTATTCCCCTATAAACCCACAACCCGCTACGGAACTAATATATGCAAAAATTATTAAACAATAGTTATTATAAAACACTAAGGGCCATATGTAGGTAGCTAAATACCGGTCGGTAACGGCCGAAATTCGGTAAATCTCCTGTTACCGACCGGTATTTAAGCAATCGAGATGTAGGAGGCCGGATTTAAGGAATCGGTAATTTACCGATTCGTTATTTTAAGGAATCGGTAAATTACCGATTCCTTAAATCCTATGTAGGGAGCACTCAAGTGAGTGCATTTTTGGTTTCAGGATTCGTTATTTACCACCAACTACAAGTTGGTGGTAAATACTGAATACCTTTTAAAAAGCAATTTTGTGCTTTTTAAAAGTGCCATGTGGCAGACAAACATGCCCTTAGGGCATGTATGTGCGCCACATGTGCACACATGCACGATTCAGGGTGCAACAGGGTGTCAATTTGCCACCCTGCCACCCTTGAATATGCTCCCCTATTACCGATTCGGTATTTACCGAATCGGTAATAGTGAATGGCTTCCCATTCATTCCTATGGGCCTCAGGCCCATAGGAATGAATGGGAAGGTATTCCTTATTACCGATTCGGTAAATACCGAATCGGTAATACCGAATATTACCGAATCGGTAACATTTACCGAATTTTTACCTACATTCTATTTACCGATTCTTAAATACCGAATCGGTAAAATTCGGTATTTAAGAATCGGTAAATAAAAATTACCTACATATGGCCCTTAATTATTAATTAATAAATTATAAATTTTTATAATGTAAATTAAATTACTTCCCACCCTATTCCCCTATAAACCCACAACCAGCTACGGAACTAATATACGCAAAAATTAATTCACATAAAATCCATTACCTTAAAAAATTGTAACATACATTAAAAAAATATTATATATTTTTAACACATATAGTAACATATAAAACAATAAAAAAAATTGATATAATAAAATTTGATATAATGAAATTCGATATTACTTACCTATATGTCCATATTTTTTCCAACTATATTATGTCTTTTCTATATTCTGTCCTCTCGATATTTTGTACTCGATATTTTGTCCTTTCGATATTAAAAATTCGATATTTAGGGGCCGATTCCGATTCGGGCCGGAAATCTCTCCAACCGAGCAGGATCCGGAGAGATTTCCGACCGAGCCGGACTCCCGCAATCCGACCGAGCGTGTACGATGCGGCCGTATGCTGCCCGACTCGATTCGGTCGGACTCCCATTGAAGTCAATGGGAGCCGGTCGTACAACGCGTACACGGGCTCCCATTGACTGAATGGGTATGTCGCGAACAGGGGGCCCCCTACAGTGGGTACGCGTCGGTGCAACTCGCACCGTACATGCATGTTTAGGGGGACCCTTGGGTCCCCCTGTGTGCGACTTCGTGCGGCTACGCGTGCAGGGGGTCCGACACGGACCCCCAAGTCCGGCTCCGACAGCTCTTTGGAGCCGGACGCTACGAGTCGGTCGGGCTGTTCGAAGAGGGCATCCTACTTGCTCGGTCGGGAAACGTCTCCATTGCGTGGTGCGAGCCGTGTCCGTACGAGTCGGTCGGAGCGGTTGGGACCCGGGAACGAGTCGGTCGGCGATTTCGCGTGCGCTCGCATCGTACTTGCTCGCTGGGACAACTGTACGAATTGGTCGGAAAAAAGGCCTCCGAATCGGATCCGGTTAAGCCGAATCCGATTCGGTGCCCTACCGGCCGAGATCGGAATCGGCCCCTCTGTCTCTACACCGCTGCATACACCTGACTCCCGGGTGGTAGTGGGGGGAGACCTGAACCTGGTGATGGATGCGGGGTTGGATCGCTCTTGGCCTCGATCGGGCGGTGCAGGAGCTATTTCAGGGAATGGGAAGGCGTGGCTTCATGACTGCGGACATAGAGATGCATGGCGCTGCCTACACCCGGGTGCCAGGGATTACTCCTTCTATTCTGCAGCCCATAAGACTTACGCTCGCCTGGACCATTTTCTAGTCTCCCAGGCAGCGTGGGCCTGTACTCAGGCCTCTACTATAGAGGCCCGTTCTTTATCGGACCACGCGCATATCACCCTTACGCTGCACCTCCCTCCTGCACAGCGGTCCCAGCCACACTGGCGGCTGCGGGACTCACACCTGCGGTCCCCGCAAGTGGTAGAGGATCTCCGTCGTACACTGACTGACTATGTAACGCTTAATGACGATGGTACCACGCCATTGGCCTCCGTTTGGGAGGCGCTTAAGTTAGTTGCGAGGGGGGCTCTCATCGCTAAAGTGGCCCACGAAAATAAAACTAGGCGGGACGAGCGTCAAGATCTCGAGGACCGGGTCAAGGAACTAGAGGCCATCCACAAACGCACCGGTGCTCCCTGAATATGGCGCCAGCTAGAGAAAGAGCAGCTCCAGCTGAAAAGCCTGGACCTTGACAGAGCTGAACACGCAGTGCTCCGATTGAAACATAAATACTATGTAGGCTCCAACAGGGGTGGCCGTATGCTGGCGCATTGCCTCCGTAGTCAGGAGCAGGCCCAAACAGGGAAAGCAGTCCGGGGAGCCCAAGGAACGGTGGTAACGGAGGACTCTGATATTGCGGCGGCCTTTCACGCATTCTATGAGAACCTCTATTCCGCCAAGTCCCCCACTCTTGCTGACCCTCTTGAATATCTATGCGGTGCGGCGGTTACCCCTCTTCCAGCTTCTGAGGCAGATGGATTGGAAGCTCCCATTCGAATTGATGAGGTGGTCTCCGCTATCGCCCGACTGAAGCTCATGAAAGCTCCTGGCCCGGACGGGTTTAGTGCCCTCTTCTATAAGACCTACTGCGCGGAGCTGGCTCCAATACTTACCCGACTATTTAATTCCTTTACAGACTCAGGAACACTTACGACTTCTATGCTCCAGGCGACGATTTCCATCATCCCTAAACCAGGGAAAGGACTGGAGTTCTGCAGCTCATACCGACCGATTTCCCTGCTAAATATAGACGCAAAATTATTTTCGAGCATTTTGGCTCACAGACTTAATTCTCTCATGCCCGGCTTGATTGACCCTGACCAGTCCAGCTTTATCCCGAGCAGGCATTGTGGGGACAACACTAAAAGAATTTGCCATCTAATTGACAAGGTGCACAGGTCGAGGGAGGAGGCCCTACTGCTGGCAGTTGATGCATAGAAGGCCTTTGATCGGGTGCACTGGCCGTACCTATTTGCCACTTTAGAACGATTTGGTATAGGGCCTAAGTTTCGCAATTGGGTGGCGAGCATTTATAGCGCCCCCAAGGCACAAGTTAGGGTCAATGGCGTACTCTCGGGAGAATTTGCGGTGGAGAGGGGCACCAGACAGGGCTGTCCTCTCTCCACGCTGCTTTTTGCTCTTTATATGGAGCCTTTTGCCCAGCGACTTCGGGACAACCAACAGGCGCTGGGCATCGCCTTTGGGGCCGACCGCCACTTAATTAGTCTCTACGCCGACGATGTTATCTTTTCTCTGGTACATCCCCTAACTTCTATGCCAGCTATAATTATAGATCTACAAGCCTTTAGCCAGGTCTCGGGGTCTAAAATGAATTTTCAGAAGTCGCAGGTGTTGAATCTCACTGCGAAGCCCTCCACTATGGATGCTTTGCAGACCCAATTTGACTTTGACTGGGTGACAGGGGGCATTACCTACCTGGGGTTAGTCCTACACACTGGCTTGGGCAAGACTGCTGAAGTGAATTATTCTATTTTACTCTCCTGTGTCAGAAAAGATCTCGCCCGATGGCGGCATCTGCCTTTGTCCTGGCTTGGCAGATTGGCCGCGATAAAAATGAACGTCCTGCCCCGGGCTCTGTACCTTTTTCAGACCCTCCCACTACAGCCCCCGTCGAATGCGCTCTCACATATCCAAAAGGAGATTGACCACTTCATTTGGGGCTCGACCTTGCCTAGACTGCAGAAAACATTATTACAGCGCCCCAAGAAAGAAGGCGGACTGGCCTTGCCCAACCTCACTCGCTATTTCCAGGCCTCGCTGCTGCGGTATCTTATAGAATGGAATCGTCCTATGACAGAGAAGCATTGGGTATTCATGGATCAGACAGTGGCAGGTCGTCATATCTGAAGGGAGGTCTGGCTGCCTAAGTCGGCGCGCGCCTGGGGACTCTATTCCTCACCGGTCACTTGCCCCACCATGCAAGCCTGGGACAGGGTGGTTAAACGGGCACATCTTACCACCTTCCCCGCGCCCATGTCCCCAATTTTCTCTAACCCTGATTTCCCTCCCGGGATGGACAAAGGGGTGGGCATGCGCTGGGTGGAGGGCGGATGTAAGCGTCTAGGACAGCTGTTTGACCAACGGGGCCACATTCCATTTAAGGAACTTCGTGAGGACTATGACCTGGCGGCGTCGGATCACTTTCTTGATACGCAAATGCTGCACTGGACTTCTAGTCCACTAGTGCGTCCCCTGGTTGGTAGACAGCTGCTACCATTTGAAAAATGGCTGATTCTGAAAAAGGATGACCGCCGGCTCATCTCAGAACTATACACCTTCCTTGCACAGGGAGTTAAGGGAGCACGTTCCACAGGACAGAGAAGGTGGGAGGCAGAAATAGGTTGCACCCTTTCAGATAAAGAGTGGGAGAATTTTTTTACAGATCACATCATTTTGCACATTCTATGGGTCACACAGATACAGCATTTAAAATTGTATCCTACTGGTACTATACTCCGGCCCGAATCTCTAGGTGGAGCTCTCGAAGCGATGGCCTCTGCTGGCGGGAGTGTGGGAGCCGGGTACCCTTCTCCATTTGCTGTGGCACTGCCCAAAGCTCACAAGGTACTGGGATAAAATTCTTGATGAAATAGATAGGGCCTTTGACACCACTATCCCGAGATTCCCCGCCTACACTATCTTAGGACTCCCCAACGCGCTGACCTTCCCTTTGCGCTCAGTCAAGGGTAAACAAATCGCCTTGGCTCTGAATGCCGCACACCGGGTTATATTGGCGGGCTGGAAGACCGATAGGACCCCCGACCAGTCACAAAGGCTGCTCCAACTGTGGTCCCTTATAGGTCTGGGCTCCTTTCATCACAATCTTATCCTCTGAGTTCCGGGAGCTCATGTGCCCTGCTTATCTACGTCTTCTGAAGCTGATACCTGGGAGCCAGGAGGAGACCTAGGGTGGGCGACTTCCTCCGAACTTGCTTTTTCCCGGGGGCACTAGCATCCTTTTCACGGGGTCACAGGGGTTTGTCTGAACTTACAGGGACTCACCGAGAGAGAGGAGGGGTGGGGGTGGGGGAGGGTCTGGGTTCGCATGTTTAGTAACTAAGGGGCCTATTACGATGGCGGTCGGAAAACCTCCCCGACCGCCATGGTAACGGGAAAAGCCCGCCCGCTAGGCCCGCAACATAACCGCCGGTCGCATTACGATGTTCCTTGCTCAAAATCCGACTGCTGCGGTCGGATCGCGGGCTTTAACATTGCGGCTGTTGCTGATGCACGCAGCACCGCCGCGATGTCAAAAGGGGCATGTCCTGCATTTCCCTGCACTGCGTGCCAGGCACTGCACAGTGCCTGCCACCTGGTACAGGGAAATGTAGGGGGGACCATGGGTACCCCCCCAGTGCACTCCCCCAAAACATTGGGGTCCCGCAACGGGCCCCTGGAAGACATTCTCCGCCTGCCTTTCCATGGCGGTTTGACCGCTGAGGAAAGGCTGGCTACCGCCGGCATCATAATCGTGCCGGCGGAGCCAGATCGGCACCGCCACCATTATCCCGGTCCTTCTCCGTCCGCAAGGCAGTAGTGCGGATGGCAACCGGTGGAAAAGTGGCGGTTGGAATTTCCCACCGCCGCGGTCACCATCCTAATCTGACCGGCGGTTTTCTGGCTTGCGATCGCGGGCGGATGTCCGCCATAGGTCCGGCGGTTGCCACCGCCGGCCGGGCCGCGGTCATCCGACCGCCATCGTAATAGGCCCCTTAGTTTGTTCTCTTGCCTCTTTCTTTCTTTCTTTCTTGATTTGTTTAAAAGCAGACTTACCTGCTTCAAACAAGCTACGGTGTGTCCTTATAGCACGGTCATGTGTATATAAGTGGTGCTATAGATCCTTCTTGGGTTACTTTCATGACGCAATATGTTTGCTACTTGCTCCATGAATCTGAACGCGGCCGGCCCAGGATTGGGTTGTAGGCGACATGCTGTGTTAATTGCCTGTTTAGTTGTCTCATGAACCATACACTTGTTTTTTTCTTTTTTTTTTTACTCTTGGCTCGTGAGGTCACCGGCCCATTGGGTTGTAGGCAACGACGCACTGTATCTTTTTCTGTCATGTGTTCTGCCAATAAAAACCGATTTAATTCTAAAAAACCGAGTAGCTCTCAAAAATGGCTGCACAAGGAACTAGAATTTTTTAATTTGTATGTTCTTCCTTTGTTGCAATATTTTTTCTCCAGGAGCATTTCACTGGATTTGTTCTCACTGGGTGCACTCACTATCAAGGGGCTGCTGCCACATGTCTCCATGGCTGGCTCTCCCAGAGTGTGCCTGGAATACTGGCCAAAATGATGATGTTTACCTCGGAGCACTCCATGCTGATATGCAGGAAGTTCTGTACTGGTAAGCGGCTACCCCATCCACACCATAAATTGTACTTTAAGATACCAGTCCTTGGGCGTGTCCAAGATGGTGCCCGTGCAGTAGTGCTACTGCGGAGCTCCGCCGCACTGAAACAGCAGTTTGGCGGTCCCCAGGGTACTGGCTGACCCATAACATGAGCACCAATAGTGGAACAAGTGCAGAGCCGCCCGGGGGCACCCTCGGTGCTCCAAAGTGAATATTGCAGCTGTGAGCATAACTTCTCTTCTGGGTGCGGCCGACCGGCCGATAGACAAAATGGCGCCCAGACGGCCGTGACGGAGCCACATCAGGTAAGCAGAAGCCTGGGCAGTAATTCCTATGCGGATGCCCAGGGCAGTGAGGCGTAGGGGCCCCCACCTCCCTTGGGCATGGCCACTGACCAGCTGAAGGGAGTGAAATGGCCGGCGCCAACCGGCTGGCTTTTGGCGGGTGCCCACCCGGGAGAATACGAGACTACTCCCGGCCGGAGTAGTTCAGGGTGAATCTGGCTCCGGGAGAGGAGTGAGGCCCTGAGAACCACCGCAGCATCGTAGATGAGGCGGCGGGGGGCCGACCGAAGTGACAGCCGGGAGCGCACCGAGGAACCGCGGCCTTCAGTGCGCGGCTCCCTCCTCTAGTTCCCACTGCAACATAGTGGTGCCGCCGATTCTGGAGCCAGCGGCTGGACAGAAGTGGATTCTGGCAACCGGAGCAGCCCAGTGGCTGGGACAGAGACCGAGAAGCTAGCAAGCTTACACTGATGGGGAGGTGAGGAGCGACGGCGAGGGACTTTGGCATAGCAGGACAGGGGCCCTTCCTGGACCAAGTGAGCCATCCAACGGGGGTGAGGCAATAGAGGAGCCCCACGGTGCTCCAGATCAACATCCTGCTGATCGTCCGGCCTGGCAGCAGCGGTCCAGTCCTCCGTAAACTGGTTGCTGGGGCCGGGGTGGACGCCTTTGGATCAAGAGAACAGGACAGGGCCTCACGACCCAGCCCGCGTAGCGACCAAGTGACTGAGGAGGGTGACCCGGAGCTCTGGTAGTGAGAGAACAAGAGGCCACTGGGACACATTTTGGCAGGCTCCCCACGGCTCGTGGTGGGCAACGTACCAAGGGTCTGCCACAGGGGCCGCGCAGGCCACACCAACTGGCTCTACCCAGGCGAGTCCCAATCTGGAGTTGGGGTGGGCTTCCTAAGCACTCAGTGGGGCACGGCATAAATGGAGCCTGACAGCCCCTCCGCTCCCCCACTTGTGGAGTAGGAGGACATCAAGCGCAGGAGAGGTGGCCGCGGGCGGGGGGCCACACAAATCTAACAACGACGCTCAATCTATATAAGACTGGCCAATTTGGGCCCATTGTACTGGTGACGTCACAGTGCCGTCGAAGCAGGCCTCGCCACTGCAAGGCCACAATGACCACCCCCAGGCCTAAGAGGGATGCTACTAACATCAAAGATCTCCTGGCCAAGGGAACTGCCAGGAAGACAGGGGCAGCCTCAACCTCTCCGGATAAAGCGGAGGCAATCACCTCAGCGAAACATGACATGAATGAAGAAGCCCTCATAATGCGCAGTTTCATGGAAGCCCTCTTTGGTACACTACGGGACGATATAGCACCCCTCCGCACAGAGGTGGCCAAGGAAGTTAAAGATTTGTGCCACGATATGGGGGAATTGGAGCAGAGGGTGGGCACAGTAGAATGCTCCACAGATGCCAGAGAGTAGGAACTGGAAGAATACTGCAGAGAACTAGTGGAACTCAGAGACCACAATGCCGACCTCAATTTCTACCTCGAGGATTTGGAAAATAGGTACCGCAGAACCAACATTCGCATCAAAGGAGTGCCACTGCAAGCGGATGCGGGACACTTGGAGGAATACGTTCTGCGCTTCTTCCGCCACATAGTACCAGACCTAGAAGGAAAAGACCTCCCCCTGGACCGTACACATAGGGCGGGACGCCCATCACATCCCCAGGCGCCCCCAGGACATTCACACGTGCCTCCATAATTATAAACAAAAAGAAACAATAATGGCCGCACTGCGTGATCAAGCCCATGTCCTATTTGAGGGAAATAAAGTCCGCCTATATCAGGACCTGTCAAACATCACACTCCAGAGGCGACGTGCAATGAAACCAGTAACGGAATTCTTAAGAGAAAAAGGAGTGAAGTACAAATGGGGTTATCCATTCCGCTTGGTCTTTGCATGGCAGGGTGAGACCCGGGCAGTACGCACGCCCCTGGAGGCGGCAGAGATCCTGGGCATAGAACTTGATCAGGGGTCCTCGCCCCAGCAGACACTCTCTCAGTTGCCCTCCAGAGAATCGTGTCGCAGAAGGCACTCAAGAAATCGCTCACAACAACAGATAAGCAAGCCACAAAGACTGAAAGCATCAAAGAACGCTCGGCCTTGTTGCAACAACTCGCGGAGCAACATCAATCCCCGGAGAGAGAGAGGCCGATTAATGGTGATTCGGCTACCCATTGGGCCTATAGAATGGGGTGGGCCGCCTCCCCTTGGAACACTCCCACACTTCAGTCACTATTAGCTGGTAGCGGCGGGAGCTGCAGACCTCCCTTTTTTCTTTAGAACACTGGCACAGACGACAAATGACATGGACCCTCACTACAGAACTGCAAGTTCGGCACCTGTTGGTGCTACTGTTTTATTAATTGTTAATGTTAGTACGCTAGTTATGTGTAATCATGCTCAGCTGCTAGCCACACTCTCACACTTCACTCACTTCTTAGGGTATGAGGTTCTAGGCCGCCGTGGGCAGGACCCAGATAGCTATGTCGCTCTTCCCTGAACATGGTGCGCATAGTTAGCTTGAACGTGAGGGGCCTAAACTCGCCAACCAAAAGAATAGCACTATTAACACAGCTTAGGGCGGCCCAATGCGACATATGTGTCCTGCAAGAGACTCATCTCCAGAAAAAGGATTGGAGTAGAATGCGCTCTAGATGGTTTGACCGCCAATTCTGGTCTTCCGGTCAGGGGAGAAAAGAGGGGATTGCAATTCTAGTGGCCACACACTTTCAAGGGGAAATCATTAGCGTACACTCAGAGATTGCAGGCCAACTGGTGGCCCTGCGTGTGTCCCTCTCCAACCAAACATTCACGATAGCCTCCATCTATGTCCCTAACGATCACCAGGAGCCATTCATACGCCAGGCAATTGGCACCATTCTCACTTCGCCTGATTCCAACTTAGTGATAGGAGGCGATTTTAACTTGGTACCGGATGCCTCTATGGATAGAACCCCCCAGAGACCAGGGACTACAGGGATGTTTACCCGGCAGGGAACATGTTGGCTAGCAGAAGCGGGGTTGACAGATATATGGAGGTTGCTTCACCCGAACACACGGTCATACTCCTTTTTTCAGCTGCACACCAATCTTATGCCAGAATTGACTACTTCCTCATTTCTGCCCCACTGCGCCCAAGGGTAACGCATGCCACTATAGATGTGGCGTCCCTATCGGATCATGCCCCCATTCAGCTGGACCTACACTTCCCGACCACAAACCAGGGTTGCAAATTGTGGCGTCTCAATCCTAAACTTCTATCCTATGATGCGGCAATCCAGGAGGTGGAGAAAGCCATAGTAGACTACCTCGCAATTAACGATACCCCACACACCGCAATAGCAATGCTCGGGGAGACTCTAAAAGCAGTAGTTAGTGGCACGTATATAGCCATAGCAGCTAGACTCAACAAGGAACGCGCAATGAAACGTGCCAGCCTGGAAGACACCGTGAAAGAGTTAGAAGAGGCTCACCAACGTACAGGCTCACATAAAACCAGACGTCAAATGACCATAGCGCGAAAACAGCTTAAAGCACTCGATATGGGCACTGCAGAGTATGCATTGTTGCACACGCGTCAGAAGTATTACGTGGGGGAAATACAGCAGGGAAACTACTTCCGCACAGATTGCAAACACAGGTACACTCTAGACGTGTGCAGGACCTGATAGATGGAGGCCAGAAACAAATCACTAGGGACGAAGACTTAGCGGCGGAGTTTGGTTGTTTTTATGCACAACTGTATGGGGCTGATGGACAATCCCAGGAGGACTGCATTCCTTACATTGCACAGACTCCAATAATGACACTGCAGGAACCTAATACAACACCCTTAGAGAAGGATATAAGTGAGCGGGAGGTGCTGGATGCGATAGGGAGACTTAAGCTAGAAAAGGCACCAGGGCAGGATGGGTACACAGCTGCTTTTTACAAACAGTATGCATCATTGCTGTCTCTGGTGCTAGCCTGGCTGTACAACTCTTTTAGTGACTCTGGGGTGCTTACAGAATCAATGCGCACGGCGATAATAACGGTATTGCCAAAGCCGGGGAAGGACCCTCAACACTGTGCATCTTATCGCCCCATATCCCTTCTCAATGTGGATGCCAAGATATTCACAGGGATATTGACATGCAGACTGGGTAGATACATGCCGGGGCTGATTGAGCCTGACCAGTCCAGCTTTATACCTGGCCGCACTTGAGGGGACAACACCAAGTGGCTTTTCCACTTGCTGGATAAAACCTAGCGTTCCCAAAAACCAACTTTATTCCTGCCGATCGACGTCGAAAAGGCCTTTGATCGCGTCCATTGGCATTTCTTGCGGGCTGTGCTGGAGGCAGTGGGCCTCGTCCCCAGATTCCGACGGTGGATTTGGGCTGGATATGCGGAGCCGAAAGCACTGGTCAGGGTGAACAATGCGCAGGCCCCGACCTTCCCCATCTCCAGGGGGACTCGCCTGGGCTGTCCGCTATCACCACTTCTATTCGCACTCTATAGGGAGCCTTTGGTGGAGCGCATCTGAAACCACCCACACATAGAGGGAGTCTGGATGGGCGGCCAATCCCATAAAATAGCCCTTTACGCAGATGACATGTTGTTGACCATCACAAACCCGCATCAGTCGCTGCCCCCGCTCCTTGAGGAACTCACCTCGTTTGGTGAGGTCTCTGGCTTTAAGGTGAACACTGCCAAGTCCCAAGCACTTAACATTACTATCCCGCATGATGAGCAACTAAAGCTGGCAATGAACTTTCCTTTCCTTTGGGCTCAATGGGGAATCCTGTATCTGGGTATCCACATACTCTCTACCATAGAAGGCTCGTTGATGCATAATTATTCGGAACTATTAAAGACGGTGCGCTCCCTCATCCAGTGCTGGCATGGGGGTCCCATCTCCTGGCTGGGACGCATAGCAGCAGTAAAAATGACTCTATTGCCTAAGATCCTCTACCTTATGCAAGTACTGGTATTGGCGCCACCCGCACCCATTTTAAAGAAGCTACAAGCTGCTCTTGAAGCCTTCATATGGAGCGGCAAGCGGGCTTGGATGGCGAAAGAGCGGACTTATCTACCAATGGCCAAGGGAGGGTTGGGCCCACCTAATCTAGCACGATATTACCAAGCCGCACAACTGTGCTACATGGTGGAGTGGCAGCGTCCACTGACTGAGAAGCACTGGTGTTTCCTAGACCAGGCGGTGGCTGGGATCCACATATGGAAAATTCCCTGGTTCCCGCGCAAGCGCCGCCCGCCGGGCGTCTACATCTCACCTGTGGTTAGAGCAATAATAGGGGTTTGGAATAAGGTATACTCTTCTAGGCAGCTATCTGCACAGATTTCCTCACTCATGCCAATTATAACGTAAGAAGGCCTTCTTACGTTGGCAGGAGGCCAACTGTAAACGTATCGGTGATTTGTTTGATGTGAGGGGCCTGTTGGACTTCAAAGCGGTCCAACAAGACTTTGGGCTCCCAGACTCAGAATACTGGCATTTCCTGGCAATCCGACATTGGGTGACTCTTCCCGCTATTCGGCCCCACACCAGCAGGCAATTGATCCTGTTTGAGCACTGGCTTTTGTCCAGAAAAGACGACTCCTGCATCCTGTCCGACATATATTCCTTCTTAAACACTCAGACTACCCCCTTGCAAATGCTTGCTAGGAAGAGGTGGGAGATAGAATACGAGCGCAAATTTACTCACAAGGAATGGACGGATATTCTGCAACGTGTGCACACCTCCGCTACTAGAGCCTCAGGCAGGAAAACACCTTTAAAGGTAGTCCACTACTGGTACTATACTACAGCTCGTCTGGCTCAATGGCAAAGAGGAAAGGATGATACATGTTGGCGACACTGCACTCATTCAGGTACACTCACCCACTTGCTATGGCACTGCTCAAAGCTCCACAGATATTGGAGGGAGGTCCTGGCGGACATCGATAAGATGTTTGACACTGAAATACCCTGCTTTCCTAGCTACATCCTGTTGGGACTGCCCAATACACAAACTTACCCATTACATTCCAATAAAGGGAAGGCTATTATCTTGGCACTTTGCACAGCAAAGCAAGTCCTGTTATCAAAATGGGGCACTGATACTATCCCAACTCACACAGACTGGCTGCACAAACTCTGGGATTTATTAGGAATGGAAAAGTTGACAGTGGTTATCAGTCATACTTTACCCAAGTTTGAGAAAAGGTGGGGAACATGTATAAAACATCTCTCAGGAGTGTATCAAGAACTTACATGCCCAATATATTTGCGAATACTGCAGATTACCCCCACCACCCCTACTGATGACTCAGATAAAAAAGAAGTGTGATGACCTATTTATAAAGGTGAAATGAGAATGGTCTGTTTTTTTTTTGTTATTGTATTTTGAAGACGCTTGATTCTGTTTTCCTCTTCCTTCCCCACCTTCCTTTTGACTCCCGCTCCCACCCTCACTCCCCCACCCCCCACCATCCTTACACCCTTGCCGGCCAGAGGATGTAGGCGAAGGGAACTGTGAACAAAACTTAATAAAATGTTACAATCCTAAGATTCCAGTACTCCAACGTGTACCCCAGATCACAGCCATCATAGAGGACAGTGGTGGGTGTCAGCGGGTACTGCTGCACTGAATATTTGCTGTTGGAAAGCTGGGCTGCGAGGTACAACTGATGGACAGCAGGTCGGTCTGGAGCCGCATCCTGCCTGATAGAGCCCAAGGTAAGTAAATGAAGCCTTCAATCTCTTTTCTATATTCTGTGTTGCATTGTTGTGTAATACCAATGTGTTTTTAAACATAGCGCTTATGCTGCGCTTATGCTGTTTTTTAATCGCTTTTAACAAGCCATCCCTCTTTTACCCAGCTTCACTGTGCTTAGTTGACCTCAGAAGACAGAGTTCCATCACCGTTATTGGAATGGCGACTGGCAGACCTTGGCAGATGGCAGCCACGAGCATTCAACTTGTCGGGCCACTCTTACAACTAGCCTATTTGTTAATGTTTGTTTTGTAGTATGATATTACTGTATGTGGGCCACGCGCTGTGAGTGGGTTGCGTGGTTGGAGGTGAGCATAGGGAAAAGGGTGGGCAGGGCTCTGCCGTGGTCAGGGGCCATGAGGGATGCATGTTCAGCGTTTCACTGGGAAAGAGTTTGTGAATCTCTCTGAAAGAGGCTGGTCTGTCTGCAGTTAGAGGCCATCTGTGCCCCCATGACACGCGCTTATTGGGAGACCCGAAGGCTGAAGCTTGGTTAAAGTACAATGAATGGGCTATACATTGATTGGCAATGTATTGAACCTTGGCTGCAACACCAGTCCGGAGCAAGACCTCTGACGTACTTGGTCAGTGTCATTGCTCTCCCCCCACGCAGCTACACCGTTAAGGCAATGCCCTTGAGCCCGAACTCCTTCAATGTAGGTGTTCGAGGCCCTCCTTTACGTGCAGGCTCCTGCCTGCGCCTCATCCCTGGTGGTCTAGTGGAAGAGCACTCTGCTCCTCTGCTATTCCGCTCTGTTCTGTGCCCTTTTTGCCTTTTTCTCTTTTTTGCCCCTTTCTTATTGCCTTTTTCTCTTTCCCCTTTCTCTTTTTGCCTCTTTTTCATTGCCTTTTTCTCTTTGCCCCTTTCTCTGTTTGCCCCTTTCTCTTTGCCTTTTCTCTTTTTGCCTTTCTCTTTGCCTTTCCTCTTTATTGCTTATTTTCCCTCTTGCTCTCCTCGCTTCCTCTTCCCGTGCTCCCTGCTGCCCCCTTGGCCCCTCCCCCCTAGCGTGTCGCTCTCAATCCCGCTGCCCAGCTGATCGCCCTCCCCGACCCCTACTTAATGGCGGCCGCTGCGCAGCAAGAAGACCAAGACCTCTGATCTTCTTGGTCAGTGTCACTGCTCCCCCCGCGCAACTCCACCATTAAGGCTCTGCCCTTGAGCCCGAGCTCCTTCAAGGTAGGTGTTCGAGGCCCTCCTCACCAGCAGGCTCCTGCCTGCACCTTATCCCTGGTGGTCTAGTGGAAGAGCACCCTGCTCTTCTGCTATTCCGCTCTGTACTGTGTCCTATTTGCCTTTTTCTCTTTTTTGCCTCTTTCTTATTGCCTTTTTCTTTTTCTCTTTTTGCCTCTTTCTCATTGCCTTTTTCTCCTTGCCTCTTTCTCTTTGCCTTTTTCTCTTTTCTCTTTTTCTCTTTGCCTCTTTCTCTTTGCCTTTTCTATTTTTTGCCTCTTTCTCTTTGCCTTTTCTCTTGTTGCCTCTTTCTCTTTGCCTTTTCTCTTTTTGCCTCTTTTTCCTTTTGCCCTCCTCGCTCCCTCTTCCTGTGCCCCGCACTGCTGCTGCCCCCATGGCCCGCCTGAGCATGTTGCTCCCACCTCCCAGCTGATCTCCCTCCCCTAATTAATGTCGGCCGCTGTGCGGCCGCGCCACTGGCGCTCCAAAGGCATGCCAAAGGCAAGCATGTCTGTGCCCATCCGTGACCCAACCGCGACCAGTGCCAGGGACCCTGGTCCCCCGATCCCCCGGCCCCCGCCACTACGACCCCAGAACTCTCCATGCACTTAACCCTGGATGCAACAACAACTGCCCGCTCTCAACGCCGAGCAACACCCAAGGCCCGATCTCCTGCCTACACTGTTGCAGCTCCTTCATCCACATCTGGATCCCGGCAGCAACACCCAGCACACCGGACGCCAGTACACACAAACCACTGAGCTGCATCCTCCTCAATGTAGCTCCCTGCACAGGCACACCGTAAAAATCTGGGACCTCCTCAACACACACCCGCCCGACGTCGCCTTCCTCACAGAGACCTGTACCAACGCCAGCTCCGCACCTGACATCACAACAGCCATCCCCGACGGATACAAGATCCTGAGAAAAGACCACCCCAACTGCCCAGGAGAAGGCCTAGCCATCATCCACAAAAGCTCCATCCGAATGACAACCACTGACTCGTACAATGCCTCGCCCCCCATGGAACACCTCCACTTCCAGATCCAGACCAACCCCAGAACGACGCTCCGTGGAACACTCGCCTACAGACCACCTGGTCCCCGCACTCCATTCACCAACATCATCGCCGACCTCATCGGACCCAACGCCCTCGCCTCTACAGACTACATACTAATCAGTGACCTGAACTTCCACCTGGACCACCACAGTGACCCCAACACCACTGCCCTCCTAGAGAACCTCACCAACATAGGGCTGAAGCAACTTGTCTCTGCCCCCACACACATAATGGGATACGCACTCAACCCCATCTTCGCAGGAGGAAAAAACATCTTCTTCAGCCACATCACGGAACTGCTCTGGACTGACCACCACTGCATCCATTTCTCCTTTACTAAACCAACCACACACAAGCACACGCACTGCCTCCCATGCAGAATCTGGAACAAAGTCTCTGAAGAACACCTCACCTCCAACTCCACCCTCACCTGCACTCCACCCCAAACTACAACAGACGCCAACACCACGGCAAGCAACCTCCACCAATGGATCACCAACTGCGCCAACACACTCTCCCCCTCCAGAACACCATGAGACGACAAAAAAAGAAAGCTAACTGGTTCACAACGGCACTCCAAGAATCCAAGCGCTCCTGCCAATGACTGGAAAAGACGTGGAGAAACAGCAAAACTCTGAAAGCACGCTCCGACTACAAAACAGCCACCACGGCATACCACCAACTCATCAAATCCACAAAGAAAAACTTCCTCCACGACAGAATCCTCTCCAATGCCCATAACTCCAAGGAACTCTTCGCCATCATACATGAATTTGCCAAACCCAACAGCGAAACAACTGACGTCCCTCCATCCTAAGACCTCTGTGACACACTCAGCTCCATCTTTCACCTCAAGATCAAGACGCTCTACAACAACTTCGATGACCAAGACCTCTGCACCGCCCCAACCCCCACCTCCAGTGATGCCACCCAACAGACCCTTCTTACTTGGACCCCACTCACGACAGAAGACACTCTAAAGACCATGAAGAGCATCCACTCTGGAGCACCTTCTGACCCCTGCCCACCGCATATCTTCCACAGGGTTGCCACAGCCATCGCACCCAAGCTACGTCTAACCATCAACTGCTCCCTTGAGACCCCCACAATCCCCGACAACTGGAAGCATGTTGAAGACTACCCCCTCCTAAAGAAGCCCTCCGCAGACCCAACGGACCTCAAGAACTTCAGGCCCATCTCATTGCTCCGTTTCGCAGCCAAGGTCATCGATAAGGCTGTCAACACACAGCTAGCACACTCCATCAAAACCAACAACATCCTAGATATCTCTCAATCCAGATTCCGCAGAACCACAGCACCGAGACCACCCTCCTCCCTGCCACAGACGACATCCGCGTCCGCCTTGACCAAGACCAAATGGCAGCCCTCATCCTCCTGGACATATCAGCAGCCTTCGACACCGTCTCACACCGCACACTAGCCACCAGACTCCACAACGCCGGCATCCAAGGAAAGGCCCTAGGCTGGGTACGATCATTTCTCACAGGCAAAACACAGAGAATAAAACTCTCGCCCTTCCTCTCAGAGCCGACAGAGATCAGTTGCGGAGTACCCAAAGGATCCTCCCTCAGCCCCACCCTCTTCAATGTCTACATGGCCCCCCTCGCAACCATCGTCAGAAACCACGGGCTCAACATTGTCTCCTACGCCTATCACACACAGCTCATTTTCTCCCTCAACAAGGAACCTGACATCACCACAACTTCCAAGAAGGGATGAAAGCAGTCGCAACCTGGATGGGGAACAGCTGCCTGAAACTCAACTCGGATAAAACAGAAGTCCTCATCCTCGGCTCCACCCCCTCTGCATGGGATGACACCTGGTGGCCCGTCGCCCTCGGAAACCCATCCACCCCAACGGATAATGCACGTAACCTCTGCATCATACAAGACTCATCACTCACCATGAATTGCCAGATCAACGCCGTCTCCTCCGCATACTTCAACACCCTCTGCATACTAGGCAAGACATTCAAGTGGATCCCCCGCCGACTTCAGGAAAACGGTCACTCACACACTCGTCACTTGCAGACTGGACTACGGCAACACCTTCTACGGTGGAATCAACAAAAAACTCCTCCGCAAACTCCAGACTGTCCACAATGCCGCAGCAAGACTAATCCTCGATATCCCACGGTACAACCACATCACCCAACACCTCCATGACCTCCACTGGCTCCCCATTGAAAGAAGAATAACTTTCAAGCTGCTCACGCACGTCTACAAAGCCCTCCACAACACCGGACCCAAATACCTCAACGACCGCATCTCCTTCCATGCCCCTAAGAGAAACCTCTGCTCAGCTGACCTCTCCCTTGCCACCGTCCCTCGCTTCTACAGGACCACAGCAGGTGGAAGGTCCTTCTCCTAACTCGCAACCAAGACCTGGAATGATCTCCCCCTTCACCTCCGGCGAGGCCCGACACTGCACCAATTCAGGAAGGACCTCAAAACCTGGCTCTTCGAATGACCCCAACAGAGCTGCTCACACCCACCCCGCAGCACCTTGAGAACCTAACGGGTGAGTAGTGCACTCTACAAAACCCTCTTTGATTGGTTTGTTTGAGTTGCCCATTTCTATTGATCTGCAAAGGGCCGGACAATATACCTAAAGAGAACTACATGAAAAATAATTTATATTCATTGTAACATGACCTTTCTGTTTTTGTTTACTTAGTCGGTGATTATTACAGCAGCTTTAGAGTATGTTTTAAAGTGATCTCTTCTTTTTGCTTTAGGTGATTTTTCTAACGTTTTACCGGTCAGAACTTTAAAATGATGGTAGAAAACAGGCCAGGTGTCATTCCTATAGGTAGATGACAAGCAGGGCCAGATTAAGATCTTTAGAGGTCCTAAGCACTTAAAAGATTTTGGTGCCCCCATATATATCTACATCAAAATATAAACAATAATAAACAGTAAAATAACATTTTATTTTTCGAAATGAAACAAAACTTACAATAAGAAGGAAAATAATTTTATTTTTGTATACGTTCAGGTGCACGATTTGCAGTTTTGCACCAAATGGCCAATTGTAAATCAGGCAATGGAAAATTTCTGTGGTGCCCCCCTTCCCTTGATGCCCTAAGCACATGCTTATTTTGCTTAATGATTAATCCAGCCCTGGTTACAGGGCCCTAAAGGGTAAATGACCCCCATTTTTGACAAAAATGCTCAGGCCTCTGCACTACCAGAAGGGGTGGAAGGCTTCCAGAGGACAGAACATCCCTGCTTTGCCCACAACTTACACTTCCCAGGGGGTCGTTATCTGTGCAGCCTCCTGACCTCCTGCAGCCTTGTTGTTCCCAAGACTTTTTCCTTTGCTTGACCTCCACAAAAAAAACCATTCCCCAACACACCGCAAGAGAAGTACACCTACTGGAATGCTTGAGTGGGTAGGGTGCAGAGAGGGTTTAGTGCTCCTGCAGCCTGGGGTTTGTGTGTGCGTGCAGGGTGGATGGTGAGTGTTGTGAATATATTAGTGCAGGGTGAGGTATATGCCTGTGTTACTGCAGAGTGAGTAGTGTGACTGTATGATTGTGGGAGAGATGCATGTATGAGTACAGGGTGAGTAATGAGAGTCCACTGGGTGAGTGGTAAGACTGTATGAGGGCAGGATGAATTGTGTGCGGCTGTGAATTGTATATGGTGTGCCTGTCTGAGTGAACAGTGGGTTGTGTGACTGTATGAGTATAGAGCAATATCCCTTTATGAGTGCAGGGTGAGTGGTGTGAATGCACTGGATGAGGTACGCCCTTGTGAGCAGTTTGCTTGTGTGAGTGGATGTCAGGTGAGCGAAGCAGTGTGTTTGCATCACTGATGTAACTGCGTGAGAGCAGGGAGAGTGCTGAGTCTTTGTGAGGTTCTTTACACCATTCTTTTTCAAAAAAATTGTAACAAGTTCTCCTGAAATATATGCTAGAAATGCACGATGTGCACCCTTTTTTCTCCATATGTTCTTGTGGGGGGAAGAACCCACGCCCTCCCCCCCGCATTTTTTTTCAAGCTCACTCACATTTTATATTCAACTTTAGGTTTTCTGCCACACCACTTTTAAACTGCACCAGCCTCCAATGGGGCCTACTCGGCCTTTCATCGTTCCAAGCCCTATGAAATCAGTGGCTTTGAGTAAGAGAACAGCTGGCATGGACTGTGTTACAAAATATCAAAGCTGCAATAGCACAGGCAGCAAACAAAGATGGGCTTTTTATAGGCGAAAACCATCCACTTAGCTAAAACACTGAGTCAAGCAAGTCACACAATCAAAAATAATATGTTCACAGATGAGCAGATGAAATAATGAGCTCGAATTATTACCCAGGAGCCATCTCTTTCAGAGCAGCCCTTGGACTCGAAGGTCCAAGAAAAGGCTCAGGGGTCGGGCTACGACTTGCGTTGGAGGGCGCTATAGGACAAGGAATAGTTTAATTTACTATCCAACACCTTCCCTACTGTACGTAGGCTGGAGTTGGAATAGTAAATTAAACTACTCCTAAGTCCAGGGCCCTCCAACGAAAGTCGTCGTAACGACTTGCGTGGTAAAAACCGCGATCTAATAGCATGCGATGTGAATGCATGCGTTGTATCATCATACATTCCATTGACGGCAGCTGAGTGTGCAGAGCAGAGTGTTGCACAGGTGAGCAAGAGGCTATCCAGGGCACACCCTCTTGCTTTGTGGCGCGTTTATAAGCTCATGTTCCAAAAAGTTAAAATAAAAATTGGGCATCAATTTAATACTGAAATATTTAATAACACACAGTTACTGACAAAAACAAACCCGATCAGTGTCTTCCAATGTCAAGAGAAAGCTCTCGCGTGTAATTATGCTGGCCTACAACGCTATTATTAATCCGTTTTTACAAAACAAATGTGGCAAAAATAAATTAACCACTAACTGATCAGAAGCTACATTGAAAAAAAGCGGGAACGGTCATTCAGTTACCCATTAAAAATCTGTCACGTTGAACTGGTCCACGCTGCACAGTTTTGTTTTGTCTGCATCTAAACGGCATCCAACATTTTTGGCACGGAGGGAGTACACGTCAATCTTCAAGCTTCACAGAGGCCGCTATAGAGAAAGAGCCTATTCATGTTTAAGTTGAAGCATCAGGCATTCCTCGGTATTCGCATTTTAAGATGATCAGTTCACATGAAATGTACTTGCAGCCTAGTGTTTTCCATGTCTCTTGCAGACACAAATGAATCAAATCTGTTTATAAACTGTAATTTAGGAATGTATGATGATACAACGCATGCATTCACATCGCATGCTATTAGATCGCGGTTTTTACCACGCAAGTCGTTACGACTTTCGTTGGAGGGCGCTGGACTTAGGAGTAGTTTAATTTACTATTCCAACTCCAGCCTACGTACAGTAGTGAAGGTGTTGGATAGTAAATTAAACTATTCCTTGTCCTATTGCGCCCTCCAACGCAAGTCGTTGTAACGACTTGCGTTGTAAAGACTGCGATCTAATGGCATGCGATGTAATGCATGCGTAGTAAAGGTTGTTTCCCCCGTCAATGCCGCTAATGCCGGAACCCGACAGGCAGGACGGGAAACAGGAGTTGGGGCGTGACCCAGAAGACAATTGTGCCTGACGCCGAGCCCGGCACTCGGACACGGAGATCAACGCCTACCCTGCAGCGAGCCCTCGAGGAGGATCAGGAGGCTGCGGGAGGCTCGTAAGGCAGCCCGAGGCTGTTGGGGCTGCTGAGCAAGCTTGCTGCCCCCTTGGTGGGCATAACAGGGTATTTCAGGATCGGGGTGATTTGGCGGTGCGCAAAAGCGCAGTGTGAGGGTCTGGCCCCGGGCCCGTTTAGGGGACCGTGGAGGCCTCGAGGCCCACAAAAACACCTAGAAGACTGGTGCTGCGGAGTGCTAAGCCCAGCCCAGCTAACCTGGAGGACAAGTGAAACTTCAGCTTGGAGAAGACGTGGTGAACCTATTTTATAAATTACCTATTCTCCATAGTCACTTGCAAAGTCAAAATCCTCTAATTGACTGGGACACTGTGTGCAGGGCCGGACTGCCTGTAGCGGGCACTGGGCATTTCCCCGGTGGGCCGCCAGGGTGGGGGCCGGTTTTGGGCCCCTGGGTGGCCATTTTTGTTACCGGGGGCCGGCAATATCGGCCCCTTGTAACAAAATCATCCGAAACCGGCCCTAGTAAACAGCTCGGCCGCACCCCCTCCCCAACCCCCCAGGTGGGCCGGCTGAGCAGTTTGCCAGGGCTGGTTTCGGTTCCCAGTCCAGCCCTGACTGTGTGTGTTAATATGTGGCAATAGGCATTGAACCACAGTAGGAGGGACTGGAACCAGGACGGATATTGGACATTGGATATTGGATATTGGAAGACGGAAATAGGGAATATTTAAGTGGTATGTGCAGAGGCAGAGAGAAGAAGTAGGGTATAGAGAACCGTGGGTGAGCAGAGGTAAGTATTTAGACTGAATATAAAACACATGTGGAGGAGGAAATAGGACTAGCACCAGAAAAAAATCAGAAAGGCCGGAAAAAGGAGCATGGAAGTAAGAACAAGGGGCATTTTAAACTGATATTTGGAAATTAGGTTAACAGAGGGAGTGACGAGTCAAGGAAAATATGGCACCCGGGAAAACCAAAGTACGCAAGAGACAGAACTGTTGTGGAAAGACAAATAGCCTCATAGAGAAGGGAGAAGATGTAAAGGAAATACGGAGCAACTAGAAAGAAGGAAGTAAAAGCTATACGAAAGAAACAACCCCCGGCCCTAGCCACAAAAACCAGAAAAAACTGTCCCAGATTAAAACTCCACAGGGTTTTGAAGCAGGGGAACAAAGAGGTGGGCGTGGAGGTGGAACATCAGTCACCAAATCAATAAAAGACTTCGTGGATAAACACTTTAAAAAGAACCAACTATTGGAGACTAATACATGTGGGGGAAAACAATTAGGGGCCGATTCCGATCTCGGCCGGAAGCGCACCTAACACTATTCGTCCGGAAAAAAACCAAGCAGAAAACGCGTGTTTCCCGACCGATTTGAACAGTCGTCCGAACGAGCAAGTACGATGCGCATAACTGCTCAGTTACGTACGTACGTACCCATTCCAGCTCCTGTTCCCCGCCCGAGGCGGATCCGTAAACGCCGAATCGAGTCGCACGGAAGTAAATATACAGCACCTTCCGGCCGGACTAGTACGATGCGCCTTCCGTACGCGCCGAACCCGTCGCTACGTCCGGCACGTCAGAGCATCCGGGAGAGCTGCACATAAGCTCCGATTTGCGCCACAAGACGATCCACGGATACGAGACGAACAAGCCAGCGACGAGTACGAGTCAAAGCCACGAGAAACCCGCACGAGACGACCCAACCATGAATCCCATCGTGCAGGTCCTACCAATACTCTACATCTATTACCGGAACCGGTACGGACGCAGACAGTAAGTCAAACACCCACTACACAAACAAACAACACGTACCCGACATATGTCACACACACATAGGGATGCAGAAATGACGTACACTAGCAACAGCCGAACCATAGGGGCGGGATGGCTACCTCCAATGCCATACATACCCATAGGGGCCTGATGGCTACCACTACCACCACCCCTACTCATGTGGGCCTGGATGCCTGTCACTACTACCATCCCCACTCATAGGGGGATGGATGCATACCACTAACACCACCCCTACTCATGGGGGCCTGGATGACTACCACTACCACCACCCCTACTCATGTGGGCCTGGATGCCTGTCACTACTACCATCCCCACTCATAGGGGGATGGATGCCTACCACTACCACCACCCCTACTCATGGGGGCCTGGATGCCTACCACTAGCATCACCCCTACTCATGTGGGCCTGGATGCCTGTCACTACTACCATCCCCACTCATAGGGGGATGGATGCCTACCACTACCACCACCCTACTCATGGGGGCCTGGATGCCTACCACTACCACCACCCCTACTCAGGGGGGCCTGGATGCCTACCACTACCACCACCCCTACTCATGGGGGCCTGGATGCCTACCACTACCACCACCCCTACTCATGTGGGCCTGGATGCCTGTCACTACTACCATCCCCACTCATAGGGGGATGGATGCCTACCACTAACACCACCCCTACTCATGTGGGCCTGGATGCCTGTCAAAACTACCATCCCCACTCATAGGGTGATGGATGCCTACCACTAACACCACCCCTACTCATGGGGGCCTGGATGCCTGTCACTACTACCATCCCCACTCATAGGGGGATGGATGCCTACCACTACCACCACCCCATCTCATGTGGGCCTGGATGCCTGTCACAACTACCATCCCCACTCATAGGGTGATGGATGCCTACCACTAACACCACCCCTACTCATGGGTGCCTGGATGCCTATCACTACCACCACCCCTACTCATGTGGGCCTGGATGCCTGTCACTACTACCATCCCCACTCATAGGGGATGGATGCCTACCACTACCACCACCCTACTCATGGGGGCCTGGATGCCTACCACTACCACCACCCCTACTCATGGGGGCCTGGATGCCTGTCACTACTACCATCCCCACTCATAGGGGGATGGATGCCTACCACTAACACCACCCCTACTCATGGGGGCCTGGATGCCTACCACTACCACCACCCTACTCATGGGGGCCTGGATGCCTACCACTACCACCACCCCTACTCATGGGGGCCTGGATGCCTGTCACTACTACCATCCCCACTCATAGGGGGATGGATGCCTACCACTAACACCCCCCCTACTCATGTGGGCCTGGATGCCTGTCACTACTACCATCCCCACTCATAGGGGGATGGATGCCTACCACTACCACCACCCCTAATCATGGGGGCGTGGATGCCTGTCACTACTACCATCCCCACTCATAGGGGGATGGATGCCTACCACTAACACCACCCCTACTCATGGGGGCCTGGATGCCTACCACTACCACCACCCCTACTCATGTGGGCCTGGATGCCTGTCACTACTACCATCCCCACTCATAGGGGGATGGATGCCTACCACTACCACCACCCTACTCATGGGGGCCTGGATGCCTACCACTACCACCACCCCTACTCAGGGGGGCCTGGATGCCTACCACTACCACCACCCCTACTCATGGGGGCCTGGATGCCTGTCACTACTACCATCCCCACTCATAGGGGGATGGATGCCTCCCACTACCACCACCCCTACTCATGTGGGCCTGGATGCCTGTCACTACTACCATCCCCACTCAAAGGGGGATGGATGCCTACCACTACCACCACCCCTACTCATGGGGGCCTGGATGCCTGTCACTACTACCATCCCCACTCATAGGGGGGTGGATGCCTATCACTAACACCACCCCTACTCATGTGGGCCTGGATGCCTGTCACTACTACCATCCCCACTCATAGGGGGATGGATGCCTACCACTACCACCACCCCTACTCATGGGGGCCTGGATGCCTGTCACTACTACCATCCCCACTCATAGGGGGATGGATGCCTACCACTAACACCACCCCTACTCATGGGGGCCTGGATGCCTACCACTACCACCACCCCTACTCATGTGGGCCTGGATGCCTGTCACTACTACCATCCCCACTCATAGGGTTATGGTTGCCTACCACTACCACCACCCTACTCATGGGGGCCTGGATGCCTACCACTACCACCACCCCTACTCAGGGGGGCCTGGATGCCTACCACTACCACCACCCCTACTCATGGGGGCCTGGATGCCTGTCACTACTACCATCCCCACTCATAGGGGGATGGATGCCTACCACTACCACCACCCCTACTCATGGGGGCCTGGATGCCTACCACTACCACCACCCCTACTCAGGGGGGCCTGGATGCCTACCACTACCACCACCCCTACTCATGGGGGCCTGGATGCCTGTCACTACTACCATCCCCACTCATAGGGGGATGGATGCCTACCACTAACACCACCCCTACTCATGTGGGCCTG
Source organism: Calotriton arnoldi (assembly GCA_963921515.1). NCBI lineage: Eukaryota > Metazoa > Chordata > Amphibia > Caudata > Salamandridae > Calotriton > Calotriton arnoldi. Next base: position 433,032 of record CAWUFW010008353.1, read on the forward strand.
GATGCCTGTCACAACTACCATCCCCACTCATAGGGTGATGGATGCCTACCACTAACACCACCCCTACTCATGGGGGCCTGGATGCCTACCACTACCACCACCCCTACTCATGGGGGCCTGGATGCCTGTCACTACTACCATCCCCACTCATAGGGGGATGGATGCCTACCACTACCACCACCCCTACTCATGTGGGCCTGGATGCCTGTCACTACTACCATCCCCACTCAAAGGGGATGGATGCCTACCACTACCACCACCCCTACTCATGGGGGCCTGGATGCCTGTCACTACTACCATCCCCACTCATAGGGGATGGATGCCTATCACTAACACCACCCCTACTCATGTGGGCCTGGATGCCTGTCACTACTACCATCCCCACTCATAGGGGGATGGATGCCTACCACTACCACCACCCCTACTCATGGGGGCCTGGATGCCTGTCACTACTACCATCCCCACTCATAGGGGGATGGATGCCTACCACTAACACCACCCCTACTCATGGGGGCCTGGATGCCTACCACTACCACCACCCCTACTCATGTGGGCCTGGATGCCTGTCACTACTACCATCCCCACTCATAGGGGGATGGATGCCTACCACTACCACCACCCTACTCATGGGGGCTTGGATGCCTACCACTACCACCACCCCTACTCAGGGGGGCCTGGATGCCTACCACTACCACCACCCCTACTCATGGGGGCCTGGATGCCTGTCACTACTACCATCCCCACTCATAGGGGGATGGATGCCTACCACTACCACCACCACTACTCATGTGGGCCTGGATGCCTGTCACTACTACCATCCCCACTCATAGGGGGATGGATGCCTACCACTACCACCACCCCTACTCATGGGGGCCTGGATGCCTACCACTACCACCACCCCTACTCAGGGGGTCCTGGATGCCTACCACTACCACCACCCCTACTCATGGGGGCCTGGATGCCTGTCACTACTACCATCCCCACTCATAGGGGGATGGATGCCTACCACTAACACCACCCCTACTCATGTGGGCCTGGATGCCTGTCACTACTACCATCCCCACTCATAGGGGGATGGATGCCTACCACTACCACCACCCCTACTCATGGGGGCCTGGATGCCTGTCACTACTACCATCCCCACTCATAGGGTGATGGATGTCTACCACTAACACCACCCCTACTCATGGGGGCCTGGATGCCTACCACTACCACCACCCCTACTCATGTGGGCCTGGTTGCCTGTCACTACTACCATCCCCACTCATAGGGGGATGGATGCCTACCACTACACCACCCTACTCATGGGGGCCTGGATGTCTACCACTAGCACCACCCCTACTCATGGGGGCCTGGATGCCTGTCACTACTACCATCCCCACTCATAGGGGGATGGATGCCTACCACTACCACCACCCTACTCATGGGGGCCTGGATGCCTACCACTACCACCACCCCTACTCAGGGGGCCTGGATGCCTACCACTACCACCACCCCTACTCATGGGGGCCTGGATGCCTGTCATTATACCATCCCCACTCATAGGGGATGGATGCCTACCACTAACACCATCCCTACTCATGTGGGCCTGGATGCCTGTCACAACTACCATCCCCACTCATAGGGTGATGGATGCCTACCACTACCACCACCCTACTCATGGGGGCCTGGATGTCTACCACTAGCACCACCCCTACTCATGGGGGCCTGGATGCCTGTCACTACTACCATCCCCACTCATAGGGGGATGGATACCTACCACTAACACCACCCCTACTCATGGGGGCCTGGATGCCTACCACTACCACCACCCTACTCATGGGGGCCTGGATGAATACCACTACCACCACCCCTACTCATGGGGGCCTGGATGCCTGTCACTATTACCATCCCCACTCATAGGGGGATGGATGCCTACCACTAACACCACCCCTACTCATGTGGGCCTGGATGCCTGTCACTACTACCATCCCCACTCATAGGGGGATGGATGCCTACCACTAACACCACCACTACTCATGGGGGCCTGGATGCCTGTCACTACTACCATCCCCACTCATAGGGGGATGGATGCCTACCACTACCACCACCCCTACTCATGGGGGCCTGGATGCCTACCACTACCACCACCCCTACTCATGTGGGCCTGGATGCCTGTCACTACTACCATCCCCACTCATAGGGGGATGGATGCCTACCACTACCACCACCCTACTCATGGGGGCCTGGATGCCTACCACTACCACCACCCCTACTCAGGGGGGCCTGGATGCCTACCACTACTACCATCCCCACTCATAGGGGGATGGATGCCTACCACTACCACCACCCCTACTCATGTGGGCCTGGATGCCTGTCACTACTACCATCCCCACTCATAGGGGGATGGATGCCTACCACTAACACCACCGATAATCATGTGGGCCTGGATGCCTGTCACAACTACCATCCCCACTCATAGGGTGATGGATGCCTACCACTAACACCACCCCTACTCATGGGGGCCTGGATGCCTACCACTACCACCACCCCTACTCATGGGGGCCTGGATGCCTGTCACTACTACCATCCCCACTCATAGGGGGATGGATGCCTACCACTACCACCACCCCTACTCATGTGGGCCTGGTTGCCTGTCACTACTACCATCCCCACTCATAGGGGGATGGATGCCTACCACTACCACCACCCTACTCATGGGGGCCTGGATGTCTACCACTAGCACCACCCCTACTCATGGGGGCCTGGATGCCTGTCACTACTACCATCCCCACTCATAGGGGGATGGATGCCTACCACTACCACCACCCTACTCATGGGGGCCTGGATGCCTACCACTACCACCACCCCTACTCAGGGGGCCTGGATGCCTACCACTACCACCACCCCTACTCATGGGGGCCTGGATGCCTGTCATTATACCATCCCCACTCATAGGGGGATGGATGCCTACCACTAACACCATCCCTACTCATGTGGGCCTGGATGCCTGTCACAACTACCATCCCCACTCATAGGGTGATGGATGCCTACCACTAACACCACCCCTACTCATGGGGGCCTGGATGCCTACCACTACCACCACCCCTACTCATGTGGGCCTGGATGCCTGTCACTACTACCATCCCCACTCATAGGGGGATGGATGCCTACCACTACCACCACCCTACTCATGGTGGCCTGGATGTCTACCACTAGCACCACCCCTACTCATGGGGGCCTGGATGCCTGTCACTACTACCATCCCCACTCATAGGGGGATGGATACCTACCACTAACACCACCCCTACTCATGGGGGCCTGGATGCCTACCACTACCACCACCCTACTCATGGGGGCCTGGATGCCTACCACTACCACCACCCCTACTCATGGGGGCCTGGATGCCTGTCACTATTACCATCCCCACTCATAGGGGGATGGATGCCTACCACTAACACCACCCCTACTCATGTGGGCCTGGATGCCTGTCACTACTACCATCCCCACTCATAGGGGGATGGATGCCTACCACTAACACCACCCCTACTCATGGGGGCCTGGATGCCTGTCACTACTACCATCCCCACTCATAGGGGGATGGATGCCTACCACTACCACCACCCCTACTCATGGGGGCCTGGATGCCTACCACTACCACCACCCCTACTCATGTGGGCCTGGATGCCTGTCACTACTACCATCCCCACTCATAGGGGGATGGATGCCTACCACTACCACCACCCTACTCATGGGGGCCTGGATGCCTACCACTACCACCACCCCTACTCAGGGGGCCTGGATGCCTACCACTACTACCATCCCCACTCATAGGGGATGGATGCCTACCACTACCACCACCCCTACTCATGTGGGCCTGGATGCCTGTCACTACTACCATCCCCACTCATAGGGGGATGGATGCCTACCACTAACACCACCCCTACTCATGTGGGCCTGGATGCCTGTCACAACTACCATCCCCACTCATAGGGTGATGGATGCCTACCACTAACACCACCCCTACTCATGGGGGCCTGGATGCCTACCACTACCACCACCCCTACTCATGGGGGCCTGGATGCCTGTCACTACTACCATCCCCACTCATAGGGGGATGGATGCCTACCACTACCACCACCCCTACTCATGTGGGCCTGGATGCCTGTCACTACTACCATCCCCACTCAAAGGGGGATGGATGCCTACCACTACCACCACCCCTACTCATGGGGGCCTGGATGCCTGTCACTACTACCATCCCCACTCATAGGGGGATGGATGCCTATCACTAACACCACCCCTACTCATGTGGGCCTGGATGCCTGTCACTACTACCATCCCCACTCATAGGGGGATGGATGCCTACCACTACCACCACCCCTACTCATGGGGGCCTGGATGCCTGTCACTACTACCATCCACACTCATAGGGGGATGGATGCCTACCACTAACACCACCCCTACTCATGGGGGCCTGGATGCCTACCACTACCACCACCCCTACTCATGTGGGCCTGGATGCCTGTCACTACTACCATCCCCACTCATAGGGGGATGGATGCCTACCACTACCACCACCCTACTCATGGGGGCCTGGATGCCTACCACTACCACCACCCCTACTCAGGGGGGCCTGGATGCCTACCACTAAAACCACCCCTACTCATGGGGGCCTGGATGCCTGTCACTACTACCATCCCCACTCATAGGGGGATGGATGCCTACCACTACCACCACCACTACTCATGTGGGCCTGGATGCCTGTCACTACTACCATCCCCACTCATAGGGGTATGGATGCCTACCACTACCACCACCCCTACTCATGGGGGCCTGGATGCCTACCACTACCACCACCCCTACTCAGGGGGCCTGGATGCCTACCACTACCACCACCCCTACTCATGGGGGCCTGGATGCCTGTCACTACTACCATCCCCACTCATAGGGGGATGGATGCCTACCACTAACACCACCCTACTCATGTGGGCCTGGATGCCTGTCACAACTACGATCCCCACTCATAGGGTGATGGATGCCTACCACTAACACCACCCCTACTCATGGGGGCCTGGATGCCTACCACTACCACCACCCCTACTCATGTGGGCCTGGTTGCCTGTCACTACTACCATCCCCACTCATAGGGGGATGGATGCCTACCACTACCACCACCCTACTCATGGGGGCCTGGATGTCTACCACTAGCACCACCCCTACTCATGGGGGCCTGGATGCCTGTCACTACTACCATCCCCACTCATAGGGGGATGGATGCCTACCACTACCACCACCCTACTCATGGGGGCCTGGATGCCTACCACTACCACCACCCCTACTCAGGGGGCCTGGATGCCTACCACTACCACCACCCCTACTCATGGGGGCCTGGATGCCTGTCATTATACCATCCCCACTCATAGGGGGATGGATGCCTACCACTAACACCATCCCTACTCATGTGGGCCTGGATGCCTGTCACAACTACCATCCCCACTCATAGGGTGATGGATGCCTACCACTAACACCACCCCTACTCATGGGGGCCTGGATGCCTACCACTACCACCACCCCATCTCATGTGGGCCTGGATGCCTGTCACTACTACCATCCCCACTCATAGGGGGATGGATGCCTACCACTACCACCACCCTACTCATGGGGGCCTGGATGTCTACCACTAGCACCACCCCTACTCATGGGGGCCTGGATGCCTGTCACTACTACCATCCCCACTCATAGGGGGATGGATACCTACCACTAACACCACCCCTACTCATGGGGGCCTGGATGCCTACCACTACCACCACCCTACTCATGGGGGCCTGGATGCCTACCACTACCACCACCCCTACTCATGGGGGCCTGGATGCCTGTCACTATTACCATCCCCACTCATAGGGGGTGGATGCCTACCACTAACACCACCCCTACTCATGTGGGCCTGGATGCCTGTCACTACTACCATCCCCACTCATAGGGGGATGGATGCCTACCACTAACACCACCCCTACTCATGGGGGCCTAGATGCCTGTCACTACTACCATCCCCACTCATAGGGGGATGGATGCCTACCACTACCACCACCCCTACTCATGGGGGCCTGGATGCCTACCACTACCACCACCCCTACTCATGTGGGCCTGGATGCCTGTCACTACTACCATCCCCACTCATAGGGGGATGGATGCCTACCACTACCACCACCCTACTCATGGGGGCCTGGATGCCTACCACTACCACCCCCCTACTCAGGGGGCCTGGATGCCTACCACTACCACCACCCCTACTCATGGGGGCCTGGATGCCTACCACTACCACCACCCCTACTCATGGGGGCCTGGATGCCTACCACTACCACCACCCCTACTCATGGGGGCCTGGATGCCTGTCACTACTACCATCCCCACTCATAGGGGGATGAATGCCTACCACTAACACCACCCCTACTCATGGGGGCCTGGATGCCTGTCACTACTACCATCCCCACTCATAGGGGGATGGATGCCTACCACTACCACCACCCCTACTCGCGGGGGCCTGGATGCCTACCACTACCACCACCCCTACTCATGGGGGCCTGGATGCCTACCACTACTACCATCCCCACTCATAGGACGGGTAATGCATGACACAACCAGCATACTCCAACAAATGGAATGTCAGAAAAAGACATCCCCCAACATCATGACAAGAGTGTGTAGTCTGTGTCAAATGCCTACAACACTGAACATGACATTGAACATACAATGTGACCCCCCTATCACATGTGTCACACATAAATGTGTGTGGCCTCCACAATGCAAGCAGACCATGACCACTGTGGGAATGGGGTCTAAACCCCCATCATCACAGTGACCAAAAGGTAAGTGTGGGGTCCATAACTGAAGCACATTTTGAACATTGTGGCAATGGGGTCTAAACCCCCATCATCACAGTGACCAAAAGGTAAGTGTGGGGTCCATAACTGAAGCACATTTTGAACATTGTGGCAATGGGGTCTAAACCCCGATCATCACAGTGACCAAAAGGTAAGTGTGGGGTCCATAGCTGAAGCCCAATTGAACATTGTGGCAATGGGGTCTAAACCCCCATCATCATGGTGACCAAAAGGTAAGTGTGTGGTCCATAACTGAAGCACATTTTGAACATTGTGGCAATGGGGTCTAAACCCCCATCATCACAGTGACCAAAATGTAAGTGTGGGGTCCATAGCTGAAGCACATTTTGAACATTGTGGCAATGGGGTCTAAACCCCCATCATCACAGTGACCAAAAGGTAAGTGTTGTCATGGAAAAAGCTGCAACTGCCAAACAGCATGGATGATTCCTGGTCACACAACAACAAACACATCAGTGGCAAAGTAGTGGTTGTGTCCCATAGCAACATAGATTGGGTGAGGCAAACAGTACAGTGCAAATAAAACATACCTTTGGCCATGTGCAGACAAACATCACCCATGGGGTTGATATTGTCAACATTTATCAATTACACAATGACAGAAGTGACCATCATAATGCAGACCCACATATCTGCACCAATGGACACACAAATGTAGATATCCTGTGGAGACTGTAGATGTGAGGTGAACAAATACCATACCATGGCAGCAATGGGACATACAAACCATGAATATTGTGCTGACTGATGACCTATGAGTCCCAGGGACAGCAGGGGAAATCCTCCAAACAACTCACAGCCAATGGCACACTAAAGATATGCCAATGCAGTGGTGCAGATGCACAAACACAAACAGGCAGCCTCACACTGCATATCAAACACAACAGGTGATGGGGGGGTGTGCCAGTGTCCCCAGGCAACCACACAACACATGAGGAGCCCTGAATCCCAATTACACAGATGTGTATACAGTGCCACACAAAAGTAACTCATGGATCGGATTACCCTATGTGGGCAATCAGGCATTGTTAGATGAGAGGGAGCCCAATTTACACATGTCACACAAGCTTGTAGGAACAGCAACTAACACAGCAAGAGACAGACCCACCACAGCACTACCCCCAGGGACCCCACATTGTGGTGACACTAGCCTGCATGATAATCCCACTGTGATGACAAAGGTAGATGTCGTTCACACTGTGAACCACAGCCATGTGTCCTGAGCAACAAACTACCATCGCACCTACACAAGCACAAATCAATCAGCACGGCCTGTCAGCCAAGGCCAATATGGAGGTAGGGGTCTAGCCGTGCAACAACTCACATTTGCACACACTCAACACCACACACCTTGATCTCCACCAATGTGCAGCAGTGAAGCTCACATGGACTGGTGACATTGCACATGCACCCATGACAATCCCAGGGGTGGTGGTGGGAACTAAGGTGCAGAAACCCATCACACATGGCCAGTCAACAAGACTCGTGAATGTCTGACACACTGCACAGTACGCCGTACATGGGCATGACGTGAAATCCACCCCAATCAATGGGATCCCGGCCACAGTCACACACCAATGAAGAAGCCAAGGTGACCACAAAGAACATACATAGACAACTTCCAACATTGCAGCTCTGACCCTGAGGAGTGGCAGCAGTCACACACACAACGTGTCACAATCACTGAAAGCTACCACAAACTGTAAATTACATGACTTGTGTAACCAACAAGTGCCAAGGGGAATCCTGACTGTGTCCCATCTGCGTTTGCCCACATCCCCAGCTCTGACAACAAAGACAACTAGGGATGACAACCTGATGAACATTAGTTTGCCATGCACCCACATCCCGGAGAAACCAGGTCCAAGATGCTGGATGAACACAGGACAACTCAGCAAGCATCACAAACAGGAACATCCGTAGGGACCCAGCCTGTGTAGGAAAAGGGAAGGGAACACACACAGACATGCTCACACAACACACAACACGGGCCCAGGCAATGTCACGGGATTACACACTGCCATGAGGGCACTCCACTCCTGTGGAAGGTCCGCTGTGCCAAACCTTGTCTGTGCACGACTCAAACATGTCAGCAGAACACTCGGTCAGTGAGTCAACAACTACAACACACTGAAGGCTCTGCTCACATCAGCCTGGGTACGGGAGTGTCACGTCAGTCATCTGCATACACCCAAAACACGTGTCAAGCAAGTTGCACTGTATACACAGATGAGTCCTTCAACATTGATGTGCTAAACTGCATGTCCAGTGGAGATGGGCACACAGTCAGGGAAATAGAAACATTGAACAGTGGTAAGCCCACCAGATATGCATCAGTGTAAGCCAAAGATGTTAATTTACAAATGAAAAATGTACATCCCTGTGTCAAATGCTGAACATTACACCCTCAGACTGCAGCAAAGGATGCTATAGATCCAGACTACATTAGGACACATATCCCATGGACCACATGGAGTCCATCACAGCAACACTTCATTTTCCTGATCTGAACACTATTACAACTGCAAATGATTGATGATACTCATCTACATCATGTACATCCAAAGAAAAACCACAAGTAAACAAAAAGAGGCTTTATTCAGCAAATGTGAAACTAAAATTTTAAGTCCAAAAGAAACTAAGGCCAATGGCCAGTCCAAATACACAGTCCCAACAGGGTGATATGTGACAACTTGTCACCCATTGTTTGCCTGCACTGGTACGGACAGGGGACATCCCCCTCAGAGGGGCATACAAGGGGCAGGCCAGGCACCGCAGGGACAGGATCAGGGGATGCCAGAAGGAGGCAGTGAAGGGGTGGTGGGTGCAGGAGTGACACCGGCAACTGCAGTGGAGGTGTCTGACTCAGTGGGGGCCGGCACCACTGTAGGGCAAAAGTCAGATGGTGTGGGTGCTGCAACCACTGCAGTGGGCCGGTCAGATGGAGTGGACTGCGTCCCCACTGCAGTGCCCGAGTCAGACGGGGTGGTTGTGGACTCCACTGCAGTGCATAACTCTAAGGGAGTGGAAGTGGGGGCAGATGAGGTTGGCAGGACAGAGGGGTGGACCCGGTCTCCACACCAGTGGCACAAACAGGCAGAGCATCTGGTTTGGGGGTGGAAGAGCAAGTGGTAGGGGGGAGGGCCTAAGCAGTTTGGGGATGCGGTATCGGTGTGTGGGGGAACCTGGGACAGGGTGTGGCGGTGGAACCTGTGGAGTGGTGGCCTGGGGGATGGAGGAGAGAGACTGTATGGTGGAGCTGCGTGGAGGTGGTGGTGGGGTCTTGCCCTTCCTGGTCCGGGGGGACTTTCGAATGGGGTCCTCAGTCTGCCTGTGCCAGGGGGAGGGTGTCCGGGTGTGAGGGGCACTACCCTCTGTGTGTGGTGGTGGCCTCTTCCACCTGTACGTTGGGTCAGATGGATCTGTGGGGAAGAGGCCAAGCTCACAGAGGAAGAGCTTCTGGGAGGGGGGGGTTGCAGGTGAGGCAAGGGAAGGGGTTTTGGAGGGAGAGGTATCTGAGGACTGCGGAGTGCTCGTGGATGCGTGTGTGTGTGTCTGGGCCCCATCCCCTGTGAGTGAGGTATCAGTCCCCTGACTGTGCGTGCGTGTGCGTCTGGATTTTGGCTTGTGTGTCTGTGTGCTGCTTGTGTCTGTGCTGGTGCGTGCCGGTGCTGATGTGTGTGTGCTTGGGACAGGTAGGGTGCTGGGGATTGTGGATGGGGCAGAGGTAGGAGGGGTGAGGGACTGTTGCAGGAGGGACACTGCTGCCGTCAGTGAGGAGGCCATGGACTGATTGGTCCGATGTAGACCAGACATGCCAGATGACATGCCCTCCATGAATGACACCAGTTGTGTCAACAGACCCGTGTGTGCATGGAGGACACTCAGCATTGATGTCTGCCCTACATGGATCTGTTTCAGCAAGTCCACAGACTCCACACTCAGGGCAGCAGGGGGGACAGAGGCAGGGGGTGCGGTGCCTGGCATGAAGGAGACACGCTCCCCTACACGGGAGCCTCCACGGACATGTGGGATGGGAGCAGATGGGAGGGTGGAGATGGTGGTGGTGGCTGGGACAGACTTGCTTGATGTTGCCTCTGGTCTGCTGACACCCGCCTCCACAAGGGAGTCCTCACTGGAAGTGCTGTTTTCCCCAGCCAAGGTGGTCGTAGCTGAGGTCTCCTCAGTGTGGCTCCCCTCACCCTCCGTGCCCCTGGGTCCCTCGCTCTCCCCTGCAGTGGACCCAGTCTGGCTCTGCCGCTCCTCTTGGTCCATGGAGCTGTCTCCTCCTGTGGCCGTGGATGTATCTGCAAACAATCAGGATAAACAGAGCAACATTAGTCACCTGTACTGACCACACACACCACAGTAAGTACAGCACATCACAGAGCAAGCCCTGCCATCATTTTCTAGACATTGCAATAAGTGCTGACACTGATTTGAAGAAGTCATGACAGTCAGTCATGCCACACATATCCTACCTGTCCATGCACCCATCTGTCTGCTGCCTGTTGTATGCGACTAATCATATGTGCACACATGCACCACATACACAGTTGTTGGACATCCAAGAGAACATATGGAAATGTGTCACTCCAAACACATGCCATCTCCTGCCACTGACTCAGTACATGTGTCAGGAAAAGTGATGGGCAGAGTCTCTGTTGATATGCGGGTTTTGCTTCCATCACCAGACACAATGATGTCCTCATGTCCTGATAGACAATGCGACAATGGTGTGCATGCAGGACATATCACACTACTACTGGATCACCCTTTGCGATTGGAATGTCATGGCGCAGGCCTGTCTGGCAAGTCAGTCATAACTGTCTCCTGTCACAGGGGCAGTGCATACACACAACACCAGTCTGCACTGTGTCACAATCATGGAAGTTTTTGGAATGCAAGCCCTGTAGCTGACAGGTGCACATGTGCACCCCTGGCCACCCACATCATGAGGACTAAGATTATCCCACGTCAATCAAATGAGACATTTGAGTGACTGCAAACACAAATCCATACACATGAGCACTTCACCGTCTGATGAGAATGAACCAAAGCTGCCTGCACCTCAATGTTTCATACAACATTGTGCACAGTCAAGGATCAGAGACCTATGCATTAACCTATGTGCAGATCCCATAGTCACAACTCATATGGCTGGCCACCCCAAATTGTTAAACACTCCAGGAGTCCAAAAAGCAAGGCCACACCACGGTGACACAGAGGCATACACCTGAGTGCACTCTTCACAATGCCCAATATGTATGCTGACACACGGGAATGGGAGAACAGAGTGCCTTCGATGTACGGAGTAGGCATTACAGTCCTGGTCCATGTGCAACATGGTATTACCCTGAACACTAGGCAGGTGGCTATGCATGTGTCACACACATGATGTACATACTTCTGAGGCTCCTACCTTGGTCTCTGCTGCAGCATGGGTGTGTGGCACATACCCCAGACATGTGGTGAGTCAGAGCAGCAATTGGAACACATATTAAAGCCATACCCAGAGTACATGTCAGATCACAGGCATTGTGAGCAATTGTACCAACCATGCAGCCCACCACAAAGTTCCTGTAACTGATGCTGTCCCCAACTTGAACCACAGGTAACTGCAAGTACACAGTACCCAAGTGACCTAAGTCACAGACTGTAAGGGCCACACCTGTGTATCAGATGAGGAGGGGGCATGACGCAAGTGAGGGACATGAGTCCAGGACGACATGACAGTTGTACTGTGGAAGTGGAACCAGGCTAAAGGAGTGCATAGAGCATGTTAGTCATAGTACACAGTTAAGGCTAGCACTTACCCCCTCCTTGCTGCTATCTGGCCTTCAGCTGCCCATCCAGGTCAGGGAAGACCACCGCCAGGATCCGGAGCATGTGGGGGGTCAGGGTCCGGTGTCCGCCCCTCCTGCGAGGAGGTGACAGCTTCAGCTGGACCCTTGCGATCCTCTGGGTCCAGCCCCGAAGGTCCTGCCACCTCTTCTGGCAGTTGCGGATCCTGTGCCTGTAGACCCCCACAGATCGTACTGCCCGGACGATGGTCAGCCAGATCTCCTGCTTCTGGTGGGCATCAACCTGTGAGGATGACAAAGTGAAAAGGCCATTACTACACATGCAACATTTCCGTGCATCACACAGTTGGATATACATGTCTCAATCACAGGGGCATATGATGTACACAGGTAGTGCAACTATGGCTATGAACAGTTTGCCAGCAGTTACTAAATGGTATCATTGCCTGGGAAGTCAAACCTTGTTGGAATGCACTGTTACTGCACTATACCTGTTCAGTGCATGTGACTACACACTTTGGGGGTGACAACTACTCAGTGAGCATGCTAGCCACTGGTGTACACACTGTAAGTCTTGCTAGTCAGACAACATGCACAATTAGTAAGGCAGTGGACAGCACACTCACCTGCTCCCCTGGTTTCCCATACAGCTTGCTGTACTGTGGAAGGAGGCTGTCCAGCAGGGCCTGGTTCTCCTCAGTGCTGAAGGCTGGGGCTCTATCCACAGTACGTGCCATTGCAGTAGCCAGAGGATGCAGAGACAGCAGCAGTGGTGGTGGCAGATGTCGTCCTGGAGAATGTAATGCAGGCAAGTGAGCTCTCAGGGGAACAGCCAGCATTATATGTGTGCTGCAGAGGCAGATACTTTCCCATGTGTCCAAAGTGATAGGTCCAAGTCGTTTGCATCTTCTGAATCTGGCCAATCCATGGAATTGCACCACTTATACACGCCCACAGCATCCTTCAAAAGTTCAACTTCATGACACCCATGAATTTGCAACATTTTTGTGGGTGGCCAACTGAATTCACTGCATCCGACTCGTTAAAGCTTCGAAAACGCGTCCGTTACCATGTCAGGCCATAGCCAATGCGTGCGCACCGATCGGACCATTGCTGTACGACGCGTATTTCGAAAAACAACACGCATCCGTCCACATCATATGCAATGGCCAATGCGTGCGCACCGATCGGTCCATTGCTGTACAACGCATATTTCTAAACACAACACGCATCCGTCCACATCATATGCAATGGCCAATGCGTGCGCATCGATCGGTCCATTGCTGTACAACGCGTATTTCTAAATACAACACGCATCCGTCCACATCATATGCAATGGCCAATGCGTGCGCACCGATCGGTCCATTGCTGTACAACGCATATTTCTAAACACAACACGCATCCGTCCACATCATATGCAATGGCCAATGCGTGCGCACCGATCGGTCCATTGTTGTACAACGCGTATTTCTAAACACAACACGCATCCGTCCACATCATATGCAATGGCCAATGCGTGCACACCGATCGGTCCATTGCTGTACGACGCGTATTTCTAAACACAACACGCATCCGTCCACATCATATGCAATGGCCAATGCGTGCGCACCGATCGGTCCATTGCTGTACAACGCGTATTTCTAAACACAACACGCATCCGTCCACATCATATGCAATGGCCAATGCGTGCGCACCGATCGGTCCATTGCTGTACAACGCGTATTTCTAAACACAACACGCATCCGTCCACATCATATGCAATGGCCAATGCGTGCGCACCGATCGGTCCATTGCTGTACGACGCGGATTTCGGAGCACAACACGCATCCATCCACATCATATGCAATGGCCAATGCGTGCGCACCGATCGGTCCATTGCTGTACGACGCGTCCCTGTACAAGTCACTCGCATATGTCACCATGGTTGTCACTGGTGAACGTATGCCAGCCACAATTACTTGCCAGGGACTCAGGGGCACACCTACAACCCCACAGCCTGTCCACACTGTATCCTAAGGCATGTAAGGCTGCATTACCTGTGTGTGTATGGGGGTCAACATGTGTTTTTTTTGGTGGCACTTGGGGGCAGCCACTCCCAGGCTGTGCACGTGTTCATGGGGACAGAATCCTTTGTGTGTTGTGCACATGACCACTGTGATGTGCAACTGTTCAGTTCAGAGCATGTGGCATGGTCACATTTCCAGGTTGTGTATGTGTATGTCATGTCACATACACCCTGAGTCCCATGTGGGAAGGTATGTACGTCACAGGGTGACCCATTGCCACAATTATGATGGCCCTCCACAGTCTGTGTGCATGTTGTGTTTCAGATGTCTCTGATTCCATGTGCACAATGGGAGACAGTCTCCACATCCACGTTGTTTGTGCATCGACTTTGATGTTGTGCGTGTGTGTGTCACAGACGTCCATGTCTGTCCTGCAGAGGCAACAGGGTCCACTACCTATGGGAGTCATGGTTGTTTTGCTGACGTGTACATGATACGCCATGTCATGCCAGTGTCCATGTGGCAATACAGGGTCCCTGGGAATCTACCTGTCAAAGAGCTGTGATGCCTGTGGCACATCTGTCCTCACTTGTCACTGTGGTGTGTGTTTGGAACGTGACAGCAGTACATGGGTACTGTGACACAGCCTAATGATTTCCCATAGCACAACCTGGAACTTGTTGTCAACACATGTTGAACTGTGATGTTAGATGTTGGCCATGTAGGTGCCATATATGTCCATACAGAACGGCACACACATCAAGTACTTGTGTCTCGTAATGATGTATCATGTGATATTGAGTATGGTCAATGCCACATATGTGGGGTGACTGACAATCTTTCTTTGTTCACCTATGCACTGCAGGGCACCAGCTGTCCATAGACCATTCCCTGACCTTGCAACCATGGTTGAACGTGACTGCATCCGACGGTACCGCTTCAACAGGCCGCTGATTGAGGAATTGGCGGTGCGGTTGGCCCCACATTTGCAACCTGGCCAGCCATACCCTACAGCGCTGACCCCCAAGGTGAAGGTGATGGCAGCCCTACACTTCTTTGCCACCGGTACCTTTCAACACACTGTGGCGTCTGCTGGTGGGATGTCACAGACCATGTTCAGCCGTGTGCTACGCGATGTTTTGGAGGCGATGTTGAGATACCTGAACCAGTACATCTATTTCCCTAAACGTCAACAACTCACTGACGTCAAGAGTGACTTCTATGCCCTGGGGAGGATGCCATATGTCATTGGCTCCATTGATGGGACACATGTGGCTTTGGTACCACCACAGGCACATGAGCAGGCATACAGGAACAGGAAACATTACCATTCTATCAATGCTCTGGTGGTATGTCTTGCAGATATGAGCATCTCACATGTGTGTGCACGTTTCCCCGGTTCTGCACACGATGCCTACGTGATGAGGAGTAGTCGCATCCCGAGGATGATGTCACAGATGCAGAACCAGCGTGCCTGGCTTGTCGGTGTGTACTGACTTTGTACCATTGTGTGTGTTCTGCAATGTTGTATTCCACCCTCTATTCCAACTCAGCTAATGTGCAATTGTCTGTATGTAGGTGACTCCGGATACCCCAACATGCCGTGGTTGCTGACACCCCTCAGGAACCCTGTGACACCAGCCCAGATGCGCTACAATGAGGCACATGGTCGGACCAGGAGAGTGATCGAGCGGACATTTGGTCTCCTGAAGAGCCACTTTCGCTGCATGGACAAGACAGGAGGGGCCCTCCCATATGCCCCTGCAAAGGTGTGTAATATTTTCATCGTCTGCTGCATGCTACACAACCTGGCAGTGCGGAAGGAGTTGCCTCTCATCCTGGATGACGATGACCAACATCCGCCACCTGTGGAGGATCCTGGCCTGGGCCACGATGCCAGTGATGATGATGATGATGATGAGGGTGATGTCCGCACACAGCTCATCAGCAACTTCTTCAGCTGAATGTGAGTATACAGAGATGTCATGTCAATGATTTGAGTTTGCATGATATGTGTTGGTGGTGCTCTGTTGCTGTTTGAGTGTGGCCATGTGCTACTTGACTGGATGCGTGCAGCGATGTGTCCTTACAGGTAATCTGTACTCCCCAACAGTGTTAACATGCTAACTTGGTTTTGTGTAGGTATCTTGTGACATGTATTGGGCATGAGTATTGCAGTTCTGTCCTGTTCTTCAGTGCTTTTGACTGTGTGTCATGTCTGTCCTTCACAGGGTACTTTCAGAGTTGTTTGGTCAACTCGGATCCCCCGACACCATGATTCAGCTTCCAGGGTGGAAGCAGTCGTTTCCCTACAGGTGATGTGCCACACACCCCTGGACTTTATTTCTTCTACACTTGTTGACTGTGTGGCCACTGCCACGTGGGATTACCTTGCATCTGTAGTGGAAACAACATGTTGCAAATGTGTAATAAACCTGTGCTTCACTTTGGGATGTGCGTTGTCTGTGGTCACACATCTGACTGACATTTGCTTACTGCACCTGTGGGCTAGTTAACACAGACTCTGAATAGGTGTGGTGTCTGTGCATTCCACTGTATTTCCTGGCAACATCAGTGTAGGCGATGAGTCAGATGGCCCTGGTGTGTATGTGTTGTGTAGCCCTAGTGGTGTGTCTCCCTCATATGTGTCACGTCACCATGACTCACATGACGGTGTTGAACTTGCTGTAGCAGTTAGCATGCACAGTGTCATTTAGCAGATCATCATCTCCATGACAAAAACAACGTTGGAATCACAACAGAGGCAAGTATGGTGTATTAGTGAGTTTATTTACATACATGTGTGAGGATAGTGCACAGGATGGTGGGTGCTGTACATTGGGATTGGAATCCAAAGTTCCCAGATGAGTTGGAAGTGTTGGTAGCAGAAATGTCCTGAGTAAAGTCCACAGTCATCTGATACATTAGTCCAACTTAAACTCCCCATGTCATGTGGGAGAGTTGGGTTGCATTCGACAGGGTGAACAGTTTGCACACAAAGGAGAATTTCCAGAACAGGTGTTGGGTTCCTGGGGGATGTACATGGCCATCGGCCTCTCAGTTGTCCTTCCTCGGACGACCCCTCTTCTTTCTGGGGGGACCCTCACGTGCAGGCCGCTGCGGTGCAGAGGACTCTCCACCAGAGTCATCCTCCCTCCCTGTGGCAGTTGCAGTTGTTGCGGCACCAGATGCTGTGGGCACACAGGGAGGTGTGGACATGTTGGTGCTAATCTGGCGGAGGCATGTCAATATGTCCCTCTGCACCGCTGTCAGTTCTTCCAATGTGTCCCACTTGGACTCCATGCCAGACATGTGTGTCTCCACACGGACATGTGGGAGTCCAAGCGGGCATGATGGGCAGCCTGCTGCTGTTGAATGTCCTTGAGGATCCCCACTACCTGGCTGACCTCTCCGGTGCTATTCTGGTACGCATCAGCAATGCGTACCAGTTGTGGGTCATCATGCAGTCCAGACCCCTCTGCAAACAGCGACCTCTGCCTACCACCCCTCCCACCACCCCTGGCCACACGTGCGGGACCTGCGGTGGCATGCACAGGTGACCCTAGGCCCCCTTGGGGGTTGGTACTGGGGTTGTTGTCCGTTGCTTCACGGTGGGCTGGGGTCCCTGTGCTGTTGTCATTCAGTGTCCTTGGTCTGTCCGTGTCGGCGGGGGTGGTCTGTGTGTTGCCAGATGTTGGAGGAATGGGTGCAGGGGGTGCAGATGGTGGTCCTGCTGGTGCTGCATGATGACTCACACCGGAGGTGCCAGGTTGGTCTTCGCCATCCGATGAGGGCAGAGGCTGTTCCACACCAGAGAGCTCAGGGGCCACCGGAGCCTGGGACAGGGACTCCTCCTCATCTGCTGCTGTGTCCCCATCGTCACCTGTTTTTGGAAGAGACACACAATGTATGTTATGTTTCTGCAGGATTCAATGGTTCAAACACATGACAGTTGTGACTGTACCTCTGGATGCGGCCCTGTACATTGCATTGTCCTAAGTTGTCACAGTCAGAGGTTGATATTGGTGTGGCTCATTGTCCTGCCAACCGGATGCATTTCAATGTGGATGTTGAGGTGTGTGCATGACCAGCATTGGTGGTATTTGGTTGACATCCGGACCTCCTTCTCCCCCAGCCCAGTTATCCCACCATGAAGCATGCCACCCTTGCAGTGGGTGCAGGTTAACTCTCAGGATGTCAGTCAGTGGTGTCCTGCTGTTGGTTGGTGCCCAGTTCCCAGCAGGGCCTGGTACTCCCCACAACAGAGCACCATTGTCAAACATCTTAGAAGTGGCTTTTCACTCCCTGTGAGGTGTGCATGCTTCAGTGTGAGCTTGCTGGGCCATGTGGGTGGGGGATGTTGAGCTGTGACTACCACTCCCATCATGCTATTGCCTACACCCCCTTCGCAGCATGCCCATACTTCCTTCCTTTTGACTCTGCTTCCCTGTGGGGTAGTGTGCCTGTGCTGACAGGATGGCTGACAGTGTTGTCCTGGCGTTTGTTTGGCTACAACTCCCAAAAGTGTCCCTGTGCTTCACACAGCATAACCCAGTGTGGTTGTTCTTTGTGGGATATTTAATTAGAGTGTGAGGCATTGCATTCTCCCAGGTGAGTTGTGTGGAGTTTGTGTTAAGGGGGGGTGTGAGAAAAGCTGCGTGTAACTATGGTCAGAGCTGTCAGTCCTCCTTCCCACCCAGCCAGATATCCCACCATGGAACGTGCTTCCATTGCAGGGAGTGCAAGTTGGCTTTCAGGATGTCAGTCAGTGGTGTCCTGCTGTTGGTTGGTGCACAGTTCCCAGCAGGGCCTTGTGCTCCCCACAGCAGTACCCAGTGTCAAGCCATCTTGTCAGTTCTTTTCCACTCCCTGTGATGTGAGCATGGTTCAGAGTGGTGTTGATGGGCCAATTGTGAGGGTGACCAATATCTGTGACTACAACTCCCATCATGCTATTGCCTACACCCCCTTCCCAGCATGCCCATACTTCCTTCCTTTTGAGTCGACTTCACTGTGTGTGAGTGTGACAGCAATGGCAAGATGGCTGACAGTGTGGTCCTGTTGTTTGTTGGTGCACAGTTCACAGCAGGGCCTTGTGCTCCCCACAGCTGAGGCCAGTGCCAGACATCTTTGAAGTGGCTTTTCACTGCCTGTGATGTGAGCATGGTTCAGAGTGGTGTTGATGGGCCAATTGTGAGGGTGACCAATATCTGTGACTACAACTCCCATCATGCTATTGCCTACACCACCCTTCCCAGCATGCCCATACTTCCTTCCTTTTGAGTCGACTTCACTGTGTGTGAGTGTGACAGCAATGGCAAGATGGCTGACAGTGGTGTCCTGCTGTTGGTTGGTGCACAGTTCCCAGCAGGGCCTTGTGCTCCCCACAGCAGTACCCAGTGTCAGCCATCTTGTCAGTTCTTTTCCACTCCCTGTGATGTGAGCATGGTTCAGAGTGGTGTTGATGGGCCAATTGTGAGGGTGACCAATATCTGTGACTACAACTCCCATCATGCTATTGCCTACACCCCCTTCCCAGCATGCCCATACTTCCTTCCTTTTGAGTCGACTTCACTGTGTGTGAGTGTGACAGCAATGGCAAGATGGCTGACAGTGGTGTCCTGCTGTTGGTTGGTGCACAGTTCCCAGCAGGGCCTTGTGCTCCCCACAGCTGAGGCCAGTGTCAGACATCTTTGAAGTGGCTTTTCACTGCCTGTGAGGTGTGCATGCTTCAGTGTGAGCTTGCTGGGCCAAGTGGGTGGGGGATGTTGAGCTGTGACTACCACTCCCATCATGCAATTGCCTACACCCCCCCTTCCCAGCATGCCCATACTTCCTTCCTTTTGACTCTGCTTCCCTGTGGGGTAGTGTGCCTGTGCTGACAGGATGGCTGACAGTGTTATCCTGGCGTTTGTTTGGCTACAAGTCCCAAAAGTGTCCCTGTGCTTCACACAGCATAACCCAGTGTGGTTGTTCTTTGTGGGATATTTAATTAGAGTGTGAGGCATTGCATTCTCCCAGGTGAGTTGTGTGGAGTTTGTGTTAAGGGGGGTGTGAGAAAAGCTGCTTGTAACTATGGTCAGAGGTGGCAGTCCTCCTTCCCACCCAGCCAGATATTCCACCATGGAACATGCTTCCATTGCAGGGAGTGCAAGTTGGCTTTTAGGATGTCAGTCAGTGGTGTCCTGCTGTTGGTTGGTGCACAGTTCCCAGCAGGGCCTTGTGCTCCCCACAGCAGTACCCAGTGTCAGCCATCTTGTCAGTTCTTTTCCACTCCCTGTGATGTGAGCATGGTTCAGAGTGGTGTTGATGGGCCAATTGTGAGGGTGACCAATATCTGTGACTACAACTCCCATCATGCTATTGGCTACACTCACTTCACCAGCATACACAGAATTCCTTCCTTTCAGTGAGCTTCCCTGTGAGGTGGTGTTCTAGTGGTGGCAAAATATCTGACTGTGCTTGTTGGTTAGATTTTTGCCACTGCCTTGCTCTATTGGTTGTTAGGTTTGTACATGTCATGACAGTACATATCACTATGAGATGGCATGTATTGTGTTTATCTAACTAACATACACATCTTGGGATGATTATCTTTTGGTTGCTGTGGATTTGCTAAGGGTGCATGGTTTGACTATCCCCTTGACAGTGATGTGTGTGTATTGTCACACAATATTGGGTATATTGGTTGTGTACTCACTAGGCTCTGGGATGTTTGATAGTCCATGTACGCTCTCTGGTGGTAGGATGGCCCACACCTTCTCCTCCCAGGGCCTGAGGTATACTGGTTTGGCAGGAGGGCCACTGCCGGTGCGATGACTCAAGGCGTAATCCTTCTTGAGTAGGTCCTTGACCCTCCTGCGCACATCATACCACCTGTTCTGGATGTCTTCCTTGGTGCGCAAACATGGTGATTGTGCGTTCACCCTGTCGACGATCCTCTCCCACATCTTGGTTTTCTGCGACATGGGGGTCTGTTGGACCAATGTACCAAACAATTGTGGCTCTACCCTGAGGATTTCATCTACCAGGACTTCCAATTCACTGTCTAGGAACTTTGGATTCTTCTTTGGGGGCATGGTGATGGGTGGTGGTGGGTATTGATATGTGTGTGTGAGTGTGCAAGTGAGGGTGGGTGAGTGTAGGTTTTGCTGGGTGTATGTGAGGGTGCTATTTGGGAGGTGCTAATGGTGTGTGGCTTGTGTGATGGATGAGTTGTGAGTGTGTCTGTGGTTGCTGTCTGATGGTGTTCTGTGCTGGCAGGTCAGTTGAATTTGCAAAGGATCATGGTAGTGATTTGTGGCCTTTATATGGGTGGAGTTGTGGGTGTGTCTTTGTTCCATGTTTTTTCACCCCTGTTTTTATTGACTTTGTCATTGCTTGTTTGGCCCTTTTTTTGTATTTTTCCTTTGTGGGTTTTGGGCATGTAGGAGACGTTCTTCTGACCGAGTAGGACGCTGCAGTTGGCTCGTGCGGGCTTCTCCGAGTCTTTCAAACTGTGTTCCTGATGGGTTTCATGTGCGGCGTACGCGTCGGTCGCGGAGTATTGGGTTGCTTCGGCTCGGTTTTGTTTGCGTGTCGGTCGTACGGCTTGGGCTCCGTGCGACTCGGTCTGGTTTTACACGTATTGCATCGTACTGCGCGGGTCGGAGTTCGCGGGTACGTTTCTGTCGGGTTCATTCCTGGTGCGTGTCGGTCGGTTCTATTCGTGTAGTTTCCCGGCCGGATAGCTGGTTTCCGTGCGGTTCAGTCGTTCGGCTTGTGTTCCGTATGAGTCGGTCGTATTTCACATGCATTGCATCGTACTACGCGGATCGGGCAGCGCCGGTACGTGTCGGTCGGACTACATTCCCGTACCGAGTCGGTCGGTATATTTTCCGGCCCGAATCGGAATCGGCCGCTTAGTGTCTACCAGTTTTGCTTTAGAGGATCTGGAAATGTCACACTCAAGACACCATGATATCTCAAATATAAGTGATCTGATACTTGAACCAAGACTATCGTCATCTCCTCGTCTATTCTCCACCTTCGAGAGGCAAAATCTAGAGGAAGGGGAGGCGGAGAGGAGTACAGATATAGAAAATGATAACACAAGAGTTGAAGAACCGGAAGAGGAGCAACAGAGAATGAACCTACCTCCAGCAATGGTGAATGACCCCGTGGTAGGGTCAATATCTAACCTCGAAATTACAGCGTCATCTAGTGCATCAATGATAGAAGTAATGTTGATTCTACAGAAGACTTTGCAAGGCCTGTTGGAATTCTCTGCAATGAACAATGATATTTTGAAAGATCAAAAAGAACAACTACAAATAATTGTGGGGGAGTTGAAACAAATAAAGGACCATATGCCTTCCATAGTGAGACCGGTTACAGGAGAAGAAATATTGTTACAGAGGGAGGAGGAGGAGGATGATCAGGCATATAAGGGAAGTCAGAGAGTATATATATCATGATACCCGATGCTTATAAAAAAACGGGGAGAAACAATGGGATATAAACAATATATCTAGAACAAGGAGACAAGTGAGAAGGGGGAAGAAGGGGTCGACTTTAAAACAGAAGGAAAAGGAGGACGTAACTACAGTGGAAGGATATAAGGGTCCAGTGAAAGATCAAAATAAATATCAGGAACAGAGATTAGTGAATAAAGATGTAAAACATGTGGAAATTAAGAGAAGAGTGCAAGAAAAAAAACACTGAGAATGACACTGAACCCCATAATACAACCCATGAGCAAGAACGAGTGAGTGGGAAGGCATGGGGAAAAAGGAGAATCTGAAGAGCAAAAGGGGAAAGGGGAAAGGAGGGGTATGGAAGGATCAGAGAGGAAATGGAGGGGTGAGGCCAGGAGTAGAACTTATGTAATAGTAAGTAAAATTGAGAATGATCTATTGTTATACCTTGAATTGACAAATCGTAAAAATGGTGGGAAGAGAGGAAGGAAATTAATTCCCTTTAATCGAACTCAATTGCTTCACATCTTCGCAAAATGTAGTGGTCTGAAAGACATAGGGACAGAAGACCTCAGACAAGTAGGATTTATAGAAAATAGGAAGGGACAAGAAGTAACAAAGGTCTTGCTATACTCACGATTGGTAAAGGTCGCATTAATGAGTGCAGAACAGGACTTACTTGAAGAAGGAATCAGATTAGTCCCAGAACAGGAAGTAAGAGAGAGGGACGTAGGTAAGCAACCCTTCCTAAAAAACCACGCAGGTCTGGTAATGAGGCAGATTCGATTGATTGAGCAGGCATATGGAAATAAGGAAAATCTAAAAATTACGCTGCAAACTTACAAAATCGAGTAGCACAGAGAAGGACTAAAATTAATAAACAGACATAGGCCTCTAACATCCTTGGAAAATGATGAAAAAAGCTGGCTAGGTGAAATTGATTAGGAGGCAGGGTCTTCGCACAGCCTGGGCATACTTACTTGGAATATTAATGGTTACAATAGAATATCTAAAATAGATGATTTAAAAAATGTAATCAATTGCTTTGAAATCGTGTGCCTACAAGAAACTTGGCTGTGCGAGGAAACCCCTTTGCTGGAAGGGTACTTACAATTGAATACACCAGCTAGGAGAAGTCAATTTGGCCGACCGGCGGGCGGACAAATAACGATGATATCGACTAAAATAGCCAAAAAAGTGGTCCCTCTGAAAGTGAAATGCAAATGGTTCGTGGTCGGCAGAGTGCACCTTTTAGATCCTAACCC
Source organism: Calotriton arnoldi (assembly GCA_963921515.1). Classification (NCBI taxonomy): domain Eukaryota; kingdom Metazoa; phylum Chordata; class Amphibia; order Caudata; family Salamandridae; genus Calotriton; species Calotriton arnoldi. The sequence continues at coordinate 457,447 of CAWUFW010008353.1, forward strand.
CGACTATGATGGCATAATCATCGTAAATGTCTATATGCAGGGAGGTGGATACAAGGAATGTAGTGCAGACCTGAGCAAGTTTAAAGAGGATATGGAGGATATAACAGATACTTATCAGAAGGACCTGGTTTTGGTAGTAGGTGGCTTTAATCATAAATTAGACCCATGTAGAGTTGATTTAGGATATAAAGAGATATTGATGGCCTACAATATAAATGTTGCCAGCTTCCCTAGGGCGGGATTTACTGCACGAGATATGGCCTTATGTAATTATATGGGCTCAATGTGCCTAATCTGGGCTAACGGAAGGATGGAGCCAGATCAGCCAGCAAGTAGTACATTTAAGATAGGCAACCAACTATGCCCAATAGACTACATCTTTATCCATGCATGGAATTTTGAATTAATAAGAGATTTTGAGGTGATGAGGGTTGGGGGACGTGATCACTTCCCACTTAGGGGTCGATTCCGATTCGGGCCGGAAAACGTACCGACCGACTCAAAGCCGGAATTAATTCCGACCGACACGTACCTGTGGCGCCCGACACGCCAAGTACGATGCAAAGCGTGCAAAATCCGACCGACACGTACTGAACCCAAGCCGAACGACCGAGCCGCACGGAAAACAGCAATCCGGCCGGAAAAACACGCGAATCGAACCGACCGACACGCACCCGGAACAAATCCAACCGAAACGTACACGCGAACTCCAAACCGCAAAGTACGATGCAAGGCGCGAAAACCACGACCGAGTCGTACGGAGGACAAGCCGTACGACCGACACGCATGCAAAACTGCGAGCCAAAGTAACACAAAACACCGCGACCGACGCGTACGGAGCATAGAAAACTGCACAAACACAGCGTGAACGAAGCGGAGAAGACCGTACGAGACAACTGCAGGGTCCGACTCGGTCACAAGAACGTTTCCAACATGCACAGAAAGTACTAAGGGAAAATACACAAAAAAGGCCAAACAAGCAATTACAAAGCCAATAAATACTGGGGGGGTGTGGGGACAGAGAACAAAGACACACCCACAACTCCACCCATATAAAGGACACAAATCCCAACCATGATCCTTTGCAAATGCTATTCACCTGCCAGCACTCAACAGACAGCAACCACACACCCACAGTTCATCCCTCACACAAGCCACAGAACATCAGCACACCAACATATAGCTACCTCACATACACCCAGCAAAACACACACTCACACACCTTCACCTGCACACCAACACACACATTACTCACCATCACCACCCATCACCATGCCCCCAAAGAAGAATCACAAGTTCCTAGATTGTGAATTGGAAGTCCTGGTAGACGAGATCCTCAGGGTAGAGCCACAGCTGTTTGGCGGACTGGTCCAACAGACACCCATCTCCCAGAAAACAAAGATGTGGGAGAGGATCATCAACAGGGTGAACGCACAATCACCATGTCTGCGCACAAAGACTGACATCCAGAACAGGTGGTATGATGTGCGCAGGAGGGTACGGGAGCTGCTGAAGAAGGACTACCTCCTGAGCCAATACACCGGCAGTGGCCCTCCTGCCAAGCCAGTATACCTCAGGCCCTGGGAGGAGAAGGTGCGGGCCATCCTTCCGCCAGTGAGCATCTATGGACTAGAAAACATCCCAGAGCCTGGTGAGTACACAACAAATGTACACAATATTCTGCCACAATACACACACACATCACTGTCAAGGGGAGAGTCAAACCATGCACTCTTAGCAATTACACAGCAACCAGAACAGAATCATCCCAAAATGTGTATGTCAGTCAGATAAACACAACACATGCCATCTCAAAGTTACATTTAACCGTGTCATCACATGTACAAACACAACTACAACTACAGCTAGGCAGTGGCACAAATATAACTAACAAACACATCCAGACATGTAGCCACCACTACAACACCAACACACAGTGAAGACCACTGAAAGAAAGGAATTCTGTGTATGCTGGGCAAGTCAGTGTAGCCAATAGCATCATGGGAGTCGTAGTCACAGATATTGCTCACCCCCACAACTGTCCCATCAACACCACCATGAACCATGCGCACATCACAGGGAGTGGAAAGGACTCACAAGATGGCTGACACTGGCTACTGCTGTGGGGAGCACAAGGCCCTGCTGGCAACTGTGCAACAACCAACAGCAGGACACCACTGACTGACATCCTGAAAGACAACTTCCATTCCCTGCAATGCAAGCACGTTCCATGGTGGGATATCTGGCTAGCTGGGAAGGAGGACTCACAGCACTGACCATAGTTATAAGCAGCTCACCTCACACACACCCTCAACACAAACTCCACATAACCCACCTGGGAGAATGCAATGCCTCACATACCAAATGAAGATCCCACAAAGAACCACCACCCTGGGTAATGCTGCGTGAAGCACAGGGACACACCTGGGACTTGTAGCCAAACAAACGCAAGGACAACACTGTCAGCCTTCCTGTCAGCACAGGCACACTACCCCACAGGGAAGCAGAGTCCAAAGGAAGGAAGTACGGGCATGCTGGGAAGGGGGTGTAGGCAATAGCATGATGGGAGTTGGAGTCACAGATACTGCTCACCCTCACAAGTGGCCCATCAACACCACTCTGAACCATGCTCACATCACAGGGAGTGGATAAGGACTGACAAGATGGCTGACACTGGCTACTGCTGTGGGGAGCACAAGGCCCTGCTGGCAACTGTGCAACAACCAACAGCAGGACACCACTGACTGACATCCTGAAAGACAACTTCCACTCCCTGCAATGCAAGCACGTTCCATGGTGGGATATCTGGCTGGGTGGGAAGGAGGACTTGCAGCACTGACCATAGTCACAAGCACCTCCCCTCACTCACCCCCTCAACACAAACTCCACACAACCCACCTGGGAGAATGCAATGCCTCACATACCAAATGAAGATCCCACAAAGAACCACCACCCTGGGTAATGCTGTGTGAAGCACAGGGACACACCTGGGACTTGTAGCCAAACAAACGCAAGGACAACACTGTCAGCCTTCCTGTCAGCACAGGCACACTACCCCACAGGGAAGCAGAGTCCAAAGGAAGGAAGTACGGGCATGCTGGGAAGGGGGTGGAGGCAATAGCATGATGGGAGTAGTAGGCACAGATATTGCTCAGCCTCACAACTGGCCCATCAACACCACCCACAACCATGCTCACATCACAGGGAGTGGAAAAGGACTCACAAGATGGCTGACACTGGCTACTGCTGTGGGGAGCACAAGGCCCTGCTGGCAACTGTGCAACAACCAACAGCAGGACACCACTGACTGACATCCTGAAAGACAACTTTCACTCCCTGCAATGCAAGCACAGTCCATGGTGGGATAACTGACTGGCTGGGTGGGAAGGAGGGCCGGCTGTCAACCAAATACAACCAATGCAGACCATGTTCACACCCCAACAAATACATAGAAATGCCCAAATAATGCAGGACAATGTGCTACACCAATATCAACCCCTGACTGTGACAACTTAGGACAATGCAATGTACAGGCCCGCACCCAGAGGCACAGTCACAACTGTCAGGTGTGTCAACCATTGATGCCTGCAGAAACATAACATACATTGTGTGTGTCTCCCAAAAACAGGTGATGATGGGGACACAGCAGCAGGCGCTGAGGAGTCCCAGTCCCAGGCTCAAGAGGATACGGAGCTCACTGGTGTCGAACAGCCTCTGCCCTCCTCGGATGAAGAAGGCCAACCTGGCACCTCCGGTGCAAGTCAACATGCAGCACCAGCAGGACCACCAGCTGCAGCACCAGCAGGACCACCAGCTGCACCCCTGCACCCACCCCTCCAACGACTGTCACCACAAATACCATCCCTGCCGACATGGACAGAACAAGGAGCACCACCAGCACAGGGACCCTGGACCAACGTGGGGCCATGGACACCACCACCACCACCAACCCCAAGGGGGACCAGGGTCATCTGCGCGTGCCACTGCACGCACTGCACATGTCGGCAGGGGTGGTGGGAGGGGTGGGAGACAGAGGTCGCTGCTTGCAGAGGTGTCTGGTGTGCATGATGACCCACAACTGGCACGCATAGCCGATGCGTACCAGTCCAGCACCGGAGATCTCAGCCAGGTAGTGGGGCTCCTCAGAGACATGAAACAGCAGCAGGCTGCCCATCATGCCCGCTTGGACTCACACATGTCCCGCGTGGAGTCCAAGTGGGACACACTGCAAGAGATGACGGCGGTGCATACATATTACAATGCCTCCGCCAGATGAACAGCAACCAGTCTACACCTCCCTGTGTGCCAACAACATCTGGTGCTGAAACAACTGCAACTGCCACAGGGAGGGAGGATGACTCTGGCGGAGAGTCCCCTGCACCGCAGCAGCCTGTACTTGAGGGGCCCCCCAAAGAAGAGGGGTCGTCCGAGGAGGGGCAAGTGAGAGGCCGATGGCCAAGTGCAACCCCAGGAAGCCTGAACCTGTTCTGGATGTTCACCTTTGTGCACAAACTGTTCACCCTGTTGACGGCAACACAACTCCCACACATGACATGGGGAGTACAAGTTGGACCAATGTCTCAGACAACTGTGGCCCCGATACTGGGGATTATGTCTACCAGGACTTTCAATTCATCTAGGAACTTCTGATTGCAATATAAATGTACAGCACTAACCATCCTATGCACTATTCACACAAATGTATCACAATAAACACACTAATACACCATACTTGCCTCTGTTGTGATTCCAACGTGGGTGCTGTCATGGGGATGATGAACTGCAAAATTACACTGTGTATGCGAACTGCAACAGCAAGTACAACACAGGCATGTGAGTAATGGCAACGTGACACATATGAGGGAGACACACCACCAGGGCTACACAACACATACACACCTAGGCCATCTGACTCATTGCCTACACTGATGTTGCCAGGAAAGACGGTGCAATGCACAGACACCACACCTATTCCCAGTTGTAGTCAAGTAGCCCACAGGTGCAGTAAGCAAATGGCAGTCAAATGTGTGACCACAGACAACGCACATCACAAAGTGAAGCACAGGTTTATTACACAGTTGCAACATGTCGTAACCACTACAGATGCAAGGTAATCCCACCTGGCAGCGGGCACACAGTCAACAACTGTAGAAGGAAGGAAGTCCATGGGTGTGGCGCACATCACCTGTAGGGACACAACAGCTACCACCCTGGAAGTACAATCACGTCGTCGGTGGACACAGTTGACCAAACGAATCTGAAAGTACCCTGTGAAGGACAGAAATGATAATCTTGCACACCTTCGCTGGGGCATATGGGAGGGACCCTCCTGTCTTGTCGAGGCAGCGGAAGCGGCTCTTCAGGAGACCAAATGTCCGCTCAATCACTCTCCTGGTCCGACCATGTGCCTCATTGTAGCGCATCTGGGCTGGTGTCACAGGGTTCCTGAGGGGTGTCAGCAACCACGGCATGTTGGGGTATCCCGAGTCACCTACGGACAGACAAGTGCACATTAGCTGACTTGGAAAAGTGGGCGGAATACTACAGATCAGATCACACACAATGGCACAAAGTCAGTACACACCGACAAGCCAGGCACGCTGGTTCTGCATCTGTGCCATCATCCTGGGGATGTGACTACTCCTCATCACAAAGGCATCGTGTGCTGAACCAGGGAAACGGGCACACACGTGTGAGATGGTCATATCTGCAGGACACACCACCAGTGCATTGACCGAGTGGTAGTGCTTGCGGTTACGGTAGGCCTGCTCCTGGGCCTGTGGTGGTACCAAAGCCACATGTGTCCCATCAATGGAGCCAATGACATGCAGCATCCTCCCCAGGGCATAGAAGTCACTCTTCACGTCAGTGAGTCATTTGCAGTCTAGGGAAATAGATGTACCGGTTCAGGTATAGCAACATTGCCTCCAAAACATCGCGGAGCACACGGCTGAACATGGTCTGTGACATCCCACCAGCAGTCGCCACAGTATGTTGGAAGGTACCGGTGGCAAAGAAGTGTAGGGCTGCCATTACCTTCACCTTGGGGGTCAGCGCTGTAGGATACGGCCGGCCAGGCTGCAAATGTGGGGCCAACTGCACTGCCAAATCCTCAATCAGCTGCCTGGTGAAGCGGTACCGTCGGATGCTGTCCCGTTCCACCATCGTTGCCAGGTCTGGGAATGGTCTATGGACAGCAGGAGCCCTGCAGTGCAGAGGAGAAGAAAGCAAGATTGTCAGTCACCCCACATATGCGGCATTGAACACACTCAATATCACATCATACATCATTATGAGGCACAACTACATGAAGTGTGCAGTTCCGTAAGGACATGTATGGTACATACATGGCCAACATCTGTCATCACGGTTCAACAAGTGGCATCAATAAGTCCCAGTTGGCCCATTGGATATCATGAGGCCGTGTCACAGTTCCCATCTCCTGCTGCCATGTCACAATCACCCCCCACAGTGACATGTGTGGACAGATGTGCCCCAGGCATCACAGCTCAACGACAGGTACATTCCCAGGGACCCTGTATTGCCACATGGACACTGGCATTATATGGAGTATCATGTATACACCACAGCAAAACAACCATGACCCCCACAGGTAGTGGTTCCACTTGCCTCTGCAGGACAGACATGGACGTCTGTGACACACACACGCACAACATCAAAGTCCATGCACACACAACGTGGATGTGGAGACTGTCTCCCATTGTGCACATGAAATCAGAGACATTGTAAACACTACATGCACACAGACTGTGGAGGACCATCACTATTGTGCCACTGGGACACCCTGGCTCAAACATACCGTCCCACATGGGACTCACGGGGTATGTGACATGACATACACATACACCACCGTGAAATGTGACCATGGCACATGCACAGATATGAACAGTTGCACATCACAGTGGTCATGTACACGTAACACCCAGGATCCTGTCCCCATGAACACGTGCACAGCCTGGGGGTGGCTGCCCACAGGTGACACCCACAGGACAACATGTACACCAACATACACACAATAGGAAATGCAGCCTTACATGCCTTATGATACAGTTTGGACAGGCTGTGGTGTTGTAGGTGTGCCCCTCACTCCCTGGGAGCTATCTGTGGCTGGCATATGTTCATCTGAGACAGGCATGGTGACATATGCCAGTCACTTGTACAGGGATGCGTTGAACATCAATGGACCGATCGGTGTGCCCGGCCGGCCCATTGCATTCAATGTGTGCGGGTACGCGTTGTACCCCTGTACGCGTTGTACCGCAATGGACCGATCAGTGTGCCCGGCTGGCCCATTGCATTCAATGTGTGCGGGTACGCGTTGTACCCCTGTATGCATTGTACCGCAATGGACCGATCGGTGTGCCCGGCCGGCCCATTGCATTCAATGTATCGCGGGTACGCGTTGTACCCTGTACGCCTTGAACAGCAATGGACCGATCGGTGCACCCGGCCGGCCCATTGCATTCAATGTGTGCGGTGCAGCGTTGTACCCTATGCAGCGTTGAACAGCAATGGACCGATCGGTGCACTAGGCCGGCCCATTGCATTCAATGTGTGCGGGTACGCGTTGTACCCCTGTACGCGTTGTACCGCAATGGACCGATCGGTGTGCCCGGCCGGCCCATTGCATTCAATGTGTGCGGGTACGCGTTGTACCCCTGTATGCGTTGAACAGCAATGGACCGATCGGTGCACCCGGCCGGCCCATTGCATTCAATGTGTGCAGGTGCGCGTTGTACCCCTGTACGCGTTGTACCGCAATGGACCGATCGGTGTGCCCGGCCGGCCCATTGCATTCAATGTGTGCGGGTACGCGTTGTACCCCTGTACGCGTTGTACCGCAATGGACCGATCGGTGTGCCCGGCCGGCCCATTGCATTCAATGTGTGCGGGTGCAGCGTTGTACCCCTGTACGCGTTGTACCGCAATGGACCGATCGGTGTGCCCGGCCGGCCCATTGCATTCAATGTGTGCGGGTACGCGTTGTACCCCTGTACGCGTTGAACAGCAATGGACCGATCGGTGCGCACCCATTGTCAATGGCCTAGCCTGGCAACGGACGCGTTTTCGAAATTCGAGCGAGTCGGTTGCTGGAAATTCAGTTGGTCACCCACAACAATGTTGCAAAATCATGTATGTCATGAAGTTGAAGATTTGAAGGATGCTGTGGGCGTGTATTGGTGCTGCTATTCCATGGATTGGCCAGATTCAGAAGATGCAAAGGACTTGGACCTATCACTTTGGACACATGGGACAGTATCTGCCTCTGCAGCACATATATATTGCTGGCTGTTCCCCTGAGAGCTCACTTGCCTGCACTACATGCTCCAGGACGACATCTGCCACTGCACTGCTGCTGTCTCTGCCCCCTCTGGACCCTGCAATGGCACGTACTGTGGAGAGAGCCCCAGCCTTCAGCCTTGAGGAGAACCAGGCCCTGCTGGACAGCCTACTTCCACAGTACAGCAAGCTGTATGGGACACCAGGGGAGCAGGTGAGTGTTCTGTGCACTGCCTTTCTGAATGTGCATTTTGTCTGACTAGCAAGGCTGAAAGTCTGCACGCCACTCGCTAGCAGGCTCACTGAGTAGTTGTCACCCCCATAGTGTGTAGTGACATGCACTGGACAGGTATGGTGCAGTGACAGTGCATTTGAACAAGGTTTTACTTCCCATGCAATGATACCATGTAGTGACTTCTGCCAAACTGTCCATGGGCAGCGTTGCACTGCCTGTGTACATCATGTGCCCCTGTGATTGAGACATGTATATACAACTGTGTCATGCACGGATATGTTGCATGTGTAGTAATGGCCTTTTCACTTTGTCATCCTGACAGGTTAATGCCCATCGGAAGCAGGAGATCTGGAAGGACATCGTCCGGGCTGTCCGGTCCGTGGGGGTCTACAAGCGCCGGATCCGCAACTGCCAGAAGAGGTGGCAGGACCTTCGGGGCTGGACCCGGAGGATTGCACGGGTCCAGCTGAAGCTGTCGCCTCCTCGCAGGAGGGGCGGAACACGGACCCTGACCCCCACATGCTCCAGATCCTGGCGGTGGTGTTTCCAGACCTGGATGGGCAGCTGAAGGCCAGACAGCAGCAAGGAGGGGGTGAGTCAAAGACTGCACTGTGAACTCTGTATTACATGCTATGTGCCCTCCTCTGGCCTGGTTAAACTGCCACAGTACAGCAGTCATGTTGTCCAGGAGCCATGTCCCTCTATTGTGCACTGCCCACTCCTCATCTGATACCCAGGTGTGGCCCTTACATTCAGGGAATTGTGTCACTTGGGACTGTGTCCTTGCAGTTTGCTTCACTCAAGGTGGGGGACAGCATCTGTTTCCCTAACTCTGTTGTGGGCATCATGGGTGGGTCCATTGTTCACACAATGCCTGTGTTCGGACATGTAATCTGCGTGTTGCTTTGATATGCGGTCCACTTGCTGAGCTGAGCCACCACATGTGCCTGGGGTATCTGGCACACACCCATGCAGCGGGTGGGAACAATGTTTGGGCCCCAGGAGTGTGCAGATTACGTGTGTCACACATACATAGCCAGCTATCCACTGTCCAGGGCTCATCCCTCATTCATGTGGGGCAGGACAGTCATGCCTACTCCAGCCCATCCAATACACCTGTACTCCCACTCCCGGGTATCAGCTGACACATTGTGCGCAGTGATTTGACCCCTCAGGTGTCTGCCTCTGTGTCAGTGTGCTGTGGATTTGTTGCCAGGACTGCTGGGGTGTTTCTCGGTAGGGGCTCAGCATGCCACTGGAGATGTGACCGTAGGAGACGATACTTGTGTGTCACATAGGTGTTTGATCAGCTGCCCGTGCAGACTGGGGTATGCGAATGTGAAGTTCAGGCAGCTGTTTCCCATTCACAGCAGATTGTGAGGGGCTCAGGTTCAGAGGGTAGTGTTACAGGTCTCCCATATGTCCAATCGGTATGACCTGGACAGATGAGGGTTAAGATGATGTGTTGTGTGGGGGATGTACATGTGCACTTGTGCAGCTCCAGGACTTGCATTCCCCATGACCTACTATTGTGACACAGTGCAGAGTGTTGTTGTCTGGCTGCCAAGTCATACATCACTGAGACAGTGATGTATGACTTAGCTGTCATGCCTCCGCCATGGCATGTGTCTACTTATTGGTGATCCTGCAGGGGAGTGACATGTGCTACATGCACACCATTGTGGCGATGGCTATCAGGACATGGGTGCATCATGGTGTCTGTCGCTGGTATGCATCACATGCATTTCCTATTTGACTCTGGGCATCCCTTTCATCCGGAAACCTGTACTGACTCAGTGGCAAGAGTTGTGATGTGTGCATGTCCACATGCTACACCGTGTCCTCTGCACTGTCCAACTACTGTGTAGGTGGTGCATGTGTCCACACTGGGGTGTTGCTATCCAACAGACACCAGACAGATGGGTGCAAGGCCATGTGGGATGTGAGTGCCATGGTTGGCATCAGACTGACAATTGGCTTCTCCTGTTCAGTTAGGGCACTTTTAGCAATGTTCAACTAATGATGCCAGGGCTTGCTCTGTAATGTGCTGTGCTCACAGTGGTGTGTGCGTTTGGTGCAGGTGACTAATGTCTGTCTGTTTCCCCATTGTTTGCAGATACATCCACGGCCACGGAAGGGGACAGCTCCACGGACCAGGAGGAGCCGGAGAGCCAGACTGGGTCAGCAGCCGAGAGTGGTCGGAGGGACCCAGTGGCATGGAGGGCGAGGGAGCCACACCGAGGAGTCCTCAGCAGCATCCACCTCAGCTGAGGACCACAGCGGCTCGGAGGATGACTCCCTTATGGAGGCGGGTGTCAGCAGCCACCACACCCCAGCTAGTGTTGCTGTCCCCGCCACCACCAGCACCACCACCGCCCTCCCATCGGCTCCCATTCCCCATGTCTGTGGAGGCTCCCATGTTCGGGAGCGTGTCTCCTTTGGGCCAGGCACCACACCCCTGCCCCTGTGTCCCCTGCTGCCCTGAGTGAGGAGTCTGTGTACCTCCTTCGCCAGCTCCATGTAGGGCAGACAGCCATGCTGAGTGTCCTCCATGCGCACACCGCTCTGTTGACTCAGCTGGTGTCGTTCATGGAGGGCATCTCATCGGGCATGTCTGACCTACAGAGGGGCAATAGGTCCATGGACTCCTCCCTGTCGGCAGCAGTGTCCCTCCTCACACAGTCCCTCACCCCTCCTGCCTCTGCTCCATCCACACTCCCCAGCACCTTACCCGTCCCAAGCACACACACACCGGCACAGGCACACACCAGCACACACACGTCCAGCACACAGACACACACACCACAAACAAAACGCACACGCACGCACAGTCAGGGGACTGAAACCAGACTCACAGGGGATGGGGCCCTGGAACACACACACGCATCCACAAGCACTGCGCAGTCCTCAGTTGCCTCTCCCTCCAAAGCACCCTCCCTTGCCTCACCTGCAACCCCAAAGACCCAGCGGCTCTTCCTCAGTGACCTCGGCCTCTTCCCCTCCGATCCAGCTGATACAGCATTCAGGGGGAAGAGGAAGCCCACCCACACGGAGCAGAGTGCCCCTCGCCCCGGACACCCTCCCCCAGGCGCAGACAGACTGAGGCCCCCACCCGCAAGTCCCCCGGAGTCGTAAGAGCAAGACCGCGCCGCCGCCCTGCAGCTCAGGCACCAGGTCTCCTTCCTCCATCCCTCAGGCCCCCACTCCACAGGTGCCCCCACCACACCCTGCCCCAGGTTCCCCCACCCACAGATATACCATCACCAAGAGGATCCGGCCTTCTCCCCCTGCCACTTGCTCTCCCGGCACCACACCCCCGCTGCGCTTGTCTGTGCCACTGATGTGGTGAGGGTGTCCTCCCCCTCTGTCCAGCCCACCTTGCCTGTTCCCCATTCTCCTCCCCTGGTGGTAGGCACTGCAGTGGAGTCCACTACCACCCTGTCTGACTTGGGCACTGCAGTGGCGGACCTGTCCACTCCATCTGCAGGGTCCACTGCAGTCGTGCCGGCACCCACAACATCTGAGTCATGCCCCCAGTTGTGCCGGCACACACCATGTCAGACACCTCCACTGCAGTTGTCAGTGGCTCTCCAGCACCCACCACCCCTTCCCTGCCTCCTCCTGGTGAGCCCTGATCCTGTCCCTGCGGTGCCTGGCCTGCCCCCCGGTTGCCCCTCCTAGTGGATTGTCCCTGGTTTTGTGCAGTGCAGGCATGCGTAGGGTGACATCTGCCACTGTCACCCTGTATTGACTTACTTGATGGACTGGCCATTGGCCTTTGTTGGAGCATTACTGTTCTCTGAGTTTTTGGACACACATATGCTGAATAAAGCAACTTTCTGTTCTCTAGTGCTTATGCTTCTGATGTACATGTTGTTGATGATGCTAACCATGCCCTTGCTGCAGTGATGGTGATATTTGGTCTCATGATAATGAAGTGTTACTGTGCAGGAACACATGTGGTCCAGGGGAATGTGTCCTATCCTGTGGTGTATCCATGTCATCCATAGCAGCATCTGAGGGTGTCATGTGTTCAGTATTTGGCAATGGGATTTCCTACTTACATTAGCAATTTCACATCTGTGGCTTCCACCCCTGCACATCTGTTGTGCCTGCCATTGTTCAATTCGTCTACTTCCCTGACCGTGTGGCCATCTCCACTGGACATGCAGGTTTGGGCATCAATGGGGAAGGGCTCATCTGTGTTGTCAGTGCAACATTGCTATACAAGTGTGTTGGATCTGTGCTGATGATTTCGTTGGCACTCCCATGACCAGGCTGATGTGACGGGAGCCTTCATTTGGTGCTAATTGTGGATTGTGTGACCAAGTGCTCAGCTGACATGATGGGGCCCTACTGAGGCAACATATGGCACAGCTTTCCTCACACAGGAGTGGAGTCCCCTCATGGCAGTGTGTACTCCTGTGACATTGCCTGCGCCCAAAGTGTGTGTTGTATGAGCATGTCTGTGTGTTCACTTCCGTTTTGCTGTGCATGCTGTGATCCCTAGTGTTGTACCTGTTTGTGATGCTTGCTGAGTTGACCTATGTTCCCCCAAAGTCTTCTCCCTGGGTTCTCTGTGATGTGGGTGCATGGCACATTACTGGTCATCAGGGTGTCACCCATAGGTGTGTTTGCTGTCAGGGCTGAGTTTGTGTGCAGACGCAGATGGGTCACAGTCAGGTTTCCCCTTGGCACTTGTTGTTTACACCTGTCATGTGATTTCCAGTTTGTGTTATCTTTCAGTGATTGTGACACGTTGTGTGTGTGACTGCTGGCACTCCTCAGGGTCCGGGCTGCAATGTTGGTTTTTGTCTATGTGTGTTCTTTGTGGGTGACCTTGGCTTCTTCATTGGTGTGTGACTGTGGCTGGGATCCCATTGGTTGGTGTGGTATTGCCGTCATGTCCATGTACAGCGTAGTGTGCAGTGTGTCAGACATTCAGGAGTCTTGTTGAGTGGCCATGTGTGATGTGTTTCTGCACCTTGGTTCCCACCCACCACCCTGGGATTGTCATGGGTGCATGTGCAATGTCACCAGTGCATGTGTGCTTCACTGCTGCACATTGTTGGAGGTCGAGGTGTGTGGTGTTGAGTGTGTGCAGATGAGAGTTGTTGCCCGGCTAGACCCCTGCCTCCATGTTGGCCTTGGCTTACTGGCCGTGCTGATTGATTTGTGCTTGTGTAGGTGTGATGGTAGTTTGTTGCTCAGGACACATGACTGTGGTTCACAGTGTGAACGACATTTAGCTTTGTCATCACAGTGGGATTGTAATGCAGCCCAGGGTCACCACATTGTGGGGGCCCTGGGGGGTAGTGCTGTGGTGTGTCTGTGTCTTGCTGTGTCAGTTGCTGTTCCTACGTGCCTGTGTGACATGTGTGATTTGTGCTCCCTCTCATCTGACAATGCCTGATTGCCCACATAGGGGATTTGGATCCATGAGTTACCTTTGTGTGGCACTGTGTGCACATCTGTATAATTGGTATTCAGGCCTCCTCATGTGTTGTGTGGTTGCCTGGGGACACTGGCCCCCCCCTCACCTGTTGTGTTTGATGTGCAGTGTGGGTCTGCCTGTTTGTGTTTGTGCATCTGCACCACTGCATTGGCATATCTTAGGTGTGCCATTGGCTGTATGTTGTTTGGTGGGTTTCCCCTGCTGTCCCTGGGACTCCTAGGTCATCAGTCAGCACAATGATCATGGTTTGTGTGTCCCATTGCTGCCATGGTATGGTATCTGTTCACCTCACATCTACAGTCTCCACAGGGTATCTGCATTTGTGTGCCCATTGGTGCAAATATGTGGGTCTGCATTCTGATGGTCACTTCTGTCATTGTGTCATTGATGAATGTTGACTGTGTCAGCCCCCATGGGTGTTGTTTGTCTGCACATGGCCAAAGGTATGTCTTATTTGCACTGCAGTATTTGCCTCCCCCAATCTATGTTGCAATGGGACACATGCACTACTTTGCCACTGATGTGTTTTATGTTCTGTGACCAGGAATCATCCATGCAGTTTGGCAGTTGCAGCTTTTTCTTTGTCAGCACTTACATTTTGGTCACTGTGATGATGGGGGTTTGGACCCCATTGCCACAATGTTCAAAATGTGCTTCAGCTATGGACCCCACACTTACCTTTTGGTCACTGTGATGATGGGGGTTTGGACCCCATTGCCACAATGTTCAAAATGTGCTTCAGCTATGGACCCCACACTTACCTTTTGATCACTGTGATGATGGGGGTTTGGACCCCATTGCCACAATGTTCAAAATGTGCTTCAGCTATGGACCCCACACTTACCTTTTGGTCACTGTGATGATGGGGGTTTGGACCCCATTGCCACAATGGTCATGGCCTGCTTGCATTGTGGGGGCCACACACATATATGTGTGGCACATGTGATAGGGGGTCACATTGTATGTTCAAAGTCATGTTCAGTGTTGTAGGCATTTGACACAGTCTACACACGCTTGTCATGGTGTTGGGGGGATGTCTTTTTCTTGCATTCCCTAGGTTGTGGTATGCTGGTTGTGTCATGCATTGTCCATCCTATGAGTGGGGGTGGTGTTGGTGGTAGGCATCCAGCCCCCCATGGGTAGAGGTGGTAGTAGTGACAGGCATCCAGCCGCCCCTGGGTAAGGGTGGTAGTGGTGGTAGGCATCCAGCCCCCATGGGTAGAGGTGGTAGTAGTGGTAGGCATCCAGCCCCCTGGGTAAGGGTGGTAGTAGTGGTAGGCATCTAGCCCCCTGGGTAAGGGTGGTAGTAGTGGTAGGCATCTGGCACCCCCTGGCTAAGGGTGGTAGTAGTGGTAGGCATCCAGCCCCCTCTGGGTAAGGGTGGTAGTAGTGGTGGGCATCTGGCACCCACATGGCTAAGGGTGGTAGTAGTGGTAGGCATCCAGCCCCCTGGCTTAGGGTGATAGTAGTGGTAGGCATCCAGCCCCCCTGGGTAAGGGTGGTAGTGGTGGTGGGCATCTGGCACCCCCTGGCTAAGGGTGGTAGTAGTGGTAGGCATCCAGCCCCCTGGGTAAGGGTGGTAGTTGTGGTAGGCATCCAGCCCCCTGGGTAAGGGTGGTAGTAGTGGTGGGCATCTGGCACCCCCTGGCTAAGGGTGGTGGTAGTGGTAGGCATCCAGCCCCCTGGCTTAGGGTGATAGTAGTGGTAGGCATCCATCCCCCTGGGTAAGGGTGGTAGTGGTGGTGGGCATCTGGCACCCCCTGGCTAAGGGTGGTAGTAGTGGTAGGCATCCAGCCCCCTGGGTAAGGGTGGTAGTTGTGGTAGGCATCCAGCCCCCTGGGTAAGGGTGGTAGTAGTGGTGGGCGTCTGGCACCCCCTGGCTAAGGGTGGTAGTAGTGGTAGGCATCCAGCCCCCTGGCTTAGGGTGATAGTAGTGGTAGGCATCCAGCCCCCCTGGGTAAGGGTGGTAGTGGTGGTGGGCATCTGGCACCCCCTGGCTAAGGGTGGTAGTAGTGGTAGGCATCCAGCCCCCTGGGTAAGGGTGGTAGTAGTGGTAGGCATCCAGCCCCCTGGCTAAGGGTGGTAGTGGTGGTAGGCATCCAGCCCCCCCTGGGTAAGGGTGGTAGTAGTGGTGGGCATCTGGCACCCCCATGGCTAAGGGTGGTAGTAGTGGTAGGCATCCAGCCCCGCTGGCTTAGGGTGATAGTAGTGGTAGGCATCCAGCCCCCTGGGTAAGGGTGGTAGTGGTGGTGGGCATCTGGCACCCCCTGGCTAAGGGTGGTAGTAGTGGTAGGCATCCCGCCCCCTGGGTAAGGGTGGTAGTTGTGGTAGGCATCCAGCCCCCTGGGTAAGGGTGGTAGTAGTGGTGGGCATCTGGCACCCCCCTGGCTAAGGGTGGTAGTAGTGGTAGGCATCCAGCCCCCCCTGGATAAGGGTGGTAGTAGTGGTAGGCATCTGGCACCCCCCTGGCTAAGGGTGGTAGTAGTGGTAGGCATCCAGCCCCCCCTGGGTAAGGGTGGTAGTAGTGGTGGGCATCTGGCACCCCCATGGCTAAGGGTAGTAGTAGTGGTAGGCATCCAGCCCCCTGGCTTAGGGTGATAGTAGTGGTAGGCATCCAGCCCCCCTGGGTAAGGGTGGTAGTAGTGGTGGGCATCTGGCACCCCCTGGCTAAGGGTGGTAGTAGTGGTAGGCATCCAGCCCCCTGGGTAAGGGTGGTAGTAGTGGTAGGCATCCAGCCCCCTGGGTAAGGGTGGTGTTGTGGTAGGCATCCAGCCCCCTGGGTAAGGGTGGTAGTAGTGGTAGGCATCCAGCCCCCTGGCTAAGGGTGGTAGTAGTGGTAGGCATCCAGCCCCCTGGGTAAGGGTGGTAGTAGTGGTGGGCATCTGGCACCCCCTGGCTAAGGGTGGTAGTAGTGGTAGGCATCCAGCCCCCTGGGTAAGGGTGGTAGTAGTGGTAGGCATCCAGCCCCCCTGGGTAAGGGTGGTAGTTGTGGTAGGCATCCAGCCCCCTGGGTAAGGGTGGTAGTAGTGGTAGGCATCCAGCCCCCTGGCTAAGGGTGGTAGTAGTGGTAGGCATCCAGCCCCCTGGGTAAGGGTGGTAGTAGTGGTGGGCATCTGGCACCCCCATGGCTAAGGGTGGTAGTAGTGGTTGGCATCCAGCCCCCCCTGGGTAGGGGTGGTAGTGGTGGTGCGCATCCAGGCCCCTGTGTGCATATGTGGCATTGGTGATGGGCATCCCGCCCCTATGGTGCTGCTGTTGCTGGTGCAAGTAAATTCTGCATCCCTCTGTGTGTGTGTGATGTGTCGTGTACGTGTTGTATGTTTTTGTGGTTGGTGTCTGACTTACCTTCTGCGCCATACGCGTCCGTGCCTGTTCCGGTAGTAAATGTAGAATATTGGTAGGATCGGGACGAAGGGATTCATGGTTGGTTCGTCTCGTTCGTCTTTCTCATTGCTTCACGTCGTCCTCGTCGCTGGCGTGTTCGCCTCGTAGCCGTGGATCGTGTTGTGGCGCGAATCAGAGCTTATGTGCGCCTCTCCCGGAAGCTTTGACGTGCCGGACATAGCGACGGGTTCGGCGCGTACGGAAAGCACATCGTACTTGTTCGGCCGGACGGGGCTGCATTTTCCCTTCCGTGCGACTCAATTCTGCGTTTCCGGATTCGCCTCGGTCGGAGAACAGGACCTGGATTGGGTGAGTACGACTCGGCCGGATTCTATGCTGTTGTGCGCATCGTACTTACTCGTTCGGAATGATGTACGGATCGGTCGGGAAACAGGCATTCGCATGGCTTTTTTCCCAACCGAATGGTATTGGGTGCGCCTCTGACCGAGATCGGAATCGGCCCCTTAGTGTTAAGATTGTTGGAGGAAATTAAAAACTAAGATATACAATTATCCCAATACAAATGGAGTACCCCAAAAGGTTGACAACTCGAATGACGGAGGAGGGTTTGAAGAAATTAAGGTCACTTCAGCAGTGCCAAATATTAGATGACATTCCAAGGAATAGTAACATAGGTTGGTTCGAAAGTGTAATTATCCAAATGGTTCAATGTCTAAGAGCTACGTTAAAAGGGAAAAGCTGTAGGGGAGATAGCACTAAGAAAGGGCACAAAGAGAAAAATTGGTTCAGTGAGGAATGTAGCAAATTAAAATCAAATATAAGAAAAGGGGAAAGAAGATTGAAATTAAAGTATGATACAGATATGGTGATTAGCCTACAGAAATTAAAGAAAACATATAAAATGGTCATAAGAGATCATAAAAGAACATATAAAAAGAAATGCTGGGAGAACCTATTACAAGCAATAGAAACCAAGGATGTAAAAAAGTTTTGGAAATTGGTCCAAGAGGGGTCAGGGAGGACACAGGCAACTATGAATTGCATAGTGACAGAAGATGATTGGGAACGATATTTGGGTGAAATATATAGTAAAGGAGAATGGCAAGTAACTACAGAACACGTATTATGGCCAGAGATGGGGGAGGATACCAGGTTGTCATTTTCAGAAAGTAACGTTAAACGTATTATAGCAAATTTAACATTGACTAGAGCAGCTGGCCCTGACGATCTCCCGGCAGTAATTATAAAGACCCAACCAGACTGGTGGGCAACATTTTTTACAAAAATGTTTTCAGGAATCCTGGAGACAGGGCAGATGCCCCAGACATGGAAAGGAGCAATTATTAGACCCCTCCATAAACGAGGAGATGTAAAGATCCCCAAAAACTATAGGTTAATTAACCTTTTGGATGTGGGAGAGAAGGAATTTTCTAAAGTAATCTTGGGAAAACTTAACTTAAAGAATGGGTAGAGGTGAATCAAATAATACCCCCGGAACAGGGTTTTTTTTAAGAAGGGGCATTCTACAATAGACCACTGTTTCACCCTCTGGTCCATCGCGCTGAAGTCGGTGGAGCAAGGGGATATGCTGTTCAGCTGCTTCATCGATTTCCGGGCAGCATTTGATCTGGTAGACCGAAATCGGTTGTGGGAGACGTTGATAAACATCGACATCCCTAAGGACCTTCTGGTTATTATAAAAGAGCTCCTTAGGAACAATTGGGCACAGGTTATCCTGGACGTAGATGGGTCATTGTTGAAGAAGACACCAATTGAAAATGGGTTAGGACAAGGGTGTGTCTTGGCCCTCTTGCTCTTCTCCTTGTTGACAGCCGACTTACCAGTTGTATTAAAGAAGGTACAGGGTGCTAGTCCTAAATTAGACGGGAAACACATTGCCTGCCTACTCTATGCAGACGATCTGGTAATTTTTAGATCGAACAGAAATAGGTCTGCAGAAGAATCTGATTGTGTTCAATGAATATTGTAGTCAGAAAAAACTTGTTGTAAACTTAGACAAAACCAAGGTCTTGAACTTTGGTAAGGAAAGGAAGAAATTTAGTTGGTTCCTGGGATCCACTAAGTTGGAGATAGTAAATGAGTATAATTATTTAGGGATATGGTTTGAAAGATCCCCAAAATGGGAAACTCATTTGAATGCATTAAGAATACTAGCGCAGGCCTCAGCTAGCGGGTTGAAAAAATGTAATAGGAATTATGGTGAAAGGTCAGATAGATCAGTCCTGAAAGCATATATGGCCAAGATACCACCTCAGTTCCAATATGGAGCTGAAATATTGTATATGAGGGGCAAAAGATGGTGGGATTTTGAAGAGGAAAAAGTTAAAAAATTACTATCCCTACCTAGATCATCTATGATTCAGGCGGTAAGAATATAAACACGCATGGTATCTTGGGATACCATGCGTGGCATTAATAAGATTTTGGCAATGCCTGGGAAATGGGAAAGAGCAAACAATTGCAGAATGGTGTAAAAAGGAAATTTTGCAGAGTGATCTGAAATGGGCAACAGGGGTCAGGAAAATGTTAGAGACAGTATGTAAGGAACTGGGAGTTAAACTGAATTCTCATGAATTACAAATTGATGTTGTAAGACGAGAATTGAAGACACTAGGGAAAGAAAGAAATGTCTAGAGATCCGGACTGTCAGTACCTTGAGGGGAAAAAATCTGTGGGTTTTATGATCAAATCATGGAAATCTGATCTTCAGTTCCCGTATATAGATATACTACCCAATCACTACCTTAGAAATGAAGTTTTAAGATTACGTATAGGAATCAATCCTTGTTATATGAATGACAGGATAAAAGAGGTTATGATGGATCCTGAAGGGAAATGCACCTGCAACTTATGCACGAAATGCGATCTTTTGCACATATTATTAGATTGTCTCAAGGTCCTTGATGCATGGAAATTGTTTTTACGGCCAATATTTTTAAAATATGGTATTAAGAACTGTGCACAGGCAGCAGAATTGTTAACGGAAATGACCTATTTGGACATAGCATGTGCACTGGGGAGATTTATGCTAGAAGTTAAAAAAGTTTTTAAGTGTTTATAAATTTGGGATTTTATGAATTTTATTCAAGGATAATAGAATTAGATTAGGAAATGAAATAACTATTTATTATGGTATTGTAATTTTATTGTGTATAAAGGATATTGTATTATGGAAAGATGGGAATGCTTTTTTATGTTTAAGGACCGAAGGTCTAAATAAACATTATTTTTGAGTTGATGACTTGCGAGAGGGTGTGGCAAGGTGTTTAAGGGGTAACTCAAATCAAAGAAAGTAGTTGCATGGAGGCACAAACTACTAGCAAAAGGTCGAAGGTGATCGTGATAACTAATTGGACAGAAAGGCCATGCTGGGTCTGGTGGCTAAGTGGGCTAATGCCTTCAATACAGGAATTAGTATTTCAGCTTAGGGTCATGGGTTTAAATCCCAGCGGGTCCACTCAACCTTCTTCTGAGGCTCATACAAAAAGCACCACTGAGTTAGTTAACAAGAATCAGCTGTTATTTCAGTGTCAAGATACCTTGCATGGTGCTTTAGAAATACACCCTAGGCCATAAGCTTGGTTATATTTCTGATCAGGTTGAGTTAAGAGAAGACATGCTTGAAGTGAGTGCATAGTGCTGTGCCCTTAGCTGAGAAGCTGCATCTACATTTTATCTCTATGTGGAGTCTGAGAACTTTCCGGAAGGTGTTGCAGAGGAGCCACAGGAGTTGTGGCAGTCTGTATTTGGTGATACTTTTTGGAGACATAAAAAGCCATTTCAACGGATAGCTCTGCAACAGGGTTTCAATTTATTATGTGCCACAACTGGCAGCCATGGCGGCTTGCAGCGTCGATCGTCGAGCTTACAGCCTGAAGAGGATATCTGGTCTGAGCGAGAATGCATGGTGACGTCAGTAGTACAAAGATGTTCCTCAGCCAGAGGAGGTTGTAGTTTCAGGGCTTGAGCAGTTGCTAAACTTGAGTCATGAGGGAAAAGGTGTTCCAGAACACAAACCAATGATTTTTCGGCATCCCTAATTCCATGAGGGCTGCAGACTAGAGAGTCAGCACACAAAACATACAGTAGCAGTCTCTTGGAGCCCAAGATGTAGAATTTCCTTCTCATGCCCATTGAGGCTAAAAAGATTTCAGGCTGTCTTAGCCTGTACAGCTTTAAGACAGTGCGAGAAAGATGGTGTTAGAGTTGTGAAGCTTATTTTATTTGCTACCTTCAGGGTCCTGGTACATACCAAATGTTGATGAAAACTCATGCTACCTGCTGCTTTAGGTAGAGACTAATGGAGCATTGAATCTTGATGAACTCTACAATGGCATACATATAACTGTGCGATTAATGCCCCCATTTTTACTTTTTGCAAACTGCTGGTGAGGAATGATTTCATCCATACAAGAGCCCTGGCTTAGATAGTTCTTACAACTTTGAAAATTCGAACTGCCAGAAATGGTGGAAGGTCCTTCTCTCACCTGGCCCCTCAACAATGGAATACGTTTCCAACACATATTCGTGTTATCTCTGACCATAAACAATTTAAAAAGCAGCTGAAAACGTGGCTATTCTAAAGCCAGTTCTCCATGTCGTAGGATCCCCTCCTCTGATGGCTTGCTACAGCGCCATGAGACCCCTGGGGGTGATATGTGCACTTTACAAATGGCCATAACATAACATAGTAAAGCAACAGTTTTTCATGTTCAGAGGTAGTTCATTGTCAGCCACATCAAAGGTCACTGATACAGAAGGACGGGTTGACTAGTTGCTTTAAGGAAGGATTAATGGATCTCAGACATAGAATACTCAATGCCACTTCACTTTCTGATGTCTCAGGTGGAGGGGGGCCACAATCTAATTTAAATTTGTTTTCAGCCTAGGTACTGAACAATCTTGTGATGAGTTGGTATATGACGCAGTGGAAGTTTATCTGGATATTGGATTAAAAAACACTACGGGATAATAGTGGCCTATTGTTTCTTATGTAAGGATTCCGAATCGGATCAATCTAGCCAGATCCAGTGTCAAGGACCAGGCACACTGAAGATCTCTTTAACCCCTTGGCTGCTGAGCATTTCCCCCCTAGAATACTATGCCCTTTTTTGGCAAGTTGGGGTAGTTTATGCTTACGTCTCTGTAACTTCTTTCCACATACCATATCCACTCCAAGTTTGCATCCTCTTTACTAACTTCCTGGGGATTCTAAAGGTACTGAGATTTTGTGGATTCCCCTGAAGGGGAACCTGAAAATATGCAAAATATAACAACAAAATATAATAAAATGTAGTTTTTGGGGGGAAAAAAGTGCTCCACAAAAAGGCTTCTGTTTTATTTCCTCAACTAAAGGTTTGCTGTTCCTGGCTTCATGGAATGTGCAGAGCTAAATCAAAAAAACAATTTTTTTACCACATATATGCCATTTTTCAAAGATGATGCCCATTTTCTTGATTTCTTTGCCTTCACCCTACTTCCAGTTTGTGGTGGAAACCAGGGTAAAACCCATGAGTGATCCTGGAAAGCTATAGGTTTCTGAAAAGTAAACACAAATCTGAATTCAGTAAGGAGTCATTTGTGGTCATCCCTCTTGGTTTTCCCAAAGAAACTAACTGTTGAAATAATAAAATATTGAAAATGAGTCGGAAAAATCTGCCATTTTTTACCATTTTCATTTGTAATTTCTTGTCACAATGGCCAATTTACAAAAGTAATATACTATTACATACACTAGACCCTTTTGGTTGCTCAGCTATATAGGATTTGTAGGTTTTCTAAAAACCGAGGTACCCAGAGCCAACAACTGAGCTGCACTGTACAATGGTTTTTCATTGCGTACTGAGTATGGACCACTATGGTGAAATATGTAAAGTGAAAAACAGGTATCAAGATAACCTATGTATTTCTTAAATGGGAACAAGATATGGAGTTTAGAAGCAATGTTTATTTGTACATCTCTAAATTTGGGTACCCGTACGAGCATATGATTTAGAGGGTATTTTTCAAAATGTCTTTTTTTACCCACTGGCTTACACTTGAAAGGCACAAATGCAGAAAAATCCAATTGGCAATAACAAATATTCTACTATTCTCTGCTCCCCACATGGCTTCTGATGGATACATCACATATTTCCACTCAAAACTAAGCCCAGGCCAAGTACTCCGCTCTGCCAGCGGAGTTTGGGGAGTTTTACCAACTCCGCGTTCCGCTGGGAACGCGAAGTTGCGGCAAAACTCCGACTCTGTGACGGAGCGGAGTACGCCCCTCAGCCGAGTCAGCCCCCTGCAAAATAATTTTTTAAAACCCACTTACCTTCTTTTCTGTCATCTGCGGGCCGCCCTCCTCCTCGCTGCAGTGTCTCCTTCTTGCCATCGACCTCCTCCTCGCGTCCCCCTACGTACGTGGTGTCTCCTTCTTGCTGTCGTCCTCCTCCTCACGTCCCTATACGTATTACGTCTTGCGTGAACTGCGCATACGCAGTTCACGCAGGCATGATGCGTAGGAGGCGCAAGAGGACGACAGCAAGAAGGAGACACTGCGGCGAGAGGAGGGCAGCCCCGCAGACGACAGAAGAGAAGGTAAGTGTTTTGTTTTTTTGTGGGGCTCGCGCGGAGCGGAGTTCCACAGAGTTTTTTAACTCCGTGGAACTCCGCGGAGCTCCACTCCGCATACTCCACCCAGGGTTACTCAAAACTGACCAGTTTTTTTGCAAAGTGGGTAGCTGTGGATTTTGGGCCCTAGCTCAGCCAGCACTGTGGGACACCTAGCAAACCTGCACATTTTTTCAAACTAGACACATAAGGGAATCCAGGATGGGGTGACTTTTGTGGCTTTCACCAGGTTTTCTTATCCAGTAGCCCTTACAAACCTCAAACCTTTACTGCAAAAACACTAGGGGCGGGCAGAGAACTCTGCTCCACTGGCAGAGCTTGCGGATTTTTGCCTACTCCGCGTTCCGCTGAGAATTCGGAGTTTAGGCAAAACTCCGCAGCGGAGCGGAGTTCAGCCCCGGGCCCCACAGTAAAAGCTCCCCACCTCCACCCCCCAATAAATATTTTAAAAAATAATAAAGAAGATAAAAAAAAACACACTTACCTCTATCGTGGCATCTCTGGGCTGCCCTCCTCCTCCTCGCCATGGTCTCTCCTGCAGAAACCCCTACGTCAGACGTACATCAGAAGCGCAGTCCTACAAGACAAACGTCTGATGTAGGGGTCTCGGTTTACAGAAGAGACCACGGCGAGGAGGAGGAGGGCAGCCCGGAGACACCGCGATAGAGGTAAGTGTGTTTTTTTAATCTAATTTATTTATTTTTCAAAAATATTTGTTAGGGGGGTGGAGGCGTGGAGTGGCGCAGAGTTTTTGCCTAACTCCGTGGAATTCCGCGTAGTGCAACTATGCCAGCTCCACCTGGGCCTGAAAAACACATTTTCCTCACATTTCTGTCAGGAAAGCATATTGAATCTGTGAGGAGCCACACATTTCTTACCACCAAGCATTCCTAAAGTCTCCCAATAAAAATGGTTCCTCACTTGTGTGAGTAGGGCTAGTGGCCATGACAGGAAAGTGGCCAGCTGTGGATTTTTGATATTAGCTCAGCCAGCACCTAGATAAACCTAGCAAACCTGCACATTTTTTTAAACTAGAAACCTAGGGGAACCCAGGATGGGGTGACTTGCGTTACTCTCACAAGGTTTCCTTATCCAGAAGCCCTTGCAACCCTCAAACTTTGACTAAAAAGGTATTTTTCCTCACATTTGTGTCATGGGACATTCCTGGATCTGCAGGGAGCCACAAATTCCTATCACCTAGTATGCCCTCATGTGTCCCAATAAAAATGGTACCTCACTTCTCAGGGTAGATCTAGTCCCCGTTACAGCAAAGACCCCAAACCGCAGCCTGGACTAATAACATTTTTCCACTGGAAACTGACCTTTTATTGCAATTTGGGTAGCTGTGGATTTTGGGCCTTAGCTCAGCCAGCTCCTAGGGAAACCTATCAAATCTGTAAGTTTTTGAAAACGTGGCACCTAGAGAAATCCAGGGTGGACAAAAACACACATTTTCCTCACATTTCTGTCAGGAAAACATCTGGAATCTGTGGGAAGCCGCACATTTTCTGACACCTAGCATTCCCGAAAGTCTCCTGATAAAAATGGTATCTAACTTCTATGGGTAGGACTAGTGTCCACAACAGGAAAGGGCCCAAAATGTAATGTAGAGAAATCAACATTTCCTGTCAAAAAAATGATCAGATTTGGCAATGGAGTTGCTGTGTTTTTGGGGCCAGGGCTCGATGACCACCCAGGGAAACCTATCAAACTCAGACATTTTAAAAAACTGGACATGCAAATGAGTCCATGGTGGTGTGACTCGTGTGGATCTCACCAAGTTTTCTTACCCACAATGTCCTGCAAAATTTGCCTAAAATCACACATTTTACTTGCATTTCTCTGACCTAAACTTCCAGTATCAGAAAGAATCAAAAATATTCCTACCACCCAGCATTTCCCCACTTGTCTCGAAAAAAATGCTGCCCCACTAGTGTGGCTGACCTAGTGTACCTGATAGTAACAGATCAAACCAAGGTTAATGAGAGTTCCTTTGTGAGGACTCCCATTGACCTCAGTTTGATCTGTTCCTGTTCATGTTTAAAAATGGCATTGAGCTGATTCATATAGATTATGGCATTGTGAAGTAGCGGTGTCTTTATTATAAGAAATGTGCTGATGCTCACCACCCACTCAGAGCTTTGCGTGTTGTCCCTGACGGGGGAACTAGGAAACACAATGTCCTGGTCTATGGAAAGTGGAACGAATGAGCGCCTGCTGCAGCTTGCTGGGGTGGTGCTGTCTGTAGAAGATGGATGTTTGGCACAATGCTTCCTCTGGCACTGTAGAACAACCACTGGGGAAGTATGTGAAATGTATTCAGAGGGAGACCTCTCTGTGTCCTCCTTACTTTAGTACACAACCCTTGGAGCAGGTTAGGGTTTTAGTTGGTCAAACTGGTATTGAACCACTGCAAAAAGTGTACCCGGCCCAGAGAACTGTCTGTGCACAATAAGACAAAGGATAAACTACAAACACTTACCCTTACTAACCCCCTTACTATCCTATCTATGTTTCCGCTAATCTCACTGGACTGAACTATCGGACTAATCTCTTCAGTTAAGTCAGGATCCCCATCAGATCCCTGCCCCCCCCCCAAAATCCTACACCTGTCCCTGAAATTGTGGCACCAGTTCTCTGGCCTATTTTCAATTATATGATCACCTCTGGGATTTATCCTACTGATTGGAAAAGAGCCTCTATACTGCCACTCCTGAAAAAGCCAAAGTTGGATCCAGGTGACCCCGCCAGCTATAGACCCATCTCTAGGATACCTTTCCCTGCCAAAATTATAGAAAAATATCTGAACGAGAAACTGTCTGCCTTCCTCGTGAAAGGGGATATTCTAGATCACTCACAATTTGGCTTCCTGGTCCACCACAGCACGGAACTTGCTCTAATCACAGCTGCGGAGGAACTCAGGCTAGCCCTGGATAAAGGCGGCAGCGCCGCTCTTATCCTTTTGGATCTCTCAGCGGCATTCGACACTGTCAATCATGACGTGTTGATTGAGCGTCTGGCGTCGCTGGGAATCATGGACAAAGCACTCCTCCTACTCAGATCCTTCCTGTCAAATAGGACACAATCGGTGGCACTTGACCCATTTGTCTCCCCAGACTTCACACTTCCTTGTGGAGTCTCTCAGGGCACGTCATTGAGCCCTGCTCTTTTCAATCTTTACGTTACCCCGTTGACCGAACTGATAACCTTTGGATTCACGCTGGTGTCGTACGCGGATGACACACAAATTATAGTGTCCATCAACAGCTCATCCGTAAATACTGCTTCCCGCTTTAAAAGCTGTATGAGTTACATAGGGAGGTGGATGCAGTCAAATTGTCTAAAACTCAATACTTCAAAAACTGAAGTTATGCTTTTTGTTACACACCGATTGTCTGGTCGGACAGCTGGTGGCCCAGTCATATGGGCCTCCCTCCAACACCAGCTGTTAAGGTCAAGAACCTGGGAGTCTTGTTTGACTCCAAGCTCTCCTTCGAACCCCAGATAAATCAGACTACTGCAACATGCTTTTTCATTCTTAAAATCTTGAAAAAGATACTTCCGTTTATCCCTTTAAAGCTCAGGAAAACAGTAGTCACAGCCTTGATTGGCTCAACACTGGACTACTGTACCCAGGGGGTGCCAGATACCTACCACTACTACCACCTCTACCCAGGGGGTGCCAGATGCCTACCACTACTACCACCTCTACCCATGGGGGGCTGGATGCCTGTCACTACTACCACCCCTACCCATGGGGGGCTGGATGCCTACCACCAACAACACCCCCACTCACAGGATGGCTAATACATGACACCACAAGCACACACCAACATAAAGAATGCAACATAAAGACATCCACCCCCAACACCATGACAAGCGTGTGTAGACTGTGTCAAATGCCTACAACACTGAACATGACTTTGAACCTACAATGTGACCCCCTATCACATGTGCCACACATAAATGTGTGTGGCCCCACAATCTACAAGCAGGCCATGACCATTGTGGCAATGGGGTCCAAAACCCCATCATCACAGTGACCAAAATGTAAGTGTGGGGCCCATAGCTGAAGCACATCTTGAACATTGTGGCAATGGGGTCCAAACCCCCATCATCACAGTGACCAAAATGTAAGTGTGGGGTCCATAGCTGAAGCACATCTTGAACATTGTGGCAATGGGGTCCAAACCCCCATCATCACAGTGACCAAAATGTAAGTGTTGACAAAGAAAAAGCAGCAACTGCCAAACTGCATGGATGATTCCTGGTCACAAAACAACAAACACATCAGTGGCAAAGTAGTGCTTGTGTCTAACCCTGGGCATAATACTTTGCTACGCTCACGAAGCATGCAAAGTTTGTGCTACTACGCACTACGCAAATTGCACGTAGCAGAGTGAATAACTGTACTAATAAACGTAGCGTAGCAGGAGTATAATAAACTCCTTCAAATGCTTTGATAAAGCAATTTTTATGCTAAAAAGCATATAACCAATTCACAAAAATGAATGTTGACAATAAAATATCAAGCAATGAGAGAGGTGATGATTTTGGAGTCCCCTAACCTAGGGGGAGGACCAAGCAGATGCCTTGAACACAAAAAGCATATCATGTGAGCGATTCAATGGTGGTCCCTTCCTCCTAGGACCACCCCAAGCACAGTTATGGGCAAAAATACAATCCCAACCAAAGGCCCTGCAAAGCATTATGGGACGAGATTAGCAGTGGGCAGTGAATATTATAGTGTCCAATATCAAAATAATTCTACAAAGAGCTGCAGTTCAACTAGTCGTCACTGGGTGTCGTCCCTCAAGAGTGAAATGCAAAAGTATTGAAAACCTTTCATGAAGCTTTTGCATTTGACTCGTGAGGACGACACCCAGTGACTGTTGAACTGCAGCTCTTTAGAATTAGTTTGATATTGGACACTATAATATTCACTGCCCACTGCTAATCTCGTCCATAATGCTTTGCAGACTTGGGATTACTATTTTTGCCCATATGCTAGAGTGGTCCTAAGAGAATGGGACCACCACCTAATCATTCAATAAGATGTGCTTTTTGTTTTCAAGACATCTGCTTGGTTCTCTCCCTAAGTTAGCGAGGATACCAAAATCATCACCTCTCTCACTGCTTTGTTTTCACTTTAGTGAAATGACTATATGCAATTTTAGCATATAAAGACAGAGATATTTATTTTATCTTAACTTGCACTGTACAAGTTTGCTTTTGGTAATTATTGTACAGTGCAGTGAGTCAAGCACACAGCTAGCACTACGCCCAGGCTTAATAATAATAACAAACTCCTTCAAATGCTTTGATAAAGCAATTTTTTATGCTAAAAAGCATATAACCAATTCACAAAAATGAATTTTGACATATCAAGCAATGAGAGAGGTGATGATTTTGGAGTCCCCCTAACCTAGGGGGAGGACCAAGCAGATGCCTTGAACACAAAAAGCATATCATGTGAACGATTCAATGGTGGTCCCTTCCTCCTAGGACCACCCCAAGCACAGTTATGGGCAAAAATACAATCCCAACCAAAGGCCCTGCAAAGCATTATGGGACGAGATTAGCAGTGGGCAGTGAATATTATAGTGTCCAATATCAAAATAATTCTACAAAGAGTTGCAGTTCAACTAGTCGTCACTGGGTGTCGTCCCTCACGAGTCAAATGCAAAAGCTTCATGAAAGGTTTTCAATACTTTTGCATTTCACTCTTGAGGGACGACACTAGTGACTGACTAGTTGAACTGCAGCTCTCTGTAGAATTATTTTGATATTGAACACTATATATTCACTGCCCACTGCTAATCATAATGCTGCAGGACCTTGATTGGATGTATTTTGCCCATAACTGTGAAGTGATCCTAGGAAGAATCGTTCAATAAGATGTGCTTTTTGTTTTCAAGACATCTGCTTGGTTGTTGGTTCTCTCCTAAGTTAGTGAGGATACCAAAATCATCACCTCTCTCACTGCTTGTTAACTTTTTGTTTTCACTTTAGTGAAATGACTATATGCATTTTTAGCATATAAAGACAGAGATATTTATTTTATCTTAACTTGCACTGTACAAGTTTGCTTTTGGTAATTATTGTACAGTGCAGTCAAGCACACAGCTACGCACTACGCAATTTGCATAGCTACGTGTAGTTGAAGCTGTACTTCACGTAGCTACGTGAAGTGCTACTACGCAAACTACGCCCGGGCTTACTTGTGTCCCATAGCAACATAGATTGAGGGAGGCAAACAGTGCAGTGCAAATAAGACATACCTTTGGTCATGTGCAGACAAACATCACCCATGGGGGCTGACACTGTCAACATTCATCAATGACAGAAGTGACCATCAGAATGCAGACCCACATATTTGCACCAATGGGCACACAAATGCAGATACCCTGTGGAGACTGTAGATGTGAGGTGAACAGATACCATACCATGGCAGCAATGGGACACACAAACAATGATCATTGTGCTGACTGATGACCTAGGAGTCCCAGGGACAGCAGGGGAACCACACCAAACAACATAAAGCCAATGGCACACTAAAGATATGCCAATGCAGTGGTGCAGATGCACAAACAGGCAGACCCACACTGCACATCAAACACAACAGGTGAGGGGGGGGTACCAGTGTCCCCAGGCAACCACACAACACATGAGGAGGCCTGAATACCAATTACACAGATGTGCATACAGTGCCACACAAAGGCAACTCATGGATCCAAATCCCCTATGTGGGCAATCAGGCATTGTCAGATGAGAGGGAGCACAAATCACACATGTCACACAAGCATGTAGGAACAGCAACTGACACAGCAAGACACAGAGACACCACAGCACTACCCCCAGGGCCCCCACAATGTGGTGACCCTGGGCTGCATTACAATCCCACTCTGATGACAAAGCTAGATGTCGTTCACACTGTGAACCACAGTCATGTGTCCTGAGCAACAAACTACCATCACACCTACACAAGCACAAATCAATCAGCACGGCCAGTAAGCCAAGGGCAACATGGAGGCAGGGGACTAGCCGGCCAACAACTCTCATCTGCACACACTCAACACCACACACCTCGACCTCCAACAATGTGCAGCAGTGAAGCTCACATGCACTGGTGATATTGCACATGCACCCATGACAATCCCAGGGGGGGTGGTGGGAACCAAGGTGCAGAAACACATCACACATGGCCACTCAACAAGACTCCTGAATGTCTGACACACTGCACACTACACTGTACATGGACATGACGGCAATACCACACAAACCAATGGGATCCCTGTCACAGTCACACACCAATGAAGAAGCCAAGGTCACCCACAAAGAACACACATAGACAACTACAAACATTGCAGCCCTGACCCTGAGGAGTGCCAGCAGTCACACACACAATGTGTCACAACCAATGCAAGCTAACACAAACCGGAAATCACATGACAGGTGTAAACAACAAGTGCCAAGGGGAATCCTGACTGTGACCCATCAGCATCTGCCCACAAACTCAGCCCTGACAGCAAACACACCTATGGGTGACACCCTGATGACCAGTAATGTGCCATGCACCCACATCACAGAGAACCCAGGGAGAAGACTTTGGGGGAACATAGGTCAACTCAGCAAGCATCACAAACAGGAACATCACTAGGGATCCCAGCATGCACAGCAAAATGGAAGTGAACACACAGACATGCTCATACAACACACACCTTGGGCGCAGGCGATGTCACAGGAGTACACACTGCCATGAGGGGACTCCACTCCTGTGTGAGGAAAGCTGTGCCATATGTCGCATCAGTAGGGCTCCATCATGTCAGCAGAACACTTGGTCACACAGTCAACAATTAGCACCAAATGAAGGCTCCCGTCACATCAGCCTGGTCATGGGAGTGTCAACGAAATCATCAGCACAGATCCAACACACATGTATAGCAAGTTGCACTGACAACACAGATGAGTCCTTCCCCATTGATGCCCAAACCTGCATGTCCAGTGGAGATGGCCACACGGTCAGGGAACTAGACTAATTGAACAATGGCAAGCACAACAGATGTGCAGGGGTGGAAGCCACAGATGTGACATTGCTAATGTAAGTAGGAAATCCCATTGCCAAATATTGAAAACATGACACCCTCAGATGCTGCTAAGGATGACATGGATACACCACAGGATAGGACACAGTCCCCCTGGACCACATGGGTTCCGGCACAGTAACACTTCATTTTCATGAGACCAAATATCACCATCACTGCAGCAAGGGCATGGTTAGCATCATCAACATCATGTACATCAGAAGCAAAAGCACTAGAGAACAGAAAGTTGCTTTATTCAGCATATGTGTGTTCGAAACTTGAAGTCATTTAAAAAATAAACAAAGGCCAATGGCCAGTCCATCATGAAAGTCAAAACAGGGTGACAGTGGCAGATGTCACCCTACGCATGCCTGCACT
The DNA here is from genome assembly GCA_963921515.1 of Calotriton arnoldi. Lineage (NCBI taxonomy): Eukaryota > Metazoa > Chordata > Amphibia > Caudata > Salamandridae > Calotriton > Calotriton arnoldi. The sequence goes on from CAWUFW010008353.1 coordinate 489,881, forward strand.
GATAAAAACCAGGGACAATCCCCTAGGAGGGGCATACGGGGGGGCAGGCCAGGCACCGCAGGGACAGGATCAGGGCTCACCAGGAGGAGGCAGGGAAGGGGTGGTGGTTGCTGGAGAGCCACTGACAACTGCAGTGGAGGTGTCTGACATGGTGTGTGCCGGCACAACTGGGGGGCATGACTCAGATGGTGTGGGTGCCGGCACGACTGCAGTGGACCGTGCAGATGGAGTGGACAGGTTCGCCACTGCAGTGCCCAAGTCAGACAGGGTGGTAGTGGACTCCACTGCAGTGCCTACCTCCAGGGGAGGAGAATGGGGATCAGGTAAGGTGGGCAGGACAGAGGGGGAGGACACCCTCACCACACCAGTGGCACAGACAAGCGCAGCGGGGGTGTGGGGCCGGAAGAGCAAGTGGCAGGGGGAGAAGGCCTGATCCTTTTGGGGATGGTGTATCTGTGGGTGGGGGAACCTGGGGCAGGGTGTGGTGGGGGCACCTGTGGAGTGGGGGCCTGAGGGATGGAGGAAGGAGACTTGGTGCCTGAGCTGCAGGGCGGCAGCGGGGTCTTGCTCTTCCGGGTCCGGGGGGACTTGCGGGTGGGGGCGTCAGTCGGTCTGCGCCTGGGGGAGGGTGTCCGTGGGCGAGGGGCACTCCGCTCCGTGTGGGTGGGCTTCCTCTTCCCCCTGAATGCTGTATCAGCTGGATCGGAGGAGAAGATGCCGAGGTCACTGAGGAAGAGCCACTGTGTCTTTGGGGTTGCAGGTGAGGCAAGGGAGGGGGCTTTGGAGGGAGAGGCAACTGAGGACTGCGCAGTGCTCGTGGATGCGTGTGTGTGTGCCTGGGCCCCATCCCCTGTGAGTGTGGTTTCAGTCCCCTGACTGTGCGTGTGTGTGCGTCTTGTTTGTGGCGTGTGTGTCTGTGTGCTGCACGTGTCTGTGCTGGTGTGTGTCTGTGCCGGTGTGTGTGTGCTTGGGACAGGTAAGGTGCTGGGGAGTGTGGATGGGGCAGAGGCAGGAGGGGTGAGGGACTGTCGGAGGAGGGACACTGCTGCCGTCAGGGAGGAGTCCATGGACCTATTGCCCCTCTGTAGGGCAGACATGCCCGATGAGATGCCCTCCATGAACGACACCAGCTGAGTCAACAGAGTGGTGTGTGCATGGAGGACACTCAGCATCGCTGTCTGCCCTACATGGAGCTGGCGAAGGAGGTACACAGACTCCTCACTCAGGGCAGCAGGGGACACAGGGGCAGGGGGTGCGGTGCCTGGCCCGAAGGAGACACGCTCCCGAACATGGGAGCCTCCACGGACCTCGGGAATGGGAGCCAATGGGAGGGCGGTGGTGGTGGTGGTGGTGGCGGGGACAGCAACACTAGCTGGGGTGTGGTGGCTGCTGACACCCACCTCCATAAGGGAGTCATCCACCGAGCTGCTCTGGTCCTCAGCTGAGGTGGATGGTGCTGATGACTCCTCGGTGTGGCTCCCCTCGCCCTCCGTGCCACTGGGTCCCTCCGACCATTCCTCGGCTGCTGTCCCAGTCTGGCTCTGCGGCTCCTCCTGGTCCGTGGAGCTGTCCCCTCCTGTGGCCGTGGATGTATCTGCAATCAATAGGGAAACAGACAGACATCAGTCACCTGCACCGAACGCACACACCACAGTAAGTACAGCACATTACAGAGCAAGCCCTGGCATCCTTAGTTGAACATTGCCAAAAGTGCCCAAACAGAACAGGAGAAGCCAATTGTCAGTCTGATGGTCAACCTTGGCACTCACATCCCACCTGGCCTTGCACCCATCTGTCTGGTGTCTGTTGGATGGCAATACCCCAGTGTGGACACATGCACCACCTACACAGTAGTTGGACAGTGCAGAGAACCTGGTGAAGCATGTGAACATGCACACATCACAACTCTTGCCACTGAGTCAGTACAGGTGTCCGGATGAAAGGGATGCCCAGAGTCAAATAGGAAATGCATGTGAGGCATACCAGCGACAGACACCATGATGCACCCATGTCTTGATAGCCATTGCCACAATGGTGTGCATGTAGCACATGTCACTCCCCTGCAGGATCACTAATAGGAAGTCACATGCCATGGCACAGGCATGCCTGCTAAGTCATACATCACTGTCTCCAGTCACATGGGCAGGGCAGCCAGACAACAACATTCTGCACTGTGTCACAATAGTAGGTCATGGGGAATGCAAGTCCTGGAGCTGAACAAGTGCACATGTACATCCCCCACACACCACATCATCTGAACACTTATCTGTCCAGGTCATACCGATTGGACATATGGGAGACCTGTAACACTACCCTCTGAACCTGAGCACCTCACAATCTGCTGTGAATGGGAAACAGCTGCCTGAACTTCACATTCGCATACCCCAGTCTGCATGGTCAGGTGATCAAACACCTATGTGTCACACAAGTATCGTCTCCTATGGTCACATCTCCGGTGGCATGCTGAGCCCCAACCGAGAAACACCCCAGCAGACCTGACAACGAAGCCACACCACACTGACACAGAGGCAGACACCTGAGGGGACAAATCACTGAGCACAACGTGTCAGCTGATACACGGGAGTGGGAGTACAGAGTGTATTGTATGGCCTGGAGTAGGCATGACTGTCCTGCCCCACATGAATGAGGGATGAGCCCTGGACAGTAGGCAGCTGGCTAAGTATGTGTGACACACGTAATATACACACTCCTGGGGCCCAAACATTGTTCCCACCCGCAGCATGGGTGTGTGCCAGATACCCCAGGCACATGTGGTGGATCAGCTCTGCAATTGGACCACATATCAAAGTAACACGCAGATTACATGTCAGAACACAGGCATTGTGTAAGCAATGGACCCACCCATGATGCCCACCACAGAGTTAGGGAAACAGATGCTGTCCCCACCTTGAGTCAAGCAAACTGCAAGGACACAGTACCCAAGTGACACAATTCCCTGACTGTAAGGGCCACACCAGGGTATCAGATGAGGAGTGGGCAGTGCACAATAGAGGGACATGGGTCCTGGACCACATGACTGATGTACTGTGGAAGTTTAACCAGGCCAGAGGAGGGCACATAGCATGGCAGACATAGTTCACAATGCAGTCATGGACTCACCCCCTCCTTGCTGCTCTCTGGCCTTCAGCTGCCCATCCAGATCAGGGAAGACCACCGCCAGGATCCTGAGCATGTGGGGGTCAGGGTCCGGTGTCCGCCCCTCCTGCGAGGAGGCGACAGCTTCAGCTGGACCCGTGCGATCCTCCGGGTCCAGCCCCGAAGGTCCTGCCACCTCTTCTGGCAGTTGCGGATCCGGCGCTTGTAGACCCCCACGGATCTCACTGCCCGGACGATGGTCAGCCATATCTGCTGCTTCTGGTGGGCATCAACCTGTGAGGATGACAAAGTGAGAATGCCATTACTACACATGCAACATATCCGTGCATTACACAGTTGTATATACATGTCTCAATCATAGGGGCACATGATGTACACAGGCAATGCAACGATGGCCATGGACAGTATGCCAGCAGTTACTACATGGTATCATTGCCTGGGAAGTAAAACCTTGTTTAAATGCACTGTCACTGCACTATACCTGTCCAGTGCATGTAACTACACACTATGGGGGGTGACAACTACTCAGTGAGCCTGCTAGCCAGTGGCGTGCAGACTGTTAGCCTTGCTAGTCAGACAACATGCACATTTAGAAAGGCAGTGGACAGAACACTCACCTGCTCCCCTGCTTTCCCATACAGCTTGCTGTACTGTGGAAGGAGGTTGTCCAGCAGGGCCTGGTTCTCCTCAGTGCTGAAGGCTGGGGCTCTCTCCACAGTACGTGCCATTGCAGGGTCCAGAGGGTGCAGATACAGCAGCAGTGTAGTGGCAGATGTCGTCCTGGAGCATGTAGTGCAGGCAAGTGAGCTCTCAGGGGAACAGCCAGCATTATATGTGTGCTGCAGAGGCAGATACTGTCCCATGTGTCCAAAGTGATAGGTCCAAGTCGTTTGCATCTTCTGAATCTGGCCAATCCATGGAATTGCACCACTTACACACGCCCCAGCATCCTTCAAAAGTTCAACTTCATGACACCCATGAATTTGCAACATTGTTGTGGGTGACCAACTGAATTTACAGCATCAGACTCATTCAAAATTTGAAAACGCGTCCGTTGCCAGGCCAGGCCATAGCCAATGGGTGCGCACCGATCGGTCCATTGCTGTTCAACACGTACCCAGGATACAACGTGTACCCGCACACATTGAATTCAATGGGCCGGCCGGGCACACCGATCGGTCCATTGCTGTTCAACGCGTACCCAGGATACAACGCGTACCCGCACATTGAATGCAATGGGCCGGCCGGGCACACCGATCGGTCCATTGCTGTTCAACGCGTATTGCGAATACAACGCGTACCAGCACACATTGAATGCAATGGCCAATGTGTGCGCACTGATTGGTCCATTGCTGTCCAACGCGTTTTGCGAATACAACGCGTACCAGCACACATTGAATGCAATGGCCAATGTGTGCGCACCGATTGGTCCATTGCTGTCCAACGCGTATTGCGAATACAACGCGTACCAGCACACATTGAATGCAATGGCCAATGTGTGCGCACCGATCGGTCCATTGCTGTCCAACGCGTATTGCGAATACAACGCGTACCAGCTCACATTGAATGCAATGGCCAATGTGTGCGCACCGATCGGTCCATTGCTGTCCAACGCGTCCCTGTACAAGTCACTGGCATATGTCACCATGCCTGTCACAGGTGAACATATGCCAGCCACATATACTTCCCAGGGAGTGAGGGGCACACCTACAACACCACAGCCTGTCCAAACTGTATCCTACGGCATGTAAGGCTGCATTACCTATTCCGTGTATGGGGGTGAACATGTTGTTCTGTGGGTGTCACTTGGGGGCAGCCACCCCCAGGCTGTGCACGTGTTCATGGGGACAGAATCCTTGGTGTTTCGTGTACATGACCACTGTGATGTGCAACTGTTCATATCTAAGCATGTGGCATGGTCACATTTCACGGTGGTGTATGTGTATGTCATGTCACATACCCCTGAGTCCCATGTGGGACGGTATGTTTAACCCAGGGTGACCCATTGGCACAATAGTGATGGTCCTCCACAGTCTGTGTGCATGTTGTGTTTACAATGTCTCTGATTTCAAGTGCACAATGGGAGGCAGTCTCCATATCCACGTTGTTTGTGCATGGACTTTGATGTTGTGCGTGTGTGTGTCACAGACGTCTATGTCTGTCCTGCCGAGGCAACAGGGACCACTACTTGTGGGGGTCATGGTTGTTTTGCTGTGGTGTATACATGATACACCATGTCATGCCAGTGTCCATGTGGCAATACAGGGTCCCTGGGAATCTACCTGTCATTGAGCTGTGATGCCTGGGGCACATCTGTCCTCACATGTCACTGTGGGGTGTGTTTGTAACGTGGCAGCAGGAGATGGGAACTGGGACACGGCCTCATGATATCCAATGGCACAACCTGGGACTTATTGATGCCACTTGTTGAACTGTGATGTTAGATGTTGGCCATGTATGTGCCATACATATCCTTACGGAACTGCACAAATCATGTACTTGTGCCTCATAATGATGTATCATGTGATATTGAGTGTGTTCAATGCCACATATGTGGGGTGACTGACAATCTTGCTTTCTTCACCTATGCACTGCAGGGCACCAGATGTCCTTAGACCATTCCCTGACCTGGCAACGATGGTGGAACGTGACAGCATCCGACGGTACCGCTTCACCAGGCAGCTGATTGAGGATTTGACAGTGTGCTTGGCACCACATTTGCCACCTGGCCGGCCGTACCCTACAGCGCTGACCCCCAAGGTGAAGGTGATGGCAGCCCTACACTTCTTTGCCACCGGTACCTTTCAACACACTGTGGCGACTGCTGGTGGGATGTCACAGACCATGCTCCGCCGTGTGCTCCGCGATGTTTTGGAGGCTATGTTGATATACCTGAACCAGTACATCTATTTCCCTAGACTCCAACAACTCACTGGCATGAAGAGTGACTTCTATGCCCTGGGGAGGATGCCGCATGTCATTGGCTCCATTGATGGGACACATGTGGCTTTGGTACCACCACAGGCCCAAGAGCAGGCATACAGGAACCGCAAACACTACCACTCGGTCAATGCACTGGTGGTCTGTCTTGCAGATATGAGCATCTCACACGTGTGTGCCCGTTTCCCTGGTTCTGCACACGATGCCTACGTGATGAGGAGTAGTCGCATCCCGAGGATGATGTCACAGATGCGGAACCAGCGTGCCTGGCTTGTTAGTGTGTAATGACTTTGTACCATTGTGTGTGTTCTGCAATGTAGTGTTCCACCCTCTTTTCCAACTCAGCTAATGTGCGATTGTCTGTATGTGGGTGACTCCGGATACCCCAACATGCCGTGGTTGCTGACGCCCCTCAGGAACACTGTGACACCAGCCCAGATGCGCTACAATGAGGCACATGGTCGGACCAGGAGAGTGATTGAGTGGACATTTGGTCTCCTGAAGAGCCGCTTACGCTGCCTGGACAAGACAGGAGGGTCCCTCCCATATGCCCCAGCAAAGGTGTGCAAGATTGTCATCGTCTGCTGCATGCTACACAACCTGGCAGTGCGGAAGGAGTTGCCTCTCATCCTGGATGACGATGACCAACGTCCGCCACCTGTGGAGGATCCTGGCCTGGACCACGATGCCAGTGATGATGATGATGATGATGGTGATGTCCGCACACAGCTCATCACCAACTTCTTCAGCTGAATGTGAGTATCCAGAGATGTCATGTCAATGATGTGAGTTTGCATGATATGTGTTGGTGGTGCTCTGGTGCTGTTTGAGTGTGTCCGTGGGCTACATGACTGTATGCGTGTAGCGATGTGTCCTTACAGGTAGTCTGTACTCCCCAACAGTGTTGACATGCTAACTTGGTTCTGGGTGGGTATCTTGTGACATGTATTGGGCATGAGTATTGCAGTTCTGTCCTGTTCTTCAGTGCTTTTGACTGTGTGTCATTTCTGTCCTTCACAGGGTACTTTCAGAGTCGTTTGGTCAACTGTGATCCCCGACACCGTGATTCGACTTCCAGGGTGGTAGCTGTCGTGTCCCTACAGGTGATGTGCGCCACACCCATGGACTTCCTTCCTTCTACACTTGTTGACTGTGTGCCCGCTGCCAGGTGGGATTACCTTGCATCTGTGGTGGTTACAACATGTTGCAAATGTGTAATAAACCTGTGCTTCACTTTGTGATGTGCGTTGTCTGTGGTCACACATCTGACTGACATTTGCTTACTGCACCAGTGGGCTAGTTAACACAGACTGTGAATAGGTGTTGGGTCTGTGCAATGCAATGTATTTCCTGGCAACATCAGTGTAGGCGATGAGTCAGATGGCCCTGGTGTGTATGTGTCGTGTAGCCCTGGTGGTGTGTCTCCCTCATATGTGTCACGTCGCCATGACTCACATGCCAGTGTTGTACTTGCTGTAGCAGTTAGCATGCACAGTGTCATTTCACAGATCATCATCGCCACTTCAGAAACAACGTTGGAATCACAACAGAGGCAAGTATGGTGTATTAGTGAGTTTATTGACATACATGTGTGAGTATAGTGCACAGGATGGTGGGTGCTGTACATTGTGATTGTAATCCAAAGTTCCTAGATGATTTGGAAGTCCTGGTAGCAGAAATGTCCAGAGTAAAGTCAATAGTCATCTGATACATTGGTCCAACTTGAGCTCCCCATGTCATGTGGGAGAGTTGTGTTGCATTCGACAGGGTGAACAGTTTGGGCACAAAGGTGATTTTCCAGAACAGGTGTTGGCTTACTGGGGGTTGTGCATGGCCATCAGCCTCTCAGTTGTCCTTCCTCGGACGACCCCTCTTCTTTGGGGGGGACCCTCAAGTGCAGGCTGCTTCGGTGCAGGGGACTCTCCTCCAGAGTCATCCTGCCTCCCTGTGGCAGTTGCAGTTGTTTCAGCACCAGATGTTGTGGGCACACAGGGAGGTGTTGACTGGTTGCTGCTCATCTGGCGGAGGCATTGTAATATGTCCCTATGCACCGCCGTCATCTCTTGCAGTGTGTCCCACTTGGACTCCATGCGGGACATGTGTGAGTCCAAGCGGGCATGATGGGCAGCCTGCTGCTGTTTAATGTCCCTGAGGAGCCCCACTACCTGGCTGAACTCTCCGGTGCTGGACTGGTACGCATCGGCTATGCGTGCCAGTTGTGGGTCATCATGCACTCCAGACCCCTCTGCGAGCAGCGACCTATGTCTCCCACCACCCCTAGCGACACGTGCAGTACCTGAGGTGGCACGCACAGGTGACCCTGGGCCCCCTTGGGGGTTGTTGGTGGTGTTGGTGTCCATGGCCCCACGTTGGTCCAGGGTCCCTGTGCTGGTGGTGGTGGTGCTCCTTGGTCTGTCCATGTCGGCAGGGGTGGTATGTGTGTTGACAGTCGTTGGAGGGGTGGGTGCAGGGGGTGCAGCTGGTGGTCCTGCTGGTGCTGCATGATGACTTGCTGCGGAGGTGCCAGGTGGGTCTTCTTCATCCGAGGAGGGCAGAGGCTGTTCCACACCAGTGAGCTCCATATCCTCTTGAGCCTGGGACGGGGACTCCTCAGCATCTGCTGCTGGGTCCCCATCATCACCTGTTTTTGGGAGACACACACAATGTATGTTATGTTTCTGCAGGCATCAATGGTTGACACACCTGACAGTTGTGACGGTGCCTCTGGATGCGGGCCTGTACATTGCATTGTCCTAAGTTGTCACAGTCAGGGGTTGATATTGGTGTAGCACATTGTCCTGCATTATTTGGGCATTTCTATGTGAATGTTGGGGTGTGTACATGGTCTGCATTGGTTGTATTTGGTTGACATCCGGCCCTCCTTCCCACCCAGCCAGATATTCCGCCATGGAACGTGCTTCCATTGCAGGGAGGGCAAGTTGTCTTTCAGGATGTCAGTCAGTGGTGTCCTGCTGTTGGTTGGTGCACAGTTGCCAGCAGGGCCTTGTGCTCCCCACAGCAGTAGCCAGTGTCAGCCATCTTGTCAGTTGTTTTCCACTCCCTGTGATGTGCGCATGGTTCAGGGTGGTGTTGATGGGACAGTTGTGGGGGTGACCAATATCTGTGACTACCACTCCCATCATGCTATTGCCTCCACCCCACTTCCCAGCATGCCCATACTTACTTGCTTTTGGGTGGACTTCACTGTGTGTGAGTGTGAGAGCAATGGCAAGATGGCTGACTGTGGTGTCCTGCTGTTGATTGGTGGCCAGTTGCCAGCATGGCCTTGTGCTCCCCACAACAGAGCACCAGTGTCAGACATCTTTGATGGGGCTTTCCACTGTCTGTGGGGTGTGCATGCTTGAGTGTGAGCTTGCTGGGCCATGTGGGTGAGGGATGTTGAGCTGTGACTACCACTCCCATCATGCTATTGCCTCCACCCCACTTCCCAGCATGCCCATACTTACTTGCTTTTGGGTGGACTTCACTGTGTGTGAGTGTGAGAGCAATGGCAAGATGGCTGACTGTGGTGTCCTGCTGTTGGTTGGTGGCCAGTTCCCAGCATGGCCTTGTGCTCCCCACAACAGAGCACCAGTGTCAGATATCTTTGATGGGGCTTTCCACTGTCTGTGGGGTGTGCATGCTTGAGTGTGAGCTTGCTGGGCCATGTGGCTGGGTGATGTTGAGCTGTGACTACCACTCCCATCATGCTATTGCCTCCACCCCACTTCCCAGCATGCCCATACTTACTTGCTTTTGGGTGGACTTCACTGTGTGTGAGTGTGAGAGCAATGGCAAGATGGCTGACAGTGGTGTCCTGCTGTTGGTTGGTGGCCAGTTCCCAGCATGGCCTTGGGCTCCCCACAACAGAGCACCAGTGTCAGACATCTTTGATGGGGCTTTCCACTCTCTGTGGGGTGTGCATGCTTGAGTGTGAGCTTGCTGGGCCATGTGGGTGAGGGATGTTGAGCTGTGACTACCACTCCCATCATGCTATTGCCTCCACCCCCCTTCCCAGCATGCCCATGCTTCCTTCCCTTTGACTCTGCTTCCCTGTGGGGTTGTGTGACTGTGCTGACAAGATGGCTGACAGTGTTATCCTGGGGTTAGTTCTGCTACAGGTCCCATGTGTGTCCCTGTGCTTCACACAGCATGACCCAGGGTTGTGGTTCTTTGTGGGATATTTGATTGGAGTGTGAGGCAATGCATTCTCCCAGGTGAGTTGTGTGGAGTTTGTGTTAGGGGTGTGTGGGTGGAGCTGCTGGTGACTATGGTCTGTGCTGTGAGTCCTCCTTCCCACCCAGCCAGATATCCCACCATGGAACGTGCTTCCATTGCAGGGAGTGCAAGTTGTCATTCAGGATGTCAGTCAGTGGTGTCCTGCTGTTGGTTGGTGCACAGTTGCCAGCAGGGCCTTGTGCTCCCCACAGCAGTAGCCAGTGTCAGCCATCTTGTCAGTTGTTTTCCACTCCCTGTGATGTGAGCATGGTTCATGGTGGTGTTGATGTGCGCATTGTGAGGGTGGGCAATATCTGTGACTACGACTCCCATGATGCTATTGGCTACACTGACTTGCCCAGCATACACAGAATTCCTTTCTTTCAGTGGGCTTCACTGTGTGGTGGTGTTGTAGTGGTGGCTACATGTCTGGATGTGTTTGTTAGTTATATTTGTGCCACTGCCTAGCTGTAGTTGTAGTTGTGTTTGTACATGTGATGAGACAGTTACATGTCACTATGAGATGGCATGTGTTGTGTTTATCTGACTGACATACACATTTTGGGATGATTCTGTTCTAGTTGCTGTGTATTTGCTAAGGGTGCATGGTTTGACTCTCCCCTTGACAGTGATGTGTGTGTATTGTCGCACAATATTGTGTACATTTGTTGTGTACTCACCAGGCTCTGGGATGTTTTCTAGTCCATATACGCTCACTGGTGGTAGGATGGCCCGCACCTTCTCCTCCCAGGGCCTGAGGTATACTGGCTTGGCAGGAGGGCCACTGCCGGTGTGTTGGCTCAAGATGTAGTCCTTCTTCAACAGCTCCCTGACCCTCCTGCGCACGTCATACCACCTGTTCTGGATGTCTATCTTTGTGCGCAAACATGGTGATTGTGCGTTCACCCTGTCGACGATCCTCTCCCACATCTTGGTTTTCTGCGCCATGGGTGTCTGTTGGACCAGTGTACCAAACAGCTGTGGCTCTACCCTGAGGATCTCATCTACCAGGACTTCCAATTCACTATCTAGGAACTTATGATTCTTCTTTGGGGGCATGGTGATGGGTGGTGATGGTGAGTGATGTGTGTGTTGGTGTGCAGGTGAAGGTGTGTGAGTGTGTGTTTTTCTGGGTGTATGTGAGGTTGCTATTTGTTGAGGTGCTGATGGTGTGTGGCTTGTGTGATGGATGAGCTGTGAGTGTATGGTTGCTGTCTGTTGAGTGCTGACAGGTAATTTGAATTTGCAAAGGATCATGGTAGGGATTTGTGTCCTTTATATGGGTGGAGTTGTGGGTGTGTCTTTGTTCCCTGCCCCCCCCAGTATTTATTGGCTTTGTAATTGCTTGTTTGGCCTTTTTTGTGTATTTTCCCTTTGTACTTTTCGTGCATGTAGGAGACGTTCTTGTGACCGAGTCTGACCCTGCAGTTGTCTCGTACGAGCTTCTCCGATTCGTTCACGCTGTGTTTGTGCTGTTTTCTATGCTGCGTACGCGTCGGTCGCGGTGTTTTGGGTTGCTTCGGCTCGCAGTTTTGTATGCGTGTCGGTCGTACGGCTTGTCCTCCGTGCGACTCGGTCGTGTTTTCCACGCGTTGCATCGTACTTGGCGGGTAGGAGTTCGCGGGTACGTTTCGTTCGGGATTGTTCCGGGTGCGTGTCGGTCGGTTAGATTCACGTGTTTTTCCGGCCGGATTGCTGTTTTCCGCGCGGCTCGGTCGTTCGGCTTGTGTTCCGTACGAGTCGGTCGAGTTTTGCACGCTTCTCATCGTACTTTGCGGGTCGGGCTGCACCGGTACGTGTCGGTCGGAATTAATTCCGGCTCCGAGTCGGTCGGTACGTTTTCCGGCCCGAATCGGAATTGACCCCTAAGTGTTAACACTCAAAAGCTGCACTCGGGTCTGCTGGACCCAGGAGAGTTGCTGGAGTGCAATTTGGTCACCCAAGATGGACACTAGCCTCAGATAAAGGAAATCACTGGTTTAGCTGTAATTAGAGATCAATAGCTCAGTGGAAACTGGTTTTTGGCTGGTTTTCAATCAGGCTCTGAGGAACATCAACCCTTGTATCCATAGTCACCCCCACTGTGTCCATGGACCGAAAGGTGGCCCCTGGGAGACTCCTTTCACTGCATAAGCATACTTCAGCATCCTTTATCTCTTATATCAGGACCACTCCATTGAAGTCTATGGCAGTCCACCGATAGAACCTGGCACTGGAATGGAAACTGCTTTAACTGCAAGGTAACTGTCCTGCTAAGCCTCATTGGCCCCAGTGACTCACTCCCAGTCAGAGTTGGTCACCCAAAGTGGGTTGGAGTAGTCCCTTACAACTTTACAAAAGTTTTTCAAGTAACCACTAAGTATGGTAGTTGCCAATGCCTGTTTGCCATTTGAATAAAAAGAAGGGATGTAATATCTGCTTTATAATTTATATCTCTGGAACCCTACAGTGGATTTTATTCAGTTTGGTGTCTAAAAATTCATAAAATAAGAGCTATTTTTATAAATTGATGTTGTAATTTCTTTTCGTCATGTTACTCTCTTATTCAACTGTTTTGGTACTTCTAAATGCTTTGCGCTTGTTCCTTTGACAAAATCTGACTGCTCGAAGCGACAGCTACCCAGGGTTGAGCTCAGGTTTTGTAAACTAGCCTTACTGGACCTAAGATGGGTCTGTGAGTATATTATATGGAGAGATTGGACAACCATGCCATATAATAAACCGTTTTCCTCATACAAAGCACATGAGTGTTGCTACCATATTCACAGTAACGCCATGAATCAGTAATTGTGTTACTGCACATGGTTATCACGGTATTATCATGAGTTTAGCTTTAATATGGAATAGTATATCCATGAGACTTTTCTGCATTTATTGGTGCAATTATCAATTACTGGTGCTTATTGCATGCGTTGCCTCTGCCCTAATGTCATGAGGTTTACATGCATAACACCACATTTGCAAAATGGTATTTCCATATCACTTTAATTAGCAAAAAGTGTTAAATGTGTATTCCCCTGAATCAAATTTACTTTTGCAAAGATCAGACCTCTTAACAAAGGATTAAATATTGCTTACTTTACATCTCACAGAGGGATCTAAATCAGAGTGAACGAGCCCACATTTAAACCTCTGACCTGCAGGAGGCATGTAGCTCTCAGCACCACAGGATTAACATACTGAGGTATTTTATCTGAAAAAGTGTAAACAAAAGAATAATTCTTAAAGGAGCAGAACAGAACATTCAAAAAATAAAAAAAACGGAGTCAAATGCGAATGGCCCCATTGGCGCATACACAATGAGTAACATGCAGGGCTGTTAGATGGATAGAGTTACACTGGCAGTGAAGGATATCCTTTGTAATAAGGAGGTTTAGAATGTGTATTTAAGGCCCCCAGGTCATTCTTATTATTATCCTCATCTTTCAACACTCATTTCTATCCCAATTAAATTCCACATCTCTAGCTAATCATCCTGACTGTTGCAACCAGAAGTATGAATTATGAATCTTGCTCTTTAAATATTCGCTTTTGTATTTTTGTTTGTTTTCAAATAAGCTTTTATACATTCTTGCCATGAGAAATAGGAAATGTACGTGCTCCTATCTTAGCAATATTTTATTTTTTTCCCTCAAGCGGATTGTTAAACTCATATTGATTGTGGCGCCATCAACAAAATATGTAAATACATTCTCATCTTTTTCTGATATCTTTGACTAGCTACCTGCTTGTTTCAAGACCTTAATAATATGCATCAACTTTGGGATGTCTCATTTGACAGCTCTGACGCTGGAGTGTCATGCTATGATATAAACCACTGTCCACTCTATATTGCCAGTTTTCCACTGTAGATTTTGCACGCTAATTGCTTTTTAGCTTCTGTCTAACTTTACAAACGTTGGGTTTTAACAGTGCAATTCAGGCATCCTAGCAAGGGTACATTTCTCGCAATAGAAACAAATACCACATTGAACAACATAAAGCTCCCGAATGGACATCATTTTGTAACACTTTTTTTGCATCTTTACAGGCTAAACATGCACCCTATTGGTAAAATATCGGACCGGCTTTGGTTTGTGCAGTAACTTTAATATCTGATTGGAAATACCCTGTCCTACATTCCAAACACGTATTTACTCGAGCATGTGAGATGTACTCAAGTATTAAAAACTAACCTGAACATTTAGGAGTTTCTGGAAAGGTAGTCTCGCATGGCATGTGGCCAGGCTCCTTGGCTGGGATGCGGCATTTGGTTTTGGCATACTCATGGGGAACATCGTTTGAAGCCTTGCAATCTTTTCCCGCCAAACGCTAATCCCCATTCGCCACAGGTAAGATCCTCGCTTCACACACTCTGCAACCACGTTAGCGTTCTCAAATGCAGCCCAGACCGAGCTGTTGTAATGAAGATAAATGTTTTAAATCAGCCATGCAAAATGCCTATTAAGTTCAAAGCCTGCTTCATATTTAATCAATAAATTCAGCAAATCGTATCCATTTCTAAGTGTGATTAGAAGCATTTAAGATCGAGTAATGATCCTTTCCTGGGTAATAAAGACGTTTATTCTCAAGATCTTTGTGATAGTTTAAACCTTCTGATGTGTTTAATCTCTCTTTTTTTATTTTGCTTTGTATTCTTTAGGGACCAAATCAAGTCTTGGTTACTCATTTTCAGTTTTTATTTGAAGAAAAATACGCACCAGTCATTTTCAAATGAATCCACTTTCTCTGACTTGAACAATTTGCATTCATTCAGTATGTGTGCTGCTTGTTAAAGGGGTATGGCAAAAGGACTGGTCCGGAGTGGCATGTTTTCTAACATAAAGGCCCATCTCACAGATTGAAACACCCTCCATTACCTCGGAGAAGCAAATCAAGTAGAACAGAAGTTTTTAATGTGATCTGGTTCTAATACAAACATATTGAGTGCAGAATATCAACTACCACTATATCGTCAAGGTAAGACTGACTAGGTAACTGCAGATTTACTAGCTTAAGTCCAAATATTGAAAAAAAAGAAAAAAAAAAGAATATATATATATACCCATATACATATACATTTGACCAATCTTCATGAAACTTTCTAAAAAAAAGTTACACAGTTGGTTCTGTGTATCATGAAAAGTTTGGGGGTGATCTGTGCAGTGGGGGCCCGAGAATGTGGGGTGCAAAATAAGGGTGAATTTGTAATGTTAATGTTAATTTTCATAGGAACCTTTAGCCACAGCTACAGCCCGAACCGCTGAATGGACTTACACCAAATTTGGCAGGGAGGTAGATGTTGGTTCAAGAAAGTGCCTTTTGCTTATCTGGTGTAAATCCTTTAAGTAGCTGTTGAGAAATGTAAGTTGAAAATTATAGTGATATCTCTGGTCGCGAAGCTTTGCGAAAAAAGACAAGTTCCTGCAGGGAAATGCCCCACTCTGATTGGCTGCCAACACTTCAACCAGGAAGTGTTGGCAGCCATCTTGGGACTCGGCTGCACCGGCATGACATTAAAGCATTTTTTAATGTAAATTTTTGCAGCGAAATCGCGATATTCGTGAATGCCCAGCAAAAAAGAAAAACCAAGCTCAAGCTCCCGCGCTTGCTTTTAAATAACCCCCGGAGGGGCCAGGTCCTGGGGCATATAATAAATACAGGAGGGGGGCCCTCCTAGCGCTTATCAAACACCTGGGGACTGCCACCTCCCCGGGGCTAAAATAAATAACATATAAAGCGTGGGGAGGCTCCGGCCCCCCACACTCCGGGGACCCCCACCTCCCTGTGGCACACATACAATAATTAAGGGGGTCTGTTGCGGACCCCCGGCTCTGGTGACTACCACCACCCTGGGACAAATTTGAATGAAGGAGGGGGCAGCGTGGCACCCTTTAGGAGCCCTACATGGCCCTGGGGATCGCCACCCCCCAGGACCGGCGCCAGCAATGTCCCGGGGTGTCCACACCTAGGACATTGCAGTTTGCTATGGCAAAACGGAAGCATGCCATTGCAAACAGTGTGCTCCGCTTTGAGCAAGCAAAAGCATTATGCACACTTTGCTTTTTACACACAGGAAGCTGCATGCTAGCAGCTCCCTGGGTGTAAAAAGCAATGCCGGCTCCCACAGGAGGCAGGAGCTGGCCGGGACTGCAGAGCCTTCAGGCTTGTCCCCAAACCCCAACGAGGTGGCCATGCCCTGGGAAATGGAGTCCACAGGGCTGAAAATGGCCGGGAGGGTCCCCGGGGCCTAAGTCGGCCTGGGAAGGGGGGCCACCTGGACCCCTCTCCTTTAAAAAAAAAAAAAAAAAGGCCTCACCACGGGGCCAAAATCAGCCTTGGGAGGGGGGCCACATGGCCGCCCTCCCTTTTAAAAAAGAAAAAAAAAGAAAAAGGGCAGGCCCCAGGATATGGGGTCCCGGGGCTGAAAATGGCCCAGGAGGGTGGGTGCTTGGCCCTCCCCTCCCTTTGAATAAAAATAAATTAAAGCAAAATATAGACTGGGCCCCGGGGGATAGGGTCCACGGGGCACACCTCCTGTTTTTTTAAATAAAAAAATTAAAAGAGGGTCAGGTTCCGGGCCCAAAATGGTCCAGGGAAGGGGGTCATGGTCCCCCCTTCCTAAAAAATAAAATGTAATTAAGCTGGCAACTTGCCAGAGGTCCTGACCCCTTTTTCCACTACTGTGCAAATGCTCCTCCTGGTGCACTGCCGGTGGAGGATGAGGACCCTTGCCTCCTGAGGGCATCAGGACTAAAGTGAACTTCATCCCCGAAGCAATAGTGCCCCAGGAGCTGCGTTTGGAGAGTGGTGGAGAAAGGGGGCGTGGTCTCTGACAACCTCTCAGCAGCCATGTGGGCCTTACTGGAGATAACAGGAGGGGTAGTTGGCCCCGAAGGAACCTGAAGAGCCAAGGGGACTTCATCCCCCAACAAGTAGAGCGCCAGGAGGCATGTTTGCAGAGTAGTGTAGAAAGGGGGCGTGACCACCAAAAACCTCCCAGCAAACTCACTGTGTGGGACTTACTGGAGGTAACAGGAAGACTTGTTGGCCCCCAAGTACCCTGTGGAGCCAAGGGGACGTCATCCCTTAACTAATAGTGCGCCGGAGGTGCCTTTGCAGAGTGGTGGAGAAAGGGGGCGTGGCCTCTGACAACTTCTCAGCAATCCTGCTATGTTGGACTTACTAGAGGTAACAGGAGGGGTAGTTGGCCCCCAACTACCCCTCCTGTTACCTCCAGTAAGTTCCACACAGCGGGATACCTGAGAGCTGGTCGGAGGCCTGCCCCCTTTCTCCAGCACTCTGCAAGAGTGACTACTACTTTAAAAACCATGGAAATTCATTGAAAAAACCAAAGGTTACAGGGATGTTATAGTTAGGAAATATAATTTAAAAAAACCTTAGAAATTCACTGAAAAAACCAAAGGTTACAGGGACGATATAGTTAGGCTGACATTTCACTCATACAAAACCAGAGAAATTTAGCAGTTATAGTTAGTTGAGCTAACTATAACTTGCACCCCCACAATGCACTGCTTATGACCACGCATATTACATCAAGCCTGACATGGTTAGTGACATCACTGATGCCATCACTGATGGAATCTCAAATGGCATCACTGATGACATCACTGATGACATCATCCAGTGGCTCTGACTGTTTTACAAACAATTATGAGTGATAAATATATATACCAAGGTGTATTGGTGAATCTGTGGGCGTATAAGTGCCTGTATGGATGATTCAGTGATGTGTGACTGGCTGTATAAGTGAGGGATTAGGTGTCTCAGTGAATGTATGGGCGAGTGATTAGGTTGTGCGAATGTCTGTATCCGTCTGTCAGTTGGTGTCTAAGTGGCTGTATGGGTTGGTGAGTGGGTACCTGAGTGGCTGTATGGTAACCCTGGGCGTAGTTCACAGAGTTTTGCTACGCGGAACTCCGCGAACTTGTACAAAAACTCTGCGAAGTTCCGTGACTAGCGGAGTGCAGTGCGAACTGCAGTTTGTGCTGATATTCCTGCCGCTCGGGTAGAAATTCTACCCGAGCGGCAGCTCGCGCTCGCGAACTTACCGTTCGCGAGAGGGGAAAAAACTCCGCTGCACATCGCGAAGCGGAGTTTTTTGCACTCCGCGAGCTCCGCGGAGTGCAGAAAACTCTGCGAACTCCACGAACGCAGCGAAGTTCACCGCCCAGGCCTACTGTATGGGAAAAAGATGAAACTATTGCTCTTGCCCGCAGGAGAAGGGGAGCCAGCTGGGACTGCGGGGGCCTTAAGATTCCCCCGTAGTCCCCAGGATGCACACTGGGACCCTGGGTAGGCTCCAGGCCACTCAGGGAAACATGGCTGGGCCCCAGGGGAGGGGGCCCCAGAGCCGAAATCTGCCCTGGAGGTTTGTGTGCATGCCCCCCATTCAATTAAGGCTGGGCTCCGGGGGATGGGGTCTCTGGGGATGAAATCGGCCCAAGGAGAGTGGCTGTGTGGCCCCCGTCCCCCACTGAGTGTGGCAGGCCCCGGGGGATGGGGTCGCCTGGGCTGAAATCAGTTTGGAGAGGGAAGCCGAGCGGGACCTCCTCCCCCATTGAATTGAGGCCCCAGGGGTTAAAGACAACCAAAGAACAATCACATTGCCAAACGCACACAAGGTTACTGGAGACATTTCCTCATGGTGCAATATGCAGCTGTAGTGTAGAGTAGACCCAGGAATTGTACCCAATACAGTAGAAAGTACTCCAATTGGGTATACATTTTGTGCAAAACTGTGGAGTCTTGTTGGATAAACGGGCAAGTGAGCTTCTGTTCTGGTCATGATGTTCATTTCACAGAAATTTACCCTCAACAGGAAGCACTTACAAATATAAACATAGCAGGTGCCCCATTTGAAGCTCTACTTCTGTAAAGTTCAAATGACCCTAATTCCTGGGCTTGGCAAAGGCATAACTAAACACAGAGAAAACAGAGGTCCTATTCTTCAACCAACCAACAGCCTCTCCCTCTGAGCTCTGGTGGCCCTCAGAGCTGAACCGCCCACCGATTCCGGTGGATTCGGCCAGAAATCTGGGGTTTAAATTTGACAATGACCTCTCCTGTAAGACCTAGATCCGCCTGGTCTCCTCCTCCTGCTTCTCAAAGCTGAGAGCTTTGCATAAATTCCTGCACTTCCTGCCGATGGATTGCAGGAAGACAGTGGTCCATGCATTGGTTACGTCCCGGTTAGACTATTCTAATAGTCTCTATCTAGGACTACCAGCCTATCTGGTCCGCAGGCTGCAAATAATACAAAATGCTGCGGCCAGATTAATTAGGAAGGTGCCGTTCCGCCATCACTTGCGGTGCCTCCATTGGCTACCCGTCAAGAGGCTACCCGTCAAGAGGAGGGTCGAGTTTAAGGCGCTCACTCTTGCCTACAGAGCCAACAGAGATTGGGGCCTGGGCTATCTGAGACATAGATTGCAAAACTACCATCAAGACCGGGTTTTGAGATCAAAGAGAGCTGTGTCACTCTGGAATGCTATGCCTCTCCACCTCCGCATGATGGAGTCAGAACCAGCCTTTAGAAGAGCACTGAAAACCTGGCTCTTTAACCTCCCGTAGTTCCCCCCTTTTTGCTTTCCTCACTATGAATCCACAACCCAGCGCCGGGACACCTCAGTTTCATTTATTATTATTATTATTATTATTAAGTGTGAATTCTTGGCAATTCCACATTAAAAGACGATGTGAAATCCTTGGTGGAGATTAATGCATCATTGATCTATTGTAGCGCAATCTATATGTGACTGTGACGAGTGGGTACTATTTTGCCCTCTCCTGGTGAGGGCACAGTCCATGGTTCTCCCTTTAAAATTACTAGGAGTATGCAAAGGTCTTCTAGCCTTTTGCTAGGATGATGGAAAGCTTACCAAAAGACCCCCAGTGCATTTCACGCTGATTTTGGTGGCGCCGAGCACGTGATTGCATCTCTGGGCAGTGCCATTGCTCGGTGGCGCGGCGGGAGGTAAATCCGGCCGCCGGGCTGATACGGGGCATTTGACTGCTTGCCCTCATCGGTGGCCGGGGGTATCTTGAGCGACGCATGGTCCGGGCGGCGGCCCGATAACTTGACCCCCCGCAGCTGACGGTCCCGGCTAAGCGGGTGAGCGGACTGGGAGTACAGTGAGGAGGCCGGGCCTAGACTGGGCCTCAGCGGTCCGCAGATCGGCGGATGGTGTACATCTCGAGTGCGGCCCTTGCTGCCAGTGGATTCCGGAGATCCGCCCCGGTATGTAGACGAACCACCAGCGTGATCGAGAGACACCGTGCCTGGGGCAAATCGCTATAGACCCTGACTTCGGATGGCATGATGTGACGGCGCCAACAGGCCTGCACACAGGGAGGGAGGCGCAGACGACACCTGGGCAGCGCGCAGAGTGGGCAGTGAGCTGCTGGATCCAACGCCTTTCGGGCAGTCACAACTGGGGAGTGCGCTGCGTTGCTTCCCCCTGGGGCGGTGACTTGTGTGCTGCCATCAGACAAGCGGCAGAGAGAGTGGGCCTGGTGTGGGGCCTTAGCGGTCCGCGGATCGGCGGACGGAGTGTTTCAAAGAGGCAACGTCCGGAGGGGAACACGAAACACCAGCGGCGTACAGGTGCCCCAGTGCACGGGTGGAGGTACGTGTTACTCGACGGGGTACGACGTGGGAAGTGGGTCGGGATTGTGGGCCAGAAGACCCGGTGATTTCTAGGCCTCTGTACCACGTCACGACAACACAGGGAAGCGCAAGAGGCAGAGTATCCAGCCCTTCTATTTTCGCCCAACGGGAGTAGCCTGCGCCCCCATCAGTAACTAGTGCAGAAGCTGGGACTCATCGTGTCCGCGACGGAAGGCGCACGACATGGCAGCAGTGCGCGCTAGGAAGGAGAAGTCACTGAAGGAACTCCTCCTAAAGCAGTCGAGGAAGTCAGTGACCCCGGGTGAGAAGGCGGCAAGCACGATGGAGGGCGACGAGTCCCCAGCAACTAAAGCATTCATGGTGGAGCTCTTCACGGCCATAAAGGACGACATCCAGGAACTCAGGTCCCAACTGGCGGCGGACTTGAAAGAGGTGCGTCGTGATGTGGATGAAATCGGGGAGAGAGTGGCGACCCTCGAGGAACACGACGTCAACAGGGCCGAGGAGCTCCATCACCTGCAACAAGACATGCTACGCCTTAGAGAGCAGAACGTCGATCTTCAAGCTCATGCAGAAGATCTGGAGAACCGTTCCAGGCGGAACAATGTGAGGATTAGAGGCGTTCCGTGGAAAGAGGAAGGGGACGACCTCAGGGCATATGTCAGTGCACTGTTCCAGCAGATCCTTGGGGAAGATGAGGTAACAGACATACAAATGGACCGTGTCCATCGAGTGGGCCTCCCGCGAGGTAACAAAGTGCCTCCGCCTGACATTCTCGTGTGTGTACACGATTTCCAATTGAAGGAATGCATTATTCGGAAAGCACGAGAGGCCCAACCCATACAATTCCGCGGACACCAACCAGCCATATTCCAGGATTTGGCAGCCTCCACACTCCTCAAGTGACGGGCAATTAAAGCGGTGACCACTCACCTGCGTGAGAACAATGTTCGTTACTCGTGGGGACACTCCTTCCACCTTATATTCAAACATCATGGCAAGCTGCTGCAAATCCGATCGCTAGAGGAAGCAATGGAGGTCCTTGGACGCTGAACGGCCCAGATCTCAGCGTGCACGCCACTCCACAGGATGGCAGCGAGTAGGCAAGACAACACCAGTCAAGAAACCCGATCAGGCCACGAGGGATAGAGAAAGAGAGGTTGTGCTTTCCACCCTATCGCAAGTATCGGACCGTCCGGCCACCCCGTGAGGTATGCAGATGATGGCTCCGAGATGGGCACATAGAGGGGCGCCGGGGGTATGGCAGGGAGTGTCCGGTTCATCTTCTTGGCTGTCCTTCAGCGACAAGTTGGACACGTGTCAGACCCTTCACGGGCTGGACAGTTGTCTCAGCCACGATCCCCTGGACTTTAACTTCTGTGACAGACTTTGGTCATGTTCTTCTTTTTGAATCCTTTTTTTCTCGATGTTTTAGCGTTTTTTCCTTTCTGGGGATGGGGTTTTTTGGGGTTACAGTTGGGGATCTCCGCACCAGCCCACACGCCAGAGCAGCCTCTTGGTAAGCGAGACAGGGACTATGTGGGTTGTCAGAGGTTTGTTGGACAAGAGGCTAGCACTTTGCACTGCATGCACTACATATAGTACATGGGTAAGGATCTTAAGGTAGTGAGCCTAAATGTTTGTGGGCTAAATAATCCTATAAAACGAGCTGCAGTGCTTTCCCTCCTTGAAAATGCTGAGAGTGACATTTGCCTCCTCCAGGAGACGCATCTGCTTTCCAAAGACACCATGCGCATGCGTGACAAGCGATTCCCGCAACAGGTTTGGTCCACTGGGCCGTCAAAGAAAAATGGAGTCGCTATCTTGTTGCGGTCCCGCTGCCCGTGCAAGGTAATATCGACTGTGGCAGAAATAAAGGAGCGACTGTTGGTCATTAGGGTACAATGGGGGAGGCACACCTCACTATTGGATCGCTTTATGCCCCCAATGAGAAACAGGAACCCTTCCTTCTTTCAGCCTTAGCAGAGGTTCTTTGTTCCCCGGATGCAGCGATTCTGGTTGGGGGAGATTTGAATCTCGTGATGGACGCAGGGTTGGACAGGTCGGGACAGCGGACGCATCAGACTGGGGCTCTCTCCTCTGCAAGGAGGGGATGGCTGGAGGATAATGGGTTGCATGATGTGTGGCGTACTCAACACCCCACAGAGCGGGACTATACATATTATTCTGTCTCGCATAAAACGTATGCTCGGCTCGATCACTTTTTGGCCTCTACTTCTCTCATGCCTAGCCTTCATTCAGCCGCAATTGAGCCCCGCTCTCTTTCTGATCATGCCCCGATTTCTGTCCTTCTACCTGCGCAGCACACATGAGCATTCCCCCCTTGGTGGCGGCTTAGAGAGAATCTATTACACTCTGAAGACGTGGTTAAGCGCATAAGGGACACTATAGTGCACTACGTTCAGGTCAATGATGTAGGTTCCACTTCACTGTCAGCGGTATGGGAGGCCCTAAAGCTCATAGCGCGAGGGGAGTTCATCGCCATTGCGGCAATATATAACGCGCTGCGTAGGGAAAAGCGCGCTGAGTTGGAGAGGGAGGTAGGAGAGCTAGAATCGATCCATAAGCGCACTGGGGCTCCGCGAGTGTGGCGGGAACTGGAGAATCGCAGACGTATGTTAAAACACTTAGATCTGGACAGAGCGGAGCATGCCCTCCTACGGCTGTGCCACAAATTTTACCTTAGCAGTGATAAGTGCGGGAAAATGTTGGCCCATAGACTGCGGGCTAAGACACAGACGTCCCTAATTCAAGCAGTGCGGGATCACTCCGGAGTAGAACAATGTGCCGACGAGCAAATTGTGGAAACCTTCCGTAGTTTTTACAACCACCTATACACAGAGCAGGACCCCCCGCCGCAAGACCCGAGCGCATACCTGAACACGTGTGGGATAACGCCTCTTGCCAGAACCGTGACGGAGGAGCTGGATTCTGAAATCCGCATAGAGGAAGTGATTTCGGCTATCTCTAGATTGAAATTGGCCAAATCGCCGGGTCCGGATGGATTCCCGGCCTCCTTTTATAAAAAGTTTTGTGCGGAGCTGGCTCCCTTTTTAACCAAATTGTTTAATTCCTTTCTAACGACAGGGGAGGTGACGCCTTCGAAGTCTGAAGCGGCGATCTCCGTTATTTTGAAACCTGGTAAAGGCTCACGGGAATGCGGGTCCTACAGACCAATTTCACTCCTCAACATCGACGCAAAGCTCTTTACGGGAATTCTAGCGGCGCGCCTCAATCCCCTTATGGCCGACATTATAGACCCAGATCAATCGGGTTTTATTCCCACAAGGCAAGAGGGAGACAATGCCAAAAGGCATACAGCGGTCCTGACGTCAGTCCTTTCTATTATCAATAGACGCCGAAAAGGCCTTTGATCGTTTGGGTTGGGACTATTTATTCGCAGTGCTACGTGGCTATGGGCTTGGTGATAATTTCTTGAAATGGATTAGGTGCATATATTGCACGCCTAAGGCGTTCGTGCAGGTTAATGGGTGCAGATCGGCCTTCTTTTCCATCGCCCGAGGGACGCGCCAGGGCTGCCCCTTGGCCCCGCTCTTATTTGCGCTCTATATGGAGCCTTTCGCTCAGCGGATCCGGGCTAACCATCGTGTCATTGGTCTTAAGTTCGGAGCGGACGTACATAAAATTAGTCTATACGTAGACAATGTGATCCTCTCTCTCACACAGCCCCAGACGACCCTGCCCGCTTTGCTTGATGAACTCACTGCATTTGGGGAAGTCTCTGGATTTAAAGTGAACCTAGGTAAACCGCTGATCCTGAACCTATCAATCCCCCCCTGCTGACGTGGAGACCCTGCAAAGGAGTTTCACCTTCCACTGGACGCAGACCGATATAACATATCTGGGATTTAAGCTGACTCCGACCATTACTAAGACGGTCTCGCTAAATTATGCCCTGCTACTGGAACACACGACCAAGGCGCTGGACGCCTGGTCGCGCCATTGGTTGGCATGGTTCGGGAGGATTGCAGAGGTGAAAATGACTGTTCTCCCACGGATCCTGTATTTATTTCAGATGCTCCCAATGACCCCGCCGCCCGGAGCGCTTAAAAAATTACAATCTCTTATTAATAGATTTGTTTGGGAAGGGAAAAAGCCACGTCTCTCTCTTGCTCAAATGACTTGCACGAAAGCTCAGGGTGGATTGGGTCTCCCCCTAATAGGTGGCTACTACCAAGCATCATGCCTTCGATACCTAGTGGAATGAAATAGGCCTCTGTCCAGTAAACACTGGAATTTTATGGATCAATCAGTCGCTGGTGTGAACATTTGGAGGGAACTGTGGTTACCCCGCAAACATAGAGCATGGGGGCTAAACTCCTCCCCTGTTACCTCACCTACCCTCAAGGTGTGGGACAGAGTGGCCCTATCGAAAGGGTGGACGTCCTTTCCCTCGACTATGTCCCCCATCGTGGACAACCCTGATTTCCCACCGGGGCAGGCATTTGCAGTGTTTCAGAGGTGGCGTGAGGAAGGCTGCAAGAGGGTGGGGTCCCTTTTCGATACGGAGGGGTTGATCCCCTTTAAGCAACTTCGGAAGGATTATGATCTCCTAGCAACGTACGCATTTCCCTATGGTCAGGTATGTCACTGGGTTACCAGGCCCCCAATTACGCCCGCATGTCCAGGCCCCTCACTGCGTTCGAAAGGTGGTTGGTGCGCAAGACGGACGATCGCCGGCTTATCTCCGAACTATATTCCATGCTTATGACAAACCCCTCAGGACACCGTACAAGAGCTCAGGTGCGCTGGGAAACGGAATTGGGTAGGCCCTTAACCCCTAAGGAGTGGGAGCACATTCTTTACAGAACACACCATACTGCACATAGCACAGCTGGGGTGGAGTCCGCTTTTAAAGTAGTCATGTACTGGTACTACACCCCGGCCCGGGTGCACTCCTGGGACAAGAACAAAACTGACCTTTGTTGGAGGGGTTGTGGGATGTCTGGGACCTTAGCTCATCTGCTCTGGCATTGCCCAAAACTGAATCGCTATTGGACAGCGGTTCTTGATGACACTGATGCTGCGTTTCAGATTGCACTGCCCCGCTCCCCAGAATACACCCTCCTGGGCCTCTCTCACCTGAAAGTCTTCCCGTTAAGGTCCCTCCGAGGTAGGCAGATAGCTTTAGCACTGCTGGCAGCCAGACAGGTCATCCTAGCTCTGTGGGGGACGACTACGACACCTGAGGTAATGGCTTGGGTTCATCGCTTGTGGCATATATTGGCTATGGAGCGCATGTCTCTCAG
The DNA here is from genome assembly GCA_963921515.1 of Calotriton arnoldi. Classification (NCBI taxonomy): domain Eukaryota; kingdom Metazoa; phylum Chordata; class Amphibia; order Caudata; family Salamandridae; genus Calotriton; species Calotriton arnoldi. Next base: position 516,077 of record CAWUFW010008353.1, read on the forward strand.
TGTGGAAGGGAAGAGGCAAGATTATACGAAATTGTGGGACCCCTTTTTGCAATTGCTAACGAAAGACTTAAGAGAGGTGACATGCCCTAAATACTTACAGATCCTTAAGTTGCTACCACTAGAGCCTCTCGGGCACATCCAAAAGCTGACAGTTTGAGCATAGACCCTTTATTGAATAATGCTCGTTGATATGAGCGCGTTTAGAAAGGTAGTGCTGTTGCGGAGAGGGGTGGGGCTGGGCTAAGGGGTTGAGGGGGATTTTTGTCTATGTTGTATTCCTTTTGTTTTATCTTAGTTTCATCCTTGTTGTCTTGAAACTGGAAGTCAACACCGAATGCCTTACACTTTTGCTTCCAATGCGGCCGGCCTCCGGGTTGTGTACTTACAAGCTGTGTACTCATGCTCGTATCCCGCTCTGCCGGCCTTGAGATATAGGCAGGAAGATGTGTTCATATATCACGATTTCCGCTCAATAAAAATGACTGATTCTAAAAGTTGAATCATATAGTTAAAGCACTCGGGGTCAGCGAGTGTAGATGATAAAAACATTAAAATAGGTAGGCAAGAGCACAACTCAGAGGGAAACAGCCAATGAATCATACAGATGTCAATATATCCATTCTGGCCCAGTCACTGACACAGCTACTGAACCACCCATACATACACGTAGATACTCACTGACACACTCAGGTACTCACACATCCATTGACAGACCTGCTCAGATACTGATACACTCACTCAAAGACCCACTCAGATACTCACACACCCACTCACAGCCCCACTCACAGACCTACTCAGACACTCCCACACACTCCCAGACCTACACAGGCACTCATGCACCCACTCACAGAACCACTCAGCTACTCTCACAGCCATTCACAGACCCATTCAGACACTTCTGCATTCCGTCCATCAATTGTGTGTCTTTTGCTTTCTCGCCCTAAGTGCACCAGGTATGCCCAGACGTGGGTCCTGGGCTCACTGTGCCACTGGAATCAAGCTATCCTGGTTGAAGAGGGGTGAAACCCCGAAACCGGTCCTAGGATGCTTGTTTCCGGTCCAGTGAGGACCTGGCTTGGCAGTTCGGGCTGGACTGTTCCCATGAGGCACAGGGTCAAGACTGATTTGCATAGGGCCAGGTCTAAACTGGGGTGGCATGGTGAGCAAAAGAATGATGGATTTAACCCAGATCTCTTGACTGGGGGTGAATGTTTTGATTTGTTCTGCATTCCGTCCATCAATTGTGTGTCTTTTGCTTTCTCGCCCTAAGTGCGCCAGGTATGCCCAGACGTGGGTCCTGGGCTCACTGTGCCACTGGAATCAAGCTATCCTGGCTGAAGAGGGGTGAAACCCCGAAACCGGTCCTAGGATGCTTGTTTCCGGTCCAGTGAGGACCTGGCTTGGCAGTTCGGGCTGGACTGTTCCCATGAGGCACAGGGTCAAGACTGATTTGCACAGGGCCAGGTCTAAACTGGGGTGGCATAGTGAGCAAAAGAATGATGGATTTAACCCAGATCTCTTGACTGGGGGTGAATGTTTTGATTTGTTCTGCATTCCGTCCATCAATTGTGTGTCTTTTGCTTTCTCGCCCTAAGTGCGCCACGTATGCCCAGACGTGGGTCCTGGGCTCACTGTGCCACTGGAATCAAGCTATCCTGGCTGAAGAGGGGTGAACCCCCGAAACTGGTCCTAGGATGCTTGTTTCCGGTCCAGTGAGGACCTGGCTTGGCAGTTCGGGCTGGACTGTTCCCATGAGGCACAGGGTCAAGACTGATTTGCATAGGGCCAGGTCTAAAGTGGGGTGGCATGGTGAGCAAAAGAATGATGGATTTAACCCAGATCTCTTGACTGGGGGTGAATGTTTTAATTTGTTCTGCATTCCGTCCATCAATTGTGTGTCTTTTACTTATGCACTCACTCACAGACCCACTCAGACATGTACACCCACTCACAGATCTACTCAGAAATTCATACACCCACACACAGAACCACTAATACTCTCTCATATCCACTCACAGACCTACTCAGAGACTCATGCACCCACTCACAGGCCCACTCAGACACTCATGCACCCACTTATGCTCCCATTCACACACCCAGTGAGACGCGTATGCAGCTGCTCCCAGACCCACACAGACACTCACACACCCACTCACACAATCATTGAGACACTCATGCACTCACTCACATATCCACTGAGACACTCATGTGTTCACTCACACACTCCCTCTCAAAGGTTGCAGGTTACAGTTAAGAAATAAAATTTTAAAAAAACCTTAGAAATTCACTTAAAAAAACAAAGGTTACAGGGACAATAGTTAGGAAATAACATTAAAAAATATACAAATTCACAAAAAAAAATGAAAGGTTACAGGGACGTTATAGTTAACAAACAACATTAAAAAAAACATAGAAAATCACTAAAAAAACAAAGGTTACTGGGACGCTATACTTAGGAAATAAGATTTAAAAAAACTAGAAATTCAATGAAAAAAACAAAAGGTTACAGTGACATTATAGTTAGGATCAGATTTCACTCATACAAAACCAATGAAATTCACCAGGTATAGTTACATGAGGTAACTTTAACTTACGCCCCCCCAAAATGCACTGCTTATGACCTCACATATTACATTACTCATGACATGGTCAGTGACATCACTGCTGACATCCAAAGTGGTATCACAAGTGACATCACTGATGACATCATCCACAGACCCACTCACACACCCACTCTCCCCTATACAACCTCTCATATATCCACTCACACATCCACATGACCACTCACATACAAATTCACAGATCCATACAAGTACTCACACAACCACTCACTCATCCATAGAGCTACTTATACAACCAGTCACTCACCCATACAGTCACTAACCCCGGGCGGAGACCTCCGCTCCGCCCGCGGAGTGTGCGGAGATTTGCCTTCTCCACGTTTCGCAGAGAAGGCAAATCTCCGCACACTCCACAGCGGAGCGGAGTTGGCCAGCCCCCGCCTCCACCCCCATTATAAAAAGTAATTAAACATTATTAAAAAAATTAATTTATAACCACTTACCTGGCATGTGGCTTCCCCGGGCTGCCCTCTTCCTCTTCTTCGCCATCTTGCTATTCCTTGTGAGAACTGTGCATGCTCGCGCGCGCAAGCGCACATGCGCAGTTCTCACAAGGATTAGCGAGACGGCGAAGAAGAGGAAGAGGGCAGCCCGGGGACGTCGCATGCCAGGTAAGTGGTTTTAAATTTATTTTTTAATAATGTTCAATTACTTTTTATAATGGGGGGTGGAGGCGGGTGTGCGTAGCGTTGCGGAGTTCCACGGAGTTTGTTTTCAACTCCGTGGACCTCCGCGTAGCCCCACTACGCACACTACACCCAGGGTTTACAGTCACTCACACAGCCACACACTTACCCACACAGATACTCGCACAACCACTTACTCACCTATACACCCACTCAATTACCCATACAGCCTAACACAGCCCCTCTCTCACTGTAGGAAACTGGGTTTCTGTTGCAGAATTCACCCACTTTTTGTCTGGCTTTTGATGCAACTTTGACTGTAGAGTACTGTGTCCCTGCTAGCCAGGGTCACAGTACCAGTGTTTTTTCCCTAAACCTATAACACAATTGTCACAACTTCAGTTATCCCGGTTACTCCCTAGTAAGGGGTATCAATGGTACCTAGGGCATGGGTACTGAAAAGGGTCCTCTGGGGCTATAGCACTGGTTGTGCTAGCCCAGGGACCCCTCTCCAAGGGTTTGCTCTCTGCCTTTGCAGGCTTGGTGCAGAGAAATCCGAAGAGTGATAAGAGTGGCGCCTGGGAATTTTCAGAAGAATTTGTGCCACAGCATTTTGAACAACTTGAAGTCTTTTGATAACAGACTTCAGGCTATCCAAATACATTGACAGGGCTGTGTGCCATGCCACCCATACACTGCATAAGACATAGGTAAGTCACCCCTACTGCAGGCCTTTAGCTCTAAGGCAGGGTGCACTATATCCTATGTGTGGGCATATCAGCATGAGCAAATATGCCCCTACAATGTGCAGTCTATTCTGAGATGTTGTAAGTACACAGGAAAGTCATAAAGAGTACATAGGCTGGATATTTGTCAACACGAGTTTCATAGCTCCATGATGGCTTCACTGATTTCTAAGGTGTTTGGTACCAAACATCTTGCCTTAATAAATCCTTACTGATGCAAGTTTTAGATTTATTAATAAATACACATAGGAGACCCTTTTAGAGGGCCCCCTGAAACCCTACCAAGCACTGGTGTGGTTCCTGATGACTTGTTTTCACCAGCCTGACACTACCAGACATGTTTCTGATGTCATGGGGTGAGAGGCAGCGCTCTGAGAGGACAGTGAGAAAGCCTGCTTTGGAAAGAGTTGATTGACACTACCTCCAGGACAGGATGGCCTTCCTGGGCAGGAAGCTTCAAAGGAGATACCACCTTTGAAATCCAACAGATAGTGGGGAAGGCCAAGCCCCCTTTACTGCTCCACTTTAGGTGAGAAGCAAGGTGGAAATTAGTTAGATTAGGAGGAGTGTCTCAACGTAGCCTACAACACCCCTAAGGCAGGAGATGTGAGTCCCTCTCCTGAAATTCCATCATCTTAGGATAGTGGTAGAACATCCTATCAGGGCTAGGGTAGTGCCTCTTCTCACAGGAAGTAGTCACTACAGGGTGTAGACACCTTAACGGTAGGTAGCCCATTGGCTATATCCTGTCTCCCCTTGTAATGCCCCTAAATTCAGTATTTAGGTGCCCCCCTTAGACCTGAACATCAGATTCAATGGACAAGAGAAGACCAGGACAAAGAAGACCTGCTGCATGAGAAATGAAGTCCTGCTGCAGAAGAAGAAGAAGCCAATTCCTGCCTGCTGCTCCCAGGACTGGACAATTGCTGCTACTGTGTCATCCTGAAACCTGAGAGGACTCAAAGAACCCAGGAGAACCTCCAGCCTTCAATAAATAGCTGAGAAGCTGTCTTGAAGTGAAGGTATCACTCCCCTGCACACAGCAGGCACAGATCACGTGAAGTTTGGTTTGTCGATTTCCTGCTCCCTCACAACCTCAATGCAGCACCAAAGCAAGAGAAGGTACAAGGTACAACAGCTCCAGAGGAAAATATCTGTCTTCCCACCAAGTTTGGAGACTCCAGGAACTACCGGAGTTGCGTCGTACCAATACCTGGGGTACTGTACCCTCAATGGCAAACACCAAGAAGAAGAGTCCCCTCCAAACTCCCAAAGCACCAGAAGCAAGCACCCATTGAGACACCCAAGACCCACTTCCTGAGTGGCCCAGCTATCGGGAGATTGCCTCTCCAAATTGCCTGCTCCTGATTGTGAGAACCTCAAGACTCATGCCGCCTGGCTGACCTGTTTGCTCTGCACCTGGTGCCACTGGCCGCGGAACCAAATAAACAGCTCTGCTCCTGTGGTCCTCAGGCCCTTGCAACCTCCTCCCTCTAAGGAGACCCACAGGACTTCCCAATATGTCCCTCTGGGCAGGGCATTTTTAAGTGGCCCCCTTCATCTTTGCACACCAGCTTCCAAGACCTCAGCACTCTGCTCCTGGCGATCCGGGACACTACTGAGCTTCTCCTTTGGAACTTTGGACCTGGTCCTGACATCGACCTGTAACGAAAAAGTGAAGTTTGTGAAAGCATTGCCTGAATTTCTATGCACTTTTCTGCTTTTTGCCCATTGTTTCCTATGGTGCATAATTGCTCATAGAAGTGATATATTTATCGTACTTTGCAAAATTGTATCTCTGAAAGTACTTACCATAGAACTACGTTCTTGGTCTTAAAAATGATATAAAAATGTATATTATTTTTACAAATTGGTCTCAGATTTATTCTTGGGTGTCTCATTTATTGCCTCTGGGAGTACAACAAATGCATAACACTACCCTCTTATAAGCCTATCTGCTTACCCACACTGCCACAAAAAGAGAATTAGTATGATCTACTGATACCTCTGCATATCAGTTGGGGATTCCCCGGACTCTCTACATATTATACTTCATTTTAGTACACTGCACAGAGAGCCAGTTTCCTATATTCACCCATAAAAGCACTCACACATCCACACAACCACTTACATACTCATTCACATCCATACAAGCACTCCCACATCTGCACACTCACCCATACAGCCATTCACACAATCAACCAAACACCCACTCAAACAGCTACTCACTCACCCATACAGCCACTGACACAACCACTCACATACTCATACAGCCACTCAGAAACCCACTCACACATAAATATACCCACAGTTACATAGCCACTCATATAACATGTGTCGGAAGTCGTATCACTTAGTAGTGAACCTAGTATATTAATTTAACTTTGAAGTAGCTTAGTATATACATTTAACAATCATAAACTCTTAGAAAACACTCACATATATATATATTTTTTTTTTTACAGATACAAGCATGCGTTTACTGGCAAAGTAAAGCATTAACGCGTTTCGGCTATCGTAGTTTTTGTCACAACACTGAGTTGTTTGTTTCACTTTAATTTAAACAAGCAATATCATGTGAAACATAAATGATGGACTAGTTGCCGTTGAGGCATTACGGGCACCATCTTAGACTGTGCAATACTGCACGAACCTATAAAATGAACATGGGGATACGCATACATACATGTTTAAATGAAGTGATACTGCCCCAGTGTGCAAACTGTATATTCAATGTTGGTGCTTGCTGTAATTGAATAATTAGCATTTACATGCTTCAAACAAAATTGGAGGAAAAGTGGAATCCGGACCCTTGACGAACGTGTGACTAGAGGGGGATGCTCCTGCTTGTGCTCCATTGCGAGCAACTACACAGATGAAACTTGTAAACACAAACGAGTTTCTACACAGAAAATGACAAGCCAGGTGTTGTATTCCGCTTTAGGTGCCCGTATATAGTTTTCCTGAAACATGTCCTTATATAGGCACAATTTGCATTGCCCTTATATAGGCATAGAATCCCTGTCCTTATTTAGGCATTAACCGTGCACTCCAAATACAGGCATGGTCACCGACATCCGTCCACCCTAACGTCACAACGAGTTCTTAGAAACCAGACCCTTAAGCTTCGGGAGTTCCCATAGCACAGGACTATTGATTTCTCCAAGAACTCATCTATTATGTATGAACCGTTATACCTTAAGGGTTCATTCCTGACGTCTTCCTCTGTCCGACTTCACGTCAATGCTAACGTTCCTAGACACCTACCAGGTATAAATATACCTTCCCTTGCCCAAGCAAGTTAGAGGAGACCTCGACTTCAGAGGAGCCCGTATCCCGGCCTGACGCACTGAGAAGACGCTGTCATTCCTGCACGCAGAAGAATCCAGCTTCCAGTGTTCTGACTCCCTTCTCGGGGTGTTAGAGTTCCAGATCCGGCAAGAGATTCCCACCTCTCTCATTCTCAAGGTATGGAGCTGACTAGAACCTAGAGGGACTCTTGGCATACCATACTTGGCATACTATACTTAACATACTCTTAGTATACCAGACTAGAGAATACTCCACCTACTTCTACCTTTCCCTACACCTAGACTAGGTTAGGTACATCGGGGTAGAACTAGCTTAGAGACGCATCATATGAGTACTCGCATTTTTAGCTCATGTTATTTATGTACGTGAATATATGCTAAAAGATAATGCTAGCGCAGTATTATTTATTTCTACTGCTTACGCTGTACATTATTTATCTTGCATACTGTCTTGTGATCATAACAGCACATATCTCTTAATCGAGAAACAAGACTGTTCAATAAAACCTTTTTATTGAAACGCCCGTCTTTCCTTTCTGTGTAACTCTGTAGAAACTAAGCATGTACGATTGACTGAGTGAAACGGTTATCTATTGTTTCCACGATTCTGAGACGTGTTCCGATTCTAAAGGGAAACAAAGTTGTCATGTTTTTCAGTTGCCAGAAACTACTCCCTTCTTGTTCTCAAGGAGTTTCTAATGGCCTCTGAGCTAGCTGGCACAAGTAATTAAGTTTAATATACTCGATAGGGACATACCGACCTTAGTCCTATGTCAAGCCTATAGGTTATATTATTCCAATGCGCAGAGCCTATTAGGGAAATAGGAACTACACTACATGGCGCCCAAACGTTTGGTAAGGCAGTAATTTAACGCTAGATACTGAGTAACTCAGTCGTGCTTTTCTCAGAGACCCCTACTCACATACTCCATAAGACGTCTGGAGTGGGTAGGGTTAAAATATCCGCCAAAGCTAAATAGGGAAGCACCCTATATATTAGTTGTTTGGTTTGTTCAACGTTGAAGGATACAGTGTTCCAAAATATTGTGCACCTTATCTTTTGTTTCCTTGAAACTTGTTCTACATTTTTCAAAAAACAAATGTCCAACCGGGACAATGCCACCGACACCGATGGAGCTACGGCTAACCCAGTCGTAACAGTTTTTAACTTTACAGGTTTAAATGAACCTGAGGAGGGTGTTATAGACATCAATCCAAACATAAGAAGAGCCATCACTCTAAAACTTATGAAACACGGCCTACCACCAAGAGGCGGTAGAGCAGTTTTTGTGATAGAGGCACACGAATCCTTTCAGACAGAGGTATTCTATTCATGGGTAATATTTCCTGAATCAAATTCAGTAACAAGACTGTTTCACTTCTACAAAGAAGATGAACCACCAGAGGACTATATTCCTTTCGAGGATATTGAAATTCCACTAACATACCAGGAGCATCAGCTCTGGTTTAAAGGCGCCCTAAAACATCACAGAAACATTACCAGGCTCGGTCCACTAGGTAGACCAGGAGCAACATGGCCGATTCTAGCCGGCTACACTCCTCATCCTGACCTCGAAATAATGTCAGACGAGGAACTACTTACTCAACTTACAGAGTTGATAAAAATTTACAGACAATTAGTCCAACATGTCATGCAGACTTTTACAGTCCAACCACCATTAACACTTCCAAATCAGACCCCTCAACAGGGGAATACACTAAAAATTACACCACAGACTCTATACGCAGTCATGGGTAGAATGCCCACAAAACGTGAGCAAATTCCATTTTGGATAGCTCAAAAAATTACTCAAATTGAAGCAGTATTTCCAAATACTAGCCCTTATGGGAAACACAGAATACTAACAATCTGTTTACCAATGGGGATCACACTACAACTGGAAGACTGCACCACTTGGGGCTCAGTCTTTGCTGCCATCTATACTAAAACACATGGTGTTCTGTCAATTGCAGTAATACCAGATGTCCTGAAACAAATTCAAAATGAATACGGGGCAGAGCCTGCTCTAAATTTGGGTATGAAATTACTGAAAAATTTCGACCAGGTCTCAACAATAATATTATCTAATATTAAAGGGGAGGCAGCAGCAGTGGCGATCCGCCAACGATTAAGGGAATTTGATGTTACAGAACATCAAAATGAACTACCCAGAATAATAGAACAATCTTATGCATAATTAGGCAGAGATAGTTTGGGTGGAAGACCATTGAAGCCAAAACTATCTGAAAGTCCTGAGAAGGACCCTATTAAACAAACTCCTACATCTTCTAAAAAGAAGTGGGAAACTAATAAACAAAATTCAAACGAGAAACGTTCTCAATCCCAAGGTAGGTCTCCTCAAAAGGAGCCCTCTGAAAGGAGGTATAACCTCAGGAATAGGGATAATTTAAGAGAAGCCTGACAGGTATAAAAAAACTGATACACGTTCCTCTCGTACCTTTCAGATATCGTCACAGACATCGGAAAGAAGAGGACAGTCAGAACATAGAGAAGAACGTGTGAAATCGAAAGACGACAAACACGTTCCGAAAAATAAATCAAAACCTCAATTCTCAAAAAAGAAGGTAGCAGGTCTGAAGGTCAGACATGCCGAGGATACTGAGAACACAACTCAAGAACGGAGAATGGGCTCAGACAATGCTGGACAGTGCAGCAGAAGTCACAATAGCTATGCCAGAACCTGAAGGAACTTCTGGAGATAGTGGACTTGAATGAGTACATCACAGTTGAGACTGTAGACACCAGGGTTAGTACTCCACAAAAGTTATATGAAATAACACTCCGGATGGAGGGAGACATACCTAGACAGGTGAAAGCACTCTTTTGGGAAAAACTTTCAAGGGGTTATGACATACTTCTAGCAGAAAAAGACTGGCCACCACAATTTGTCAGGGAGTGCCACATGGCGAGGACATTATTATGCCTGCCTTCTCCAACCATATTCCAATTCATCTAAAATATACTTATGCCAGGAAATGGGCAGTTGCCCAGGCCCCAGCATTATACAAAAATCATGTAGGATGGGATGAGGACTCACCTCACCATAAAATACATCTAAAAATGAACCTACTGCACAAGGCAGTACCCAATAAAGCAAGAAGCTAAAAAACAGGTCAGGGAGATCTTTGATCAACTTGAATACCAAGGGGTGATTGAAACATGCACCTCTTCAATGAACAATCCTTTGTTTCCTGTCTCCAAACCAGACAACACATATCGTCTAGTTTTGGATTACAGACACTTAAACACTTGTTCTAAAACATTTGCAGTGCAAAATGCACATAGTACAGCATTAATGAATAACATTGTGCATAAAAAATATAAAACCACATTGGACATCTCAAATGGTTTCTTTTGTCAAAACATAGCACCTGAAAGCAGGTACTTGACAGCTTTCTCAATAATGTGGACCCAGCATCAATTTTGTCGACTCCCACAAGGGTTCAAGAACAGCCCGGGGTTATTCTCAGCGAGGGTAACGGAGTTACTACAAATTTATGATAATGAGGCATTGTCATATGTCGATGACATCTATCTGACAGATGATGACCTAGATAGACACTTGAACAGGATGAGCACCATTATATTGGGCTTCGCCTCTGAGGGCTATAAGTTCAACTTTAAAAAGTCCAGAATTGCCCATCTCAATGTCCTTTTTCTAGGATATGAGCTTTCAAATGAAGGCAAGAGCTTGGCAGCCAACTTTTTAGAAAGGTGTGCGCTGCTCCAACCTCCAAAGACGCTGAAAAATTTACAATCCATCCTGGGTTTCCTAAATTTTGGAAGAACTTACATTCTAAATTACGCAGAAAGGGTTAAACCTCTCTACGCATTAAACAAACCTGATTTTTCAATCAAAAATTGGACACAAGAACACACAGAAATCTTGCGTTCATTCCAAGCTAACATGTTAGCAACAAATCACTTACAAACACGCGTAAGTCAACGCAATTTAGTGATCCGATAATTTCGGGTCAATGCGGATTCACCTACTTAACATTTAATGAGGGTGAAAAAGTACCAATTGCATACAAATCTCATTTGTATACACAAGCAGAAATGCGCTTCACTTCAACTGAAAAAATACTGACAGCAGTTCAAACCACTGTAGCAAAAGAAAGAGCTCTAGCCCAAGGGAAACGCATTATTGTCATAACCCCAGTACCGGCTCTAGAGGCGGTCACAAAAGCGAACATTCCAAATGCTAAAGCATTACATCCTAGATGGATACAATGGGTTAATTCTCTTGCTGCAACAGATGTTGAATATGTTTTTGATCCTGATTTAAAAATACAAGCGTTCCTGCAATATGAACATGAATGTCCTCTGCCCACTGAGATTCTGCCTCTCGATCAGTACGAATTTATAATTTACACTGACGGATCCACACAACCCGCTACAGGGAGTAAGCAAGCTTACAGTGCAGCGTGCGCAATCGTTAAAGGTCGCATGCGCGATGGCAACTTCAGACCTATGGTCACAAAAACCCAATCTCTAGGAGATTGTACAGCTCAGCGAGCTGAACTACAAGCATTCAAACTGGTACTTGAAAGTACAGATCGAGAATTCCCCACACTAATAGTGTGCGATTCTTTTTACTGTGTGCAGTCGTATAATGAATATATACAAACTTGGCTTGAAAATGGGTTCAAAGATGCAAAAGGTGGCACAATAAAGCATAAAACGCTTTGGGAACAAGTAGTTCAGTTAAAAAACGAACTACCAAAGGCTCACGTGATACACACACACTGAGTCATCAACGTGATGGCGTTCATGTTGCAGGGAATTCATTGGCTGACAAAGCCGCAAAGGGGGCTGTTCAGACGGCTTCCGTAGCTGCAATCACTCGTTCAAAAACGAGAATAGACAGTGAGATAATGTTGGCTGTCAATGCTACGAGCAAAGGCAGTGGTACAGAGTTACCAAAAAAGTTTCCACTCAAGTACTCTTATGTAATTGATGCGAACAACGTTCCTTTTGGTCGAATCCCTGGAGTGGGGGATAGGGTAATTCCAAACATGGAACGTAGAGCAGCTTTGATTTATGAAGCACATTTGGGAGAGGGTCTGTCACATTAAGGGATCTCTAAAACAATATTAACATTAAAAGAGATGTACTGGTGGCCTGGAATGAATACACAGATTCACATCTTCATCAATGACTGCATAGACTGTAAGGTACAGCGAGATGCAGAACGCCACCAGATAGCATACTATGAAGTAGCCTGCCCTGACAGACACCATTGTTAGACAGCATTAGACTATCTATGCGCAGGCGTCCTTGTGGACAACTGCAATCCCACAAATACTAAGTCAAGGTTCCTATGGATATGGCCTCAGCACTCGGCTGACGCTCGAACTGTTATAAAAGATTTGCGAGTCTTTATCGGCACATACGCAATAGGCACGCTACATTCTGACCAGGGCCCTGCGTTTAGCTCTCGAGCTTACAAAGAAGCCATGGCCAGTCTGGGCGTTGCATTGCAGTACTCCTCTCCGTTTCATCCTGAGGGAAATTCTGTTGTGGAAAGGAAAAACCGGGACATAAAGCAGTCTATAACAGCTAGGGTATTAGGTTCGGGTGATGGGTGGGTCAAACATCTTTATGGGGTCCAACGCTCATTAAATAATTTGCCAAGAAGTTCTCTAGGGGTCACTCCATATGAGGTCCTATTTGGGACAAGAATGTGGGTGCCAGATCTAGAATGTAGAGGCACAGTGGTGGAAAATAAAACCTTTGATATCAAAGATCGTTTGGCTGGATCTAAATGAACTAAGATCGAAACAAAGCAACGTGTTCCTGCAGCCAACCACCACTGGGGAAAAACCGGAGGTCCCAGCAAGGCCTGTCTGGATTCCAAATGTTGGGGATCTAGTCAGAGAGAAAATTGCAGAGAAGAAGGAATTTGGACCTTCTTACAGACAACCAGTACCTGTCCTAGCCATACACGGAACAAGAACAGTACTTCTGCCGCCCCTTGCTGGAAAAAAGGAGAAACGATTTGTGTCAATCGACCTCATCAAACCACAGTATGTGGCCAATACTAAATAGTAGGCCTCGTGGACTCCGACCTAGTAGCAGACGCACTCCTCTCGCTACTATCCAAGAGGTTCAGACTGAAAGACTGATAACCATCGAGAATTCAGCAGTAACAGATGAAGGACTGAGCAACAATGCTATGGAACTCATCCCTCTTGAAACCCAGGTAACAGTTCGTCCAAATACACCTGTCTACACCAATGTAACAAGTGATCAACTGGTTCCAGCGATTTCTAAAAATCCTGATGCAATTTCAACAATTGACAGAACTGCTTCTGGCTATTTCATTAACTTTGATATGTTTTCTGAGGATCTGAGTGAGCCTGAGGCGTCGCCAGCATCAAAAACTTTTAAACAGCAAGTACAAGACTTTTGCATTTTTGAGAAAGACTTATCTGGTTTCACCATGGATTGAACTATGGATTATTTCTGGAATATTTTTCTTTCTGCTTTGGCTAGCTTTGGTTATGACTATCAGCGTGCTTATAAATGGCAGATACATCCATATGAACACTGAAAGAAAAGAAGTGAACTTACTTTTGAAACCTCACAAATCATCCCATCGTGAAACAAGAGACTTGTCTGCAGTGAACATCACAGCGGTTCCTATACAGGATGGTATAGTGTGGGACAAAACTGATTTCGATATTTTAGGCCCTACGGAACATTTGAACATTCCACATTTATTTAAGATTTCACTAAGTGATTTTGTTTCATCCGATACCCATTCTGATGATTGGGACTTTGAAACTGTAAATAACATGATGTTTGACCTAGAAAAGACTGCTGCATTTTCTAATAATGAATATTTAGAGGGTTCATCAGACTATGAACAGCTGTATTGTTATAACCACTATGGTCATCATTTTTTGCATAAATCTGCAACACCCAGAAATGTGTTTATGTTTAACCAATGGGAGCATTGTCCTACACCACCAAAAGGTAGTTCAAAAACATTTGCTAAAAGTTTCCATATTTTTCAGGATACAATACATCTGATTCAAAAACATTTTACTATAAAAATGTAAACAAAACAGGACAGAAAATTATGTTAACAAATACAAAACAGATTTACTCTGCAGCATTTATTGCCCAACTGTCTAGACATGGTTTCGACTTGTGGAAAGAGACAATAGACACAAAATGTGTCTGGGGTACTAAAGATTGGCAAGTGCAGGGGATAGAAGCTTTGTTTAGAGCCTGTATCATCCCTCAGCAAATTTTGTTTTTGAATGACACTGTGCAACAAACGTCTTGCCTTGGTTTAGCCAAGATCAAAGACATGAAAATGCCTTCTGTACCAACACCTGCATGTGATAACAATACACAGGCAGCGATTACAGTTGACACAATACTACAACTCAACAGAACAAATCCTGATTGGAGAAAATGGTTGATTTGGCCCACAGACACAAACAACTGTCAAGAGAGATTCCTGAATAAAACACAGGGGTTTACTATTCATAGGCCAGACCCACGATACGTCCAAAGACAACATCCGGGGGTAGTAACAACATACAGTGTAGGGAAATTATGCCTCTATTGGCTGCAAAAATCTACACTTAAGGATGTGAAACAACACTTATCTTTACTTAAAGAAGACACCGACCTTAGGGAATTCTTGCTTGGACCAAGAAAACTGCGTCAAAAATGTTTCATATATGCCGGCATCGATGCTGCTTATAATGAAGCATGGAAGGTGTCACAGATGGAGGCCGCAGAACGAATACGTGAACTTGATCGTATTAATTTAGAGACAACTCTCTCTGTGGTCGACAATGGGTTAACAACTTTGTCCTCCAGAAGTTATTCATTGGACAGTATTGTATCCTCTGCTATCGACATACTGGAACAAGATTTAGCCATGTTACAACAAGGCCAATCTCAGTTACGTTCTATCATGTTATTAAGCTGGACGCTGCAATCTTTGCGTGCAGGCTATGTGCCTTGGCGTTTTATCAACACGTCGGCTCTGTTTTCAGAATACAATCTAACTGATAAACAGATCGAACTGGCACAAAGAGGAGCAAAGTATACAGTGCTGAGCATTGAAAAACTGGAAAAACTACCATTCACGGTGGCAGAAAAACCAGCTACAGAATGGCTTATTCATGGCAAAATTAGTCTACCTGTGACTACTTTTCATTTTCAGTATTGCCTTAAACAGATGCAAGCAGGCAAATATGAAAGGTTGGGTGAAGAATACATTAAGACATCCTGGAATTTACCTTACACATATAGATGTTGGAGTGGGGATCGTGAAGTGTTTCTGAGCGGTACACACTGTGAAAGTGCACTAAGCGGTTCACTAATTTGTCAGGACATATCTTTAGATTCTGTGGCAAATTTGTCCTGCCACCAGCAGGGTACACCAGCTGCTGTGATTAATCCAATGTTTGGCCAACTTTCTAATGGGAGTTACCTCATGTTGAATGATCAGAGTTGCTGTGGCATATTGCCAGGCATCCCATATCTAGTAACGGTCAACTCCAGGGTCACTTGCTGTATGCAAGTATTGTTTGCCCCAATAGACACAGTCAGGGAGTCACCTTTATGGCCTTCGTTGAATGTCTCTTTTATACGATTTGATACTTTAAGCAGAATGAAAGCCATGCTTATACAACAATCAGTGCCTTTGACCTCGGCCAAAGAAACCTATGATCTACAATTTGCAAGGACTTCGGCTGAGATACAGGCTTTAATTCGTACAAATTGCCCTATACATTTCGTAGAAATGATAGGACGTATCTTTAACATGTCTGATACAAGCGGAATTGTACATGTATTTAAGACCATCTGTTCCGGACTATTAGCACCTTTCCAGGCTGTCCTCGGAATCATCCCAAACTTCGCACATTCGGTGTTTGGTGGTGTGCCGTTAATTCTAGCACTTGTTGCAGGAATTCTGTTTCTATTCCTCCTACTACGCTATGGCAAGCCTCTTCGCCAACATCACTCCGAGCGATGTGGAGAGAGCCCTCCTTGAACGGAAATGCCGTGAGCGAATAGTACAGCTTTTGGGCATGCCTCGTCTACGGGGAACTTAATACAACGTGGTTCCTGTCATTCAGACCAATCTGGCAAGATTGCATCTTACCTGTTCTACGCTGCCTGTTTTGCGGTGAAGAATGCATGCTAGACACCTGTCTAACACTCCCATCAGTCATGCCAACGGATATCGATACTCTGCTGGACCCGATAACGGCCCATGCTGTGTGTTGTCCCCAGAGACTACCAATCCTGATGACGGCATTCATTGAGATCTCACAGACGCTTCCGGCTGCTGCTGAGGTACGAGGTGGATCAACAGGCACACAGGTAACAACGGACGCGAACATTGCATCTTCTGCTGAAGGCGATGTTTCTCATCTCTGTGCAATTAACCTTCTGAACGAGGTGTTCCAAATGTCACCAACTTCGGTGGACGATATTTTGGCTACGGAAATAGATGATCTAATGTTTACGCCAGACCCATCCACTGACTTTGATTCGGCTCACAGTGTACCAGGGCAACAATGAAATTTGGCCTTCATATTTTCAAAACTTGGAACTTTTCCCAGGAATTGAACTTTTTCTTTTTAATTTTTGAAATGACATGGCAAAGAACAATCTGCTTACAGTAGAACTAGTCTTATAAAACGGACTTCTTTGAATACTTCCAGGGACACATTGTCACCTTACTTGTCTAACATTTCATTTAATTCCATGATATGCAATGGCTTTGATTTTGAGAACTTATCGACCATTTCATCATATGTATATATTTCTGTTTCATTCACGTTGCATTTTACTTCCATTATATGCATAGAATGAAAACAATGCTTTAAATGTACAGTACCTAATGCATTTCAACAGTTTTGAGCTTCTTTTAAAATGCTTTTAGAAATGTTTTCAGCAACATGTGGTACTCAATTTTATGTTTAGCATTTAAATGTTTAGCATTATCGTTCGATCGAAAGTGGAGTGGGTGTTGTATTCCGCTTTAGGTGTCCGTATATAGGTTTTCCTGAAACATGTCCTTATATAGGCACAATTCGCATTGCCCTTATATAGGCATAGAATCACTGTCCTTATTTAGGCATTAACCATGCACTCCAAATACAGGCATGGTCACCGACATCCGTCCACCCTAACGTCACTCACAACGAGTTCTTATAAACCAGACCCTTCAGCTTCGGGAGTTCCCCTAGCACAGGACTATTGATTTCTCCAAGAACTCATCTATTATGTATGAACCGTTATACCTTAAGGGTTCATTCCTGACGTCTTCCTCTGTCCGACTTCACGTCAATGCTAACATTCCTAGACACCTACCAGGTATAAATATACCTTCCCTTGCCCAAGCAAGTTAGAGGAGACCTCGACTTCAGAGGAGCCCGTATCCCGGCCTGACACACTGAGAAGACACTGTCATTCCTGCACGCAGAAGAGTCCATCTTCCAGTGTTCTGACTCTCTTCGTGGGGTGTTAGAGTTCCAGATCCGGCAAGAGATTCCCACCTCTCTCATTCTCAAGGTATGGCGCTGACTAGAACCTAGAGGGACTCTTGGCATACCATACTTGGCGTACTATACTTAACATACTCTTAGTATACCAGACTAGAGAATAATCCACCTACTTATACCTTTCCCTACACCTAGACTAGGTTAGGTACATCGGGGTAGAACTAGCTTAGAGACGCATCGTATGAGTACTCGCATTTTTAGCTCATGTTATTTATGTACGTGAATATATGCTAAAAGATAATGCTAGCGCAGTATTATTTATTTCTACTCCTTACGCTGTACATTATTTATCTGTCTTGTGATCATAACAGCACATATCTCTTACACGAGAAACAAGACTGTTCAATAAAACCTTTTATTGAAATGCCCGTCTTTCCTTTCTGTGTAACTCTGTAGAAACTAAGCATGCATGATTGACTGAGTGAAACGGTTATCTATTGTTTCCACGATTCTGAGACGTGTTCCGATTCTAAAGGGAAATAAAGTTGTCATGTTTTTCAGTTGCCAGAAACTACTCCCTTCTTGTTCTCAAGGAGTTTCTAGTGGCCTCTGAGCTAGCTGGCACAAGTAATTAAGTTTAATATACTCTATAGGGACATACCGACCATAGTCCTATGTCAAGCCTATAGGTTATATTATTCCAATGCGCAGAGCCTATTAGGGAAATAGGAACTACACTACACAGGTCATTACTTGTAATTTCACTTATCACATTTAACTATACACATTCCTTTGAAGATTCGATAAATTACCCAGGAAAGGGAGTATCACACACCAGGGATCACTAGTACTGAGGAAGGCTGGCATGACCCTTTTTGGGCGACTAAGACGGCTGAAACATGTCAACATAGAAGCAGTATAGGAGAGAAAGTGGGTCCTCATTTCCCCAAGACCTTCTCCGCCTATTTAAATTTGTAATCCTAACCAGGAAACCTAGGAATATCATTTGATATAAGGCATCCCTGAGTTAGTTTTTGGACTTTTCACTACACTGTCTCTTGTTTACTGCACCGATCACAACACATTTATGCCTACCCCTCCCTTTGCTCCATCCCAGGCGTTGGTTAGCACAGGGATGTTGTAGCAGCCCTATGATGAAGCATGCCAATACCTAGTGGGTGAGGGCAGATGTTTAACAAACCTTAAGTTTCCTTATAAATGTTGTGAAGAGACAGGTGATTGCCTCCGGCTGCCCGTCTCTCCTTCCTTTTCCTTGTTTTGTGGTTACAACCCTACAGGAAACACACATGATAAGGTCGGAGGAACACTGGCTGCAATACAGTACCTATCCCATTGTCTATTGCTCATCAGCTTCGACTAAACATAATGGGGTGGACCTATTCCTCCACAGCTCTTTGAAGTTTCAACCAGAGGGCAGTAAAATAGACAAAGAGGGCAGAATAGTCATGGTCATGGGGCAGTTACATGGTCGCCTTTGTACCTTTGCCTCCGTCTACGCGCCTAACTCTATTCAAGCTACATTTATGTCCTCGGTCCTATTGTTAATAGGGGGGGTCACTGAGGGAGACATTTTTTTACTGGGAGACTTTAACCTGACATGGGATGCAGGGATGCAGGCCTCGATAGCACGCAACCTCAAAGGGCAATCTTAGTACTTTCACCAAATCTTTGAAAGGGGAGTTTTCCGCTCTAGGCCTGATAGACACATGGCGCAGGATTATACATTCTTTCCCCACACGCATCGGCCTTATTCTAGGATTGATTACATTTTTGTGAGTAAGAACCTAGCTCTAGTGCTACAGGCTGCCTCCATATACCCAATAAATATGTCTGCTCATGCACAGGTCACATTGACACTGGTTTTTCCCGGTAGCTCTGACACAAGATCGCCTACTGCTTGATGAGCTGCGTCAGTCTATTAAGGACTAGTTCCTTTTAAATAACCCCAAGGATACCTCTCCGGCTACCAATTGGGATGCCTTCAAAGCAGTGTTCCGAGGCAAGTGCATAGCCCTCAATGCGGTGCTAAATAAACAAAGGGCCCAAGAGAGACTACCATTGGAGACAGAACTGAGAGAGGCAGAACAAGAACATAAGAAGCATCCTATCCTGAGCTTACAAAGAAAGGTAACGGCTCTTAGGGGCAAATTGAACGCTATATATAACAATAGGGCAGAACTTACCCTTTTACGGTTAAGACACTCGACTTATGAGAAAGGAAATAAAGTGAGCATGCATTTGGCTAGACAGTTAAGGCTTAAAAGGGAAAGAGACTAAATAGGGGAAGTAAAGCTACCAGTTGGAGACAAGGCAACCACGGAACCATGAAAAGCCCATGCCTTTGGCCAGTTTTGCCAAAATCTATGCAAGGCAGATAGCTACAAGACAGCAGAGCAAACACGTTACTTGGGGGAGGTGGAGCTCCCGAAAGTATCAGCGATACAGAATGAATCACTGGGGGAGCCGATAAAGGCAGAAGAGGTAAGCAGAGCTATAACTAGTCTGAAATCGCACAAATCACCAGGCCCTGTCGGCTGACTTCACAGTTCTACAAAATGTTTGGGACAGAAATAGTCCCGCAATTAGTAAGCCTCTACAACTCAATTGATGAATCAGGGTCAGTAACTGCATCCATGGGGGAAGCTCTCATTTCAGTATTGCCTAAGCCAAGGAAGGATCTCCACTTGTGTATCTCCTATCACCCGATAGCGCTTTTCAATTAGGAAGTTAAGATCTATATGAAAGTCCTAGCCAGCAGATTAGAAACTTTGATGCCAGAACTCATCCATCCGGACCAATCGGGGTTTATTCAAGGCAGGCAGATACATAACAACCTGCGGAGGGTCTTCCACTTGGTCGTAAAGGCAAACAAAAAATCAATCCTGGCTGTTATTTTGGCGTTAGATGCTGAGAAGGCCTTCGATTGAGTGGACTGGCCCTTCTTATTTCATGCACTGGAGAGGTGTGGTTTCTGCAATAGATTTACAGCTATGATAAGAGCTAACTACACTTGTCCTAGTGCCCGAGTCTTAGTAAATGGGGTGAGTACGGAAGCATTCCCTTTGGAAAAAGGGACACGCCAAGGATGTCCTCTCTTGCCACTATTATTTGCCCTAAGTATCGAACCCTTGACGGTGAAAATATGCATGACACCTGAGGTGCAGGGCATCTCATTTGGGGTGGATGAACATAACGACATGCTCCTATCGGTGATGGCCCCAGAGTCCCCCCTAGCGGCAGCAATGGAAGAGCTGAGGTGCTTCGAACAGGTGGCGGGCCTCCAGGACCTTTTTAAAGCGAATAACCCTCATTTCTCCAGCAGTTGAAGGCGGACCTGTATCTCTCATGGATAGGTTGCATTCAGGCTACTCAGAAGATGGTACTGCCCAGACTCCTGTACCTTTTCCAGGGACTCCCCATTGAGATAGAGCACGGGTTCCTAGCTATACTAACGTCCATGATCATCCGCTTTATATGGCAAGGACACAGGGCAAGGCTATCGTATCGACAACTCCACCTCCCTGAAATCAAAGGGGTTTGGCATTACCAGATTTATATTTATACTAACCCTGGGCGTAGTCCGCGAAGTAGCGCTACGCGAAGCTACGTGAAGTGCACCTCGCACTACGCGAGCTACGCGTAGCTACGCGAACTGCGTAGTGCACTGTGCAAAATGCTGTTTGCACTGATTGCACAGTGCCCGATGCTTGTCCGCACTGTGCAATCATTGCAAACGGCATCTTGCACAGTGCGAGCTGTCTTTTACTGCCGCTCGAATAGATTTTTACTCGAGCGGCAGCTTTCTCAACGCGGACTGGTAGTTTCTCATCGCGAGCGGTCGCGAGCATGCGCAACCACTCGCAATGAGAAACCTGACCTCCCCGCGTTGAGAATCTCGCCGGGAGGTTTTTTTTCCACGCTCGCGATCGGCAACTTGATGTTGCTGATCGCGAACGAGGAAAAAGTCTCGCCGGGATGTCATTTTGCTTGCTCGCGGTCGCCAACTTGACGTTGAGGACCGCGAGCAAGCAAAAAATGACTGCTACTCTACGCTACGCGTGTTTGCACTGTGCTACGTGCAATTCGCGTAGTGCGAAGTAGCGTAAACTTCGCAAACTACGCGAGCGTAGCGTAGTGCTTTGCCCAGGCTTAATTTATACTACAAAGCAGCCCAGTTATGATTTATCCAAGAGTGGTCATCCCGGAAATCCGACAAGGACTGGCTTCACATGGATAGGGCAGTAGTGGGGAGGTGTATCTGGGACTTACTGTGGAAACCCTAGGCAGAATGCCCATCCAATGCATACTTAAGCACGCCTACTAAAATCACTTTAAAGGTATGGGATGACATCCACAGGACCACTGCCCTGACCACCTTCCCATCCCCCTTCGCACCCATACACTATAACCCGGCGTTTGCACCTGCACTGACAGCAGGCCCTTTTAACGCCTGAAAGAGAGGGGGCTGCTGTACGATCTCTGATTTATTCCACAACTGTGATATCCTCACATTTGAACATTGCTGGAGGGAGTTCAATTTGCCAGCCACTGAATACTATCACTATACTCAACTTAGACTTAGACACTGGGTCTTCAGCCTGGGAGCTTGAGAGGCAGCGACCAAGGAGCTTACACCAATAGAGCGGCTAGCAATGTTTGAAAACGGAAATGGGTAAGATCTCACACCGCTATAAGATACTTCAAGACACACTCTATACTTCCCAACTAAGGCACAAATTTTTCTGGGCGCACATCTTGGGGGTGGGCATCACGGACAAACAGTGGGGTAAACAATACATGGATATACATAAATTCAATCAATCAATGGGATTGCAAGAGGGCTATTATAAAGTACTATACGATTGGTACCTATACCCGAAAAAACTTAGATTGATCTTCCCCAAGACTTCTGACCTATGCTGGAGGGGTTTTGTGCTCCAAGGGGATTTTAAACATATATGGTGAGATTGCCCAACAATTAGGGCCTTTTGGACAGAAATACTAGCACAAATCAAAGACATCTTGGGCTATCCCATACCTTCAGATCCGGGCTCGACATTGTTAGGCCTCAGGTCTGATACCCTCAAACGCCAAACAGTTAGTGATAGATCTATATTGTGGCTTTTCCTGGGGGCTGCAAAAATGGCAGTGGCAGCGGTGTGGAAACAGAAAGACGCACCATCCATGACCCAATGCCACTCCCATTTATAGCAAGCCATCACCAAGGGAAGGATGGTGAGCGTATTAACAGACTCGTTCAAGAATTTCGAATACACCTGGGTCCCATTGGTGGAATATCTATCAAAGGGGCTCCCCCTATTTGCGTGCCCTATGCGCACCCGGGCGCTCCACCTCTTCCAGTTCCTAGAAACCCTACGGGGTGGGGGTGGACTGTGATGGCGACCTTGATGAGTGACTTTTCTGGGGCCAAGATAGCCGGCCAGGTAACCCATACTCTCAAGAGCACATCAATGGTAGTATTGTGCACCCTTAATGTTGAGAGGGAGGGGAGGGTGGGTTGGGGGGAGTTGGGAGGGATTTTGAAACTTGATGAATGTACTTCAAAGCTGAACTATAGAGGTTTTAAATTGTTAACTCTGATTATGTGTGAGATCACTCCCTCAGAAAGAGCCAACTGTATCATTTTATAGACTTACATTGTATGTACCACAGGAAATGGCTGTAATGCACTATGTGATGATACGCTATGGAAAATCTTAATAAAAATACTGTTGGTAAAAAAATCTGTTATCTGAGTCTATAGCACCATTCCACAGTATAAACAAATCACTGATGTTCCTGACCCACATGGTGATATGGAAGGACCCGTCTTGCATTTCTACTCTGTTGAGCACCCGCTCCTCCCACCAGCCCATATCCAAATTAGCATAGCTGGGGGTGAAGCAGGTGCCCTTCGCTGTACTTCTTAGCTGTTTGACAACTCATCATTAAACATGAAGATGTTGTATGTCAAACACCAGTTAATCATGCTCACCAGCATCTCATTGTGAGCACAGTGTTTTATAGGTTGCGATCTGAGAAAAGGCTTCACTGCTCTGATATCATCATTATGATGGATACTAGTATAAATTGAGGTCACATCCAAGCAGATCATTAAAAAATTTTGCTCCCACTGTACATCAAAGATACATTTGAAAAAATCAGAGGTGTTCTTGATGTAGGACGGGAGGCTTGTCACCAAAGGCTGAAGGAAATAGTCAACGTATTTTGATACATTTTCAAATAAGCTGTTTATAGCTGCGATGATAGTCCTACCAAGGGGCTTGTCCCTATTCTTGAGAATATTCAGGATTAAATAAAAGATTGTTAACTTAGGATGCTGCACTTTCACAAAGTTGTACTCATCTGCATTCAACAGTTCCGCTTTGCGCCAATAAATGCACATCCTTCCAGAATTTGTCTTTTGTCACCTCATATATACTTCTATAGAATATGCCATTCTTTTATAGCAACCGGCGTTGTTCAATTGAGAATAGGCTTCCACAAAATTTTTCAAAACTAATGGGGCGCTCCGGTCAGCTCCTTTCTTGAACGTTTCGGGGTGATTCGTCAAGCGGGGGCCGAGAGAAAAGGGGGGTCCCAAAACTCATTTTCTCCATGTTAATTTCCATAGGAAACTTTAGACAAAGCTACATCCCGAACTGCTGAACGGAATTACACCAAATTTGGCAAAAAGGGAGCTCTTGGTTCAGAAAGTGTTCTTTTTTTTAAATAATGTAAATCTGTTCAGTAGTTCCTAAAATATTCATATTTAAATAAATTATATATCTGGTGACCACAGTGGATCCGCGAACCCTCCCGAGCACGAGCTTGACTCTGATTGGCTGCCAACTCTTTAAACCAGAAAGTATTGGCAGCCGTCATGTCACTCGGTAGAACCGAGTTACAAGATAAAAGGTTGAAAATGAAGACACGGGGGCAGGGTAGAAACACCCTGAACCCCTAGGCCTGCTCAGGAGGTCCCACAGGGACCACCAGGGCCAACAAAAACATTTTTGAAAAAAAAATCTGCGGGATTCGCGCTGGGTACACAAATCCCGCAAAAAAAAAAAAAACCAGCGGTCTCCAGTGCTTTGTTTTAATAAGCCCCCGGGTGGGTCAGATCCTGGGGGAAATATTGTTAAAATATGCAGGGGCCAAGCTGGCCCCCACAGCCCCGGGGACCGCCACCTCCCCGAAGCTTTTAAAATAATATGCGGGGGCACGCAGACCCCCCAGCAGCCCCGGGGACCACCACCTCCCCAGGACGTCTTTCAAAAAAGTGCATGGTGGGAGGTCTTGCCCCCCACGCTGCCCCGGGGACCGCCACCTCCCTGGGTTTTTAAAATAATATGAGGGAGCACGCAGCCCCCTGCAGCCCCGGGGACTGCCACCTCCCTGGGGCTTCTTTCAAAAAAGTGTGTGGGGGGGCTCCTGCCCCCCCACACTGCCCCGGGGAATGCCACCTCCCTGGGGCATTCCTTATTGTGGGGCAGGAGGGCCTCCCAGCCCCACAAGCCCTGGGGACTGCCACCTCTCCGTGGCTTTACATCAAATAGAAAGTGTAGGGGGGCTCCTGCCCATTCCCACACTGCCCCAGGGACCACCACCTGTCCGGGGCAATTTTAAATTAAGGGTGGGGGTCCGTTGCGGACCCCCGGCCCAGGGGACCACCACCTCCCCGGGGCTATGTTTATGTTGGGAGGGGAGCCGTGCGGCCCCCTTCCTGGAGCCCTCCATGGCCCTAGGGACCACCACCCCCCAGGGCCGGCTCCAGCAATGTCCCGGGGTGCCCACCCCCGGGACATTGCAGTTTGCAATGACAGGACGGGAGCGAAGCAGATTGATTTGGACAAGGGGAGCTGCATGTCAGCAGCTCCTCTTGTCCAAAAGTAATGCCGGCTCCCGCAGGAGGCGGGGAGCCGGCTGGGACCGCAGGGGCATTGGGGCTCCCCCAGTGGTCCCCAACAGTGAAGCAAGGCCTCCAGTCAAGATAAAAAAAATCACTGGGGGAGCCGATAAAGGCAGAAGAGGTAAGCAGAGCTATAACTAGTCTGAAATTGCACAAATCACCAGGCCCTGTCGGCTGACTTCACAGTTCTACAAAACGTTTGGGACAGAAATAGTCCCGCAATTAGTAAGCCTCTACAACTCGATTGATGAATCAGGGTCAGTAACTGCATCCATGGGGGAAGCTCTCATTTCAGTATTGCCTAAGCCAAGGAAGGATCTCCACTTGTGTATCTCCTATCACCCGATAGCGCTTTTCAATTAGGAAGCTAAGATCTATATGAAAGTCCTAGCCAGCAGATTAGAAACTTTGATGCCAGAACTCATCCATCCGGACCAATCGGGGTTTATTCAAGGCAGGCAGACACATAACAACCTGCGGAGGGTCCTCCACTTGGTCGTAAAGGCAAACAAAAAATCAATCCTGGCTGTTATTTTGGCGTTAGATGCTGAGAAGACCTTCAATTGAGTGGACTGGCCCTTCTTATTTCATGCCCTGGAGAGGTGTGGTTTCTGCGATAGATTTACAGCTATGATAAGAGTTAACTACACTTGTCCTAGTGCCCGAGTCTTAGTAAATGGAGTGAGTACGGAAGCATTCCCTTTGGAAAAAGGGACACGCCAAGGATGTCCTCTCTTGCCACTATTATTCGTCCTAAGTATCGAACCCTTGACGGTGAAAATATGCATGACGCCTGAAGTACAGGGCATCTCATTTGGGGTGGATGAACATAACGACATGCTCCTATCGGTGATGGCCCCAGAGTCCCCCCTAGCGGCGGCAATGGAAGAGCTGAGGTGCTTCGAACAGGTGGCGGGCCTCCAGGACCTTTTTAAAGTGAATAACCCTCATTTCTCCAGCAGTTGAAGGTGGACCTTCACAGATGGGCTCCCATGTATCTCTCATGGATAGGTTGCATTCAGGCTACTAAGAAGATGGTACTGCCCAGACTCCTGTACCTTTTCCAGGGACTCCCCATTGAGATAGAGCATGGGTTCCTAGCTATACTAAAGTCCATGATCATCCGCTTTATATGGCAAGGACACAGGGCAAGGCTATCATATCGACAACTCCACCTCCCTGAAATCAAAGGGGTTTGGCATTACCAGATTTATATTTATACTACAAAGCAGCCCAGTTATGATTTATCCAATAGTGGTCATCCCGGAAATCCGACAAGGACTGGCTTCACATGGATAGGGTAGTAGCGGGGAGGTGCATCTGGGACTTACTGTGGAAACCCAAGGCAGAATGCCCATCCACTGCATACTTAAGCACGCCTACTAAAATCACTTTAAAGGTATGGGATGACATCCACAGAACCGCTGCCCTGACCACCTTCCCATCCCCCTTCACACCCATGTACTATAACCCATCGTTTCCACCTGCACTGACAGCAGGCCCTTTTAACGCCTGGAAGAGAGGGGGCTGCTGTACGATCTCTGATTTATTCCACAACTGTGATATCCTCACATTTGAACATTGCTGGAGGGAGTTCAATTTGCCAGCCACTGAATACTATCACTATACTCAATTTAGACACTGGGTCTTCAGCCTGGGAGCTTGAGAGGCAGCGACCAAGGAGCTTACACCAATAGAGCGGCTAGCAATGTTTGAAAACGGAAAAGGGTAAGATCTCACACCGCTATAAGATACTTCAAGACACACTCTATACTTCCCAACTAAGGCACACATTTTTCTGGGCGCACATCTTGGGGGTGGGCATCACGGACAAACAGTGGGGTAAACAATACATGGATATACATAAATTCAATCAATCAATGGGATTGCAAGAGGGCTATTATAAAGTACTATACGATTGGTACCTATACCCGAAAAAACTTAGATTGATCTTCCCCAAGACTTCTGACCTATGCTGGAGGGGTTTTGTGCTCCAAGAGGATTTTAAACATATATGGTGAGATTGCCCAACAATTAGGGCCTTTTGGACAGAAATAGTAGCACAAATCAAAGACATCTTGGGCTATCCCATACCTTCAGATCCGGGCTCGACATTGTTAGGCCTCAGGTCTGATACCCTCAAACGCCAAACAGTTAGTGATAGATCTATATTGTGGCTTTTCCTGGGGGCTGCAAAAATGGCAGTGGCAGCGGTGTGGAAACAGAAAGACGCACCATCCATGACCCAATGGCACTCCCATTTATAGCAAGCCATCACCAAGGGAAGGATGGTGAGCGTATTAACAGACTCGTTCAAGAATTTCGAATACACCTGGGTCCCATTGGTGGAATATCTATCAAAGGGGCTCCCCCTATTTGCGAGCCCTATGCGCACCCGGGCGCTCCACCTCTTCCAGTTCCTAGAAACCCTACGGGGTGGGGGTGGACTGTGATGGCGACCTTGATGAGTGACTTTTCTGGGGCCAAGATAGCCGGCCAGGTAACCCATACTCTCAAGAGCACATCAATGGTAGTATTGTGCACCCTTAATGTTGAGAGGGAGGGGAGGGTGGGTTGGGGGGAGTTGGGAGGGATTTTGAAACTTGATGATTGTATTTCAAAGCTGAACTATAGAGGTTTTAAATTGTTAACTCTGATTATGTGTGAGATCACTCCCTCAGAAAGAGCCAACTGTATCATTTTATAGACTTACATTGTATGTACCACAGGAAATGGCTGTAATGCACTATGTGATGATATGCTCTGGAAAATCTTAATAAAAATACTGTTGGTAAAAAAATCTGTTATCTGAGTCTATAGCACCATTCCACAGTATAAACAAATCACTGATGTTCCTGACCCACATGGTGATATGGAAGGACCCGTCTTGCATTTCTACTCTGTTGAGCACCCGCTCCTCCCACCAGCCCATATCCAAATTAGCATAGCTGGGGGTGAAGCAGGTGCCCTTCGCTGTACTTCTTAGCTGTTTGACAACTCATCATTAAACATGAAGATGTTGTATGTCAAACACCAGTTAATCATGCTCACCAGCATCTCATTGTGAGCACAGTGTTTTATAGGTTGCGATCTGAGAAAAGGCTTCACTGCTCTGATATCATCATTATGATGGATACTAGTATAAATTGAGGTCACATCCAAGCAGATCATTAACAAATTTTGCTCCCACTGTACATCAAAGATACATTTGAAAAAATCAGAGGTGTTCTTGATGTAGGACGGGAGGCTTGCCACCAAAGGCTGAAGGAAATAGTCAACGTATTTTGATACATTTTCAAATAAGCTGTCAAATAAGCTGTTTATAGCAGTGATGATAGTCCTACCAAGGGGCTTGTCCCTATTCTTGAGAATATTCAGGATTAAATAAAAGATTGTTAACTTAGGATGCTGCACTTTCACAAAGTTGTACTCATCTGCATTCAACAGTTCCGCTTTGCGCCAATAAATGCACATCCTTCCAGAATTTGTCTTTTGTCACCTCATATATACTTCTATAGAATATGCCATTCTTTTATAGCAACCGGCGTTGTTCAATTGAGAATAGGCTTCCACAAAATTTTTCAAAACTAATGGGGCACTCCGGTCAGCTCCTTTCTCGTACGTTTCGGGGTGATTCGTCAAGCAAGGGCCGAGAGAAAAGGGGGGTCCCAAAACTCATTTTCTCCATGTTAATTTCCATAGGAAACTTTAGACAAAGCTACATCCCGAACTGCTGAACAGAATTACACCAAATTTGGCAAAAAGGGAGCTCTTGGTTCAGAAAGTGTTCTTTTTTTAAATAATGTAAATCTGTTCAGTAGTTCCTAAAATATTCATATTTAAATAAATTATATATCTGGTGACCGCGGTGGATCCGCGAACCCTCCCGAGCACGAGCTTGACTCTGATTGGCTGCCAACTCTTTAAACCAGAAAGTATTGGTAGAACCGAGTTACAAGAAAAAAGGTTGAAAATGAAGACAAGGGGGCAGGGTAGAAACACCCTGACCCCCTAGGCCTGCTCAGGAGGTCCCACAGGGACCACCAGGGCCAAAAAACCCATTTTTGAAAAACAAATCAGCGGGATTCGCGCTGGGTACACGAATCCCGCGAAAAAATAAAATAAACCAGCGGTCTCCAGTGCTTTGTTTTAATAAGCCCCCGGGTGGGTCAGATCCTGGGGGCAATATTGTTAAAATATGCAGGGGCCAAGCTGGCCCCCACAGCCCCGGGGACCGCCACCTCCCCGAGGCTTTTAAAATAATATGCGGGGGCACGCAGACCCCCCAGCAGCCCCGGGGACCACCACCTCCCCGGGACGTCTTTCAAAAAAGTGCATGGTGGGAGGTTTTGCCCCCCACGCTCCCCGGGGACCGCCACCTCCCTGGGTTTTTTAAATAATATGCGGGAGCACGCAGCCCCCTGCAGCCCCGGGGACTGCCACCTCCCTGGGGCTTCTTTCAAAAAAGTGTGTGGGGGGCTCCTGCCCCCCCCACACTGCCCCGGGGAACGCCACCTCCCTGGGGCATTCCTTATTATGGGACAGGAGGGCCTCCCAGCCCCACAAGCCCTGGGGACTGCCACCTCTCCGTGGCTTTACATCAAATAGAAAGTGTAGGGGGGCTCCTGCCCGTTCCCACACTGCCCCAGGGACCACCACCTCCCCGGGGCAATTTTAAATTAAGGGTGGGGGTCCATTGCGGACCCCCGGCCCAGGGGACCATCACCTCCCTGGGGCTATGTTTATGTTGGGAGGGGAGCTGCGCGGCCCCCTTCCTGGAGCCCTCCATGGCCCTAGGGACCACCACCCCCCAGGGCCGGCTCCAGCAATGTCCCGGGGTGCCCCCCCCCCCCGGGACATTGCAGTTTGCAATGAAAGGACGGGAGCGAAGCATATTGATTTAAACAAGGGGAGCTGCATGTCAGCAGCTCCTCTTGTCCAAAAGTAATGCCGGCTCCCGCAGGAGGCGGGGAGCCAGCTGGGACCGCAGGGGCATTGGGGCTCCCCCAGTGGTCCCCAACAGTGAGGCAAGGCCTCCAGTCAAGATAAAAAAAATCACTGGGGGAGCCGATAAAGGCAGAAGAGGTAAGCAGAGCTATAACTAGTCTGAAATTGCACAAATCACCAGGCCCTGTCGGCTGACTTCACAGTTCTACAAAACGTTTGGGACAGAAATAGTCCCGCAATTAGTAAGCCTCTACAACTCGATTGATGAATCAGGGTCAGTAACTGCATCCATGGGGGAAGCTCTCATTTCAGTATTGCCTAAGCCAAGGAAGGATCTCCACTTGTGTATCTCCTATCACCCGATAGCGCTTTTCAATTAGGAAGTTAAGATCTATATGAAAGTCCTAGCCAGCAGATTAGAAACTTTGATGCCAGAATTCATCCATCCGGACCAATCGGGGTTTATTCAAGGCAGGCAGATACATAACAACCTGCGGAGGGTCTTCCACTTGGTCGTAAAGGCAAACAAAAAATCAATCCTGGCTGTTATTTTGGCGTTAGATGCTGAGAAGGCCTTCGATTGAGTGGACTGGCCCTTCTTTTTTCATGCCTTGGAGAGGTGTGGTTTCTGCGATAGATTTACAGCTATGATAAGAGCTAACTACACTTGTCCTAGTGCCCGCATCTTAGTAAATGGGGTGAGTACGGAAGCATTCCCTTTGGAAAAAGGGACACGCCAAGGATGTCCTCTCTTGCCACTATTATTTGCCCTAAGTATCGAACCCTTGATGGTGAAAATATGCATGACACCTGAGGTGCAGGGCATCTCATTTGGGGTGGATGAACATAACGACATGCTCCTATCGGTGATGGCCCCAGAGTCCCCCCTAGCGGCAGCAATGGAAGAGCTGAGGTGCTTCGAACAGGTGGCGGGCCTCCAGGACCTTTTTAAAGCGAATAACCCTCATTTCTCCAGCAGTTGAAGGCAGACCTGTATCTCTCATGGATAGGTTGCATTCAGGCTACTAAGAAGATGGTACTGCCCAGACTCCTGTACCTTTTCCAGGGACTCCCCATTGAGATAGAGCATGGGTTCCTAGCTATACTAAAGTCCATGATCATCCGCTTTATATGGCAAGGACACAGGGCAAGGCTATCATATCGACAACTCCACCTCCCTGAAATCAAAGGGGTTTGGCATTACCAGATTTATATTTATACTACAAAGCAGCCCAGTTATGATTTATCCAATAGTGGTCATCCCGGAAATCCGACAAGGACTGGCTTCACATGGATAGGGCAGTAGCGGGGAGGTGCATCTGGGACTTACTGTGGAAACCCAAGGCAGAATGCCCATCCAATGCATACTTAAGCGCGCCTACTAAAATCATTTTAAAGGTATGGGATGACATCCACAGAACCGCTGCCCTGACCACCTTCCCATCCCCCTTCACACCCATGCACTATAACCCGGCGTTTCCACCTGCACTGACAGCAGGCCCTTTTAACGCCTGGAAGAGAGGGGGCTGCTGTACGATCTCTGATTTATTCCACAACTGTGATATCCTCACATTTGAACATTGCTGGAGGGAGTTCAATTTGCCAGCCACTGAATACTATCACTATACTCAACTTAGACACTGGGTCTTCAGCCTGGGAGCTTGAGAGGCAGCGACCAAGGAGCTTACACCAATAGAGCGGCTAGCAATGTTTGAAAACGGAAAAGGGTAAGATCTCAGACCGCTATAAGATACTTCAAGACACACTCTATACTTCCCAACTAAGGCACAAATTTTTCTGGGCGCACATCTTGGGGGTGGGCATCACGGACAAACAGTGGGGTAAACAATACATGGATATACATAAATTCAATCAATCAATGGGATTGCAAGAGGGCTATTATAAAGTACTATACGATTGGTACCTATACCCGAAAAAACTTAGATTGATCTTCCCCAAGACTTCTGACCTATGCTGGAGGGGTTTTGTGCTCCAAGGGGATTTTAAACATATATGGTGAGATTGCCCAACAATTAGGGCCTTTTGGACAGAAATACTAGCACAAATCAAAGACATCTTGGGCTATCCCATACCTTCAGATCCGGGCTCGACATTGTTAGGCCTCAGGTCTGATACCCTCAAACGCCAAACAGTTAGTGATAGATCTATATTGTGGCTTTTCCTGGGGGCTGCAAAAATGGCAGTGGCAGCGGTGTGGAAACAGAAAGACCCACCATCCATGACCCAATGGCACTCCCATTTATAGCAAGCCATCACCAAGGGAAGGATGGTGAGCGTATTAACAGACTCGTTCAAGAATTTCGAATACACCTGGGTCCCATTGGTGGAATATCTATCAAAGGGGCTCCCCCTATTTGCGTGCCCTATGCGCACCCGGGCGCTCCACCTCTTCCAGTTCCTAGAACCCTACGGGGTGGGGGTGGACTGTGATGGCGACCTTGATGAGTGACTTTTCTGGGGCCAAGATAGCCGGCCAGGTAACCCATACTCTCAAGAGCACATCAATGGTAGTATTGTGCACCCTTAATGTTGAGATGGAGGGGAGGGTGGGTTGGGGGGAGTTGGGAGGGATTTTGAAACTTGATGATTGTACTTCAAAGCTGAACTATAGAGGTTTTAAATTGTTAACTCTGATTATGTGCGAGATCACTCCCTCAGAAAGAGCCAACTGTATCATTTTATATACTTACATTGTATGAACCACAGGAAATGGCTGTAGTGCACTATGTGATGATATGCTCTGGAAAATCTTAATAAAAATACTGTTGGTAAAAAAATCTGTTATCTGAGTCTATAGCACCATTCCACAGTATAAACAAATCACTGATGTTCCTGACCCACATGGTGATATGGAAGGACCCGTCTTACATTTCTACTCTGTTGAGCACCCGCTCCTCCCACCAGCCCATATCCAAATTAGCATAGCTGGGGGTGAAGCAGGTGCCCTTCACTGTACTTCTTAGCTGTTTGACAACTCATCATTAAACATGAAGATGTTGTATGTCAAACACCAGTTAATCATGCTCACCAGCATCTCATTGTGAGCACAGTGTTTTATAGGTTGCGATCTGAGAAAAGGCTTCACTGCTCTGATATCTTCATTATGATGGATACTAGTATAAATTGAGGTCACATCCAAGCAGATCATTAACAAATTTTACTCCCACTGAACATCAAAGATACATTTGAAAAAATCTGAGGTGTTCTTGATGTAGGACGGGAGGCTTGCTACCAAAGGCTGAAGGAAATAGTCAACGTATTTTGATACATTTTCAAATAAGCTGTTTATAGCAGTGATGATAGTCCTACCAAGGGGCTTGTCCCTATTCTTGAGAATATTCAGGATTAAATAAAATATTGTTAACTTAGGATGCTGCACTTTCACAAAGTTGTACTCATCTGCATTCAACAGTTCCGCTTTGTGCCAATAAATGCACATCCTTCCAGAATTTGTCTTTTGTCACCTCATATATACTTCTATAGAATATGCCATTCTTTTATAGCAACCGGTGTTGTTCAATTGAGAATAGGCTTCCACAAAATTTTTCAAAACTAATGGGGCGCTCCGGTCAGCTCCTTTCTTGAACGTTTCGGGGTGATTCGTCAAGCGGGGGCCGAGAGACAAGGGGGGTCCCAAAACTCATTTTCTCCGTGCTAATTTCCATAAGAAACTTTAGACAAAGCTACAGCCCGAACTGCTGAACGGAATTACACCAAATTTGGCAAAAAGGGAGCTCTTGGTTCAGAAAGTGTTCTTTTTTTTAAATAATGTAAATCTGTTCAGTAGTTCCTAAAATGTTCATATTTAAATAAATTATATATCTGGTGACCGCGGTGGATCCGCGAACCCTGCCGAGCACGAGCTTGACTCTGATTGGCTGCCAACTCTTTAAACCAGAAAGTATTGGCAGCCGTCATGTCACTCGGTAGAACCAAGTTACAAGAAAAAAGGTTGAAAATGAAGACAAGGGGTAGGGTAGAAACACCCTGACCCACTAGACCTGCTCAGGAGGTCCCACAGGGACCACCAGGGCCAAAAAAACAATTAAAAAAAAAAAATCAGCAGGATTCGCGCTGGGTACATGAATCCCGCAAAAAAAAAAAAAACGAAGCGCGGTCTCCTGTGCTTTATTTTAATAAGCCCCCTGGTGGGCCAGATCCTGGGGGCAATATTTTTAAAATATGCAGGGGCCACGCTGGCCCCCACAGCCCCGGGGACCGCCACCTCCGCGAGGCTTTTAAAATAATATGCGGGGGCACGCAGACCCCCCAGCAGCCCCGGGGACCTCCACCTCCCCGGGACGTCTTTCAAAAAAGTGCATGGTGGGAGGTCCTGCCCCCCATCCTGTCCCGGGGACCACCACCTCCCTGGGCTTTTTAAATAATATGCAGGAGCACGCGGCCCCCTGCAGCCCCGGGGACCGCCACCTCCCTGGGGCTTCTTTCAAAAAAGTGTGTGGGGGGGCTCCTGCCCCCACACACTGCCCCGGGGACTGCCACCCCCCTGGGGCATTCCTTATTATGGGGCAGAGGGGCCTCACAGCCCCCCAAGGCCTGGGGACTGCCACCTCTCTGTGGCTTTACATCAAATAGAAAGTGTAGGGGTGCTCCTGCCACTCCCCACACTGCCCCAGAGACCACCACCTCCCGGGGCAATTTTAAATTAAGGGTGGGGGTCCGTTGCGGACCCCCGGCCCAGGGGACCACCACCTCCCCCGGGCTATTTTTATGTTGGGAGGGGAGCCGGCTCCAGCAATGTCCTGAGGTGCCCACCCCCGGGACATTGCAGTTTGTAATGACAGGACGGGAGCGAAGCAGATTGATTTGGACAAGGGGAGCTGCATGTCAGCAGCTCCTCTTGTCCAAAAGCAATGCCGGCTCCCGCAGGAGGCGGGGAGCTGGCTGGGACCGCAGGGGCACTGGGGCTCCCCCAGCGGAACCCAACAGTGAGGCAAGGCCTCCAGTCAAGATAAAAAAAAGAAAAATGAGGCACAGCCCCGGGGCATGGGGTCCCCGGGGCCGAAAAAGGCCTCAGGAAGGGGACCGCACGGCCCCCCTCCTTTAAATGTAGTTTTTTTTTTAAAGTGGCCATGCCCCGGGGGTTGGGGTCTCCGGGCACGAAATCGGCCTTGGGAGTGGGGCCGCGTGGCCCCCTTCCCATTTAAAAAAAATGTTTAATGGCTCAGGCCCTGGGGGATGGGGTCCCCAGGGCCCACACAATATTAAGAGAAGGGGGGCCATGCAGCCCCCTTTCTAACAAATAAACAAAAAAAGCCGCCATCCCACCGGAGGCCTTGCCCCCTCACTGCACCACTCTGCAAACGCACCTCCTGGCATGTTCTAAGTTGGGGATTAAGTCCCCTTGAATCCTGAGGGTCCCTGGGGACCAACTAGCCCACCAGGTACCTTCAGTAAGCCCCACATAGTGGGATTGCTGAGATGTAGTCAGAGGCCATGCCCCTTTTTACACCACTCTGCAAATGCACCTCTTGGCACACTGCTGGTGGGGCGATGATGTCCTCTTGTGTACTGAGGACCTCAGGACTAAAGTGGACTTCATCCCCCGAGCAGCAGTGCACCAAGAGGCGCGTTTGCAGAGTGGTGTAAAAAGGGGAGCGTGGCCTCGCCCCACTCTCAGCAATCCAGCAGGTTGGAGCTTACTAGATATAAATGGAGGGCTAGTTGGCCCCCAGGGACCCTCAGGAGGCAAGAGGACTTCATACCCCAACCAAGAGCGCGCCAGGAGGTGCGTTTGCAGAGAGGTGGAGAAAGGGGGCGTGGCTTGTGTCCACCTCTCAGCAATCCCATTATGTGGGGCTTACTGGAGGTATCAGGTAGGCTAGTTGGCCCCTAAGGACCCTCAGCAGCGAAGGGGACTTTAATCCCCATCAAAGAGCGCACCAGGGAGTGCGTTTACAGACTGGTGGCCAAAGGGGGCGTGGACTGCTCTGAGAACTTACCAATGCTGCTGTGTGGGACTTACTGGAGATAATAGGATGGGTAGTGTGCCCCCAAGGTTGTCCTTGGGGGCCAAATACCCCTCCTGTTAAGTCCAGTACGTCCCACACAGTGGGATTGCTAAGAGGTCTTCGGAGGCCACGCCCCCCCCTTTCTCCACCACTCTGCAAACACACCTCCTGGCACACTACGGGTTGGGGGATGAAGTCCACTTTAGTCCTGAGGGATTTTGGGGGCCAAGAAGCCCTCCTGGTACCTCCTGTAAGTCCTATGCAGTGGAATTCCTGAGCCCTGGTTGGAGGCCCAGCCCCCTTTCACAACCAGTCTGCCAACGCAACTGCCAGTTAAAGAAGCATTTGTAATGTAATAGGTCGCGCATTTGCAAGAGTTAGAGCTATTGGCATTGTAAATGTAAAAGTTTTTTACTAATGTTTTTTGGAGTGGAGTGGATGTAGGTTGTGTGTAGTGGAATTATGTGGTATGTTGTGCAGTGAAATTATGTGGATAGAAAGTATGTGGTACTTAGTGTATAGGAGTTATGTAGAGTGGGATTATGTGTTATGGAGAGTAATTATGTGGTATGGTAGTCTGTGTTGTGCAGTGGTAACCCCAGGTTTAGTCTTCCTCGTTTCCATAGAAGCTAAACTATAAACTCAATGAGGCAAAAAAAAAGAAGGAACCACTGAGGAGCACTTCTGGAACTAGTCAGAGGTATGAGTAGGGCCACTGGAACTATGCAACTGTTTGACTCCACCGACTGTCTCACAATTATACATTTTCCGCATTTGCCACATAATCCATCATCTACTGCATGATCTGCAGATTTGAACAAAAAAAACCCTTGTTTCTACCTCAAACGGCTCAACCGTTACCAAAATTGCAGCGACAAGTGTTACAGCGTGGTGGAAGGCCCTTTGCAAACCTAGAATGGTCACCTGTTATTTATTGCTAAATGTGGGTGTTAAAGTGGTACTAATGGTGTGCAAACCACTCTTGCTTCTTTCTACGCCTCTCTTGCCTTTTACTGTATTTCTGTTGCTTCTTTCTGCACCTTTCTTTCTTTTTCTGTACTTCTCTTGCCTCTTTCTGCACATCTGTTCCACTTTCTGCACCTCTCTTGCCTCTTTCTGTACCTCTGTTGCCTCATTCTGCACCTCACTTGCTTCTTTCTGCGCCCCTCTTGCCTCTTTCTGCACTCTTCTTCCCGCTTTCTGCACCCCTCTTGCCTCTTTCTGCACTACTCTTCCCTCTTTCTGCACCTCTGTTGCTTCGTAATGCAACTCTCTTGCCACTTTCTGCACTTCTCTTGCATCCTTCTGCACTTCTGTTGCTTCTTTCTGCACTTCTCTTGCCTCTTTATGCACCTCTCTTGCTTCTTTCTGCACCCCTTGTGCCTCTTTCTGCACCCTTCTTCCCTCTTTGTGCAACTCTCTTGCCTCTTTCTGCACCTCTCTTTCTGCACCACTCTTGCCTCTTTGTGGACCTCTGTTCCTTCTTTCTGCACTTCTTTTGTTTCTTTGTGCACCTCTCTTACTTCTTTCTGCACCTCTGTTGCCTCTTTCTGCACTCGTCTTCTCTCTTTCTGCACCTCTCTTGTCTTTGTGCACCTCTCTTGCCTGTTTCTGCACCTCTCTTGCATCTTTCTGCACATCTCTTTGTAAAAGTGGTGGAGCGGTGCACTACCAAAGAGTTTTTTTCAATAAATCCAAATGTTCAATTTGTTAAGTGGTAATCAATCCTTTATTTTCAATATCAAAATATACAGATTCCAGCCAACGCGTTTCGTTCATACATAAAATGAACTTCTTCAGGGCAAATGGTGATGTGAGGGAGACGCAGGAATACAGAGGCAATGAAGAGCCTTTGGTCTGGGATCATTGGAAAAGGCGTTCGGACTTGAGGGCATGCATTTGGCCCAATTACGTACGTCTATGTTCCAAGTTCCTGCTGTCGACGCACAAGTGTTATGCTTTTAAGGCTACCATGATAAGTACCTGATGGTTGTGTCTCTGGGGACACAGTCCTATTAATCTCGTCTGGTGCCGACCAGACGAGACTAATAGGACTGTGTCCCCAGAGACACAACCATCAGGTACTTATCATGGTAGCCTTAAAAGCATAACACTTGTGCGTCGACAGCAGGAACTTGGAACATAGACGTACGTAATTGGGCCAAATGCATGCCCTCAAGTCCGAACGCCTTTTTCAATGATCCCAGACCAAAGGCTCTTCATTGCCTCTGTGTTCCTGCGTCTCCTTCACATCACCATTTGCCCTGAAGAAGTTCATTTTATGTATGAACGAAACGCGTTGGCTGGAATCTGTATATTTTGATATTGAAAATAAAGGATTGATTACCACTTAACAAATTGAACATTTGGATTTATTGAAAAAAACTCTTTGGTAGTGCACCGCTCCACCACTTTCACAGTTTTCTCTCTGCCTGGCAGCTGGCATCCAACAACGGCAGGTGCAGGAGCTGTATGTGCACACCCAATCATACTACCCGCTACAGTTTCATATACAAGAAAAGGAATAAAGCAGGGAGGTGCGGTTACTCAGATCCGCCGTTGCTCATCCATTCCCCTTTCTGCACATCTCTTGCCTGTTTCTGCACCTCTGTTGCTTCTTTCTGCACTTCTCTTGCCTATTTCTGCATTTCTGTTGCTTCTTTCTGCACTCCTGTTGCCTCTTTCTACATTTGTTTTGCTTCTTTCTGCACTTCTCTTGCCTCTTTCTGCAACCCTCTTGCCTCTTTCTGCAGCTCTGTTGCTTCTTTCTGTATTTCTCTTGCTTCTTTATGTACCTCTCTTGCTTGTTTCTGCACCCCTGTTGCCCCGTTCTGCACTCGTCTTCCCTCTTTGTGTACCTCTCTTGTCTCTTTGTGCACCTCTCTTGTCATTCTCTGTACCTGTCTTGCCTCTTTCCGCACCTCTCTTGCCTCTTTCTGCACCTCTCTTGCCTCTTTGCACCTGACTTCCCTCTTTCTACACTTCTCTTGCTTCTTTCTACACCTCTGTTGCTTCTTTCAGCAATTCTCTTTCCTTTTTCTGCACTTCTCTTGCCTCTTTCTGCACCTCTCTTGCCTCTTTCTGCACCTGACTTCCCTCTTTCTACACTTCTCTTGCTTCTTTCCACACCTCTGTTGCTTCTTTCAGCAATTCTCTTTCCTTTTTCTGCACTTCTCTTGCCTGTTTCTGCACCTCTCTTGCCTCTTTATGCACCTCTCTTACCTCTTTCTGCACCTCACTTGCCTCTTTCAGCACCCCTCTTCACTCTTTCTGTACCTCTCTTGTCTCTTTCTGCACCTCTCCTGGCTGTTTCTGCACCTCTCTTGCCTCTTTCTGCACTTTTATTGCCTCTATCTGCACCTCTGTTGCTTCTTTCTGCACTTCTTTTGCTTCTTTCTGCACCTCTCTTGCCTCTTTCTGCACCCTTCTTCCCTCTTTGTGCACCTCTCTTGCCTTTTTCTGCACCTCTCTTGCCTCTTTCTGCAGTTATCTTACCTCTTTCTGCACCTCTTTTGCTTCTTTCTGCACTTCTCTTGCCTCTTTTAGCACCCCTCTTGCCTCTTTCTGCACCTCTGTTGGTTCTTTCTGCACTGCTCTTGCCTCTGTCTGCAACTCTCTTGCCTCTGTCTATATCCCTGTTCCCTCTTTCTGCACCTCTTTTGCCTCTTTCTGCACCCCTGTTCCCTCTTTATGTACTTCTCTTACCTCTTTCTGCACCACTCTTGCTACTTTTTGCATCTCTGTTGCTTCTTTCTACACTTCTCTTGCTTCTTTTTGCACCTCATGTGCTTGTTCTGCACCCCTCTTGCCTCTTTCTGCACCCTTCTTCCCTCTTTGTGCACCTCTCTTGCCTCTTTCTGTACCTCTCTTGCCTCTTTCTGAAGTTCTCTTGCCTCTTTCTGCACCTCTTGCTTCTTTCTCCACTTCTGTTGCCTCCTTCTGCACCTCTCCTGCCTCTTTCTGCACCTCTGTTGGTTCTTTCTGCACTGCTCTTGCTTCTTTCTGCACATCTTTTGCAAATTTCTACACCCCTTGTGCCTCTTTCTGCACTGCTATTGCTTTTTTCCGCACCTCTCTTGCTACTTTCTGCACCTCTCTTGCCTCTTTCTGCATCCCTCTTGTTTGTCTGCACCCCTGTTCCCTCTTTCTGCACCTATTTTGCCTGTTTCTGCAACATTCTTGCCTCTTTCTTCACCTATTTTGCCTTATCCTGCAACACTCTCGCCCCTTTCTGCAGGTCTCTTGCCTCTTTCTGCACCTCTGTTGCTTCTTTCTGCACTTCTCTTGCCTCTTTATGCACCTCTCTTGCTTCTTTCTGCACCCCTCTTGCCTCTTTCTGCACCCTTCTTCCCTCTTTCTGCACCTCTCTTTCCTCTTTCTGCACCACTCTTGCCTCTTTGTGGACCTCTGTTCCTTCTTTCTGCACTTCTTTTGTGTCTTTCTGCACCTCTCTTACTTCTTTCTGCACCTCTGTTGCCTCTTTCTGCACTTGTCTTCCCTCTTTCTGCACCTCTCTTGTCTTTGTGCACCTCTCTTGCCTGTTTCTGCACCTCTCTTGCATCTTTATGCACATCTCTTGCCTGTTTCTGCACCTCTGTTGCTTCTTTCTGCACTTCTCTTGCCTATTTCTGCATTTGTGTTGCTTCTTTCTGCACTCCTGTTGCCTCTTTCTACATTTCTTTTGCTTCTGTCTGCACTTCTCTTGCCTCTTTCTGCAACCCTCTTGCCTCTTTCTGCAACTCTGTTGCTTCTTTCATTATTTCTCTTGCTTCTTTCTGCACCTCTCTTGCTTGTTTCTGCACCCCTGTTGCCCCATTCTGCACTCGTCTTCCCTCTTTGTGCACCTCTCTTGTCTCTTTGTGCACCTCTCTTGTCATTCTCTGTACCTGTCTTGCCTCTTTCCGCACCTCTCTTGCCTCTTTCTGCACCTCTCTTGCCTCTTTCTGCACCTGACTTCCCTCTTTCTACACTTCTCTTGCTTCTTTCTACACCTCTGTTGCTTCTTTCAGCAATTCTCTTTCCTTTTTCTGCACTTCTCTTGCCTGTTGCTGTACCTCTCTTACCTCTTTATGCACCTCTCTTACCTCTTTCTGCACCTCACTTGCCTCTTTCTGCACCCCTCTTCACTCTTTCTGTACCTCTCTTGCCTCTTTCTGCACCCCCGTTCCCTCTTTCTGCACCTCTCCTGCCTGTTTCTGCACCTCTCTTGCCTCTTTCTGCACTTTTATTGCCTCTATCTGCACCTCTGTTGCTTCTTTCTGCACTTCTTTTGCTTCTTTCTGCACCTCTCTTGCCTCTTTCCGCACCCTTCTTCCCTCTTTGTGCACCTCTCTTGCCTTTTTCTGCACCTCTCTTGCCTCTTTCTGCAGCACTCTTACCTCTTTCTGCACCTCTTTTGCTTCTTTCTGCACTTCTCTTGCCTCTTTCTGCACCTCTGTTGGTTCTTTCTGCACCTCTGTTGGTTCTTTCTGCACTGCTCTTGCCTCTGTCTGCAACTCTCTTGCCTCTGTCTACATCCCTGATCCCTCTTTCTGCACCTCTTTTGCCTCTTTCTGCACCCCTGTTCCCTCTTTCTGTACTTCTCTTTACCTCTTTCTGCACCACTCTTGCTACTTTCTGCACCTCTGTTGCTTCTTTGTGCACTTCTCTTGCTTCTTTTTGCACCTCTTTTGCTTGTTCTGCACCCCTCTTGCCTCTTTCTGCGGCCGTCTTCCCTCTTTGTGCACCTCTTTTGCCTCTTTCTGTACCCCTCTTGCCTCTTTCTGCAGTTCTCTTGCCTCTTTCTGCACCTCTTGCTTCTTTCTCCACTTCTGTTGCCTCCTTCTGCACCTCTCTTGCCTCTTTCTGCACCTCTGTAGGTTCTTTCTGCACTGCTCTTGCTTCTTTCTGCACATCTTTTGCAAATTTCTACACCCCTCGTGCCTCTTTCTGCACTGCTATTGCTTTTTTCCACACCTCTCTTGCTACTTTTTGCACCTCTCTTGCCTCTTTCTGCACCCCTCGTGCCTCTCTGTGCACCTCTGTTCATTTTTCTGCACTTATTTTGTTTCTTTCTGCACCTCTCTTACTTCTTTCTGCACCTCTGTTGCTTCTTTCTGCACTCGTCTTCCCTCTTTCTGCACCTCTCTTGTCTTTGTGCACCTCTCTTGCATCTTTGTGCACCTCTCTTGTCATTCTCTGTACCTGTCTTGCCTCTTTCCGCACCTCTCTTGCCTCTTTCTGCACCTCTCTTGCCTCTTTCTGCACCTGACTTGCCTCTGTCTACACTTCTCTTGCTTCTTTCTACACCTCTGTTGCTTCTTTCAGCAATTCTCTTTCCTTTTTCTGTACTTCTCTTGCCTGTTTCTGCACCTTTCTTGCCTCTTTATGCACCTCTCTTACCTCTTTCTGCACCTCACTTGCCTCTTTCTGCACCCCTCTTCACTCTTTCTGTACCTCTCTTGCCTCTTTCTGTACCCCGTTCCCTCTTTCTGCACCTCTCCTGCCTGTTTCTGCACCTCCCTTGCCTCTTTCTGCACTTCTCTTGCCTCTATCTGCACCTCTGTTGCTTCTTTCTGCACTTCTTTTGCTTCTTTCTGCACCTCTCTTGCCTCTTTCCGCACCCTTCTTCCCTCTTGTGCACCTCTCTTGCCTTTTTCTGCACCTCTCTTGCCTCTTTCTGCAGCACTCTTACCTCTTTCTGCACCTCTTTGCTTCTTTCTGCACTTCTCTTGCCTCTTTCTGCACCTCTGTTGGTTCTTTCTGCACCTCTGTTGGTTCTTTCTGCACTGCTCTTGCCTCTGTCTGCAACTCTCTTGCCTCTGTCTACATCCCTGATCCCTCTTTCTGCACCTCTTTTGCCTCTTTCTGCACCCCTGTTCCCTCTTTCTGTACTTCTCTTACCTCTTTCTGCACCACTCTTGCTACTTTCTGCACCTCTGTTGCTTCTTTGTGCACTTCTCTTGCTTCTTTTTGCACCTCTTTTGCTTGTTCTGCACCCCTCTTGCCTCTTTCTGCACCCTTCTTCCCTCTTTGTGTACCTCTTTTGCCTCTTTCTGTACCCCTCTTGCCTCTTTCTGCAGTTCTCTTGCCTCTTTCTGCACCTCTTGCTTCTTTCTCCACTTCTGTTGCCTCCTTCTGCACCTCTCTTGCCTCTTTCTGCACCTCTGTAGGTTCTTTCTGCACTGCTCTTGCTTCTTTCTGCACATCTTTTGCAAATTTCTACACCCCTCGTGCCTCTTTCTGCACTGCTATTGCTTTTTTCCACACCTCTCTTGCTACTTTTTGCACCTCTCTTGCCTCTTTCTGCACCCCTCGTGCCTCTCTGTGCACCTCTGTTCATTTTTTCTGCACTTATTTTGTTTCTTTCTGCACCTCTCTTACTTCTTTCTGCACCTCTGTTGCTTCTTTCTGCACTCGTCTTCCCTCTTTCTGCACCTCTCTTGTCTTTGTGCACCTCTCTTGCATCTTTGTGCACCTCTCTTGTCATTCTCTGTACCTGTCTTGCCTCTTTCCGCACCTCTCTTGCCTCTTTCTGCACCTCTCTTGCCTCTTTCTGCACCTGACTTGCCTCTGTCTACACTTCTCTTGCTTCTTTCTACACCTCTGTTGCTTCTTTCAGCAATTCTCTTTCCTTTTTCTGTACTTCTCTTGCCTGTTTCTGCACCTTTCTTGCCTCTTTATGCACCTCTCTTACCTCTTTCTGCACCTCACTTGCCTCTTTCTGCACCCCTCTTCACTCTTTCTGTACCTCTATTGCCTCTTTCTGCACCCCCGTTCCCTCTTTCTGTACCTCTCCTGCCTGTTTCTGCACCTCTTTTGCCTCTTTCTGCACTTTTATTGCCTCTTTCTGCATCTCTGTTGCTTCTTTCTGCACTTCTTTTGCTTCTTTCTGCACCTCTCTTGCTTCTTTCTGCACCCTTCTTCCCTCTTTGTGCACCCCTCTTGCCTTTTTCTGCACCTCTCTTGCCTCTTTCTGCAGTTCTCTTACCTCTTTCTGCACCTCTTTTGCTTCTTTCTGCACTTCTCTTGCCTCTTTAAGCACCCTTCTTGCCTCTTTCTGCACCTCTGTTGGTTCTTTCTGCACTGCTCTTGCCTCTGTCTGCAACTCTCTTGCCTCTGTCTGCATCCCTATTCCCTCTTTCTGCACCTCTTTTGCCTCTTTCTGCACCCCTGTTTCCTCTCTCTGTACTTCTCTTACCTCTTTCTG
The DNA here is from genome assembly GCA_963921515.1 of Calotriton arnoldi. Taxonomy (NCBI): domain Eukaryota; kingdom Metazoa; phylum Chordata; class Amphibia; order Caudata; family Salamandridae; genus Calotriton; species Calotriton arnoldi. Next base: position 560,945 of record CAWUFW010008353.1, read on the forward strand.
CATCACTCTTGCTACTTTCTGCACCTCTGTTGCTTCTTTCTGTACTTCTCTTGCTTCTTTTTGCACCTCTTTTGCTTGTTCTGCACCCCTCTTGCCTCTTTCTGCACCCTTATTCCCTCTTTGTGCACCTCTCTTGCCTCTTTCTGTACCTCTCTTGCCTCTTTCTGAAGTTCTCTTGCCTCTTTCTGCACCTCTTGCTTCTTTCGCCACTTCTGTTGCCTCCTTCTGCACCCCTCTTGCCTCTATCTGCACCTCTGTTGGTTCTTTCTGCACTGCTCTTGCTTTTTTCTGCACATCTTTTTCAAATTTCTACACCCCTTGTGCCTCTTTCTGCACTGCTATTGCTTTTTTCCGCACCTCTCTTGCTACTTTCTGCACCTCTCTTGCCTCTTTCTGTATCTCTCTTGTTTGTCTGCACCCCTGTTCCCTCTTTCTGCACCTATTTTGCCTGTTTCTGCAACATTCTTGCCTCTTTCTTCACCTCTTTTGCCTTTTCCTGCAACACTCTCGCCCCTTTCTGCAGGTCTCTTGCCTCTTTCAGCACCCCTCTTCCCTCTTTCTGCACCTCTGTTGCTTCTTTCTGTACTTCTCTTGCTTCTTTCTGCACATCTCTTGCTTCTTTTTGCACCACTTGTGCCTCTTTCTGCACCTCTCTTCCCTCTTTCTGAACCCCTCGTGCCTCTTGTGCACCTCTGTTCCTTCTTTCTGCACTTCTTTTGTTCCTTTCTGCACCTCTTGCTTCTTTCTGCGCCCCTTTTGCCTCTTTCTGCACCCCTCTTGCCTCTTTCTGCACCTCTGTTCCTTCTTTCTGCACTTCTTTTGTTTCTTTCTGCAGCTCTCTTGCTTTTTTATGCACTTCTCTTGCATCTTTCTACACCCCTGTCCCCTCTTTATGCACCTCTATTGCTTCTTTCTGCACTTCTCTTGCTTCTTTCTGCACCTCTCTTGCTTCTTTCTGCACCCCTTGTGCCTCTTTCTGCTCCTCTCTTGCTTCTTTCTGCACCCCTCTTGCCTCTTTCTCCACCTTCTCCCCCTTTCTGCATCTCTGTTGCTTCTTGCTACACTACTCTTGCCTCTTTCTACTCCCCTCTTCCCTCTTTCTGCACCTCTGTTGCTTCTTTCTGTACTTCTCTTATTTCTTTCTGCACCCCTTGTGCCTCTTTCTGCTCCTCTCTTGCTTCTTTCTGCACCCCTCTTTCCTCTTTCTCCACCTTCTCCCCCCCTTTCTGCATCTATGTTGCTTCTTGCTACACTACTCTTGCCTCTTTATAATCCCCTCTTCCCTCTTTCTGCACCTCTGTTCCTTCTTTCTGCACTTCTTGTGTTCCTTTCTGCACCCCTCTTGTCTCTTTCTCCAACCCTCTTCCCTCTTTCTGCACCTCTGCTGCTTCTTTCTGTACCTCTCTTGCTTCTTGCTGCACCCCTCACGCTTCTTTCTGTACCCATTTTGCCTCTTTCTGTACCCCTCTTGCCTCTTTCTGCACCTCTGTTCCTTCTTTCTGAACATCTTTTGTTTCTTTCTGCAGCTCTCTTGCTTATTTCTGCACCCCCTTGCCTCTTTCTCCACCCTTCTTCCCCATTTCTACATCTCTGTTGCTTCTTTCTACGCTTATCTTGCCTCTTTCTATACCTGTCTTCCCTCTTTCTGCACCTGTGTTGCTTTTTTCTGTACTTCTCTTTCTTCCTTTTGCACCTCTCTAGCTTCTTTCTTCACACCTCGTGCCTCTTTCTGCACCCCTCTTCACTCTAACTGCACCCCTCTTGCCTCTCTCTGCACCTCTGTTCCTTCTTTCTGCACTTCTTGTGTTTCATTCTGCACCTCTCTTGCTTCTCTCTGCACCCCTCTTGTCTCTTTCTCCACCCCTCTTCTCTCTTTCTGCACCTCTGTTGCTTCTTTCTGTATCTCTCTTGCTTCTTTCTGCACCTCTCATGCCTCTTTCACACCCCTCTTCCCTCTTTCTGCACTCTTCTTGCCTCTTTCTGCACCTCTCGCTTCTTTCTGCACCCCTCTTCCCTCTTTTTGCACCTCTCTTGCCTCTTTCTGCACCTTTCTTCTCTCTTTCTGTACCCCCTGACTCTTTCTGCACCTCTGTTCCTTCTTTTTGTACTTCTTCTGTTTCTTTATGCACCTCTCTTGCTTCTTTCTGCACCCTTCGTGCCTCTTTCTGCATCCCTCTTCCCTCTTTCTGCACCCCTCTTGCCTCTTTCTGCAGCTCTGTTGCTTCTTTCTGCACTTCTCTTGCTTCTTTCTGCACCTCTTGCTTCTTTCTGCACCCATTGTGCCTCTTTCTGCACCCCTCTTCCCTCTTTCCACACCCCTCCTACTTCTTTCTGCATCTCAGTTCCTTCTTTCTGAACTTCTTTTGTTGCTTTCTGTACCTCTCTTGCCTCTCTCTGCAATTCTCTTGCCTATTTCTGCACCTCTTGCTTCTTTCTGCACTACTGTTGCCTCTTTCTGCACCTCTCTTGCCTCTTTCTGCACCTCTGTTGGTTCTTTCTGCACTGCTCTTGCTTCTTTCTGCACATCTTTTGCAAATTTCTGCACCCCTCTTACCTATTTCTGCACTGCTCTTGCTTTTTTTCCGCACCTCTCTTCCTTATTTCAGCACCTCTCTTGCCTCTTTTGTTTCTGTCTGCACCCCGTTCCCTCTTTGTGCACCTATTTTGCCTGTTTCTGCAACATTCTTGCCTCTTTCTGTACCTATTTGCCTCTTTCTGCACCCCTCTTGCCTCTCTGTGCACCTCTGTTCCTTCTATCTGCACTTCTTTTGTTTCCTTCTGCACCTTTCTTGCTTCATTCTGCACCCCTTTTGTCTCTTTCTCCACCACTCTTACCCCTTTATGCATCTCAGTGGCATCTTTCTGCACTTCTCTTGTCTCTTTCTTCACCCCTCTTCCCTCTTTCTGCACCTCTGTTGCTTCTTTCTGTACCTCTCTTGCTTCTTTCTGCACCCCTTGTGCCTCTTTCACACCCCTCTGCCCTCTTTCTGCACCGCTCTTGCCTCTTTCTACACCTCTGTTTCTTCTTTCTGTACTTCTTTTGTTTCTTTCTGCACCTCTTGCTTCTTTCTGCGCACCCCTTTTGCCACTTTCTGAGCCCCTCTTCCCCCTTTCTGCATCTCTGTTGCTTCTTTCTACACTTCTCTTGCCTCTTTCTACACCCCTCTTGCCTCTTTCTGCACCTCTCTTGCTTATTTCTGCACCCCTCTTCCCTCTTTCTGCACCCCTCTTGCCTCTCTCTGCACATCTGTTCCTTCTTTCTGCACTTCTCTTGTTTCTTTCTGCACCTCTCTTGCTTCTTTCTGCTCTTCTCTTGTCTTTCTCCACCCCTCTTCCCTCTTTCTGCACCTCTGTTCCTTCTTTTTGTACTTCTGTTTCTTTCTGCACCTCTCTTGTGTCTTTCTGCACCCCTTGTGCCTCTTTCTGCACCCCTCTTCCCTCTTTCTGCACCCCTCTTGCCTCTTTCTGCAGCTCTGTTGCTTTTTTCTGCACTTCTCTCTTCTTTCTGCACCTCTCTGTCTTCTTTCTGCACCCCTCGTGCCTCTTTCTGCACCCCTCTTCCTCTTTCCACACCCCTCCTGCCTCTTTTTGCACCTCAGTTCCTTCTTTCTGCACTTCGTTTGTTGCTTACTGCACTTCTCTTGCTTCTTTCTGCACCCTTCTTGTCTCTTACTCCACTCCCCTTCCCCCTTTCTGCATGTCTGTTGCTTCTTTCTGCACTTCTCTTGCCTCTTTCTCCACCCCTCTTTCCTCTTTGAAATGAAATTAAATGTGATATTTATAAAGCGCAATCTGTCACTCCGAAAGGAGCCTCCTGGCGCTGTACAGATAACAGACTTAGCAATGGAGAATGGAGACCTAGATGAGGGCTAGCTAGAGTTCGTCAGATGCTCCATAAATCCAGGTCTTTTGGGCCTTCCTAAACTGCATTTTGGGTTCTATTGATCTCAATTTGTTTGGCATGAGATTCCAGGCCTTTGCTCCTAGCACAGTTGCCGATTTCCCTCCCCGTGTTTTAAGTTTAAAACCAGGCAGTTTGAGTAGATTTGCTGACGAAGATCTGAGTGTTCTTGTTGTAGTGTATGGCATGAATCTTGTGGAGAGATATGCTGGCCCCAGTCGGCGGATAGCTCTGAAAGTGATGACAAGAAGTTTGAATAGGATTCTCTTGTGTAGCGTTGTGAGAAGTTGGCCTGGTATATGCTGTCCACTAATTATAGTGGGCACCTTGCACCAGTCCAAACAACCCCTTATTGGAGATAGGTTAAAGACAACCTTTATTGAAAGCTATCCTAGTGGTAGCTATGGAGAGCAGCCTTCAGGCTAAGTCTTGAAGGAATGTAAACCAGCTTGTTTTACCAGTCTATAATCTCTTGAGTGACCAAATGAAAGAGGACCACACCAGGTATATATTTAAAATATATGTATTTAGTCTTAAACACACCCCTCTAGTCTCTTTATGAGGCTAGAGTTCGAAGTACATAAGTTACAAGTCAAATATCAACAGTAATAGCACAAATACACGTTTGAGCCCTAGGGGCGTACCAAACCATATACCAATAAAGTGGTATAAGAACCACGACTGAACTAGACACCAGGCCTAGAGCCTGTAGAAGTGCTTGGCCCTCAAGGAACCACCCAAGGTAGTGACACAGGGGACCCACGGGGACGCGTGCAGTGTGAGAACACAGCCGCGAGCCGCCGTTGACTTCTATGGGGAATGTCGCGGTTGGAGTTTTAAAGAAAAAGGACACTTAGAGGAGGACTTGGAGCAAACCCCTTTAGAACTAGGCTGTTCTAGAGTCAATACCCACGGGAGCACCGGAGTACTTGAGTTACCTCACCCAGGGAAGCCGGGTGCATAGGTGTCTTTCGGGGTCAGGTTTCGTCGTCGTTTTCAATGGCGATCTGCTGCAAAGTGCTGCTGGCGACCAAGTCGAAAGTGTTCGGGTGGATCCAAGGGTGGATCGAAGATCTGAAGAACCTGAAAGCAAAGGGGACAGAGTCTGGGTCACTAGCCAGTGACCAGGGAGGCGATGAGCAGACGCCCACCGATGTCGGGTGCTTCAGGTAGGTTGACAGTTGTCTTGACTCTTCAGCCACGAGGTCTAGGAGGTGTCGACGACAACCAGGAGCTGGATTCAAGCGGTCCCACGACGTCTGTCGATTGCTGCTGTGTCGGCGACCGGATTGGACCCAACAATCCTTGGCAACGGCAAGTCACGTGGAGATGAAGAAAGGACGTTGATGCAGACCAGCAAGGTCTGGGGGACTCACCCAGCAAGGGTAAGTCAGGGCACATCTGTAGCAACCAGGAAAGCCCAAGCAGAAGAAGAGTTGCCTTCGGGAGGGCCCACTAGCCAACGGACTAGCGACCGCAAAGGAGCCTCGAGTAGACACACTTGGAGCTGGCTCACGGGACACTCGTGGAGTGGTGGCCAGTGATCTTCGGTGCAGTTGGTGCTGGAGGAAGGGGCTACTTGGAGCCCAAAGTACAATTTTGTGGGAGACCAGGAAGAGGATGCACTTGCAAAAGTTCTCGGTGTCCAGGGATCACGGTTCCACGTTACCCACGACAGCTACGGGCCTCAGCTTCACTGGGGACTCAGGGCAGCCTCGGGGAAGTCTGGAAATCCACCTCTGGTGATGCAAAGACTTTGGCGTCCAGAGGGAGCTTCAGCGATGCAGACCGGACAATTGCTTCTTAGGTGCCTGTCAAGCAGGGGAGTCACTCCTTGACCCCAAGGGAGATTCTTCAGTCCTCTAATCTTGAAGTAGAGTGTCGAAGGTCCAGGATTCGGCTTCAGAGTTTCGTCCAGGGTAATCTAAAGTCCTAAGGACTGGGGTCCCATACTTATACTAAGTTAGGGGGTTGGACATACTCTGAGGACCCACCTATGGGAGGGTCAGGGAAGAGGTGTGGTTACACCCATTCCCTTTGTCCAGTTTCACGCCAGAGCAGGGGCAGGTAGCCCCTGCAACCGGTTTGAACTGGCATATGCACAGGGACACCAAATGAGCCCCCAGTGCAGGACTTCAAAGAACCAGAGAGTGCTCCCGCACAGCCCCAATACACACTATCCTGTCTGGGGAGGTGGTTACACCTCCCTTCGTTAGGAAACCTATTGTCCAGGCCTCCCCTGCCGGAGTTTCAGTCAGCAGCAGGAGGCCAGACCCGTGTCTGTGGCAGCGGCATCCATTTTGTGATGCCAGGGCTCTGTAAAGAAGTTACGAGGTAGGTCGGTGGGTACATGTCTCTCCCTCTAGAAGAGTGGAATGCTACCCCCACCGCCAGGACTGGCAGGGGGGGTAGTATTCCAAGATGTTTGACACCAAACACGACATGTTTTGGTGCAGCCAGTCCAAAAGTTAGCATTGTACCGCGAGGATATAATGCACTTAAGAGTATATGGTCAGGCTGTACCACAAACAGCATCAGAGGAGGGACTCCGAACGCTGCATAGGGGCTCTGCTCATGCAGGGGCACCCTCTCACATAAAAACCAAGCACTCTGCCTTCAGGATTGTTAAGGCCTGCCATAGGAGTGACTTATAGGTTTATATGTGTGTGCAATGGTAGTGATATAGGTAGCCTATATCACAGTAAGGGGTGCATGCACCACCTTACCCAGGCTGCAGTAGCAGACCTGTGGTGTCATTTTGGCTGGCCTTCCATGGGTGGCATAATACATGCTTCAGCCCCTGGCAGGCCTCTGGGGTACCTATGCCCTGGGTACATAGTATACCATATACTAGGGACTTATAAGGGCACTCCAGATTCCAATCAAAGATGTACCTAAGGTACATGGAAACCATTTTAAAGAGAAAGCAGATAAACTGGGGCCCTGAATAGCAGGGTCCCAGTCCAACTAAGTCAAAAACCAGCAAAACACCAGGGAAAAAGTGGGGGCAACCATATAGTCAGATTCCACCTTCCTACATAACCCCCCCAAACGAAAGGAGATAAGGCTAACCTTGGCCAGTTGAGCCTTTATTGACTAAGTGGCCGTATAAGGAAGTACCTGCACTAGCATGGTTACTCCCTATCTTATGGTCCACTAAGCTATCCCTCACCCTAAGGGTATGAGAGGGTCTCCACCATGGGGAATCACTACCTGTGGTGTGCTTTGGTAAAGTACAAGGCTGGTGAGGTGTCTGAGTAGAGAAGTGAGGCCCTAGGAAGGTTGGTCTCAGCTTCCTCAGATCATTGGTCACCATGTATGCCTGTCTTTTCATGACTGAGTTGCACTTTGCTCTAAGGGTCAACCTTTGGCTGCCTACAGCTAGGGGTTGGGTCCCTTTGGATGGAGCACTGGAGGGATAGGGCAGGTTTGGAACCTTTTGGTCCCAGGTTTGCCCTTGCCTAACAGAGTCCTTCTGGGGGAGGTCCCTACACAAAGGTATGGGGGATCCCTCAGTGTGTTGAGGAATTTTCACCTGGCTAGGGCTACTAGACTGGGTGCCCCTAATCTGCTGATGGGGGGGTTCCTCTGGACAGGGGGCCCTGTGGGGTCCACTGACCTTCCTGGCCTCTGCAGCCCTGGGCTGACTGAGGCAGGGTAGAGAGGTGCAGGCTACCTGCTCCAGACTGGGTACCACCTTGGAAGGGCCTGACTACCTCTGGGGCAGTTCCTTCACTAGGGGTAGGATCAGTTCCCTGAGGAGGCTGACCCTTACCTATAGTCTGGGGGGAAGAAGACTTTTCTTCAACCCCTGTGCTCTCTTGTGGTGGAGAGTGGGCCATTCTTTCAGGCTCCATCACTCCAAAATTTTTCTGGGGTGGTGCTGTGGCCATCACATCCCCCCTAACCTGCTCAGGGATGCCCAGCATTCTCAGATGGCTTTGGTGCTCAACTTCAGCCCAGGCTGAAATTTCCAGATCATTGCCCATCAGGCAATCTACAGGCAAGTTTGGGAACACTGCCACTCTCTTTGGGCCTGTGACCCCTCCCCAGCTGAGATTGACCATGGCCATGGGGTGATCTGTTCTGACACCATCAATGTTGGTCACCTGGTATTTAAACTCAGGTAAAAGCTGGTGAGGGGGGACTAGTTTCCCTGCCACCATGGTGACACTAGCCCCTGTGTCCCTGAATGCCACAGCTTTCTGACCATTAATCATTGGCTCCAGTCTGTACCTGCCCAATGCATTGGGACCCATGGTAAAGGTGGCAAATCCTATACCACCATCAGAGTCAGAGGAGTCTGTTGAGGGTGTCCTGTCTAAACTAGGGCCCTCCTCTGTTCCTCTTGCAAAAGCACCTAACGTTTTGGGTGCACTACTCCCAACTGGAGGATTACTACTGGTAGTACCAGGAGGGGTGGTAGTATTTGTTGGAGGAACATTTTCTTTTTTGCTAATCCTGGGGCAACTGGGATCTGTTTTCCAGTGTCCAGGCTTTTTACAGACATGGCAATAGGGTTTATTTTCAGGAGAGGAAGGAGTTTGGGACCCACCCCCAGAAGAGGACTTTTGGGGCCCTGTAGTGGACTTATCCTTAGATTTATCCCTACCTTTCTCTTGGGACTTGGTAGAATCTTTCTTCTGGTCGCCACCCTGATTCTTAGGCCTTACCCTGGTTCTGACCCATTTGTCTGCCTTCTTTCCCAATTCTTGGGGAGAGGTCAGATCAGAGTCCACCAGGTACTGGTGTAAAAGCTGGTTTTGACAATTATTAAGGATCTGCTCCCTCATAATCAAATTGTACAATCCTATAAAGTCATGCACTTTGCTGCCATGTATCCAACCTTCCAGAGCCTTAGCAGAACAATCAACAAAGTCAACCCAGTCTTGAGTCTGAGTCTTTTGGGTATCTCTGAACTTCAACCTATACTGTTCAGTGGTTAGGCCAAACCCATCAATCAGAGCACTCTTCAAGACTTTGTAATTGTCAGCATCCTCTTCTCTAACAGAGAGGAGCTTATCTCTACCTTTGTCTGCAAAGGAGAGCCACAAGATTGCTGCCCACTGCTCCTGAGGGACCCTCTGTACTTTACAGGCCCTCTCTAGAGCAGTTATCCATTTGTGGATGTCATCCCCACTCTGGTGGGGAGGGACAATCTTGCTCAGGTTTCTATGGTCATAAGACCTTTCCCTATCTCTGGGGAAATTGCTGCCACCATGGGACTCTAGTCCCAACTTTTTTCTTAGTCTAAAAAGATCTAGGGACTCCCTGTCTATAGCCAACTGCTGTTTTCTGATCTCAAGCTGGGCTTGTTCATACTGAAGCAGTCTCTTTTTCCTTTCATGAGAGGATTCCCTCCTATGAGAAGAAACAGAGGTCCCTATTGAGGTGTCAGAGTGGTTAGACTCCTGAGAAGGAGATCTAGACCTTCTGGGCACACTCCCAACTCTTCCTGGGGGGACAAAGGGGAGGTCATTCTGAGTCTCCTCCTCATCCTCAGGAGTAGCTGCATTATCCAGGTCAGGATTATTGTCATCCCCCTGGCCAGTTTCAGAGGTCAGGTCCTGGGCATTTTCATCCCTGGTCCCTTCCTCCTCTTCTGCCCCACCCTCTCTGCCTACCCTTGCAGACCCTATGGGTCTTCTAAGATCATCTAGCAGAAGCATCTCCAGGAGACGTTGGGTGTTGGCACTTTTGCCTGTCTTCAATTTCCTAACCTTGCACAACTCTCTTAATTCCAAGAATGAGAGGTTGTCATATCTGGATGGCAGGAGCCCACTAGTTCCTGGCAGTGAAGACATTACTAGTGTGGTGTGGTGTATGCACTACCTACTCTAGTGTGGCCTACTAAACTCTCTTGAGTTGTAGAAAGGGTGTGCTAGCCCTTAACACACAACTCTAAGTTCAGTAGAACTTACTGTATACTAAGCTTGTTATTATATGTACCTAAGGTACCCTTAGTGGTTTTCAGTTGATCAATTCAATTGAGATTATCTGGTAAAACAATAGCAAGCTGGAATCCCACACGCTGCACACCATTGTGAGAAGTTGGCCTGGTATATGCTGTCCACTAATTATAGTGGGCACCTTGCACCAGTCCAAACAACCCCTTATTGGAGATAGGTTGAAGACAACCTTTATTGAAAGCTATCCTAGTGGTAGCTATGGAGAGCAGCCTTCAGGCTAAGTCTTGAAGGAATGTAAAGCAGCTTGTTTTACCAGTCTATAATCTCTTGAGTGACCAAATGAAAGAGGACCACACCAGGTATATATTTAAAATATATGTATTTAGTCTTAAACACACCCCTCTAGTCTCTTTATGAGGCTAGAGTTCGAAGTACATAAGTTACAAGTCAAATATCAACAGTAATAGCACAAATACACGTTTGAGCCCTAGGGGCGTACCAAACCATATACCAATAAAGTGGTATAAGAACCACGACTGAACTAGACACCAGGCCTAGAGCCTGTAGAAGTGCTTGGCCCTCAAGGAACCACCCAAGGTAGTGACACAGGGGACCCACGGGGGACGCGTGCAGTGTGAGAACACAGCCGCGAGCCGCCGTTGACTTCTATAAGGAATGTCGCGGTTGGAGTTTTAAAAAAAAAGGACACTTAGAGGAGGACTTGGAGCAAACCCCTTTAGAACTAGGCTGTTCTAGAGTCAATATCCACGGGAGCACCGGAGTACTCGAGTTACCTCACCCAGGGAAGCCGGGTGCATAGGTGTCTTTCGGGGTCGGGTTTCGTCGTCGTTTTCAATGGCGATCTGCTGCAAAGTGCTGCTGGCGACCAAGTCGAAAGTGTTCGGGTGGATCCAAGGGTGGATCGAAGATCTGAAGAACCTGAAAGCAGAGGGGACAGAGTCTGGGTCACTAGCCAGTGACCAGGGAGGCAATGAGCAGACGCCCACCAATGTCGGGTGCTTCAGGTAGGTTGACAGTTGTCTTGACTCTTCAGCCACGAGGTCCAGGAGGCGTCGACGACAACCAAGAGCTGGATTCAAGCTGTCCCACAACGTCTGTCAATTGCTGCGGTATCGGTGACCGGATTGGACCCAACAAGCCTTGGCAACGGCAAGTCACGTGGAAATGAAGAAAGGATGTTGATGCAGACCAGCAAGATCTGGGGGACTCACCCAGCAAAGGTAAGTCAGGGCACGTCTAGAGCAACCAGGAAAGCTCAAGCAGAAGAAGAGTTGCCTTCGGGAGGGCCCACTAGCCAACGGACTAGCGACCGAATAGGAGCCTCAAGTGGACGCACTTGGAGCTGGCTCACGGGACACTCGTGGAGTAGTGGCCAGTGATCTTCGGTGCAGTTGGTGCTGGAGGCGGGGGCTACTCGGAGCCCAAAGCACAACTTTGTGGGAGACCAGAAATAGGATGCACTTGCAAAAGTTCTCGGTGTCCAGGGGTCATGGTTCCACATTACCCATGACAGCTACAGGCCTTAGCTTTGCTGGGAACTCAGGGCAGCCTTGGGAAAGTCTGGAAATCTACCTCTGGTGATGCAAAGACTTTGGCGTCCGGCAGGAGCTTCAGCGATGCAGACTGGACAATTGCTTCTTAGGTGCCTGCCAAGCAGGGGAGTCACTCCTTGACCCCAAGGGAGATTCTTCAGTCCTCTAATCTTGAAGTAGAGCGTCAAAGGTCCAGGATTCGGCTTCAGAGTTTTGTCCAGGGTAATCTAAAGTCCTAAGGACTGGGGTCCCATACTTATACTAAGTTAGGGGGTTGGACATACTCTGGGGACTCACCTGTGGGAGGGTCAGGGAAGAGGGGTGGTTACACCCATTCCCATTGTCCAGTTTCGCTCCAGAGCAGGGGCAGGTAGCCCCTGCAACCGGTTTGAACTGGCATATGCACAGGGACACCAAATGTGCCCCCAGTGCAGGACTTCAAAGCACCAGAGAGTGCTCCCGCCCAGCCCCAATACACACTATCCTGTCTGGGGAGGTGGTTACACCTCCCTTTGACAGGAAACCTATTGTCCAGGCCTCCCCTGCCGGAGTTTCAGTCAGCAGCAGGAGGCCAGACCCGTGTCTGTGGCAGCGGCATCCATTTTGTGATGCCAGGGCTCTGTAAAGAAGTTACCAGGTAGGTCGGTGGGTACATGTCTCTCCCTCTAGAAGGGTGGAATGCTACCCCCGCTGCCAGGACTGGTGGGGGGGTAGTATTCCAAGATGTTTGACCCCAAACACAACATGTTTTGGTGCAGCCAGTCCAAAGTTAGCATTGTACCGCGAGGATATAATGCACTTAAGAGTATATGGTCAGGCTGTACCACAAACAGCATCAGAGGAGGGACTCCGAACGCTGCAGAGGGGCTTTGCTCATGCAGGGGCACCCTCTCACATAAAAACCAAGCACTCTGCCTTCAGGATTGTTAAGGCCTGCTATAGGAGTGACTTATAGGTTTATATGTGTGTGCAATGGTAGTGATATAGGTAGCCTATATCACAGTAAGGGGTGCATGCACCACCTTACCCAGGCTGCAGTAGCAGACCTGTGGTGTCATTTTGGCTGGCCTTCCAGGGGTGGCATAATACATGCTTCAGCCCCTGGCAGGCCTCTGGGGTACCTATGCCCTGGGTACATAGTATACCATATACTAGGGACTTATAAGGGCACTCCAGATTCCAATCAAAGATGTACCTAAGGTACATGGAAACCATTTTAAAGAGAAAGCAGATAAACTGGGGCCCTGAATAGCAGGGTCCCAGTCCAACTAAGTCAAAAACCAGCAAAACACCAGGAAAAAAGTGGGGGCAACCATATAGTCAGATTGCACCTTCCTACAAGCGGGAGCCAGTGAAGAGTTTTCAGCGCTGCTGAGGCTGAGGCCCTACGGGGGAGTTTTAAAACCAATCTGGCCGCTGCATGCTGCATTACCTGAAGCTTCTTCAGGGTTGATTTATTGACCCCTGCCAGGAGGCTGTTACAGTAGTCTAGGCGCGAAAGTATCAGCGCCACTGCAACTGTTTTTCTCGCTGAGAGCGGAATCAGATCAAATAATTTTTTCAGGGTTTTGATTAGGCCGAAGCAGGTCCCCGCCACCTTCAGTGCATGGGGTTTAAAGGAAAGGGAGGAGTCAAACCATACCCCCAGATTTTTAGCCACCTCCACAGTAGATGGAGGGGCTGCTGCATCTTCCGGCCACCAGACCTTGGGTTGGAAGGGATTATTTTTTCCTATCGGCAAAATTTCTGTCTTATCCGTGTTACATCGGAGGTGATTGTTTTTCATCCATTTGATGACCTCCGTAAGACAGGATTTAAAATTTCCTTCAGCTTCCGTGGAGTTATTATCAAGGGACAGGATCAGCTGTGTATCATCAGCGTAAGATGTTGTCTCAATCCCATAAGATGAAATAAGGGAGATAAGTGGAGCCATGTATATATTGAATAGAAGAGGGCTTTCTGCACATCTCTTGCTTCTTTCTGCACCCATGATGCCTCTTTCTGCACTCGGCTTCCCTCTTTCTACACCTCACTTGTCTCTTTGTGCACCTCGCTTGTCATTTTCTGTACCTCTCTTGCCTGTTTCTGCACCTCTATTTTGTCTTTCTGGACATCTCTTGCCTGTTTCTGCACCTCTGTTGCTTCTTTCTGCACTTCTCTTGCCTCTTTCTGCATTTCTGTTGCTTCTTTCTGCACCCCTCTTGTCTCTTTCTGTACCCCTCTTGCCTCTTTCTGCACCTCTGTTCCTTCCTTCTGCACTTCTTTTGTTTCTTTCTTCACCTCTAGCCTTTTTCTGCACCCCTCTTGCCTCTTTCTGCAACCCTCTTGCCTCTTTCTGCAACTCTGTTGCTTCTTTCTCCATTTCTCTTGTTGCTTTCTGCACCTCTCTTGCTTGTTTCTGCACCCCTGTTGCCCCTTTCTGCACTCGTCTTCACTCTTTGTGAACCTCTCTTGTCATTTTCTCTACCTGTATTGCCTCTTTATGCACTTCTGTTGCCTCTTTCTGCACCTTTGTTGCTTCTTTCTGCACCTCTCTTGCCTCTTTCTGCACCTCTCTTGCCTCTTTCTGCACCTCACTTGCCTCTTTCTACACCTCTCTTGCTTCTTTCTACACCTTTTTTGCTTCTATCAGCAATTCTCTTTCCTTTTTCTACACTTCTCCTGCCTGTTTCTGCACCTCTCTTGCCTCTTTCTGCACCTCTCTTACCTCCTTCTGCACCTCACTTGCTTCTTTCTGCACCCCTCTTGCCTATTTATGCAGCCCTCTTCGCTCTTTCGGTACCTCTCTTGCCTCTTTCTGCACCCAGTTCCCTCTTTCTATACCTCTCCTGCCTGTTTCTGAACCTCTCTTGCCTCTTTCTGCACTTCTCTTGCCTCTATCTGCACCTCTGTTGCTTCTTTCTGTACTTCTTTTGCTTCTTTCTGCACCTCTCTTACTTCTTTCTGCACCATTCTTCCCTCTTTGTGCACCTTTCTTCCCTCTTTCTGCACCTCTTTTGCATCTTTCTGCACTTTTCTTGCCTCTTTCTGCACCCCTCTTGCCTCTTCCTGCACCTCCGTTGGTTCTTTATGCACTGCTCTTGCTTCTTTCTGCACCTCTTTTGCCTCTTTCTGCATTGCTCTTGCTTCTTTCTGCACATCTTTTGCAAATTTCTGCAACCCTGTTCCCTCTTTGTGCACCTATTTTGCCTGTTTCTGCAACATTCTTGCATCTTTCTGCACCTATTTTGCCTCTTTCTGCACCACTCTTGCCTCTCTGTGCACCTCTGTTCCTTCAGTCTGCACCCCTTTTGTCTCTTTCTCCACCACTCTTACCCCTTTCTGCATCTCAGTGGCATCTTTCTGCACTTCTCTTGACTCTTTCTTCACCCCTCTTCCCTCATTCTGCACCTCTGTTACTTCTTCCTGTACCTCTCTTGCTTCTTTCTGCACTCCTTGTGCCTCTTTCACACCCCTCTGCCCTCTTTCTGCACCCCTCTTGCGTCTATCTACACCTCTGTTCGTTCTTTCTGTACTTCTTTTGTTTCTTTCTGCACCTCTTGCTTCTTTCTGCACCCCTTTTGCCACTTCCTGCACCCCTCTTCCCCCTTTCTGCATCTCTGTTGCTTCTGTCTACACTTCTCTTGCCTCTTTCTACACCCCTCTTGCCTCTTTCTGCACCTCTGTTGCTTCTTTCTGTACTTCTCTTGCTTCTTTCTGCACCTCTCCTGCTTCTTTCTGCACCCCTCGTGCATCTTTCTGCACCCCTCTTCCCTCTTTCTGTACCCCTCTTGCCTCTCTCTGCATCTCTGTTCCTTCTTTCTGCACTTCTTTTGTTTCTTTCTGCACCTCTCTTGCTTCTTTCTGCACCTCTGTTACTTCTTTCTGCACCTCTGTTGCTTCTTTCTGCACCCCTCATGCCTCTATCATACCCCTTCCCTCTTTCTGCACTCTTCTTGCCTCTTTCTGCACCTCTGTTCCTTCCCTATGCACTTCTTTTGTTTCTTTCTGCACCTCTCGCTTCTTTATGCACCCCTTTTGCCTCTTTCTGCACTCCTCTAGCCTCTTTCTGTACCTCTGTACCTTCTTTCTGCACATCTTTTGTTTTTTTCTGCAGCTCTCTTGCTTCTTTCTACACCCCCTTGCCTCTTTCCCCATCCCTCTTCACTTTTTCTGCACCTCTGTTGCCTCTTTATGCTCCTCTGTTCCTTCTTTCTGTACTTTTTGTGTTTCTTTCTGCACATCTCTTGCTTCTTTCTGCACCCCTCGTGCCTCTTTATGCATCCCTCTTCCCTTCTTGCTGCACCCCTCTTGCCTCTTTCTGCAGCTCGGTTGCTTCTTTATGCAATTCTCTTGCTTCTTTTTGCACCTCTCTGGCTTCTTTCTGCACCTCTTGTGCCTCTTTCTGCACCCCTTTTCCCTCTTTCTGCACCCCTCCTGCCTCTTTCTGCACCTGTTCCTTCTTTCTGTACTTATTTTGTTTCTTTCTGCACCTCTCTTGCTTCTTTCTGCACCCCTCTTTCCTCTTTCTCTACCCCTCTTCTCCCTTTGTGCATGTCTGTTGCTTCTTTCTGCACTTCTTTTGCTTCCTTCTGCACATCTCTTCCTTCTTTCTGCACCCCTTGTGCCTCTTTCTGCACCGCTCTTCCCTCTTTCTGCACCCCTCTTGCCTCTTTCTGCACCTCTGTTCATTCTTTCTGCACTTCTTTTGTTTCTTTCTGCACCTCTCTTGCTTTTTTCTGCTTCCCTCTGGCCTCTTTCTCCACTCCTCCTCCCCCTTTCTGCATCTCTGTTTCTTCTTTCTACACTTCTCTTGCATCTTTCTACACCCCTCTTTCATCTTTCCGCACCTCTGTTGCTTCTTTCTGCACCTCTCTTGCTTCATTCTGCACCCCTCTTTCCTCTTTCTGCACCCTTCTTCCCTCTTTCTGCATCCCTCATGCCTCTCTCTGCACCTCTGTTCCTTCTTTCTGCACTTCTTTTGTTTCTTTCTGTACCTCTCTTGCTTCTTTCTGCATGCCTCTTCCCTCTATCTGCACCGCTCTTCCCTCTTTCTGCACCCCTCTTGCCTCTCTCTGCATCTCTGTTGCTTCTTTCTGCACTTCTCTTGTCTCTTTCTCTACCCGTTCCCTTTTTCTGCACCTCTCTTGCTTCTTTCTGCACCCCTCTTGTCTCTTTCTGCACCCCTCTTGCCTCTTTCTGCACCTCTGTTCCTTCCTCCTGCACTTCTTTTGTTTCTTTCTGCACCCCTTTTGCTTCTTTCTGTTCCCCTTTTCCCTCTTTCTGCACCCCTCGTGCCTCTTTCTGCATCTCTGTTCCTTCTTTCTGCACATCTTTTGTTTCCTTCTGCAGCTCTCTTGCTTCTTTCTACACCCCCTTGCCTCTTTACCTACCCCTCTTACCCTTTTTCTGCACCTCTGTTGCCTCTTTCTGCACCTCTGTTCCTTCTTTCTGTACTTTTCTGTTTCTTTCTGCATATCTCTTGCTTCTTTCTGCACCCTTGTGCCTCTTTCTGCACCCCATTTCAGTCTTTTTGCACCTCTCTTCCCTCTTTCTGTACCCCTGACTCTTTCTGCACCTCTGTTACTTCTTTCTGCACTTCTTTTATTTCTTTCTGCACCTCTCTTACTTCTTTCTGTACCCCTCTTGCCTCTTTCTGCACCCCTTTTCCTACATCCCTCTTGCCTCTCTCTGCACCTCTGTTCCTTCTTTCTGCACTTCTTTTGTTTCTTTCTGCACCTCTCACTTCTTTCGGCACCCCTCTTCCCTCTTTCTGCACTGCTCTTCCCTCTTTCTGCACCCCTCTTGCCTCTCTCTGCATCTCTTGCTTCTTTCTGCACTTCTCTTGTCTCTTTCTCTACCCCGTTCCCTTTTTCTGCACTTCTCTTGCTTCTTTCTGCACCCCTCTTGTCTCTTTCTGCACCCCTCTTGCCTCTCTCTGCACCTCCGTTCCTTCCTTCTGCACTTCTTTTGTTTCTTTCTGCACCTCTCGCTTCTTTCTGCACCCCTTTTGCCTCTTTCTGCACCCCTCTTGCCTCTTTCTGCATCTCTGTTCCTTCTTTCTGCACATCTTTTGTTTCTTTCTGCAGCTCTCTTTCTTCTTTCTACACCCCCTTGCCTCTTTCCCTACCCTCTTCCCTTTTTCTGCACCTCTGTTGCCTCTTTCTGCACCTCCGTTCCTTCTTTCTGTACTTTTTTGTTTCTTTCTGCACATCTCTTACTCCTTTCTGCACACCTTGTGCCTCTTTCTGCACCCCTCATCCCTCTATTTACACCTCTCTTGTCTCTTTCTGCACGCTCTCTTCCCTCTTTCTGTACCCCCTGACTCTTTATGCACCTCTGTTCCTTCTTTCTGCACTTCTTTTGTTTCTTTTTGCACCTCTCTTGCTTCTTTCTGCACCACTCTTCCCTCTTTCTGCACCCCTCTTGCCTCTCTCTGCACCTCTGTTCCTTCTTTCTGCACTTCTTTTGTTTCTTTCTGCACCTCTCTTGCTTCTTTCTGCACTACTCTTGTCTTTCTCTACCCCTCCACCCTCTTTCTGCACCTCTGTTGCTTCTTTCTGCACCTCTGTTGCTTCTTTCTGCACTCCTCATGCCTCTATCACACCCATTCCCTCTTTCTGCACTCTTCTTGCCTCTTTCTGCACCTCTGTTCCTTCCTTCTGCACTTCTTTTGTTTCTTTCTGATCCTCTCGCTTCTTTCTGCACCCCTTTTGCCTCTCTCTGCACCCCTCTTGCCTCTTTCTGCACCTCTGTTCCTTCTTTCTGCACATCTTTTGTTTTTTTCTGCAGCTCTCTTGCTTCCTTCTACAACCCCTTGCCTCTTTCCTCACCCCCTTCTCTTTTTCTGCACCTCTGTTGCCTCTTTCTGCTCCTCTGTTCCTTCTTTCTGTACTTTTTGTGTTTCTTTCTGCACATCTCTTGCTTCTTTCTGCACCCCTCGTGCCTCTTTCTGCATCCCCCTTCCCTTCTTCCTGCACCCCTCTTGCCTCTTTCTGCAGCTCTGTTGCTTCTTTGTGCACTTCTCTTGCTTCTTTTTGCACCTCTGTGGCTTCTTTCTGCACCTCTCATGCCTCTTTCTGCACCCCTCTTCCCTCTTTCTGCACCCCTCCTGCCTCTTTCTGCACCTCTGTTCCTTCTTTCTGTACTTTTTTTGTTTCTTTCTGCACGTCTCTTGCTTCTTTCTGCACCCCTCTTTCCTCTTTCTCTACCCCTCTTCCTCCTTTCTGCATGTCTGTTGCTTCTTTCTGCACTTCTTTTGCTTCTTTCTGCACATCTCTTCCTTCTTTCTGCACCCCTTGTGCCTCTTTCTGCACCCCTCTTCCCTCTTTCTGCACCCCTCTTGCCTCTTTCTGCACCTCTGTTCATTCTTTCTGCACTTCTTTTGTTTCTTTCTGCACTGCTCTTGCTTTTTTATGCTTCCCTCTGGCCTCTTTCTCCACTCCTCTTCCCCCTTTCCGCATCTCTGTTTCTTCTTTCTACACTTCTCTTGCCTCTTTCTACACCCCTCTTCCATCTATCCGCACCTCTGTTGCTTCTTTCAGCACTTCTCTTGCTTCTTTCTGCACCTCTCTTGCTTCTTTCTGCACCCCTCTTTCCTCTTTCTGCACCCTTCTTCCCTCTTTCTGCATCCCTCTTGCATCTCCCTGCACCTCTGTTCCTTCTTTCTGCACTTCTTTTGTTTCTTTCTGCACCTCTCTTCCCTCTTTCTGTATCCCCCTGACTCTTTCTGCACCTCTGTTCCTTCTTTCTGTACTTCTTTTGTTTCTTTCTGCACCTCTCTTACTCCTTTCTGCGCCCCTCTTGCCTCTTTCTGCACCCCTCTTCCTGCATCCCTCTTGCCTCTCTCTGCACCTCTGTTCCTTCTTTCTGCACTTCTTTTGTTTGTTTCTGCACCTCTCGCTTCTTTCTGCACCCCTCTTCCCTCTTTCTGCACCGCTCTTCCCTCTTTCTGCACCCCTCTTGCCTCTCTCTGCATCTCTGTTGCTTCTTTCTCCACTTCTCTTGTCTCTTTCTCTACCCCGTTCCCTTTTTCTACACTTCTCTTGCTTCTTTCTGCACCCCTCTTATCTCTTTCTGTACCCCTCTTGCCTCTTTCTGCACCTCCGTTCCTTTTTTCTGCACTTCTTTTGTTTCTTTCTGCACCTCTCAAACTTTCTGCACCCCTTTTGACTCTTTCTGCACCCCTCTTGCCTCTTTCTACATCTCTGTTCCTTCTTTCTGCACATCTTTTGTTTCTTTCAGCACTTCTCTTGCTTCTTTCTGTACCTCCTTCCCTCTTTCTGCACCCCTCTTGCCTCTTTCTGCACCTCTGTTCCTTCTTTCTACACATCTTTTGTTTTTTTCTGCAGCTCTCTTGCTTCCTTCTACAACCCCTTGCCTCTTTCCTCACCCCCTTTTCTTTTTCTGCACCTCTGTTGCCTCTTTCTGCTCCTCTGTTCCTTCTTTCTGTACTTTTTGTGTTTCTTTCTGCACATCTCTTGCTTCTTTCTGCACCCCTCATGCCTCTTTCTGCATCCCCCTTCCCTTCTTCCTGCACCCCTCTTGCCTCTTTCTGCATCTCTGTTGCTTCTTTGTGCACTTCTCTTGCTTCTTTTTGCACCTCTCTGGCTTCTTTCTGCACCTCTCGTGCCTCTTTCTGCACCCCTGTTCCATCTTTCTGCACCCCTCCTGCCTCTTTCTGCACCTCTGTTCCTTCTTTCTGTACTTCTTTTGTTTCTTTCTGCACGTCTCTTGCTTCTTTCTGCACCCCTCTTTCCTTTTTCTCTACCCCTCTTCCTCCTTTCTGCATGTCTGTTGCTTCTTTCTGCACTTCTTTTGCTTCTTTCTGCACATCTCTTCCTTCTTTCTGCACCCCTTGTGCCTCTTTCTGCACCGCTCTTCCCTCTTTCTGCACCCCTCTTGCCTCTTTCTGCACCTCTGTTCATTCTTTCTGCACTTCTTTTGTTTCTTTCTGCACCGCTCTTTCTTTTTTCTGCTTCCCTCTGGCCTCTTTCTCCACTCCTCTTCCCCCTTTCTGCATCTCTGTTTCTTCTTTCTACACTTCTCTTGCCTCTTTCTACACCCCTCTTCCATCTATCCGCACCTCTGTTGCTTCTTTCAGCACTTCTCTTGCTTCTTTCTGCACCTCTCTTGCTTCTTTCTACACCCCTCTTTCCTCTTTCTGCACCCTTCTTCCCTCTTTCTGCATCCCTCTTGCATCTCTCTGCACCTCTGTTCCTTCTTTCTGCACTTCTTTTGTTTCTTTCTGCACCTCTCTTGCTTCTTTCTGCACCCCTCTTCCCTCTTTCTGCACCGCTCTTCCCTCTTTCTGCACCCCTCTTGCCTCTCTCTGCATCTCTGTTGCTTCGTTCTGCACTTCTCTTGTCTCTTTCTCTACCCGTTCCCTTTTTCTGCTCCTTTCTTGCTTCTTTCTGCACCCTCTTGTCTCTTTCTGCACCCCTCTTGCCTCTTTCTGCACCTCTGTTCCTTCCTTCTGCACATCTTTTGTTTCTTTCTGCAGCTCTCTTGCTTCTTTCTACACCCCTTGCCTCTTTACCTAACCCTCTTACCCTTTTTCTGCACCTCTGTTGCCTCTTTCTGCACCTCTGTTCCTTCTTTCTGTACTTTTTTTTGTTTCTTTCTGCATATCTCTTGCCTCTTTCTGCACCCCTCTTCCCTCTTTTTGCACCTCTCTTCCCTCTTTCTGTATCCCCTGACTCTTTCTGCACCTCTGTTCCTTCTTTCTGTACTTCTTTTGTTTCTTTCTGCACCTCTCTTATATCTTTCTGCACCCCTCTTGCCTCTTTCTGCACCCTCTTCCTGCATCCCTCTTGCCTCTCTCTGCACCTCTGTTCATTCTTTCTGCACTTCTTTTGTTTGTTTCTGCACCTCTCGCTTCTTTCTGCACCCCTCTTCCTCTTTCTGCACCGCTCTTCCCTCTTTCTGCACCCCTCTTGCCTCTCTCTGCATCTCTGTTGCTTCTTTCTCCACTTCTCTTGTCTCTTTCTCTACCCCGTACCCTTTTTCTACACTTCTCTTGCTTCTTTCTGCACCCCTCTTATCTCTTTCTGTACCCCTCTTGCCTCTTTCTGCACCTCCGTTCCTTCCTTCTGTACTTCTTTTGTTTCTTTCTGCACCTCTCGAACTTTCTGCACCTTTTTGCCTCTTTCTGCACCCCTCTTGCCTCTTTCTACATCTCTGTTCCTTCTTTCTGCACATCTGTTGTTTCTTTCTGCAGCTCTCTTGCTTCTCTCTACATCCCCTTGCCTCTTACCCTACCCCTCTTCCCTTTTTCTGCACCTCTGTTGCCTCTTTCTGCACCTCTGTTCCTTCTTTCTGTACTTTTTTGTTTCTTTCTGCACATCTCTTGCTTCTTTCTGCACTGCTTGTGCCTCTTTCTGCACCCAACTTCCCTCTTTCTGCACACCTCTTCCCTCTTTCTGAACCCCTCCTGACTCTTTCTGCACCTCTGTTCCTTCTTTCTGCATTTTCATTTCTTTCTGCACCCTTCTTCCCTCTTTCTGCATCCCTCTTGCATCCCTCTGCACCTCTGTTCCTTCTTTCTGCACTTCTTTTTTCTTTCTGCACCTCTCTTGCTTCTTTCTGCACCCCTCTTCCCTCTTTCTGCACCGCTCTTCCCTCTTTCTGCACCCCTCTTGCCTCTCTCTGCATCTCTGTTGCTTCGTTCTGCACTTCTCTTGTCTCTTTCTCTACCCGTTCCCTTTTTCTGCTCCTTTCTTGCTTCTTTCTGCACCCCTCTTGTCTCTTTCTGCACCCCTCTTGCCTCTTTCTGCACCTCTGTTCCTTCCTTCTGCACATCTTTTGTTTCTTTCTGCAGCTCTCTTGCTTCTTTCTACACCCCCTTGCCTCTTTACCTAACCCTCTTACCCTTTTTCTGCACCTCTGTTGCCTCTTTCTGCACCTCTGTTCCTTCTTTCTGTACTTTTTTTTGTTTCTTTCTGCATATCTCTTGCCTCTTTCTGCACCCCTCTTCCCTCTTTTTGCACCTCTCTTCCCTCTTTCTGTATCCCCTGACTCTTTCTGCACCTCTGTTCCTTCTTTCTGTACTTCTTTTGTTTCTTTCTGCACCTCTCTTATATCTTTCTGCACCCCTCTTGCCTCTTTCTGCACCCCTCTTCCTGCATCCCTCTTGCCTCTCTCTGCACCTCTGTTCATTCTTTCTGCACTTCTTTTGTTTGTTTCTGCACCTCTCGCTTCTTTCTGCACCCCTCTTCCCTCTTTCTGCACCGCTCTTCCCTCTTTCTGCACCCCTCTTGCCTCTCTCTGCATCTCTGTTGCTTCTTTCTCCACTTCTCTTGTCTCTTTCTCTACCCCGTTCCCTTTTTCTACACTTCTCTTGCTTCTTTCTGCACCCCTCTTATCTCTTTCTGTACCCCTCTTGCCTCTTTCTGCACCTCCGTTCCTTCCTTCTGCACTTCTTTTGTTTCTTTCTGCACCTCTCGAACTTTCTGCACCTTTTTGCCTCTTTCTGCACCCCTCTTGCCTCTTTCTACATCTCTGTTCCTTCTTTCTGCACATCTGTTGTTTCTTTCTGCAGCTCTCTTGCTTCTCTCTACATCCCCTTGCCTCTTACCCTACCCCTCTTCCCTTTTTCTGCACCTCTGTTGCCTCTTTCTGCACCTCTGTTCCTTCTTTCTGTACTTTTTTGTTTCTTTCTGCACATCTCTTGCTTCTTTCTGCACCGCTTGTGCCTCTTTCTGCACCCCACTTCCCTCTTTCTGCACACCTCTTCCCTCTTTCTGAACCCCTCCTGACTCTTTCTGCACCTCTGTTCCTTCTTTCTGCATTTTCATTTCTTTCTGCACCTCTGTTGCCTATTTCTGCACTTCTCTTGCTTCTTTCTGCACCCCTTGTGCCTCTTTCTACACCGCTCTTCCCTATTTCTGTACCCCTCTTGCCTCTTTCTGCACCTCTGTTCCTTCTTTCTGCGCTTCTTTTGTTTCTTTCTGCACCTCTCTTGCTTCTTTCTGCTTCCATCTTTCTCCACCCCTCTTCCCCCTTTCATTTCTTTCTGCACCTCTGTTGCCTATTTCTGCACTTTTCTTGCTTCTTTCTGCACTTCTCTTGCTTCTTTCTGCACTTCTTTTGTTTCTTTTTGCACCTCTCTTGCTTCTTTCTGCACCCCTCGTGCCTCTTTCTGCACCCCACTTCCCTCTTTCTGCATACCTCTTCCCTCTTTCTGAACCCCTCCTGACTCTTTCTGCACCTCTGTTCCTTCTTTCTGCATTTTCATTTCTTTCTGCACCTCTGTTGCCTATTTCTGCACTTCTCTTGCTTCTTTCTGTACCCCTTGTGCCTCTTTCTACACCGCTCTTCCCTATTTCTGTACCCCTCTTGCCTCTTTCTGCACCTCTGTTCCTTCTTTCTGCGCTTCT
This sequence comes from Calotriton arnoldi, assembly GCA_963921515.1. Taxonomy (NCBI): domain Eukaryota; kingdom Metazoa; phylum Chordata; class Amphibia; order Caudata; family Salamandridae; genus Calotriton; species Calotriton arnoldi. The sequence continues at coordinate 584,664 of CAWUFW010008353.1, forward strand.
TTTGTTTCTTTCTGCACCTCTCTTGCTTCTTTCTGCTTCCATCTTTCTCCACCCCTCTTCCCCCTTTCTGAATCTCTGTTGCTTCTTTCTACACTTCTCTTGCCTCTTTCTACATTTCTGTTGCTTCTTTCTATACTTCTCTTGCCTCTTTCTGCAACCCTCTTGCCTCTTTCTGCAAATCTGTTGCTTCTTTCTGCATTTCTCTTGCTTCTTTATGCACCTCTCTTGCTAGTTTCAACACCCCTGTTGCCGCTTTCTGCACTCGTCTTCCCTCTTTGTGCACCTCTCTTGTCTCTTTGTGCACCTCTCTTGTCATTTTCTGTACCTCTCTTGCCTCTTCCTGCACCTCTCTTGCCTCTTCCTGCACCTCTCTTGCCTCTTTCTGCACCTCTTGCCTCTTTCTGCACCTCACTTGCCTCTTTCTACACTTCTCTTGCTTCTTTCTACACCTCTTTTGCTTCTTTCAGCAATTCTCTTTCCTTTTTCTGCACCTCTCCTGCCTGTTTCTGCACCTCTCTTGCCTCTTTCTGCACCTCTCTTACCTCCTTCTGCACCTCACTTGCTTCTTTCTGCACCCCTCCTGCCTCTTTATGCACCCCTCTTCACTCTTTCTGTACCTCTCTTGCCTCTTTCTGTACCCCGTTCCCTCTTTCTGCACCTCTCCCGCCTGTTTCTGCACCTCCCTTGCCTCTTTCTGCACTTCTCTTGCCTCTATCTGCACCTCTGTTGCTTCTTTCTACACTTCTTTTGATTCTTTCTGCACCTCTCTTACTTCTTTCTGTACCCCCTCTTGCCTCTTTCTGCAACCCCCTGACTCTTTGTGCACCTCTGTTCCATCTGTCTGCATCCCTTGTGCCTCTTTCTGCATCCCTCTTCCTTCTTTTTGCACCTGTCTTGCCTCTTTCTGCACCTCTCTTCCCTCTTTCTGTACCCCCTGACTCTTTCTGCACCTCTGTTCCTTCTTTCTGCACTTCTCATGCTTCTTTCTGTACAACTCATGCCTCTTTCTGCATCCCTCTTCCCTTCATCCTCCACCCCTCTTGCCTCTTTCTGCAGCTCTGTTGCTTCTTTGTGCACTTCTCTTGCTTCTTTTTGCACCTCTCTGGCTTCTTTCTGCACATCTCACGCCTCGTTCTGCACCCCTCTTTCCTCTTTCTGCACCCCTCCTGCCTCTTTCTGCACCTGTTTCTTCTTTTGTTTCTTTCTGCACCTCTCTTGCTTCTTTCTGCACCCCTCTTTCTTCTTTCTCTACCCCTCTTCTCCCTTTCTGCGTGTCTGTTGCCTCTTTCTGCACTTCTCTTGCCTCTTTCTCCACCCCTCTTCCCTCTTTCTGCACCACTGTTGCTTCTTTCTGCACTTCTCTTGCTTCTTTCTGCACATCTCTTCCTTCTTTTTGCACCCCTTGTGCCTCTTTCGGCACCGTCCTTCCCTCTTTCTGCACACCTCTTGCCTCTTTCTGCACCTCTGTTCATCTTTCTGCACTTATTTTGTTTCTTTCTGCTCCTGTCTTGATTTTTTCTGCTTCCTTCTGGTCTCTTTCTCCACTCTCTTCCTCCTGTGAGAAGTTGGCCTGGTATATGCTGTCCACTATTTAAAGTGGGCACCTTGTACCAGTCCAAACAACCCCTTATGGAGATAGGTTAAAGACAACCTTTAGTGAAAGCTATCCTAGTGGTAGCTATGGAGAGCAGCCTTCAGGCTAAGTCTTGAAGGAATGTAAAGCAGCTAGTTGTACCAGTCTGTAATCTCCTGAGTGACCAAATGAAAGAGGACCACACCAGGTATATATATAAAATATATGTATTTAGTCTTAAACACACCCCTCTAGTCTCTTTATGAGGCTAGAGTTCGAAGTACATAGTTTACAAGTCAGTTGTCAACAGTAATAGCACAAATACACGTTTGAGCCTTAGGGGCGTACCAAACCATATACCAAAAAAGTGGTATAAGAACCACGACTGAGCTAGACTCAAGGCCTAGAACCTGTAGAAGTGCTTGGCCCTCAAGGAACCACCCAAGGTAGTGACACAGGGGACCCACGGGCGACGCGTGCAGTGTGAGAACACAGCCGTGAGCCGCCGTTGACTTCTATGAGGAAAGTCGCGGTTGGATTTTTAAAGAAAAAGGACACTTAGAGGAGGACTTGGAGCAAACCCCTTTAGAACACAGCCGCGAGCCGCCGTTGACTTCTATGAGGAAAGTCGCGGTTGGATTTTTAAAGAAAAAGGACACTTAGAGGAGGACTTGGAGCAAACCCCTTTAGAACTAGGCAGTTCTAGAGTCAATACCCATGGGAGCACCGGAGTACTCGAGTTACCTCACCCAGGGAAGCCGGGTGCATAGGTGTCTTTCGGTGTCGGGTTCCGTCGTCGTTTTCAATGGCGATCTGCTGCAAAGTGCTGCTGGCGGCCAAGTCGAAAGTGTCCGGGTGGATCCAAGGGTGGATCGAAGATCTGAAGGACCTGAAAGCAGAGGGGACAGAGTCTGGGTCACTAGACAGTGACCAGGAAGGCGATGAGCAGATGCCCACCAATGTCGGGTGATTCAGGTTGGTTGATGGTTGTCTTGACTCTTCAGCCACGAGGTCCAGGAGACGTCGATGATGACCAGGAGCTGGATTCGAGCTGGTCCATAATGTTTGTCGAGTGCTGGGGTGTCGGCGACCGGATTGGACCCAACAAGCCTTGGCAACGGCAAGTCACGTGAAAACAGAGAAAGGACGTTGGTGCAGACCAGCAAGATCTGAGGGACTCACCCAGCAAGGGTAAGTCAGGGCACATCTGGAGCAACCAGGAAAGCCCAAGCAGAAGAAGAGTTGCCTTCGGGAGGGCCCACTAGCCAATGGACTAGCGACCGCAAAGGAGCCTTGAGTGGATGCACTTGGAGCTGGCTCACAGGACACTCGTGGAGTGGAGGCCAGAGATCTTCTCTGCAGTTGGTGCTGGAGGCGGGGGCTACTTGGAGCCCAAAGCACAACTTCGTGGGAGACCAGGAAGAGGATGCACTTGCAAAAGTTTTTGGTGTACAGGGGTCACGGTTCCATGTTATCCATGATAGCTACATGCCTCAGCTTCACTGGGATCTCAGGGCAGCCTCAAGGAAGTCTGGAAATCCACCTCTGGTGTTGCAAAGACTTCGGCATCCGGCAGGAGCTTCAGCAATGCAGACTGGACAATTGCATCTTAGGTGCCTGCCAAGCAGGGGAGTCACTCCTTGACCCCAAGGGAGATTCTTCAGTCCTCTAATCTTCAAGTAGAGTGTCGAAGGTCCAGGATTCGGGTTCAGAGTTTCGTCCAGGGTAATCTAAAGTCCTAAGTACTGGGGGTCCCATACTTATACTAAGTTAGGGGGTTGAACAAACTCTGGGGACCCACCTATGGGAGGGTCAGGGAAGAGGGGTGGTTACACCCATCCCCTTTGTCCAGTTTAATGCCTGAGCAGGGGCAGGTAGCCCCTGCAACTGGTTTGAACTGGACTATGCACAGGGACACCAAATGCCCCAGTGCAGGACTTCAAAGCACCAGAGAGTGCTCCCGCCCAGCCCCAATACACACTATCCTGTCTGGGGAGGTGGTTACACCTCCCTGTGACAGGAAACCTATTGTCCAGGCCTCCCCTGCCGGAGTTTCGGTCAGCAGCAGGAGGCCAGACCCGTGTCTGTGGCAGCGGCATCCATTTTGTGATGCCAGGGATCTGAAAAGTTAATACCGGGTATGCCGGTGTGTACATGTCTCTCCTCTAGAAGGGTGGAATGCTACCCCTGCCACCAGGACTGGCGGGGGTAGTATTCCAAGGTGTTTGACACCAAACACGACATGTTTTGGTGCAGCCAGTCCAAAGTTAGCATTGTACCGCGAGGATATAATGCACTTAAGAGTATATGGTTAGGCTGTACCACAAACAGCATCAGAGGATTGACTCTGAACGCTGCAGAGGGGCTCTGCTCATGCAGGGGCACCCTCTCACATAAAAACCAAGCACTCTGCCTTCAGGATTGTTAAGGCCTGCCATAGGAGTGACTTATAGGTTTATATGTGTGTGCAATGGTAGTGATATAGGTAGGCTATATCCCAGTAAGGGGTGCATGCACCACCTTACCCAGGCTGCAGTAGCAGACCTGTGGTGTCATTTTGGAGGGCCTTCCAGGGGTGGCATAATACATGCTTCAGCCCCTGGTAGGCCTCTGGGGTACCTATACCCTGGATACATAGTATACCATATACTAGGGACTTATAAGGGCACTCCAGAATCCAATCAAAGAGGTACCTAAGGTACCTGGAAACCATTTTAGAGAGGAAGCAGCTAGGCTGGGGTTCTGATTAGCAGGGCCCCAGCCATACTAAAGTCGAAAAACCGTGAAGCATCAGCAAAAAGTGGGGGTACCCATGTGAAGCAGATCCTACTCTCCTACACCCTCTTTCTGCATCTCTGTTGCTTCTTTCTACACTTCTCTTGCCTCTTTCTACACCCCTCTTCCCTCTTTCCGCACCTCTGTTGCTTCTTTCAGCACTTCTCTTGCTTCTTTCTGTACCTCCTTCCCTCTTTCTGCATCCCTCTTGCCTCTATCTGCACCTCTGTTCCTTCTTTCTGCACTTCTTTTGTTTCTTCTGCACCTCTCCTGCTTCTTTCTGCACCCCTCTTACCTCTTTCTCCACCCCTCTTCCCTCTTTCTGCACCTCTGTTGCTTCTTTCTGTACCTCTGTTGCTTCTTTATGCACCCCTCGTGCCTCTTTCACACCCTTCTTCCCTCTTTCTGCACTACTCTTGCCTCTTTCTGCACCTCTGTTCCTTCTTTCTGTACTTCTTTTGTTTCTTTCTGCACCTCTCGCTTCTTTCTGCACCCCTTTTGCCTCTTTCTGCACCCATCTTGCCTCTTTCTGCACCTCTGTTCCCTCTTTTGGCATTTTTTTGTTTCTTTCTGCAGCTCTTTTGCTTCTTTCTGCACTCCCTTGACTCTTTCTCTACCCCTCTTCCCTCTTTCTGCACCTCTGTTGCCTCTTTCTTTCCGCACTTCTTTTGTTTCGTTCTGCACATCTCTTGCTTCTTTCTGCACCCCTTGTGCCTCTTTCTGCACCCCTCATCCCTCTGTTTACACCTCTCTTGCCTCTTTCTGCACCCTCTCTTCCCTCTTTCTGTACCCCCTGACTTTATTCACCTCTTTTTCTTCTTTCTGCACTTCTTTTGTTTCTTTCTGCACCTCTCTTGCTTCTTTCTGCACCCCTCGTGCCTCTTTCTTCACCCCTCTTCCCTCTTTCTGCACCCCTCTTCCCTCTTTCTGCATCCCTCCTGCCTCTTTCTGTACCTCTGTTCCTTCTTGCTGCACTCCTTTTGTTTCTTTCTGCACCTCTGTTGCCTATTTGTGCACTTCTCTTGCTTATTTCTACACCTCTCTTGCCTCTTTCTGCACCCCTTGTGCCTCTTTCTGCACCGCTCTTCCCTCTTTCTGCACCTCTCTTGCCTCTTTCTGCACCTCTGTTCCTTCTTTCTGCACTGCTTTTGTTTCTTTCTGCACCTCTCTTGCTTCTTTCTGCTTCCCTCTTTCTCCACCCCTCTTCCCCCTTTCTGAATCTCTGTTGCTTCTTTCTACACTTCTCTTGCATCTTTCTTCACCCCTCTTCCCTCTTTCTGCACCTCTGCTGCTTCTTTCTGTAGTTCTCTTGCTTCTTTCTGCACCCCTCATGCCTCTTTCTGCACCGCTCTTCCCTCTTTCTGCATCCCTCTTGCCTTTCTCTGCACCTCTTTTCCTTCTTTCTGCACTTATTTTGTTTCTTTCTGTACCTCTCTTACTTCTTTCTGCACCCCTCTTGTCTCTTCCTGCACCCTTCTTGCCTCTTTCTGCACCTCTGTTCCTTCTTTCTGCACCTTTGTTGCTTCTTTCTGCACCTCTCTTGCTTCTTTCTGTACCCCTTGTGCCTCTTTCTGCACCCCTCTTCCCTTTTTCTGCACCGCTCTTCCCTCTTTCTGCACCGCTCTTCCCTCTTTCTGCACCCCTCTTGCCTCTTTCTGCATCTCTGTTGCTTCTTTCTGCACTTCTATTGTCTCTTTCTCTACCCCATTCCCTTTTTCTTGCTTCTTTCTGCACCTCTCTTGCTTCTTTCTGCACCCCTTTTGCCTCTTTCTGCACCCCTCTTGCCTCTTTCTGCACCCCCTCTTCTCTCTTTTTCCACCCCTCATCCGTCTTTCTGCTCCTCTGTTGCTTCTTTCTGTACTTCTCTTGCTTCTTTCTGCACCTCTCTTGCTTCTTTCTGCACCCCTTTTGCCTTTCTGCACCCCTCTTGCCTCTTTCTGCACCACCTCTTCTCTCTTTTTCCACCCCTCATCCGTCTTTCTGCTCCTCTGTTGCTTCTTTCCGTACTTCTCTTGCTTCTTTCTGCACCTCTCTTGCTTCTTTCTGCACCCCTTGTGCCTCTTTCTGCACCCCTCTTCCCTCGTTCTGCACCCCTGCTGCCTCTTTCTGCACCTCTGGCCCTTCTTTCTGCACTTCTTTTGTTTCATTCTTCACCCTCTTGCCTTTTTCCCCACCACTCTTCCCCTTTTCTGCATCTCTGTTGTTTCTTTCTGCACTTCTCTTGCCTCTTTCTCCACCCCTCTTCCCTCTTTCTGCACCTCTGTTGCTTCTTTCTTTCTGCACTTCTCTTTCTTCTTTCGACACATCTCTTGCTCCTTTCTGCACCCCTCTTCCTTCGTTCTGCACTTCTTTTGCCTGTTTCTGCAACTCTCTTGCCTCTTTCTGTACTTCTACTGCCTCTTTCTGCACCTCTGTTGCTTCTTTCTGCACTTCGCTTGCCTCTTTCTGCACCCCTCTTGCCTCTTTCAGCACCTCTGTTGCTTTTTTCTGCACTTCTGTTGCTTCTTTCTGCAACTCTCTTGCTTCTTTCTGCACCCCTCTTGCCTCTTTCTGCACCCTTCTTCCCTCTTTGTGCACCTCTATTGCCTTTGTCTGTACCTCTCTTGCCTCTTTCTGTACCCCTCTTGCCTCTTTCTGTACCTCTTTTGCTTCTTTCTGCACTTCTCCTTCCTCTTTCTGCACCCCTCTTGCCTCCTTCTGTACCACTGTTTCTTTCTGCACTGTTCTTGCTTCTTTCTTTACCTCTCTTGCTAATTTCTGCACCCCTCCTGCCTCCTTCTGTACCTCTGTTGGTTCTTTCTGCACCTCTCTTGCTTCTTTCTGCACCTCTCTTGCTTCTTTCTGCACCCCTCTTGCCTCCTTCTGCACCTATGTTGCCTGTTTCTGCAACTCTCTTGCCTCTTTCTGCAGTTCTCTTGCCTCCTTCTGCACCTATTTTGCTTCTTTCTGCACTTCTCTTGCCTCTTTCTGCACCCCTCTTGTCTGTTTGTGCACCTCTGTTGGTTCTTTCTGCACTGCTGTAGCTTCTTTCTGGACCTCTTTTGCAAATTTCTGCTCACCTTTTGTCTCCTTCTGCACCCCTCTTGCCTCCTTATGCATCTCTGTTGGGTCTTTCTGCACTGCTCTTGCTTCTTTCTGCACCTCTTATGCCTGTTTCTGCAACTCTCTTGCCTCTTTCTGGACTTCCCTTGCCTCATTCTGCACCTCTGTTGCTTCTTTCCACTTTTCTCTTGCTTGTTTCTGCATCTTTCTTCCTCTTTATGCACTACTATTGCCTCTTTCTGTGCTTCTCTTGCTTGTTTCTGCACCTTTCTTCCTCTTTCTGCACGTCTCTTGTCTTTTCTACACCTTTCTTCCTCTTTCTGCACCTCTCTAGCTTCTTTCTGCACCTCTCTTGGTTCTTTCTGCACTTCTGATGCCTCTTTCTGCACCCCTCTTGCCTCTTTCTGCACCCCCTCTTCTCTCTTTTTCCACCCCTCATCCGTCTTTCTGCTCCTCTGTTGCTTCTTTTCGTACTTCTCTTGCTTCTTTCTGCACCTCTCTTGCTTCTTTCTGCACCCCTTGTGCCTCTTTCTGCACCCCTCTTCCCTCGTTCTGCACCCCTGCTGCCTCTTTCTGCACCTCTGTCCCTTCTTTCTGCACTTCTTTTGTTTCTTTCTTTACCCTCTTGCCTTTTTCCCCACCACTCTTCCCCTTTTCTGCATCTCTGTTGTTTCTTTCTGCACTTCTCTTGCCTCTTGCCTCTTTCTCCACCCCTCTTCCCTCTTTCTGCACCTCTGTTGCTTCTTTCTTTCTGCACTTCTCTTTCTTCTTTCGACACATCTTTTGCTCCTTTCTGCGCCCCTCTTCCTTCGTTCTGCACTTCTTTTGCCTGTTTCTGCAACTCTCTTGCCTCTTTCTGTACTTCTACTGCCTCTTTCTGCACCTCTGTTGCTTCTTTCTGCACTTTGCTTGCCTCTTTCTGCACCCCTCTTGCCTCTTTCAGCACCTCTGTTGCTTGTTTCTGCACTTCTGTTGCTTCTTTCTGCACCTCTCTTGCTTCTTTCTGCACCCCTCTTGCCTCTTTCTGCACCCTTCTTCCCTCTTTGTGCACCTCTATTGCCTTTGTCTGTACCTCTCTTGCCTCTTTCTGTACCCCTCTTGCCTCTTTCTGTACCTCTTTTGCTTCTTTCTGCACTTCTCCTTCCTCTTTCTGCACCCCTCTTGCCTCCTTCTGTACCACTGTTTCTTTCTGCACTGTTCTTGCTTCTTTCTGCACCTCTCTTGCTAATTTCTGCACCCCTCCTGCCTCCTTCTGTACCTCTGTTGGTTCTTTCTGCACCTCTCTTGCTTCTTTCTGCACCTCTCTTGCTTCTTTCTGCACCCCTCTTGCCTCCTTCTGCACCTATGTTGCCTGTTTCTGCAACTCTTTTGCCTCTTTCTGCAGTTCTCTTGCCTCCTTCTGCACCTATGTTGCTTCTTTCTGCACTTCTCTTGCCTCTTTCTGCACCCCTCTTGTTTGTTTGTGCACCTCTGTTGGTTCTTTCTGCACTGCTGTAGCTTCTTTCTGGACCTCTTTTGCAAATTTCTGCACACCTTTTGCCTCCTTCTGCACCCCTCTTGCCTCCTTATGCATCTCTGTTGGGTCTTTCTGCACTGCTCTTGCTTCTTTCTGCACCTCTTATGCCTGTTTCTGCAACTCTCTTGCCTCTTTCTGGACTTCCCTTGCCTCATTCTGCACCTCTGTTGCTTCTTTCTGCTTTTCTCTTGCTTGTTTCTGCATCTTTCTTCCTCTTTATGCACTACTATTGCCTCTTTCTGTGCTTCTCTTGCTTGTTTCTGCACCTTTCTTCCTCTTTCTGCACGTCTCTTGTCTTTTCTACACCTTTCTTCCTCTTTCTGCACTTCTCTTGGTTCTTTCTGCACTTCTGATGCCTTATGCACTTCTCTTGCGTCTTTCTGCACATTTCTTGCTTCTTTCTGCACTTCTCTTGCCTCTTTCTGTACTCAAAAGGAAGTGCAAGCTCTCAAGTTTAAAGGTCTGCGTGCTCTCAGGACTGAGGTATATGTCTACTTGTACATGTATTCTTATATGTTTTATGCATCTGAAGATGGTAGCTTAAAAAGGGGTAACTTCTCGTATAGGTGGTCAAATCTTCTCAGCTCTGCTCTGTCATTCGGTTGCACAGGCAGACATGTCTTATGTATATTGGTGTTATAGAGCCCCACAAATATACTATTGAATACCCATGTACCCTGAATTGTGAGCAGAAAGAAATGCATACACCTTTTTGTACACAAATTTACAGAAAATGCTGTTTGAAATACAGGTATTCAAGTATTTGTATGTTTATTTTTATGTAACATGTCACTAGGTTAAAGCAGACACACATGCATGCATACCTTCCCAAACTTGGTGAGACTTAGAACAGTGATATGGTTAGGATTGCTGTTTTATATTTGGTAGGCCTAACATTCTGAGCAGTTGATGAATAGTGAACCTTGAAGAGAAAAGTGAGGTTTAAGACATCTTGGGATAACTCTGTTGCTTCTTTCTAGACTTCTCTTGCTTTTTTCTTCTCCTTTCTTCCTCTTTCAGGACTTCTGTTGCATCTTTCTGCATTTTACTTGCTTCTTTCTGTACCTTTCTTCCTCTTTCTGTACCTCTCATCCCGCTTTCTGCACTTCTCTTGCTTCTTTCTGCACCTTTCTTCCTCTTTCTGTACATGTTCTACCTATGTAGGCATAGTTAGAAATTAGCATTTAAAAAACCTTAGAAATTCACTGCAAAAACCACAGGTTTCAGGGACATTATAGTTAATGAATAACATTTAAAAAACCTTAGAAATTCACTGAAAAAAACAAAGGTTTTAGGGACGTTATAGTTAGGAATTAGCATTTAACAAACCTTAGAAATTCACTGAAAGAACCACAGGTTTCAGGGACGTTATAGTTAGGCTGACATTTCACTCGTACAAAACCAGAGAAATTCAGCCACTATGTTCGCGCCACCGCAATGCACAGCTGATGACGTCACATATTACATCACTCATGACATGGTCAGTGACATCACTGATGACATCTCAAATGACAGCACTGATGATGGATTTTTTCCCATTTTCTGTGAATATATTATCTACTGGCGGTCGCCAGTAGATAGTTATAGTTAGGACCTATTTTCCATAGGAAATCCGCGACATTCTATTTGAAATAACTCTTGCGTCGGTTGACGAATCTTCGCGAAATTTTCAAACTTTATGGCCCGCTCTGGTCCGCTCCTACCCCGAAAGTCTCAGGGTGATTCGTCAAGCGGGGGCAGAGAAAAAAGGAGGGTCCCAAAACGTGTTTTCCCCATTCATTTTCCCATAGGAAACTTTAGACACGGCTACAGCCCGAACTGCTGAACGGAATTACACCAAATTTGGCAAAGAGGTAGTTCTTGGTTCAGAAAGAACCCTTTTTGTTAAATGGTGTAAATCCGTTCAGTAGTTGCGGAGAAATTAAAAAATAAGAGTCAAAAAATCAATTTCCCATAGGAAACTTTAGACACGGCTACAGCCCGAACTGCTGAACGGAATTACACCAAATTTGGCAAAGAGGTAGTTCTTGGTTCAGAAAGAACCCTTTTTGTTAAATGGTGTAAATCCGTTCAGTAGTTGCTGAGAAAATCAAAAGTAAAAGTACATATATATCTATGGCCACGTCGGATTCGCGCACCCTCCCGATCCACGAGCTGTCTGCTAATTGGCTGTCAACACTCCAAACCAGGAAGTGTTGGCAGCCATCTTGTTCCTCGGTAGAACCGAGGAACAAGAAAGCAGTAAAAAGTGCGCAAAACGCACAAAGGGGGCAGGGTAGAAAAACCCTGACCCCTAGGTCTGCTCAGGGGTCCCACAAGGACCCCTGGACAAAAAAAGCATTTTTTTTTAAAAAAAATCGGCAGGATGCGCTCAGGGTGCGCGGATCCTGCCGATAAAAAATCGAGCGCGGTCTCCCGCGCTTCGATGTTAATTTGCCCCCGGCAGGAAACCTGCTCTCTCTTTCAAAATGCAAACCAATAGCTTTTCCACATGGGGAGCAGCATCTTAGCTGCTCCCCATGTGGAAAGCAATGCCGGCTCCCATAGGACGCGGGAGCCGGCGGGACTGTGGGGGATTGGGGACCCCCACAGTCCCCAACCAGAGGCCAGGCCCCGGGGATGGGGTCCCCGGGGCCATAAGTGGCCCGGGAGGGGGCCACGCAGCTCCCTCCCCAAATAAAAAATAAAAAAATAAATAAAAAAAATAAGGGCAAGGCCTTAAATGGCCTGAGGAGGGGGGCCACGCAGCCCCCCTCCATATTTTTTATTTAAAAAACAGGGCATGCCCCGGGGGATGGGGTCCCCGGGGCCAATAGAGGCCCAGGGAAGGGGGCCACTCGGCCTCCTTCCCATTTTTTTTTTTTTTAAATAAAACAAAAAAAATGCTCAGGCCCCGGGGATGGGGTCCCGGGCCCAAAAGTGGCTGAGGGAAGGGGGTCATGCAGCCCCCTCCAATAAAAAAAAAAAAACGGCATCGTGCCGGAGGCCCCGCCCCCCTCCCTGCAGTACTCTGGAAACGCGCCCCTGGCGCGTTTTAAGAAGGGAAGTAATCCCCTGAATACTGGGGGTCCCTGAGGCCAACTAGCCCACCAGGAACCTCCAGTATGCGCCAGGGCTGCCTTGCAGAGAGGTGTACAGAGGCCACGCCCCTTTTACACCTCTCTGCAACGCAGCTCTGTGGCGCTTAATGGAGGTAGCTGGTGGGCTAGTTGCACCCCAGGGACCCTCAGGATTCAAGGGAGTTAATCCCCCAACTTAAAAAGCGCCACGGGGCGCGTTTGCACAGTGGTGAAGGGAGGGGCGGGGCCTGAGGTGACATGTGTGCAAACAGGCCCCGTGGCGCGTTTTAAGATGGGGAATTAAATCCCCTTCAATCCTGAGGGTCCCTGGGGGCCAACTAGCCCAACAGGTACATCCAGAAAGCGCCACAGAGCTGCGTTGCAGAGAGGTGTAAAAAGGGGTGTGGCCTCTCTACACGTCTCTGCAACGCAGCCCCCTGGTGCATACTGGAGGTTCCTGGTTCAAGGGGACTTAATACCCCAACTTAAAACACGCCACGGGGCGCGTTTGCACAGATGTCACCTCAGGCCCCGCCCCCTCCCTTCACCATTGTGCAAATATTCCTCTCAAATCTGCCGAACTACGAATTCTGATTTACTCACCTGTTATCAGGAGAGACCTCAGTGCTGCATCTTTCAGCCCAGTACTAATCCTGAAAAGTAATTTTAACCGTACTTACCAGTAACTTGAATTTCCTTCCATAGGATATCATTGCCTGCTTTTTGCTGAAAAAGTTTCTAAGTGTTGATTTTTGAAACATACAAATATTCCTCTAAAATCAGCCGAAATACGAATTCCGATTTACTCACCTGTTATCAGGAGAGACCTCAGTGCTGTATCTTTCAGCCCAGTACTGGTCCTGAAAAGTAATTTTAACCGTACTTACCAGTAACTTGAATTTCCTTCCATAGGCTAACATTGACTGGTTTCACTTGGAAATTCTTCTAAGTGTGGAGTTTTGGAACTTTAAAATATTCCTCTAAAATCAGCCGAAATACGAATTCCGATTTACTCACCTGTTATCAGGAGAGACCTCAGTGCTGCATCTTTCAGCCCAGTACTGATCCTCAAAAGTAATTTTAACCGTACTTACCAGTAACTTGAATTTCCTTCCATAGGATATCATTGCCTGCTTTTTGCTGAAAAAGTTTCTAAGTGTTGATTTTTAAACATACAAATATTCCTCTAAAATCAGCCGAAATACGAATTCCGATTTACTCACCTGTTATCAGGAGAGACCTCAGTGCTGTATATTTCAGCCCAGTACTGGTCCTGAAAAGTAATTTTAACCGTACTTACCAGTAACTTGAATTTCCTTCCATAGGCTAACATTGACTGGTTTCACTTGGAAATTCTTCTAAGTGTGGAGTTTTGGAACTTTAAAATATTCCTCTAAAATCAGCCGAAATACGAATTCGATTTACTCACCTGTTATCAGGAGAGACCTCAGTGCTGCATCTTTTAGCCCAGCACTGACCCTGAAAAGTAATTTTAACCGTACTTACCAGTAACTTATATTTTCTTCCATAGGAATCCATTGTCTGGTTTTCAGCAGAAAAGTTTCAAAGTGTCGATTTTCACAAACTACAAATATTCCTTAAAAATCGCCTGTATGACTTAAACGCATTCTTTCAACTGTTTACAGGAGATGCACCAGTGCTGGATCCAGGATCCAACACTGAGTAAGAAAAAGTAACGATAACAGTTTTTACCTGCTAAGTGAATTTCCTTCCATAGGATAACATTGGTGATTCTATGAGAAAAAGTTTCAAAGTGTCAACTTTTAAAATACAATAATATTCCTTAAAAATCACTACTGTAACCAAAACGCTTTTACTCAACTGTTTACAGGAGATGTCCCAGGACTGAATCTAGGATCCAGTCCTGTGGTTAGAAAAGTAATCCATAAAGTAACTAATTGCATTTAACTAGAAATTCACATTGAGCTGAATGTTGCATTGTGTTTGAAAATGTGTTGCCCATTGCAACAACTGTAACTACTGTACTTAAAAGTCTATTGCCTATGTGCAAAGTATTTAAACTAAAGTAATTCATTCTGAGAAAGTATTTTTTGTAATGTATAATCTAATTACAATGTAATTTAAAAAATAAAATATGTAAAAAAAAATTGTTTCTAAAAATGTAGTAAATGAGTATGAAAAAAATAAATATAATAATTAATACATTTAAAAATTGTCATTTACAAAACCTTTGAAATTCACTGAAAAAACCGTAGGTTTCAGACATGTTATAGTTAGGAATTAGCATTTAAAAAACCTTTGAAATTCACTGAAAAAACCATAGGTTTCAGACACGTTATAGTTAGAAATTAGCATTTAAAAACCTTTGAAATTCACTGAAAAAACCATATGTTTCAGGCACGTTATAGTTAGAAATTTGCATTTAAAAACCTTAGAAATTCACTGAAAAAACCATAAGGTTTTAGGGACAGTTATAGTTAGTTGGACATTGCACTAGTACAAAACCCGTGAAATTCCCCCATTATAGTTAGTTCAGGTAACTATAACTCGCGCCCCGCAATGCACTGCTGATGACGTCACATATTACATCACTCATGACATGGTCAGTGACATCACTGATGACATCACTGATGACATCTCAAATGACATCACTGATGACATCACTGATGACATCATCCATGTGAGAATTTAATGCATCTTCTCACACCCTAATATAAGTTTTGAAACACCCACTCTAAATTACAGACTGCCATTCTCAAAACCATACACTCTCCAATACCAATAAGTACATACCCACTCACTGATTCTTAGGTCTACACACACACTTCTACTCACTCACCCATACAGTCACTCATACTTACAGTCACTCAGTACAGGACTATCATATGCACTCATACACCTATATAAACACTCACACAACGCAACTCATCCATAGAGGTACTCACACACCTAGTCAGTCATGCAAATAATTAATCACACTCCAATTTACTCACCTATACAGTTATACACACCAGCTCACTTACTCATAAAAATACTAGCACATTCTTACGCTCCTATGCAATCACTGATGCAAGCACACACTCATCCATATAGCCACTCTTACAATCACACACTCTCACTTATAGCCATTTATATACTCCAACACACATATATACTGCCTTTCACATATGTACTTACTCACACATGTACCACTGAGATATACATTCAATCACTAACACACCCATACAAACACTCACCCACCCATACAGTCCATCACAGACGCACTCTTGAAACCATGCACCCAGTGAATCACCCACTCACACATCTATGCACAGAGTCACACTCACCCCACCCACACAAACACTGAGGCACCCATACAGATACTCAGAGAACCAATCCATAACCCATATA